>CM065918.1:3422178-4087178 GCA_033439105.1 Magallana nippona | reverse complement strand
CTGGAAAGAGTTATATTAAATTGAGGAAGGTTTCGTTTGACCTTAATCACTGGGCAGCAGACCAATTATAAATACATGGACACTAACATTTATAAGAAATATATCGATTCGGGCTAGCACACATTTTTCTCTTAAAAATAAAACTCAATTTTTTGTATTGGGGCCTAAATTGTAAACTTGAAATAGAGTAAAATTAAAATGAAAATGAAATCCTGTTGTATTAAAAAAAATAACCACATAGGGTGTTCAAGACTTTACCGAAATTTTATTATAGATATTGTTGTTTTGAAAAAAAAAGTCCAGAGCAATAAATTTGAATATTATGTAGAATTTTAATTTACTTGGTAAAATAAGACATTTCTGTTATATGAATTTTTGTTTTGTTTAAGGATTTACAGTGTTCACGCAACGAGCGTTGTCGACTTGGACAATGTGTGCCAAGTGAAATTAACCGTAAGAGTGAACTTTTATTTTGAAATGTGCATCTTGATGCCTATCCATACTTATTACTATGATTTATTTCACGTATTGTCTAGTAATTTTTGTCGTTTTTTCTTTCGTTTCAGCTCCAAGGTGTCGAAGAGTATGTAGACAAATGATCAATAAAAGTAAAACGCAAGATATCAACTGTTCTTTAAAAAAAAATGCAATTTAATACAACTTACACTTCAACGAAAAATCGCTATGAATTTGAAATATTTTATACAACAGGATTATGAGTGTCCCTACGGCAGATGTCTGCTAGGAACCTGTGTAGGTAGGACATTTATTCAAATTGGACTTGATCTATATTTTTATTACTGCTGTTTAGCTATCCTGTCCCAGTGTAAGACAAGATGAAATGAATCATATATCGCTTTAGCCAAAACATCAAGTACGCTTTTCTGATCAAAATTTGTCTGTTGGCTGTAGATTTTTTGGCATTGTCAATGATCAATCTACTTAAATTAGACGTCACACTACTCATTTACGATACGCTTTACAAGATTTACGAGGGTTGTCCAAAAATTGCATAGACTGCATAAATAACTTCAAATCTGTTCACTGAAATTTTATAAGATTACTATGTGTTGTTCTTTGGCCCTCTGTCTAACGAAGTCTAAAATTTCAAATATGTGTTTTATCTCTTGAGAAAAAAAAACAATTGGTAAAAACTTATACTGTTAGCCGAAACAATGCGTGACGTCAAAAATTTGCTGTTTATACATAGTTGTAAAACCCTCACATTAATAACATTAAAATCTACGTTTTATTTCAGAGTTTCTTAAAAATCAAATTGCCGTTTAACATGTACCAAGAAAAAACATTCACTTTCCACGTCTGCGTTTTTTTTAGCTCACCTGAACTGTAAGCTCAAGTGAGCTTTTCTGATCACATTTTGTCTGTCGTTTGTCTGTCCGTCTGTCTGTCCGTCTGTAAACTTTTCACATTTTCATCATCTTCTCCAGAACCACTGGGCCAATTTCAACCAAACTTAGCACAAAGCACCAATAGGCAAAGGGGATTCAAAGTTGTGAAAATTAAGGACCACGCCCTTTTACAAGGGGAGATAATTAGGAATTGAGAAATTTTCAAAAATCTTCTTCTCAAGAACCACTTGGCCAGAAAAACTGAAACTTATGTGAAAGCATCCTCAGGTAGTGTAGATTCAAAGTTGTGAAAATCATGAACCCCAGAGGTAGGGTGGGGCCACAATGGGGGGGTCAAATTTTTACATAGGAATATATAGAGTAATCTTTAAAAATCTTCTTCTCAGAAACTAATCAGCCAGGAAAGTTGAAGCTTATGTGGAAGCATCCTCAGGTAGAATAGATTCAAAGTTGTGAAATTCATGACCCCCGTAGGTAGGGTGGGGCCACAATGGGGGGTCGAATTTTTACATAGGAATACATTGTATAGAGAGTAAATATTTAAAAATCTTCTTCTTAGAAAACAATTAGCCAGGAAAGTGAAATTTGTATGGAAGCATCATCAGGTAATGTAGATTGACAATTGTGATAATCGTGACCCCTGGAGGTAGGGTGGGGCCACAATGGGGGTCAAATATTTACATAGGAATATATAGAGTAAATTTCAAAAACCAATCAGCCAGGAAAGCTGAAATTTGTGTAGAAGCTTCCTCAAATTCAAATTCAAATTCAAATTCAAAGTTGTGAAAATCATAAGCCCTGGGGGTAGGATGGGGCCACAATGGGGAGGGGGACAAATTTTTACATAGAAATATATAGAGAAAAATCTTTAAAAATCTTCTTCTAAAAAACCATTTGCCTAGAAAATCTGTAACTTTGGTGAAAGTAACTTCAGATAGTGTAGATTTAAATTCGTTAAAATCTTGAGAAGTAGGGTGGGGCCACAATTGGGATCCAATTGTACAGTGGAAAACATTTAATTATTCACAAAAACTGAAATGTTATCATATATGGTTTTACTTATATGCAAGCATTTCGACATATTGCTGATTCTTTAAAATTGTTCAGACTCTGGCCCCTGGACGATTATTGGGCCTCACAAGGGGTTCAGAGTTTGATGTAGGTTTATATCCCATATATAAACAATTGTTAAGGATCTTTTTTAGAACTGCAGGGTGTCAACAGGAATATCAACATGTGATATGACTATAAAATCATCATGTTAGAAAAAGGACCTGATTATAAACATAAGAATATCGAGGGGGAAAATGAATTTTTATTTATACAGAATCTACATGTATTTTACCACATTGTCCAGATATTTTTTATCATGACTCCATTAAGCTGATTTTATCATGCCTTTTGTTGCTCAGTGAGCGATGTGGCCCATGGGCCTCTTGTAATTCTTACGTATAAACGATTTGTGGATTTAAACATGTCCTGTATAACCTTTTGTCTGACTACTGTGTATCTCCCCAGAATGTGTCGTTCAGAATTTTGCTTTCGTCATTTTTCGGTCGTCATTATGTATTTCATGTAAAGTGTTTCCTGCCAAATTATGCAAAAAGTATTCCGACCTCTTTACATTCATTAATTAGCATATACAAATCAACCCCCCAAAAAAACCAGCAAAAAAAGAATCTCAACCTCACACCCCAAATAACCCACACATAAACACCACCCCCCTCCAAAAAAAAAATCAATAAAACTAAAAAACACACACGTACAAAAAAAACAAACTATAAACAAAAAAAAAAACAACTTTATTTACAATCGACACGTGCAACAACGTAGGATTGAAGGTTCGTTGGTGAAAAGAAACACATATTGGTAATACTATTCAAGATTTCGAAAGTGGTGATTTCATTGCCTTATTGAAAGGTGTCTCAAAGGTGACCCAAAACGGAGTGTTTTTACATCGTAAAGGAGAGGCTTTACTAGTCTAAATTAATTGTATGGCGTCGAGGGAAAATATCAACCATCTAAATATAATAAGGTAAAAAAGGAATTTTAATTTAATTCAAATAAAAGGTCACATTTCCCGTTAAGTTGAGTTAATGAGGAAATCGCTAAAATAGGGTGGAGTTTGTTAAATGATAATAAAGCTAACCAAAGGAAATACCTTTGCAGCAAAGATAAAAATCTATATGTCTTGATCTTTGGTCACACTGCAAATTACATCGTCGTGTGCTATTTATGCATAAATATAGATTCTTCTATGAGTGTATTCTATTCTGTTGCATTATTAAGACACTGACTCTTCATTCTATAAACTCTTCACGGCGTAGTTTACCCAGATAATTTTTTAAACTCCAGGGTTAGTTTTAAATTTTGAAAAAAAAACCAACAGAAACAAAGTCAAATAGGATTAACAGAAATAGATTTCTTTATTATTACTTTTTCCCCAACAAATGTCTCTCTTTTTTCAGCCAATCCTATAACTCCTTCCACCCAAACCACCTGTAACCGGTATCTCGGGGTAAGTTTTCAATCTATCAAATTTGAAAGTCCATGTTCATCCCTAAACAATACGTACCAGCCTTCAGGTACGTTCTCAGTGTATACAATTAAAGCAAGAATCATACTTGCTATTTTCGATTTATGTACATAATCTAGTTCGTTTACAAACTTACATGTACCTCTGAGTTATTACTTTATATATTCTATCAATGGGCACTGCTATGGTTATTTTATCTTTGATTTATATTTCTTTTTTTAAAAGCTATATTGCGGCAGGGGATATAGATGTGTGAACGGGCAGTGCATACCAAATGGTACTATAAAATATTTTTTTCATATTAAAAAGCAACATAAGGAGCAATGACAATGCCAAGACTGATTTGTTTTGACAGATAATAGTTCTGCGTTATAGAGAAGACATTTGAGGTCTCTGAAATTCATCTCTCAATACTCTTCTAATTTTAGAAAATTGTATCTTGAAGTCATGGTGTAGTGTACTATTTTAAGTTTTGGTTTACAACACTATTTATACTATTTACTCATTATCAATATCTTTAGATAATGATACCACGTTAGAAGAAACATATGGATATATGATGATTTAAGTTTTTTCTTTATTTAAGATGAATCTGATTGCGGACCACAGGTAATTGAAGGGTAAATCAATGGCAATAAGGTGCAGAGATAAAAAGTATCAATGCATTGTTTAAATTTTATAACAACAATATAAATGCTTCTTTTGATTTATAGCATTAGACATACAGGTTTTGAAACACTCACTGAATAAATAGATGAATTAATTCAAATGGTGTATTGTTGGGTCACAAGCGGGGTTTGAAACTTTAAAATAAATTAAAGTCATATAAAAATGTCAATTTTCTAATATTTAATCGTACAATTACTAAAAATTATATACAATAAGTAATAAGGAATCTTTCATTGAATATTATGAGGTGATAATTTCGGTCGGAGTGTAGTCAAATCTATCTATCATTTATTGATTTTAAACACGCCCCGACCAAAATTATCACCTCATAATTCTCTAAGAATGATTCCTTATTCCTTAATTAGATTATTGATTTTTAAACTTGCAGGCATTTTTGGTATCACATCTTTATAACACGTACAATGTATCAGTATCTGTATCCAAAATGCCTATATATATATGTTTATTTGTAAATCCTATCAATATCAAGCAAAAGTAAATGCTATAAGATAGATTATGAGAACACGGCGAGTGCGACTGGTCGGCAGGGGATGCTTACTCCTCCTAGGCACCTGATCTCACCTCTATCCTTTTAGAGGCCAGTGTTGCTCTGCTTTGAATTTGTATTTCGCTTTATGGATTTTTGAGATAGTTGAGTTTTTTATGGTCATTTTCATATATTAAAAAGCAAGTACTTTTCTGTTTATGAGATTATGAGAACACGGCGAGTGCGACTGGTCGGCAGGGGATGCTTACTCCTCCTAGGCACCTGATCTCACCTCTATCCTTTTAGAAGCCAGTGTTGCTCTGCTTTGAATTTGTATTTCGCTTTATGGATTTTTGAGATAGTTGACAGTTTTTTATGGTCATTTTCATATATTAAAAAGCAAGTACTTTTCTGTTAACTCCCTTTTAATGTATTTATAAATTAAATGCATTTAAACAAAAAGTAAGTAAATCTTTAAATAGGGGTTTATCACGTATTTTTTTTTTTACTCTAGTCTCAGTTGTTCACAGTAATGACTCTTTCTTATTTAGAGATCCTGTCAAAGCGGCTACCTGTGTCGTATGGGACTGTGTGTAAAAGGTATGATTTCTCAGAAAGTATGTTAAAATCATTTGGAGTTGCTTTCCTATCTGCAAATTTCTGATGAGAAATATTGACCATAAAAAATATTCAGATGTGTATGGTTATGTATATTTTGTTTCGTAGTAAAATAATGTTTTCCCTTTTCCAGATGTAGCACCACAGCCACGAACCTGCCGTTATGTAAGAGTTTTTACATTACTCGTTTATTATTTTCTTTTTAAATTAAATGGTCTTGCAATAATATGTAAGTTGTAATCCTTTTACAGAATACCCAGTGTCCTCTCCTCTATCAATGTGTCAGACGGCGCTGCGTACGAGGATAGTCATTTTGTCCAGATTAAAACAGACTTATGTGTTTCTTAACATTATAAAGGTTATAAATCATACAATGTTTATATTCCTGGTATTGGCAACAAGATGGTAAATGACAAAACCGTTAATATGATAAATGTATAACATAATGATAGCATAAACTATTTATAATTACAGCACCTGGCTGGACGAAATCACCGTAACCTTTGCTATAGCTAAAGAAACTGTAAATGGAATTTTACAAAATAATAAATGTTGTTGATAAATCACGATTTTTCCATATTTGATTTTATCACATTCGATACAAAGTTGCACGTGTTCCATCAAATATCTCTGAAAACCAATTCTGAATGTAGTGTTGTTTTTCAATATGAAATATGGTAATGACGAACAGTGTTAAATAAAATCAAAAGTCCAAAGGAAAATTAAAAAACAGATGGAGAGCTAACACGGAACTCTAAAAAACTAGATACTATTGTTTTATTAACTTGTTTGTCAGTAGCTTGCCTTGTTTTAGAAATTGTTCATACCTAGAACATGTCATTTCGTATCGAATCAACAGAGAGACAAAAACTCCACATGCAGGTGATGAAGGTATATTCCTACATAAGTAGGGAAAATTGACGATAGAGAAATTGAAAGTCATCACGTTTATCAAAAGGTTTTGTTGTTAGGCTACCATTAATGTCTTTTTCTAGTAAAATATCCAAATATGAAACAAATGACTCAGACTCTGGGGTATCTTTAATTTCAAGTTCACTGGAATATATGGAATCGACGTAAGAATGAATATAACAATTGTTAATTGCTAATACATCGTCGATATACCTAAATTTCGAGTTTAAAGCCAAAGCGAATGATTTCTTTTTTTCACGTACAAGTCTTTGAATAAATTCTGCTTCATATGAATATAGAAATAGGTCTGTTTGCTAACAATGGAACACAACTGGTACCCATGGGAATACCAACAGACATCTTTTTTACATCCTCTTCAGAGTACCTTTAACAGAATAGTTTTGTGAATGACCGATGATATTGTAAATTTACGAGATCTATTCAATAAAGTTGGTCCATATGGGTATTTGTGTTGCTAGCATTAATTACTGGTAACACAAGACAACAAATTTTATTCTTTCTATTTAGTCAAGAATTATGGATACGTGGTATTTAGCACGTAACTGATGGAACCTATTTAAAGATTGAAGAATATTTATATTAATAATCTACATGTATAAAATATCTCTCTTAACAGTTGTGTTATGACACCCCAACTACATTTTAGGAAATGTCTTAAGACAATATTAAAAAAGGGCAATTATTTCATACGCAGAATAACTTATATATACCCAATTTTAATGCATACCATAGACTAAAGATACTTGATTTGCAGATTGGCAAAGCATTCACTTGAAACCCCTACTCTCTACAGACCAATACAAATTTTCTTAGATATTTTTGACGGAATGTGTCGAGTATTGAGACAAATAAATAAGCACTTTGGTGACTGCTTTGTGGATCAACATGTTTGCTTTAATTTGGGTTTGGTTTTTGTGTGGGCATTGATTTCCATTCAACGGTTCAACGGTTCACTAAGTTAATCGTAAGTCATTTAATCAGAAGCACTGGCAGGGATAACATAGAGGCGAGATTATGTATCTAATCGTGAGACTGTTGCCTCTGTCAGTTCTAGGATGGTCGTTCTGATGAATGAAGAAGTCGTTCTGGTGGGTGCAAAGAAAAAGTACCTTGAGGCGAAACTATGTGAAGAATGGAATGGCCTCAGAGGTATCCAAACTTTAATCCGATTCAGCATGCCTAGGATGTTTAACAGCGGCAGATTCAGAACTGACATTCGATTTCTGTAAATGGTAATTCTTTTCATCATTTGAAGTTGCTCATTGAGACACAGGCTAGGGTTGTAATTCAGGGAATGAAATTCAACAAAAATATTAACATTTTTCTAATCAATCAATAATGTTTAATTAATCATTTAATAAGCTATAAAAATTAACTCATATAATTATATTTTCTCTGTTGTCTAAATGAATAACCATAATTAATACTGATAACTACTGTGAAATTTCATTTGCTTAAAAATGACATGTGGTGATAACGAACAGTGTGCAAATTCAAAGTCCTAAGAAAAATTACAAAACAGGAGCATAGCAAACACGGACCTCCTAAAAATATAGAGGTAGGATCAGGTGTCATGGAGGAGTGAGCATCCTCTGCTGACCGGTCACACCCGCCGTATGCTCTTAATCGTAATCGGGAAAAACGGAAAAGTCCGTAGACAATTATTAGGTGATTAATTATGGTCTAAAAATTAGTATGAAAAACGTCAGTCAGCATGCGACCCAGTGGAAGATTGTATTTGCTAACAAGGTCTTTGTCAATTAAATTACTTATTTCAAAACAAAGACAATGAAAAATTTCAAAATTGTTTATTATTTGATATAGAATATAATAAATGTTATCAGCAGATTATGTCATAGCTTGTTATCGGTTCAATTACTCGAAGCATGAGATTAAATCATGCATGATAAAGTATTTAAAAATCTATTTTTCAAGCATTGTATCTTTGAAGATTTTTCATTTCTTTTTCTGAAAGTTAAAACATTTTTCAAAAATATACAGATAATTCTCACTTCTAAGAGCCAAAACATCCGTTTCACAGTATAAAATCTATTATAGAACTTTCTTGTTAATATATAATGCATTTTCTACATTCTGAAATGATCTGGAAAAATAAACAAAACATACAAGTTACAATGACACCATATATGCATCAATTCTCTCATTATTTTTCATCAACGAAGTCAACTTTTGCGAATGTTTAGTAAATTATTTAAGGAAATATTTTACAATAGTTTTTGATATTATGAACATAAAACTTTTCTTTTAATTGATGATTTTTTTACATCCCATATTCGAAGAAAATATAGTATTTGAAAATGAAAACTCTTTTTTGTTTTGAATCAAAGATTGCGAAATTAATAACATGCCTAAATTGTGTACAAGTATTACCCCAAATATGAAAAATACTGTACATGAACTTCAGAAAATTTCTCGAGAAACTGCATTCATATTTTTTTCCGAGTCTAAAATATGATATTGGCAAGCTATAAAACATAGTTTGTTGAAAGTTAGAAATAAACTGTAAGAAAAGGGGCCATAATGGTAGGAGCCGGGGTAACGATGAAATTTGACCTACGTAGAATATTGACCGGGATGTTTTTTAATATATCTATATATAAGAATGACCGACTTTGTTGTATCATACGTGGATGGCTCCATAGTCTTAATATTATAATTTTTCCAATGTTGATCATAGAAAAAAATGCATTTTAGCATATCGACCATGTGATGCAAATTACTAGTGTACTACGTAATATTTTCCAAAGATAAAAGCAATTTGGGAAATCACACTGACTAAATATATGAAATTATTTTTTTCAAGTTGCGTTTGTGCCCACCTGATTAGATATTAAGGATGACTAAGTTTTTTAAATAAACGTCCATAATCTATCTACACATTTTAAACGATTGATAATGTTTACTTGCAAAACGTCATATATATTTTCTTTCACAACAAATGGTGTTTTAAAAGACAACAATAGGCACTGATGATAAATGATATTTCTAGCAATAGTTGACATATATTTTCCAAACGTTTCATTAATATCATGAAGAGTTTTTCTGTTGTTGTCAACAGAGACTTAAATTATATATTGTGTTGGTAAAAAATTAATATTTTAATATAAATATTCAATCAATTTTATTTTTTTTTTTTTACAGGTAATCAAATGTAATCGTGCAGGAAATATCAAGTACCATTAAATTTCAATTACGAATGAACGTAAAAAAACATCCTTAAACGGCTTTTTGAAAGTGTTAACAAAACATACTTTGCTATGCAAAAACATTATGTAATGTATTGAGTAAGAATACAATGCTATCATGTGTTATCATACGGAGAAACATATATATAATGTGTTGGAATCGTATTGTATGGCATAAATGTGTAGCTAATGAAAAATCGATATATTTGTTTCCTTTTAATGTCTGTGGGTTTGTCTGAGTAGTAACTACCTATATTTCAACATCCGTAGTGGTATACTAATAATAAAGGGTAATGGAAGAAGCACATATTTCACAATATGCATACAGGTCACACTGCTCGCATTAGTAACAGTAGCTTCATAATTAGAAGTGAGTAACTTTATACTGTTATTTTCATTTGCATTTCTAGAATTTATAAATGACTAAAATACGTTGAATTTTAAAAAAAATATATTTAAATATTATTTCGTTCCCATGAAACAAAATGCACCATGAAACTCTAAAGACAAGTATAAGCTTGATTAGTAGTTATAGTCTGTCCCAAGTTATTGCTTCCATCACTTTTTGATGATTTTTAATAAAAATACATTAAACCCAACACTATATAAGAAGTACTGTTGAAAAATACAGTCGATAAATAGGAAAAATTCCAAGATATATTCATTGACACATTATCATTTTTCACTCAAAAGTTCAAACAAAACAAAATTTCTTACGGGATTTATAATGGGAAATGATTGTATCTTTTCACCATTCGGAACTCACTCGGAATACCTCTCACAATTTTTCAACGTTATCATCAAAGCCATTTCATGGCTGATGCAATGGAAACTCCCCGTAGACTTTCTGTTTTGGGTTGTGTATTGTAGTCTGAAGCGGTAGAGGGACGTTTCAAAACAGATAATCAAGACATTTTTAATATTAGTGTATGAACGTAGTTTGAACACAAAGGTTTTTATGATAATCGAATTATCAAGCAAAAAGTGAAGTGGTGGACGCAAAACCTCGGAACAGAGTATAGCAACTTTATACTTTTTCAAACACAATGATTGCATTTCTGGATGCAAATTAATACATGACTATAATACGTTAAAAATTGATTAAATATATTTATAGATGAATCAGGATCTCATTTCATCCCCTTTAAACAAAATGGACAATGAAACTTAACATATGTACAAGCTTGATTTTGAAGAATCTCTTTGAGTCCCTGATGATACTCTGTGGTCATATATTCCTTCGTATCAAAACTTTATTACTTACGTTCTGATATTATCCATTAATGTTGGAAAGTTTAAAAGATAAAAGCAATCATGTCTTCTTCGACAACATTTTCTTCCTTTATATAATACTATTTTAAAACCACCCATGATAAGGATTTCACTCACTCCAAATGGTTTAAGCATGCTTTTGTTATTCACTCCATTTTTTTTTATTGTAAATATATGTATATGGTATATTACCTTTTTGCCATCACGATAGTCAAGCTAGTAACTTTTTCCTTTGTTCGACCAATTACAAAGGAAAATGGCAGTAAAATCAAAAACAAATCTGATGATAACAAATTGAAGGAAAATTATATATATGTATGTTGGTAATGACAACAGTTCTATGTCAAAAATGTTCATTATTGACAATATTGTAGGATCATAAAGGAATCAATAGGCTGTTTGCAATTAAAATAAAGAATAAATATAGAAAAACACCCTCTGAAAACCATCTTCTCAAAATCCTTTCGGTTAGAAAAGCTGATCATTTTGTGGAAGCATCTTCAGGTAGTGTCTGTGTAGATAAAAATCTTGATCCCTGGGAGTAGGGTGAACTACAATTGCGGGAGATGGGTGGGCAAGTTTTTACGTAGGATTATATATTAAAAATAAACTTTGAAAATCTTTGCAAAACCAATTGTCCAAAAAATTCCGAAATTTAAATACCATTTCTGGATATATTCAAAACATTTTGAGAACTACTTTCTAACCAAATGGAGAAAATGCTCATAAAATTAGAAATTAATATATACTACATTAATTTTATATTGGTGTTAAATTATTGTTTTCATAATCTTTAAAAGAGTATATTTCCGTCTATATTTTAACCGTTTCTATGGTAAAATTTAATACTTATCTGACTCTTTCTATCCCTTGATTGACACAATTTGAACAATCTGAAAGTTTGATTTAACTAATCATTAAATAATTATTAAATAAAATGTACTTTTAAAATAAATATATAATAGTTGGGGCTGTATGGACCGTGGATATCGACTTGGATAGCTCAGTGATAGGGCTCCTGACAAAGTTGCAGGCACTACTGGCTCTAAAAAGTACTGAAAGTGCCATTTTTTACTGATAATTTCTGATATTTACTGATATTGTACTGTTATTGCTGAAAATTGCTAAAATTACTGATAATTTTACTGTTGTTAATGATAATTGCTGTTGGTTCTGATAAATACTGATATTTACTGATGTTTTTGCTGTGTGTACTGATAATTACTGAGATTTACTGAGATTTACTGATGGTACTGAGAATTGCTGTTAATTACTGAGAATATTTTTTAAGAGCCAGGGAATTTTCAACAGATTAAATTACATGCAAATTCTTCAGATATTATTTCAATTTAACAAAAAAAAACACATAACAAATACCGGGCATTTTCTTAATAGAAAAACAAAATGAAAGATCTAAGTTATTATTGATTTTATCAACAGTAACTTCTCGTTTACAACCACGAAAAATTAGGTCTGATTATTTTTCTTATTGTCTGCTTATTTATTTTAACCAAGTTTCATTTTAGCTGACTAACACAATTCAGCACATAGATAAAATGCATGTAGAAATTATAGAATGGCTTTTTCCCCATCCCCGGATGCGAATCCACTCGATACTTCAGTGTAATGTCAAGAACAATTCATGCATAAGAATATTTTTAATGAAGATTCTAACCTCTTTAATTGATAAATACATCTTATGATTCCCAATTTTGAGCGATCACTACATGTATTGGACCATGTTAAATAATCACAAACTTAAGATTTTTTTTATCCCGGCCATAATCACTAATTTTGTTTCCAAAATAAAATCAAACACTTTTGTTTCACGGTGTATTTCCCGGTCATTTACATCTGTTTCTTCTGACGCTACAAGACATATACACAGGTGGCCAGTTTTCACACCTTGCCCCGGTCACCCTGTCGTGTGTATAGTCTGAGCGTTGTCTGTTAGTTCTGAGGGTTTTCTTGATCCCAGACATACACAAGAATTTGATCTGCATGCTTTTTAGCGCGGACTTTTAACTATATAATTGTTGATATATCAAGGAAATCTGAGTTTGAAATGGCGGTTGTGATGCTTTAGTGGGACTTTATCGTGCTAATGTCATTATGCCATTCTGACTCGAAAACTCAAATTCTAGGACTAGATAATATATATATGAGAGAGAGAGAGAGAGAGAGAGAGAGAGAGAGAGAGAGAGAGGAGCTGATCTAAAATAATGTATAACTAGATCATGACAACATACTTAGCCGTACAAGAAAAGATATATTATTAAAAAAGAAAGAGTGAAAGGTCGGTTAATTAATCTTCGTTACTTATTTTTATTCAAATGGTAAGAGAGAGAGAGAGAGAGAGAGAGAGAGAGAGAGAGAGAGAGAGTTGTTATAAATATTATATATCCAACTTTATTTTAATCAAACGCAACTAAAATGATGAATGTTAAAAATTATTAGGTTATTCATATTGTTGTCAATAAAATACTCTTCATTTTGATTAAACATTCTCAAGATCATGGATACCTCTATACGGATTTTACGTAATGTCTTACACGAAGTTTCAGACTGACAATTTACAAGGTTGATGATTGCGTGACATTCAAAACTCTTGATCCGCTGAAAGTATGTATACTATACACAGATACTGCCTCGATAATCTTTCTGTGAAGTAAAACTTCAAAGACAGAAAATAAATATTCTTGTGGAGCATACCTTAAGTTATCAATTTTTGCCCGGCTTTCTACCATTAAGTTTACAATGTGATCTGTGTGCTTCCGAAGTCAAAAGAAGCTATCAAATAAATAAAAAAATATATATATGTATATAAATAAAACTTAAGTTAAACACATAACTACTTGAAAATAAATTGCGTTAAATCTGAATTATGTGTTTTTTAATAATTAAAATATAATGTTTTGGGCTTTAAAAATATTCTCAGTAATTATCAGCAATTCTCAGTACCAACAGTAAATCTCAGTAAATATCAGTAATTATCAGAACTCACAGCAAAAACGTCGGTAAATATCAGAACCAACAGCAATTATCACTAACAACAGTAAAATTATCAGTAAATATCAGCATGTCTCAGCAATAACAGTACAATATCAGTAAATATAAGAAATTATCAGTAATAAATGGCACTTTCAGTACTTTTTAGAAGCAGTAGTGAGGGGTCCCGGGTTCGATTCCCGGTTAAGTCATATGTTTTCAATAAGTGTATGCTCATTCCTCTTTTCCTATTACATTTGGTGACGTGACTAACCCCTGGAACTGACAGGTTAACTTCTGCTAAAGGAAGAACCTGGGGTGATCTTCGAGAGCGAATATCATTTAAGGAGGAATGTAGGAGTTGGGGCTATATGGACCATGGATATCGACCTGGATAGCTCAGTGGTGGAGCTCCTGACTAGAGTTGCAGGGGTCCCAGGTTCGATTCCCGCTCCAGTCATATGTTTTCAATGTGTTATATGCTCAATCCTCCATTCCTCCCTTATTCCAATATCCACAGTCAAGTAAGTTTATTCACAAAAAGTAAAATTCAGCAACAACAAACACGTTAGCCATAAACCGCTACAAATAAAATATTTAATATATCTTAGCATTCCAGCTAACTTATTCTGAGCCAGATTATCAGGATAGCTTGACATTTGCTATCGTCGTTGGTTATTTTCAAAGATTTCAAGATTTCAATGCAACGACAGTATTAACTACATGAACATATTTTTCAGTCGATCGATTTGCCATCCGAATATAGTTAATGACAATTTTTATTTCTGTAAAAAAATACTTAATAATCTAAAAGACACAAAACTTTTACAATAAAGTAATTGATTTTACTATTAACTAGTTTGACTTTAAAATCTAAATATACACATTTGTTTTGATATTGAATAGATTCTAGAAAAAACATCAAACTTTACATTAATCGGCAATTAAAACTAATTCATCTTCATTACAATATAAAAAACAAATACAATACCTTTCTTTTAGCACAATTATAATCCATATACTTTAAATTGTGTGTTCATTTTCAGCATCATTTGATCAATTACTGTTTTGCGTGCATGTTTACGCATATATCATTTCGTTTACATTTAAGGAAAATCCAATTTTTTAGTTGGTTTAATAATGCAATATTTGTTGCGTAACTACAAACAAGATAACGATATATCAAAGTTTAAAGAAAAAGAAACCCACACAGTTAAAGCTATTAAATCCCAAACATTGCGCAACATACTAAAAGGATACCGTCAACGTAATGGGTGTCTTTAATTTCAAATTTGAAAAATCCAAAGCAAAGATCACTTGATGTCCTTTGTTAGGCCGACTGTCCGGCCATTTGTACATCTGTCTGTCCGTTCCTCTGTTCTCTTTATTGTTTTGACTTCTCCTTTCGAACAACTTTCACTAGTAAACCTTGTCTAAAAGTGTCTTAGAATTTTCTCCCTCTGCGTTACATAGGCAATTTTATACAAGAAAAAGTCTGTTAATGAAGTAAATTGTTTTCTAATTGACCCTGAACTAAGTTTAGATCCTTAGAATTGAATTGAAGTGGTTCGACACAACGAACTAATATTAGGTAGCGCGATAAAGTATATTTTTATAACCCTTTTTTTCAAATGGCATGTGGTGATGTGGTGACAAATCAGACGCCAATATTAACTTTTGAATATCAAATGTGTATTTCCTTAAGTGTTATTTTTACAGATACTAGAAAAAATGTTTTGGCTGTAAGCAGGGTGTACTTACGCTTATAATTTAGTCTTGAAAAATAAAACATTTATCCATACATTCATACCAAAGGTGATATAACCCAGCTTTTAATTTTTCAAAGAAGAGGTAAAACAATTCAATTCAATTCAGTTTATTCACTCAAACCATGAAATGGTACATGAGGTCAAACAGTATATGCAGTTCAAAAGTCAGAGGTACATTTTATAAATGAATAGATAGGTAATAAATATGCATAAATATACAATATATACAATGAAGAAAGATTAAAGAAGAATTGTAGTCCAATAGAAGTAGTTCAAACAGTCAACCAATTATGGTCTAACAATTAGTATGAAAGACGTCAGTGAGCATGCGATCCAGTAGAATATTGTATTTGCTGACAAGGTCGTTGTATCGACCATAGAACTTACGAAAAGATGACTTCAAACGAGACTGTTGATAGTCCTGTTTTATCAACTTGTTTGTCAGTAGCTTGCCTCGCCTTAGAGGACTGTATGGGAAAGGTGTGGGTTACATTAAATAGACTCAGTATTTAGTTGATTTCTATGCACGATATAATCAGGTTTCGTCAAATTAAAGTCTGTCCCTGGTTACAGCTTCAATCTCAGATTGCTGATTGTCTTACAAATACACATAACTGTCAGTGAAATTAAATCAAAATCAATGATTGGGAAAAATCCCAGGTTTCTTTTTTCTCGGGTTCCCTTTTTACGTCCGAAAAAAGTAAAAGAAACGAAAGTATGTTTCTTGCTGAGGTTCATAATGGAAAAATCTAACATCTCCATTTACGAGGGTCAATAAAAAAAAAATACGAAGACAATGTGCCTGCTTATCACATATTTTTCATTAAAGTTATTACTAACAGATTGATTTATGCGCCAACATTTATGTTATCGATATACGAAGATTCATTCCATTTGATGAAAAGGTATTTTGTTACCCGATTTTAATATCAACATGTTTTGTCTACACGGCGCACGGTAACGTTTAAAACATGACGTCAAAATGTCGCACGCACAGTTAATAGAAATATTCAATCTTTATATATCCCTGAGTCTTTTGTGCTTTTCACCATACAATTTAAATCGGCACCATATGACTTGACGTCTATTTTGTTCACATTTGTTCGAAAATCATAAGCTAGTTCCTCGAAGTTTTCACATTTTTACTGCATGTCTCTTCATTTACAGTGTAAAAATCCCTGAATGTCAGATGACGTTGTTTATTCTTTTGATCAAATATTTACGGATATCTACTTTCTTTCATTATAGCGCTTGATGTTCAAAATACATTTACCACAACCCCCACAAAATGTGTTAGAGTTAAAAACAAATGTGTTAAGAATTTTTTACTTATTTTTTCCACCATTGAGCATTTTCACAGTTTGTATCGGCTTCTTCCCGAGTTAAATCCATATGTTTATACTTTTCGTTGCGCCGTGACGTCCGGCGACGTCAATGTTTTCAGTCAATTTTAAAGAAGACTATATGTCTTTAGTTACTGGTAGATATTCAAAGAATCTATATATCCCGTCGCTACTTGGTACATAGGATATCATGACAATTCTTAATTTTAGGTTTCAATATTAATTGGTTTTAAGCTCAGTTTATGGAGATATTGCTTTCAACATAATATGGTTTATTGTTGACATAACACAAAGTTTGACCGTGCGCCGTGACCTCAAATTTGCAGGATTAGATTCTTCATAATTCTTAGAAATAAAGGAATATATAAACTTTTTTGATTTCAATTTTTTGAGATGGTTGACGGTTTGTATTGTCATTTTTTTCATTGAAACAATTGCTTAATTATGTCTGCTAAATTTAGTAATAATATGACGTTAAATAACATAGCTATGGCAAAAGTCTTCGTATTTTTTAATTGACCCACCCTCGTAGATATGCTTGGAGCTTCTTGCACTATTTTTAACCTTAATATTTGAGTACTTTTTATGTGGTTCTCAATGCAAAATTCCCGTATATTATTTATATTTTAATTTTTGATGGTATATTCAGCCCTGAACGTTAAAAGAGAGGTTTAAAATAAGAAAAATTGGATTTTTTTTACATTCTACTCGATAAATGTAGCCCGAACACAAATGTATATAAATGTATAAATATCAAAATATTAAGAAAAAAAGATGGAAGTAGACACTTAGGTCAACGTGTAACTTGATTTCAATGACAAAAATTGTTAGTTATTTTTTGGGGGGATAATTATAATATGATTTTTTTTCAGAACAAGGATTTGTAATTGGCCAAATACAACGACGGCAATTTGCAATTGAAGAAGGCAAATGAACATAAGGAAGAGTTCAAACATGAACAACTGTTCCCAATCAGAAAAACCAATTCTTTAATTGCTTTTAATGCTTTTGGCTTTTATCAATAAAATGACGATTATGCATTACTTTGACTATTATGATTATATTTACTTGTACTTTTTGACAAAAAAAAAAACCAACAAGAGTCAATGAACCATTGCTTCACGGTTGTGACCATAAGAGATGTTGATGAAGTAGACCTTGCTAGTGTAAACTATTCTAGGTTGATTCAGAAATAACCATGTATGATCCTGTTTGAAATGTACTTCTTTTCTTGACCTTGGCTAAAAATTATCAAAAACACAGTGAAAACGTAAACAATTAATAGCAAAACATTGAGATTTATTAAACATGTTTAAATGTCTTAGGAATTTAAATCATTTTTGAATAGTATTTCGTGCATTTTAATATAATTAGAGATTTTGTATTCTGAATACTTTTCCTGCGAAAAGGATTTCAAAAGCGGAGACGACATTCCATTGGGTATGTTTTGTTGAGGTTTTATTCAATTTTCATATTTGCTAGATCATTTTAAATTGACATTTAATTCACTGATTATTAATATTGTGATAAACGAAACTCGAGCGGTTTTTTTTTTCAAACTAAGCGACTTGGTATTTCAATGGAATTTACCGTGAAAAATAAAAGTTAGATTTACTGCTTCAGTTATACAACCACTTCTTTCCTTTAGTTAGATACATTTCAATACAAGAAAAACTGAATTCAACATTTAATAAAGTGTGTATTTATTTCTGGAAAGCTTACATATAAGATACCTAGAAGATAAAATCAAAGCTAATGAGCTAATGGTTTCAGGGCTGTCCATGCTACCTCAACTGATTTATTATGAGTGAGTTTAGACTGCATACTACTCATACTCAAGTTCCATCTCTTTATCCATCTCTCTAATGGCATTTAGTGTCATATTTTTTTGTCCGACTAGTTTCTAAGAAAGCCCGGTGTTTCAATAGGATGTGGTGATGGAAAAGATAGTATTAACGTGTGCACCTGTATTGAATGAGAAAGAGCATTTTCTAAAAATGCCAACGCAAATAAAACTAATTTATATGTCTGCAATAAGTATATGTCAAAAAAACCCAGAAAAAAACAACATAAAAACAAAATACATATTTTAAGAACTTCATGGTGGTGACACCGTATTGAAACATCGGATTTGAGATTAAACACAGGATGTCAGATACAATATGCTTTGTAAATTGCTAACATTTTATACAGATTTATCCATTTTTGACATTTCATAATCAAAATCCAAACTATCCAAAACACTTATAGGTATCAGGCATATCGACGACGTATTATCAATCAACAATTGTTACTTCCATACTTACATCGATTCGATATATCCCAGTGAACTTGAAATAAAAGATACCACATAGTCGGCGTCATCTGTTTCATATTTGGATATTTTACTGGAAATAGACATTGATGGTAACAGGTAACCTAACAACAAAACTTTATGATAAACGTGATATACCTTCATCACCTGCATATGGTGTTTTTGTCTCTCAGTTAATTCGATACGCAAGGGCATGCTCTTCGTATGAACAGTTTCTAAGGCGAGGCAAGCTACTGACAAACAAGTTGATAAAACAGGCCAATCAATAGGCTCGTTTGAAGTCATCTTTTTGTAAGTTCTATGGTCGATACGACCTTGTCAGCAAATACAATCATCCACTGGGTCGCATGCTGACTGACGTTTTTCATACCAATTGTTAGACCCTAATTTATCACCTAATTGTCTACAGACTTTTCCGTTTTGTTTTTTTCCCGATTACGACAAAGAGCGCACGGCGGGTGTGACCGGTCAGCAGAGGATGCTCACTCGAGGCAATCTAGAGGTTTTTTTGTAATTAAAAAGTTTGGAAGCAACTGTCCTTGTATAATTGTAAGAAATACAAGGAGTCGTCTTCAACTTAAAATCTGCCGCAGCCAATCTGCATCGAATTGGTGAGAATCTCAGAAATAAAGACTTTTTAGGCCAAGCAACTGCTTCTATTTAAACTACACGATGGAAAAGATTCAAGGCGTCTGTTTATCGGGTTTTGAATTTAGTTTAGTTAGAATGAAAGTGCTGCATAACAAGTACTTATTACACACCAACTGACGTCAATGCTTGTAAAATATGAACAGATAAATTGTTAGAGACGTTTAAGCAATCTGACGATCGGGTCAAATGCTGGTTTCCTAAAACTAAGATAAAAGATGAGAAATAAAGATTTATTAATATTTTCCGTCGTTTATTGGAGTAATAAAACAGTTATAATGGCGTTACGGTTATTTTGCGGTTGCTCCGGGTTACTGAACAAATGCAAGTTTGTCAGCTTACCAGGGATTATTCAATTATGTCATGTACTAGAAAGTTATTAAAATTTAACCTGGTTTACTTTCTGGTGAATTGTCAAGGGTTTAGATATTTTTACAGAACAATAAGAGAAAATGTCTCAATTATTTCCGAACAAACCTCGTAGCTATAATAACAATGATACTTTTTATGGATGCAGATAGTATTGTCATGACAGATGTGAACTCTTTCACAATTGGTTTTTTGTATTTTTGTTGTTTCACTTGGGTTTTTGTTTGAATTGCCTTGGCCTATTCAATTGATGTTACCTTAACTCCTTACGAGGTATATCAAGTGCAAATTTCGAATAATTCTATGGCCATTTATAAATCCCATTAATGCCACATTTCAACTTTAAATACAATTTTAAAAAATTCCCTATCTTTTTTCCTTGAACTTGACAGATGGCTCTGATAGATTCGGATTTTATGAAATGTTTGTGTCGTTAGTTTTTCCGGGGACTTTAATTTGTCAGATTTACATCAGGTTTTTAGGCATAAACATGATTCCCAGAAGATCGGTATTTCCACATCAGGATATGGTAAATAAAATCTCTATAAAGAATAATCTTTATTATCTATTAAATTCAAACTGTTTATATATAAGGCAATTTTATTCTCGTTGTTATATCAATAAACTAATTTTACAACTTAAATATATTTGTAACAAAACCTAGTGCTCAATTGAAAGTATCTACATTCTATAAAAATAAACATCAAACGTTTTAGTAATGAGCCTCTCATTATCTTTTTCGTATCATAATTTGAAATTAAACGGTGGTGAGGCTTTCTTCGCTTTATAAGACTCAATTTAATAAGTCTGTATCGATTCGTCTCTGAATAATATAATAATAGAATCACTGCTGTTGTTTTTGATGAATATGACTATTACACAGGTAAAATTGCAACGTATGTTCAACATATGTTGAGCATACGTTGAACATATGTTCTAAAACATATGTTCGTCATAAAAAACGAGCACCATATGTTAAACATATGTTTATCAACGTATGTTAATCATATGTTTAACATATATCAAACATACGTTTTCAATAGTCATATGATTAACATATGTTCATAAACATATGTTAATCAAATGTTAAACTTACGTTAATTTCATTCTGTGTTTATTTTTTTTTCAATATTTTTGGATTGCTTACACAGCATGTATCGCATATGTTTTATGTATATTCTAAAATGCCTTTAAATATTTTTAATCTTTCAGTTAACTGCTGATACACCTCTTCTTGCTGTATTACCCTCTATAAATGATTATCCAATTTTCACAACAGTGAATCTATTAAAAAAAATTCATTAATTTTGCAATTGCTGTTAGAGTTAGAGAAAAAACTGTGTTCAGAATATATATGAATTTTCTTGCAAATTACATACAATATTTTTTATTATTCTAGGGTTCTGCTTCAATTGTTTCTGCAAAAAGAAACAGAAAGAATTCAACACATTTTGATATGGTTTGTAAGTTTAAAAATGCCTCAGTTGCTCCTTTATTCAAAAATGTGTTTGAAGAATAACAGGATGAATTTGCAAATACAACGTTTAGGTTTTTTATCCTCTTACTGAAGTAAATAATGTTGGATACCTATATTTGCAAGCTCTGAGAGAGAGAGAGAGAGAGAGAGAGAGAGAGAGAGAGAGAGAGAGAGAGAGAGAGAGAGAGAGAGAGAGAGAGGAATTAAAATACAACCATACAAAAAATAATTGATATGGAAAATCATGCAAAAATAGTTTCTTTTGGTTTTCAATAAGTTTGATTTTTTGTGTTATTCTTTTTCAATTGAGATTTTAAAATCATTAAAAAAATCAGAACCAAGTAAAAATTACCACTTGTATTAATCATACAACCAGAGCTAAATTTAAATTTAATTACTATTACTTTTCACAAGTAAAGCAAGTGTAGTGCTGATATTTTTAAGCTCAAAATAAATATCTGGATCCTTGATTATTCATAACAATGTCTCTGGGCTACATCAACAGAAATCTTTGAAACTTCCGTACTACATCCATTTGCTACAAAATATAATACACGCATTATCACACAATAGTTCGATATATCAAAATGATTTGCACATTTTCTAATGCATTAATTTATATGATGATTATAATATAAATAAAATCAAAAGATGACATATTCTATGTATAAAATAAAATGTATATGACAAATTCATTGAACTTATTTTCCTACAATTATACTATGAGTTTAGAAATGAACACCATGCAGCAGTTTTGAGGGTGAGAAAAACAGTTAAAATTTGATTCCCAATGATATATACACTTACATCTTAACAATTTAGAGAGATATCTGTCACTGACTGTGTCATAGTTTATGCCATCTGTGATATGTCCAGCAGTCAATGCATGCCTAAAACACACTTTTTGATTAGCATGTAATAAGAATGACACTAAATATAATTGCTTACAATTGCTGATCATTCCAGCAAATTTGTATGCCAATGGTTGATTATAAACCCATTTGAAATTAATCAAGTAGTATATAAAATATTTTTTTATTTTTTTTTTTACAAAAAAAATGAATTAAATTGATATAAATATTTTCGATATTTATAAACCATTATTAAATATGTAATGACAGAAAATCACTTATTCCTTCAGACCCTGTGATATTTTAAAGACGTTTTCCTCCTTAAGTATGATAGAAGACCTACTCGTTGTTCTGCAATCAGCTTTGCTCTAGTTTTGAGGGCTACTTTTACTTTAAAGTTTTTAAATGCGTCTGATCTGAATGCATCAATGTTTTAATGCTGTGTTTACCCTAAAATTTGTTAGGTCTAAATAAACTACAGCAGTAGCTGTTGAGTTGCAGGCCTAGCTTTGTGAGAAGAAATGTATACCCCAACCTTCTCTTTCGTTCCGTCAACCCAGATTTCCCGTGGAGCTACAGTTCTGCAATGCCGCTACATATATAACTCGTAGTTACTGTATGGTTTAATCACTGTTCTTGATTCAGACATATTTTAAACAATTCAGCTATCCTTAGAAGAGTTCAAGAATGGTGGTTTTAAAAAGTAAAACTACAATGATGACCGTCGGTCAACAAATTGATTTTCACGAAAATATGCATGCCTAATTTTGATAATATAATTTGATCATACAACACACTGTACTAAATACTGCAAATTGGTAGCGCTTAAAATTAAATTTGAATAAAGAACCTATTCATTGTCATTTAATATAGTTAATCACATAATGAAGCCATTTATTTACTCAACTGAAAGAGGACTGAAATGTTACTTAATATTGACTTTATGGTATAGATCTGCAATTTAGTAAAGTTTCAGACATTTCAGTTATCATTAAGATTAAGCTTGTAAACATGATAGTAAGATAAGTTTATACTATCAAATTAGTAATTAGAAACATAAAATTATTTTTCAAAAATTTATTGCAATTAAATTGTACTTTTAATATTTGAAACAACGCTATTGTTATCTAAAACTAAACAAAGATGCACATTTGATAAAGCCAAACAATTTCAAAACGTGTAACTGGAGTATAATGACATTTTTTATATATTTTCTTTAGATAAAACAATATGCCCATTTGTGAGTTTGAACAAAACAATAATGTTAAATAAACACAGTTTCGTAGAAACAACAATATTATACTTACAGATAACCAGTCATAAAATCTCTTTTTGATACATAATTAAAATATTTTACCTTTAGTGCATTATTAAAAGATAATAATATAGTTTCACTTGTATATGTTTAGAAATTAGCTTTTTACTTTGATTTACTGTTAATGATTTGACCTTTTTTTAAAAGCTTTGTGCACCAGAAAGCAGCAAAGTAATGAAATATGTATTCCACGTATGTATTTCAATTTCTAATTAAGTGGAAGCCTTTATAAGGTCACTACCATTGTTAATGTGAGCTGTGTGAGGGCAAAGAAGACAGACATAGGAACACACAGACAAACAGACACGTACATCATGTACATACATAAAGATAATACAACACTTATAATTACAAAAACTTTCAATTTGTATATACATACATTGTGGGCTCAGGGTTAATACACTAAATATCTATAATTTACAATTAATTTTCAATATATTTCATGTTTTAAATATTGACAGTTCTTTAATAAGACCATTCTCAATAAGAAATCTGTTAATTGATATTATACTTAAAGTAAAAACAAAAAATAAAGTTTTTGACAGATTTGAATTTCTTTACGAAATATCATCTTCCACTTTTTATCCAGATATCTAATATTTTGCATGACGAAATATCATCTTCCACTTTTTATCCAGATATCTAATATTTTGCATGACCACAAGACTGAGCTTCTAATAAATATAAATATGTTACGTGTTAAGATAGACAAGTTGTATATGGACACAAATTACTTTTACGTTCCAACAAATAACATGCAAGCTGAAACCAATAACATGCGTTTATCATAGATGAATTTTATGCATGTGAAAACCAACTGATCAATTAAATAAATAGAATAAAATTGAACATATTTAAGCATAACTAGTTTACATTCTTTTATGAATAGTGTAGATAATTCATTAAGAGTCTGTCTAACTAAACTACTAAACACATATGTTACAAAGAAATAATCTGCATGTTTTCATTAATAAGCTGAACATTTTTAAAGTAGTACATATGTGCAAAATATCATTAAATTGAAATAGTTTTATTTCTTATTTGACAATAAACAACCGAAAAAATACCTATTTTGCATGGCAAAAATATTGCTATATATATATATATATATATATATATATATATATATATATATATATATATATATATGTGTGTGTGTGTGTGTGTGTGTGTGTGTGTGTGTGTGTGTGTGTAAAGCACTGAATAAAATCATCAACACTAGGCATCTTTAAAGTGTCGGATGAAAAAATGACAATAACAAACCGTCAACCATCTCAAAAATCCATAAAACGAAATAAAAATTCAAAGCAGAGCAACACAGACCTCCAAAATGATAGAGGTAGGATCAGGTGCCTAGGAGGAGTGAGCATCCTCTGCTGACCGGTCACACCCTAATATATAGATATAAGCCAATAAACTGAATATATAAAGCACTAAAAATGGCTAACGACACGAACAATTGATATTGTCTTATTTCCGGGACAACCAGTCTCTTCGTAAGGACAAAAGAAATAAATTATATGGGTAAAAACAAAGAAAACAAAATCTAGCACTACAACTAACACTACTAAAGAAACTATAAAAAGAACAACTACATCTTAAACAGTTTTGAATCACATTGTTTGAGAAGGTGTTGGCAATGCAGCCGATCGCTCTAAAGTAATCAATCGACTGTCAACTTCACGCCTGATTGAGTTAATTAGCTTATTAAAGTTGACGTCCGAGTTAATAAAGGAAAATTAAAATCCCCGTTGTTAACTCGTACGGCGCTTAGAGTTTAGACCCGAATTATTTAATTAAGTTGACAATAAATAAGAATTTGATGTAAAAGAAAGTAAATATATTTTAAAAATATGAAATTAAGAAATTATAAAAATGATTTTTTACAAATAAAAGGTAGAAGAGGAAACTAATAACTGAAAGAGGCGCAGTTAACAGATTAGGTAAAATTACTATATGGGTAACAGGTGATGTAAGGCTATGAGACGTTCATTTTAATGAAGTCAATTTGCTTGTTCATGCCATCAGGTCTCAATGATTTGAGTCTGTGCATCCAGAACTTTTCCTTGCTTTTCCTCTCTGCGTCTGTCCAATGAGGATTATGGTCAATAACCACTCCTGTTATGTCTTCCCATTTGTGTGCACTCGTATGAAGGGGGATGTGCGGCCATCTTGTACATTTGAGGATAAGAATGTAAACCTTTCTTGAACTGGCTTGTTTCTGCCCGAAACTGGCCAAAAGTGTTGCCAAGAGATAGAAAAGCAATAAATATGAAGTCCTACATGTCCTTTTGTTTGAAAGTATGTATAGAAGAAAAGGACAATGCCTTTTTAATCACTCAGAACAGCTGTCGAACTGCGCAGTACAGACTTATTTTGAAGATTTAAAAATCTGAAAAAATATGAAGGGGGTTCATTGGTGTCCTCTCTACAACCATTTGTTGAGAAAAAGTTTGAATTTTGCTCATTAGTGCTGTAACTTTGCCTCAATATAGGGTACCCTATTTTTATCAGTCGGCATGGGATCAATTTTTAGAACAATAAAAATCCAGTCTATACTTAGAACTCCTGAGTGTATGGAGACATTCATATTTATTGGACTTCATATTTATTGCTTTTCTATCTTATGGCAACATGTTTGGCAGAAACAAGCCAGTTGAAGAAATGTTTACATTCTTATCCTCAAATGTACAAGATGGCCGCACATCCACCTTGAAATGTTCCCCGACAGGCTCCTCGATTTTTTTGGTCTTTATGGTAGAGCGGTGGTTGTTGATTCTTCTGCGGAGGTCACCTGTTCACCAATGTATTGCTTAAAGCAAACTTTGCAACTGATGAGATAGATACAGTTGTCTGTGCGGCAGGACGTGTTGCCAAATATTTTGTAGGTGCGACCCGTGATGGGGCTTTTAAGACTGTCCGTGTTGGTGCTATGCTTGCACAGGAGGCACCTGGCATCAGAACATGTTTTAAAACCACCATTTGGCAACGGGTTGTTTAATCTCGCTCTCATTATCATGTCCTTTAAGTTCCTTGGGCGTTTAAACACATCCATTGGTGGATCCTTGAAAAAGTCGGCCATTCTTTCGTTAGTGTAAAGAATGGGCAGATTATTTCTAAGGATGCTGTTAAGGTTCTTAAGGTTCGGGATGATAGGTGGTGACAAGTGGAACCCTGCTTTTGCCTGTTTTCTCTTTGTATTGCAAAAGGTTTTTCCTGTCTTTTGTAACAATCTCATCAATTGCAGATTGCACTGTGTGAGCTTTATAGCCTCGATTACACAGATGTTCAAATTCAAAAGTCAAAACGAAAATTACAAAACAGGAATGTATATACAAAATTATTCAAAATTCTTTTAAAACTGAAAGTGAACTTTCTACAACTTATATTCATATCTCTTGTTGGCACAGATGTTAGCGCGAGGGGATCATTGTTGTGGGAGGAAGCTGGAGTACCCGGAGAAAACCCACGTGTCCAAGCAGGCGACCACCATTCCCTATCACATACAACCATTGTCGATCACGGGGATCGAACTTGGATCGCAGCGGTGAGAAGCAAGTGCACTCTCCACTGCGCTACTTGGACACCCTATGCTTTTCGGATCGAAACTTATTATTTTTCTTTCTTTTATCGGTAAAACGAAATCCTGAAAAATTGCAGAATTTCAATTGCAATGAATTAAAACTTTGTAATCGCCAAGTTCTTTGCTTTTGCTTCAAAAATGTTTTAGCAATTTAATGGAACAAATTTTAATAGATACATGGACTATGAGAATATTCCTTCCTTTCTATACAAAACAAGCAAATATACATTCAAATGCATCCGATATTCCAACCGACTTTATCATCCGATTTCCTTTCGACCAACTCGTACCGTGTGTCCACTTAAGTCAGAAGCAAAATATGAAAGTCGATTGACAATCTGAAGTGCCTCCGATTTTCAATCGACTTTAAGAATCATGAAGTCGAAATGACTTTTCCCGTAGAATAATAATATTGAATAGGTTTTATTAATTGAAACCTCAACAATTGACTCCAATCGATTACCTGAGCAAGTCGATTGAAAATCTGATGAAAAATCGTGTGACCGCACCTTTACTATGAACAGTAAGCACTATTTCGTTTTAAAACTTACCTTGAATGGACTTCGAAGCTTTCTTTAATTCATCATATGAATTTAAAAAAATGAAAATTATTAATATAATAATTACTTTTTGGACAAAACCACATAATTATGTCAACGTTCTTCTGGAGCATTCACAGTCACTTATAATTTAAACCGTTGCTTTACGCTGGTGAGCATTAATGAAGTTAATTAACCACGCCTTGTTAATTGATATATAAAGAACTATTTAGGTACTTTTCTGTAGAAAATATTTTATTCTTTATTTTTGGGTAAAAATATCTTTAGATATTATTTATGAGCAAAACTAAATAATAAGTAATGCTTTTTTTGGTAGGATACAAGAATAAACGTGTGATAACCAACGATTTTTTTTCTGAAAACTGCTAAAAAGATTGGACAGGTTTCCTGAATTAAAATGTTCTTAATAATTCATGTAGGCTTAGAGTTCCTAATTGTGGCATAAAAAGTATGAGTTAGTGTACATATAAGAAAGGTGTGTTATTGTCTATATTCCCACTCTTAATATTAATCGAAGTGTGTTTCTTTATTCAAATACCTTTTTTAAAACGTTATGGTAAAATTGTTAAAAAGGCAATGTAGTTTTGATGAAAAAAAATATAAAAATAGAGCAAATAAATAAACTCAAAACTTTTAAATTGGTGTCCATAATTAGTATGTAATTATATGTTTTGTTGAAAGGATCCCTTGCCTTTGCGCGAATAAGTGTACGATAAAAAGTTCTTCCTTTCCATTAAGTCTTATTGAATTAATTGTTCTCATCTAAAATTTTATGAATTAAATGAGAATAAAACCTTTTGAATTCTTTCATGTTTGCTAAAAGTATGGCCATCTATCTATTGTAACAAACAATGCTTAAGGTGCCCTATACTAGTTTTATAGAGAAAACAACATCCTCTTTGTTTTACTTATGTCTTTATACCATTTCGATTTGTTGTCAAACAAGCACAAATCTTAAGCAAACAACCCCCCTTTTTTTTGCTTTGAACTGTTTTCTTTAAACATTTAAACCAACAATTTAATGAATATATCGAAGCTTGAGTTAGATTACATTTGCTGCTGTTATGATTCAAAGGATGTTTGTTTACACAAGAAAATGTCATACTCATTTCAAAATCTCAAAGTGAGAGTGTTTAAAAAAACAAAATACTGGTTTATTGCACAATGCTACCTTTATATATATGTTCAATGATGACAATTTCTAAGCACCTAAGAGTTACCTCCCTTTTATCGTACCTGTTTATGTGTACGAACGAACAATTCAAAGTATACTTCCTTAAATAGTATTTTGTCCAATTATTTAAATATTTGGTATTTTTAAATCATATTTTCCTTATGACAATTGTTTAAATATTATAACGGCATTTTATTGCTTTTTTTCAGCTGAGCGTTTCCTTTGATTTGATGTTTGTTTGAGCATTAACCATTCCAATTTGAAATGAAATGTATCTATTATTATTAATAAATTGTTGTATTGTGACAAAGGACTCTCACGGTAAGCTTTCATTATATTGGCAATTGATCGGGACGATAAAAGTGATTTTTTTGTTTTAGAAATATAACCGTGTATCTCCTTTACATAGCTACAGTCATCAATGCTAGCAAAACTGAATTCAATATTATTAAAAGCGTGTATCTATTTCTTGACAAATTTAGTGCGTCATATGTAAGGTTTTTTTTTTTGTGGTAATGAGTTTGCTTGGGAACTATCCCTGCTACCTGTTAACAATTGAATTTTAAAAAAATTAATTATGTAAAAGACAGCCAGGAGATAGTGAAAAATCAATACAAACCAATAACGTTAAGTTCAAAACTTAAGTAACCGTAAGAAAACAGTATTACCTATGTTAAACATGATTGAGTGACCCAGGCAAATAACAATACCCTTGTTTTGTGAAAATCGCTCTTATTAAACAAAATATGGTTAATTAACAGCATTTTATTCAAATTATTATAAGTACACAATTATTATATAAGAACAAATTGACATGGTTTATAAGAAATTCCTAACTTAAATCGATACTATTGCACAATAAGTGTGGACGTGAACGTGTTTTGTTGTTTGCCAAAACCTAGATACGTGTCAAAGTAATCATCATAAAATGTAACAAAAACCCATGGGAGCCTTAGTAATTTAATATTTTAAAGATGATTAATATATGTTTATTGAATTTGTTAGCAAAAAAGTCATTACATGTCCATGGGCAATATCTTTATATTGCACTACTTAGTCTGCATTCAGTTTCAAAAAAAAAAAATATCTGCATTGAAAATCAATCGACATTGAAGAACTGGCAATCACCATACAGAGAGAAACCAATGTAACCCAAAATTAACAAAACATGGCGCAAGCCTTGTTTGTAAGAAGTTTGAGCTCTTCAATTTGACAACGGGCATTTAAATTTTGCTTTTATAATATAGAATATCATTTTTATAGATAAAATCATCAAAATCAGAATTTCGAAAATATGTAGCTTACATATTTACTTTACAAAACCCATTCGTGCCATGTGAAAAATGTTCTTACCTAGTGGCCACCAGATTATTAAGTGGCGGCCTCTAGATAATAATATGTCAGATGCCATATAAATATTTGGCGGCCGTCACTTTTAAAATAAAATTCATTTTGCATCCGCCAAATATTTATTTGGCGGTCGCCACTTATTTATTAGATGACGACAGATAAATTATGTGGCGGCCGCCAGATAAAATTCGCAACTTCTACGGAATAAAAACAATTTAATAAATATAAGGCACGTTATTTACGTCATCCCTGTTTTTTTTTTTTCCTCATCGGTACAGTATTAACATATTGAATACTTTTTAAATCTGCCATTATAATAAGTATTTAATTTAATCCATGAGTTATCCAAAAAGGTAAAAAAAAATACCCGATACTCTATAGCTGGAAAATAACTCGTAGACTTAATTTTCGCTATATTCGCTTAAATAAAATTAGGCGAATTTAACTTCTAATGAAAAATTATTTGAGTATACTATAATGATAATAATGAGAAAATAAGACTTACTTTAAAATCATTTTCCTTATCATGAAAACACGCAACACAAAATACGTTTCCATTTGAATGGCATAGCAGTAGAGTTAACCCTGCTTAATATATTAGTATTTTGTCAGAAAAATTAATAACCGAACATGGCTTTTGCTTAAATTAATTTTTACCAGCTGGGAAAATTGCATGATCCACCCAATAAACTTCCGGTTAGCTAACATACTTTCATTTTGTTTTTTTCCTCTACTTCCGATTTTGACTAAATCTAACAAGGCATACATGAGACAATTCGTTTTTAAATAACTTATATAAATAGAATAATCAAATAACCAACAGGAATTTTGCAAAACCTTTCTTAATTAAGCATATTCTTCCTATTAGATAAACTTTAAGAACTGCAGTAGACAACCATGACAACAATGTCACTTGACAGGCCTGAACCCAAGTCACGTGGAGTGAGGTGTGACTTATTCTTTCTGGCAAGTGTTATCGGTAAATTTCAAAGTGATTTGGGGGCTCAGAGTGTTTATACAAGCTATTCATGGGTGTCTTGCAGGTAAAAAGGTGTGAAACTCAATTGACAGAAGCAATCTTTCCATTATAAAAGGGAGTGCACTTAAAAAACTTATACTAAAATTTATATTAACCGAACAATAATTATGAACGGGTATTAAATAACCGGTGTTTAGATATCACTATAAATGTTTTTCAACAAAACATATTTTGAAAATAAAACCCAGATAGAAATAATTCTTTTCTTTTGTTGTGAGTTAAAATACCATATACAGATAATCGTGATCGGTATTTTGTAAAATTCAATCGGGTGTTTTCCGCGAATTCAATCGACTGCGATTTGCTGCAAAATGAGATGATCGCGATCTTTTCCCGACCGCAATTTTAAGCTACTATACAGTAGTCAGTCATGACTTCAACATAGCCAATTATTTAAAAAACTCACCATATTTTATTTACAATCATCGTGAAATTGGTTTCCCCATGGACCATTTTTAACAACAAATCTCTAGAATCAGTTTCATAAATAGGAAACAATTTATTGACACGCAATTTTAATATTTACGTTGTACACTTCTCAGATTCTGTAAGAATACAGGACCTTTCAACCCTGGCAAGTTAAGCCTTTAGGAAGCTATGTTAGGCAACAATAGCGTAAATCTCTTATGAAAGAAGTCCATATAACTATATTCACATCAAGCACATGCACATACAAATCTACTACAGTAATTTAAAATGGAATCTGCCTTATCATAAATCGATGACCGCCAGACGCCAGAAAAAATATAAATTTCTAACGTTGCACCACCGGGCTTCCATAAACCCACGTCTCTCTTAAACACATAAGATATAGGTATCACACCGGTTATTTTTATGTTTCTTTCACAGTTTTGTTTTGAACATAATTTATTGATTGCTCAAAAGGATCAGAAACAAGTTCTAACAACTTACTAGATCTTCTCCTTAAATATAACATATAAATTTAGAAAATATATCATAATATTGATCACAAAGACAAATTATTTGAATCTCAACAAAATTAACAAATGCATAATGTTTTTGTTATACAATTCAAATTAATTGTTTGGCACCACAGTTAGAAATAAATCAGACATATTATTCAACCGAACATGCAAATTATCTTTTAAAAATATAATGGAAAATTTTACTGTCAGCTGCTATCTCAGACTATATCTATTTACAACCTAGGTACAGAAGCAAAAATGCTTTTGTTAATATGTAAAGGCAGGTTGTCGTTACCATATAAAGTAAATTAGTATCAATATCAACTAAATCTAGCATAAATGATTGGTCAAACAGGTTGTTTCTAGCTCTAAAATAATTTTACAAGGAATAGAAAAAGAAATGATACACACTTTCTATTTTACCACATAAACACAACGGATATTTTTTTATGATATTACGTTTACAAAGATCATAATTTAATACAGAGTTGTTTCTCAGCTTTGTATGAATTATGTTGGTACAACGTTTACCAAACGAAAAATAAATAGGGGTTTAGTAATATTAGGCGAAACAAAGTTTTGCACTATATAACAACTATAGAGGGGGGAAAATCTTAAAAATCAGTTTGTATTTCTCTTGACAAAACATTCGGAGGAAATGTTATTTGTTACCTATCTCATCAGATAACACAAAAAGGGCACACGATACGGCATTTCCTCAAAATATCTAGCTCCAAACTGGTCTACCTTCAAAACCGCGTGTTTTCCGATTGTATGTAAAAGACTGCACAGTCTCACCAGAAAGCTGCTGCATGTGCCTTGAAATAAGTAGTCCCTATGAAAAATGATCATCATCTGACAAAATACATGAAATATCCTTCTCAGTGGTACAATAATTTTTATAACTGAGTAAAGGAAAATGTAAAAATTCAGTGAAGGAAAAAATTATCCTGAATTATATTGAACTTCAATTGACTAAATTCATTTTGATTGGTTGATTACCGGTGTGATACCTTATAGGTTTATATTCTATTGTTTGTGTTCATTGTTTTCAAGTTTATCTTTTCTTTGAACGACGTTCGAATTCAAGGCGATTTGGATGATTCAACATGTTCTACTATTTCCAGAGGTGGCACTTTATAGAAATGCTAACCAGTTAATATCAATATACATCATATTACCTGCTAATAATTAAAAAAAAGCCCCCACCACATAAAAACCACTTTAGACCTTGTTTGCCGTTTACTTATTGATTACAGATCTAAAAATTGCCTTAGCCTCCATACATCTTGACATATAATAGCCGGATGAGAGTAGATTTTTATATGGGAAAAGTTTCTCAATATCATTAGGTTACAATCCTTTATAGTAACTATGCTCCAGATGTAATTTCACTCTATTAACGAACGACGTAATTCAGCACAACGCATAACACGCATATAAATGGATGCTTTTAAAAATTACTTATCTTTTAGTTATCATTTTTAACATCCTTGCAAAACCTTTATCATAATATATTTAGTACAAAAACCAAGAAATGAAGTCAATGCAGCAGAATAATTCCATAATAATAAAGTCATCTATATCTATTGGAGTTTATTAATGATCATTCTTATATGTTTTCATTAACGGCGATAGATTGAAACTTAAGATTCAAATTACGAGGATTAAAACAAGTTTCTTGTTGTGTAACGTCAAAATGAGAACTTACAGTACTGGTTCCTCCTTTTAAAGAATTAATGTTTGGGACGTGATGCTTATTTCTCTCACTAATGTTGATTACTTTATACATAGAACACAAGATGAACCTAATCCATTTATCTGAATTTTTTACTGAAAGGAGTGGGAAACGTGACTGAATGGTATATATCTGCCAGAGAGTCACTCTGTTGTGACCTTTCAGTCGTTTTTCAGTTTTATCTTACACAGTCACTCTAATGGAACAATAATTGTTTTTGGATATTTTGCAAAATATCATCACGTGAAATAAATAAATTAAGCAGATATTTATTTCTACAATAAAGGAAGGAAGATATTTCTTTCTTCCCATTTGATAAAGCCTCATATATCACAGTTACACGAAACCCACATCATTGTATTTATTAATAACTATTTTCAATTTTTAAAACAAATGAGTTGCAGTGTAATAGAAAATATATATGTAGTTGTATGCATAAACAATCGGATAATTACAGTGTTTTTAAACGGGTATAATTACATTAATTTTTTAGAGCACAATTTAATAGAAAATAATTATTTATTTTTCTTATTATTATCATTATTAGTTATTTTGCTAGGTCGTGTATTAAAGCAATTTAATTATATACATGTATACAGTGCATTATTAGATTTATTTCAAAACAGAACATCACTCCTTAATTAAACATATAAAGTACAAGTCTGATAGGGAAAAATGTTGCTCAAAATCAATAACCTCTTGGTAAATCAAAATAAAAGTCAAAATTAATTTTCATTTTGATGCTCACGTCACTTTTTTTTTTTAGCAATATGCGATAATGAATACTCTAATGTACGGAAAAACCACGCTGTGGCTGAATCAGTGACGGAAATATTCGTAAAAAAAAATTCTGTACCCCGAATCATCAGTAGAGAATCAACCAACAGAAACACTAATTCCATCCCATACATAAATTTATTTTAAGAAATATCAACAGTAAGTAAAAATCATTATGAATATAAATCAGTTTTTGAAAAGACATAAGGAAGTTTGGATCCTCATGTGACCACAACAGATTTTTGGTTTTGTTATACGATTGTCTTAAATAAAGAAAAAACAAAAAACTGGGGAATTTTTTTTTTATCTAAAATGTTCCTCTTTCTTAAAAGCAATACAATGTGGAAAAAATAAATTGACAGTACTAACTCAAAATTCAACTACAATATTAAGTAGTAAACAAAAATCGTTTAAAATATGATTTTAAAAACTGGTAATATTTCTCCTGAAGGATTTTCACGAGACAGTTATCGTTAAAAGATGGGAATTCAATATTATGAATCCATTTCCTGACAATAAAGTACGAGAATTGTGCAATAAGTATGGATAATGCGTCTTCAGCTTTTGTGATAAATTCCAATAACAGTGCAAAAAGAACTATGCCGCCTTGGTTTACAGCTTTCACAAAGAACTACAGATCAATCCTGCTTCTCAAAAGGTCCCACTGATTTCCCACAGGTTTCTTAGAGATATTTTTGAGTTGTCATTAATCTTGGATTTTCTAGATTCTTTCGTAAAAGAGATAAAGTGTTCTGTGTGAATGGCTCTCTGGGGACTCGTCCCTACATTAGCCGTAGTATTTGTACTTCATGTCTGTATTACTTTGAATCTTTCGAAAAACTGTTTAAACTGCTTAAATTAAACAACTTAACCTTTTTCGTAGATTCATAATGTTAAAAGGTCGTTCTCTTATATTTTTAGACGTTTAAACTATCATGCATATTTTTTTAACATTATCATGTTGGGTGAACATGATTCGAACATGATTCTTAGACATGAAATACAATGATGTTGTTTAATAAATGTAAACAAGGTATATCGGAAATGCAGTTTGCATGTATGGGACAGATGGATTTATTGTTTATAGAAACCTGCTATCATTTCATTACAATGGTGATATAACTGATGATCTTGTTGAGGATCAAATTGAGATGATCAGGGATATACCTTTTAAAGTGTATTTTGGAGAGATCTGTTGAGGACAAGTTTAAAACATCAAGTTTTTCTTCATCTCTTTATTATCTAATTAAAATAGTTTTGACATATTATTAGATCATTAGATCTAAGATTTGCGCCCTATCGTGTGTTGTTACATAAATGGGTTATTTACATTTTTTGCTAACAAAACAACCATTTAGGAAGAAGGTGTATTTTAAGTCATTTTATACCCTGTTTTGAATTTTTCTTTTTTAAAAATATCATAAAAAAGGAAACTGTGCATTCAATTTACTCAAGAATGCCATTTTGCAAGTATTTTTAGTACAGATGCGTCCAGATATGAAAATTTGATGACATGAAATATCGATCTCATCTAAATAATGAATTAAATAAACATATGTTGTCATTTGGATGATAGTGACATTCTCGTAAAATGTGGCTCTTGAATCATTAATTACTGACATGGCATGATCAAATATATTATATTACTTGCTAAACAAAATTGAATCTGAAATTAACCCATATTGTAACGAGGCTGAATTACAGCTCACACCCGCGTGATGGACCTTGATCACGTTCCGTTGAGACATATCCCCTATGCTGTTACATTACACTGGAGGGAAGACAGAGAGCCAAGGATTGCAATTCACCATCAATTTTGCTGCAGCTACCAGGAGAAGAGTACAAATTGCATTAACCCGCCTCTACAGTAAATAATTCCATCACGTTTTCGATCGACCTTCCGTGACAGACGTTTATTTATGTGTCTTTGGAGACCAAAGCATTTTCTCAATCTTTTAACATAAAATAGTGCATTAATGAGGCGGAATAAAGTCGGAGATCAAAACAGCATGTCTGCATCTTGTGACATGGACGATATTATACAATAGGAAGCGTTGTAAAAGTGTGCGACTATTCAAAAGGTACGTGCATTGATTTGTTTTCAGTAGTTCACATTTTCTTACTGATTTTACTAATCGCTTTGTGGCTAAATATGATCCATTTAAATTTAATCTACCATTAGGTAGTGATATATTAAAAAACAAAAGCATAACAGGAATTTGATGCTGATAATACTTATCACTGAATTAGATAATGCTATCAATCACATCAAAATAGCCTGTATTTGTATTTATGTTTCATTAATCCTATCACTCTCCTGCGGGGGCAGTACTGATTTCTCATCGGACTAATCCATTTTTAGTCTTACCTTAATTTGATGGCGTTGATATCTGTTATTTTTTTATGAACAATATATGAGTGGAGTTTATGGGAGGTTTGTTAATTAATAATGAAGTAACATTCAGCTCTTAAGCAGCATTGCATTTAGTTGTTTTGTTTGTTCTTAGCCGGCGCCGGAAAACAACTTATAGTAAGTCTGAATTCTTAAATTTAAAAAGAAACCACTAAATTGTTGTTAAGCTTATTTGCAACAAAAACGCTATTTTTTCATTTATTTACAATAACGTATATATTTTGAGGCTCAATCTTCATGGTCCATGCAATATATTAGTAAATAGTTTATCATTGTCCGCTTTAGTTTTATACTGATGTGTGAAATCGAGATCTACTTGTGTTTGATGGTAGTTATTTATTTTTTATTTGAAAATATCTAAATGAATAAATGAAACTAGTCTATGGTTTTCTTACAAATACCCCAGTTTGTCGGCGGTGTTTGTCAATAAGGGCCAAGGTAGAATAAGCAAATTCTTAACAGCAGATGGTTTTAATTTGAGTTCTGGGTTGTATTGATGTTTGATACCAAAAAATGCAATGTATATATTCGCCAGATTTTGTGTTTTATAGTTTTTTGTGTAGAGGTATGTGGTTTTAGCATGTTAACAAATGTATAATCCTTTTTTAATTTTTAATAACGATATCTGCTTTTACTTTTTTTTTGTTACGCATTTGTGGTAGATTTTTTTCGTAATAAGAAAATAAAAAATAAAACAAGCAGTTTAATATTCAGCAATACCAAATTGGGGTCCACCATTCAGATTTGAGCTGTGTTTCCGTTATTCGATATCTTTCTCAATCTAATCAATATAATTAGACTTGTCTCTAGTCTGTGTCAAAATAGTTCGATAACTTGAATAAACAAAGTATTTTGGAGGTAGTGTTTTTATTTCTTTTATTCAAGTATTGAAGTTATGGGCCCACAATTTACAGCCATATCGATTTTATCTCTATTGCTGAAAAAAAGGTTTTATCAATATTATTCATATGATCATAATTGTTATCAAATTGGAGTTGGCCATCTAAAACAGATGCATTAACACAACTACCTACGTGGTATCGCATAAGATAAATCCAATATGTATGTTCATTTATAAAAATGAATACATTAAGTATAGGAAAAGGGAGAGTCTGAAGTTCCTCTGACATCGCCCGTCCATTATTGAACATCATTGATTGTTCCTATCGTTAACCAAACAGACTATGGCGTCTTACACACATTAATATTCAAACGTTAACAGAGACAGATTTTTTGGCTCTGAAAAACCTCAAAGGAGTGGTTGTAAGCGTGACGTAATGTCTTCCCACTACCCATTTGACTTTATGAAGACATCGATACGAAAATGATAAATAACAATGCATCTGAAATTCATGTTGTGACATTGAGAATGTTTCGATGGGTGAACACTTAGTGAAAGGACCTTTTCGTGGTACGTGCACTCTATATTAACTTAAGTTAACTTCAAAAGTGAAAACTAGAGAAAATATCTTCTTACAAGCAAAGGATGTTGTGCTAATAGTTAATTGATATTCAAAGTTAAATCAGAAAACAAAAATATTGTAAAGTTTACAGTGAAAAATATGAGGTAACTATTAGTTTATCCGCTCATTTATTAAGTGTGTATATGCGCTAACTCCAATAGAGTTTCAGGATTTATGACATTCAATGACCCTTTAAACTTTTTAAATTTAATTTTAAAATGGACAAAAAATAACGGTACCAGTCCTATATTTTTTTTTTCGACATATGTTTATATTTTAATAAATTTGTCTGATGTTAGATATTCAATTTTTTTTATTATCTAAAATTTACCAAGTGTCACTAGCTTTGTCTTTCGGGGCATTTTATTTCCAAGCTAACATCCCTTATCTGTATTTAATATGGTGATGGGTTTTTAGAAGAAAAGGTATTTTTTGACGCGGCCTTCGTCATATCGCTTTGTATGTTACGCTGTTTTATCGCTTTTGTCACGTCCAAAACATTCTTGTGATCAGGACTCTTCTAGCTTTTCGACAATTGATGGACGTTTTTTGTCCAAACACAGTTACAACTGCCAGGAAGTGAAATGGATTTGTTTTCTAAGTGTCAATTACTAATTTTTAGATGTGTTCTTGAATTAATGGCATCTCGACTAAGTGCTACCAACCAATCAAACAAAAGAATAAAATCGGCATAATGATAGATTTTCGACAATTTAGAAAAAGTTAATAATTGACGCGCAAAGTTTACACGTATCGATTACTTATTAATAATATTTTGTTTTACTGATTTTTGCATGTGATCGTACTTAAATCATGAGCTAATCATAGTACTGGTCGGTCCCATATTAATATATAATACTAAAAAACACAGAAATAAACCTGATTTCTACCATTTCCAACTATCTATTAAATTATCTTGATAGAAAGCCAAAAACAAACATAATCTATGAACCATGTTATCACTATATTACTAATGCATTTGGCGCCGAATCTCAGTTGCAAATGTCATCCAATTTATCAACAGAGAACTCTAAGTTTATCAATTATTCAGAGTTTGTCTTTGTGTTCCTGTCATATGATATTTTATTACTTCCAGAACAAAGCTTTCGCAATGAGCGTTAATATGATGAGTTTCCCACAGTTGATTCTCGCCTTATCTCTTCTGACGGTGCTACTACAAAAAACAAGTGCAATCTTTACAGGTATGTCAATGTCCACTAGATGACAGCAAAAGTTGAAAACCAAAATCCATTAATAAATTTCAAATGGAATAAAACATGAGTATAGCTTAAATAAAGCAGTAAAAAAAGATGAAAGTTATGGCAACTTTGACTTTTTTAATCATTAGTTTCACCGTTGTTTAAACAAATTCGTGAAAAAGAAAGAAAAAGATCAAATAAATTCAACATAAGACCATTTACTGTGTATATGTCTGTTTAAGACATACTTTCATAAACGAAGATACAAAAACAGACAATTATTTGTGAACTGTTGTTTGACTTTTTTGCAGATGACATTCCGCTGCCAAAATCCTTTTCCCCAGAGGGTCTTTTAGAAGAGAGTTTACCGACGAACAAGAGGTAATTAAACTGTTCCCAAAAATCAGGAATATTTTTATATACTTAAATATACAACTGACCGTAATTCAAAACATATTTCTGCATGTTTAGGTATGTTATGTTGTGCTACAATTCTATTGAATCTCAAACTTACCGAAATTTAAAACATATTTTTGCATGTCTGAGTATGTTATATTATTTGTTCTACAATTTTACTAAATCTACAACTGGCCTAAATATAAAACATATTTCTGTGTCTCTAGGTATGCTATGCTGTCCTATAATTTTGGATCAAGCAGAAGGTACTCACCAAGCTATTCACAAAGCCGAAGAAATGCTTACGTCCCAAAGCGATACAGGTTGGTTTTGTCGGGAATCATTTTATTGCATCTAACAATATAACAACAAATTTCAAGAATTTGTAAGTTTTTTCTCCTTATGGACAGAAATATTGCAAACTGTCTTATAGACCCTATGTTTTAGAACCTATTTCCCCTAAAAAAAACCAATACAGTTGTATGGTTGTATGATTATTAAAAACAAACCGTAAAAGGAATTACCTTTTCAAGAGCAACGAGGTTCTTGTTGTAATTGAATGTATGTTGATAAATCAAAATTTACAAATTATTTGTATATTGATTAAATTTTAAAACTATGCAGACGATACAATTTCGAAATAAGAACAATATACGCTTTATAAATGAATCCGGAATAACCGAAACTTGATTTTTAATGTTGGCTGCAGCAAACGCGATTGACGGGATAGTTATAAATCAAAACGTTATAGTTTAAGAAAAAAAAAATTAAGTATCATGTTCGTTGCGGCCATAGTAAAACCTGTGAACAAATTCCGAAAAACTGCGATATTTTGAGAAAATATTGGTACATGGTAAGGGTTTGGAATCTACGTAGTATATGTGTGACGTTTTGGCGCCATTTAAATAGTACTTTGATAGACCCAAAGGTGTAGAGAATAAGTAAGCACTATAGAGCTGATGATGTCGGCGTTTATTTTATTTTTTTTTTTTTTGGCTTTATTAGGCCGATATAGGTAACAATGTTTTATCACAGTGATATATATTTTATACACTGATGGGATCCTAATATTGTTATTTCAGGTACTACTACTATCGGCGTCCGTGGGAAAATCTTCCCGACTTTCACTGTTACCGGAAGCGATGTAACTCGTCATCAGATTGTTGTCAACGTCATAATATATGTGATCCTTATGTGAAAGTGTGTCATGACTGCTGGCATGGATATAAATGTCAAACTTCGAACGATTGCTGCAGTCGGTACCCGTATTGCCATCCCCACAAAAAGGAGTGTTACAATTGATTGATAGTTCGCCATCAGTCTGTTCAAGGCTGTATTCCACAAACAATTACCCAAAATTATGATCAATTTATTTTTTGTCCGGCAAGAATTTTCATAATAAAGGTTTCATTAAAAATAACAGCGGTATTGAGATGTCATAATGGAGCTAATGGATTTTTGGTTCCAACTAGTGTCATTGAGATATATCAAGTATTGCATCCCATCAATATTACATCCTGCTGGTTACCTCTAGATCGATGATTATTAACCGACAGTTGACAAAAGCATGTCGATCGTTTAATGCATCAATTGTCTCAAAATGAGAACAAAAAGTAATACTTCACTATTAGAATCGCATTGAATAAGGGTTTAGAGGAAATAGTTTCCGATTGCATTTAAAAAAAAAAAAAAAAAAAAAAAAAGCATTTCCAACTATAGTCTCTTACTTAATGATGTGTACTAATGATTAAGGAGGAATGAAGTATCATATATACTGATAGATCGATGAATAGTGGACAAAATTTTGATATATTTTGCTGTTTGGACATATTTTATTGTGTAAACATATACAAATGGTTCGGACACAAGTTCTTACAACTTACTAGGTTCTAAGAATACCATTTTATATCTTGCTTTTATATTGTTTGTCAAAACACTGTGGCGTATTTGTAGTATACCTTATCGTGACAATAAGCTGTATTACAGACCAGAAAACTGCCCGTATATATGCACACACTTTTAATGTTTAAGTGAAAGATTTTGTGGAAAGAGTTGAAATGAAAATTAAAATGTATATACAAAATTAAGGGAAAACAATATTAAAAATAACATGTTTATATAATATAGCATCTAATTACATTCAATATGAAATCAATGTGTGGTATATATATATTAGATCTTTTATACTCCAACAATTTCATTGCATTAAAAGGAGAAAAAAGCGATATGAAACAATTTCTTGCGTTTAAGAAAGAATGGGAGGTTTTTTGCGATTCCATTGGATCGATAATGACTTATTTTCAGTCTAAAGAATCAGTTCCTTATTATTATCAAATGTATAATAACATTATATGCAAACAGAATATATATATCAAATGCTGAGAATGTAATAAATAAATCCAATTTATGTTTCGACTTTTGAATTTTCATGTCATATTAATAATAATTTTCACATTATTGCAAGGTATAAGATAATAGCATATATTCTGATCAAGACGAAATGGGCATTAAGTTACAAGTTTAATTTTTTTTAATAAGCCGATTTTGCTGACAATGTCGATTCTTATACTTTCTAACCACTTATTTATTATTCCCCATAGTCACTTTCAGAAGCATGTAAGAATAAAAGTAGGCATATACGATGGGCGTTCAACAAATAATGTCATCGTTGTTACAAAAATAACACAATTAGATATTTTGTGTTGTTTTTAATGGTTACCTTCAGATTACTCTCCTTTAACAGACACACATAATTTCAACCGATTTATCCAAGCTTTGAATGCATTGATATAATGTGTTTTGGGAATGGTATTCATATACTTATAAATGGCAGGTCCCAAAGCATTCCTTGCATCATATCTTTTTTCTGACAAGTGCTTTTTTAATTTAGGAAAAAGAAAAAAGTCACAGGGAGACAAGTCGGGTGAATAGGGAGGATGGGGCAAAACGTGAACATTTTTTTTTTCAAAAATAATCTCACAATCTGGAATTTATGTGCTGGGGCGTTGTCATGAAGAAGTCGAATATTGCGAATTCCAGACTTTGGTCTCTTCCTTTCGTAATGTTTTTTTTATTTTCTTCAGCACATAATTTTTTTTATACATGTCCGGTGATTGATTGGCCTTTTGGAATAGTAACTTGAACTATTTACTTTTAATATTTAATAACCTTTACTATTAATGAAAATTACGTATAATACTTTCTTTGTCTTTTAACATCGTTTTGCTATAACAGGGTGTTTTTCCTTTTTAGTCAACCACATCTTGTTATCAATTCTTGTAGTTTTTAAGTAGTTTTCTACACATTTCAACCCGCAGTCGTTTTTGTTTTTCAGTTAATAGATGAGGTATCCATCTTGCACTAAACTTTCGGAAGCCAATGTGTTTCTTTAAAATTTTAAATACTGTCCCCGATGAAATACCTACTAAATTTGCTATTTGTTTAATAGTTAATTGACCATCATTAGTAATGATATCGGTTATTTTTGCAAGAATTGTATCTGTTAAGCCGTACGAGGTGCTACAGGACGTTGCTTATCCTTAAGTTCTGTTTGACCATGTTTGAATTTGCTGACCCACCTGTACACTTGTCTCAATGACATACACTTGTTTCCATACACATCACACAGTTCTTTGAAAATTTCTTTCGAGTCTTTACTTAGTCTGACACATGCTTTTATATAGCCTCTAATTTCAGCCTTATTGGATGATGACTTACCAGTCATATTTTCATACACTGTTTTGAGTAGGGGTTATATATCAGCTTCTCAAAGAAGTATTCGATGATGAAACATGGTCAGATAAACGACCATAAATAGAATATGAACCAAATCATGCGTGAAAAAAAATTCAAAGGCCAATTGAACCTTGTATTTTAAGGAATCTGATTGGTGACATTATTTATTGAACGCCCCTCGTATATCCCCTTGAAAGGAGAAGGACGCGAGAACGTCAGTTGAAATGGTGTCTAATTTAAAGTGGTTAATTTTGTTTTAATGATAACTTATACAAACCATTGATATTGTAGATACGGCCATCGTTAACAAAAATCTTATTTCTATCTTACAACTATCGTAAAGCAGTTCTACGACTACTTTTGGGCATGTTTACAAATATGGTAGAATAGATTACTCAAACCAAATGGCTACGATGTAACACAAGTTTAAAGAAAGAACCAAATTCTGTTACATGTAATAGAAGAGACGCATTATGTAGTGGGAATGAAGATTTGATAATCTTTATTTGTGTGCACAGATTGTACCTAAAATTTCATGACCTTAAGTGATGATATTTTTAAAATAGCAATTGAAACATAGATGGCAGCAAAAAAGTTACAAGTTGAGTTATAAAAGGTGTCCATTCAGAGGTCGAATACATAGACGATTTAGAGGTCGTAATCCAAGAAGACGTGTGATGTGACATATAATTCTAACTATTAGTATTAAAACAGAAGTAGTCGTAGATTTATCATTCAGTTTTATCAAATAAGAATTTCAGAAAGTACATTACCAAAATCAAATTATAGATAATGGAAAAACCATGAAAAAAATTCATTGATACCAAATGTATTTTTACAGCTACGATTATAAAATGCATGGTTACATGAACTTTAAATTAGGATCTAACATGGTAAATCTAATATCATAATCGGAGCTGTCGTGGAGGCAAGTCATTTCTTAAATTTATTTTTATCATCAATACTGAATTGTAGAATATAGGGTTATTTTCAATTTCAATAATCTTCATAAATATGCAGTGTATTATCATTTAAAATAGATACTTTTGAATCGGCATGAAAATCGGGTCAAGGAAAACTGATTGATAAAAGGCATGTCTATCATTCTACTCCGATTAAAGTAGAGCAGGCGGATATTTATAATTTGGATGAAAAACAATATTTGATTCGTATTCAGCACCTAAAATATTCACTAACATTCTGAAACCATTTCTAAATCATTGTTTATCAATAGGTTACGTTAGTATGATAGTCTGTTACTCTCTGGACATTCAACGGAGGAATGTGGAACAAAATGTACAGATTACGACGAAATATTTTAATATTAGGTAATTGTAATTCATGTAAGGAAAAGTCAATTTAAACCTTAAAAAGTATCTTATTCTTGGCCAATAATTGAGATTCTGCGAAAATGATTATTGAATTCACTGAGGATAAGAAAGACATCGTCTATGAAGAATGTTCTTTTTAGTGAAGAAACACGTGATAGAACAATATAACTCGAGTAATTAGACTTATTATTTTAACTTTTTATCTACAAAGATTTCTTATCTACTGAGTTGGACACATTCCATTACAGATTATTGGGTTTCGAGAAAATAAGATATTTAAAGGAATGTATAAATCAGTTTGCATGAAGACAGAATACACAAGTTGAAATATTTTGTTCTTGAAAACAACACCCATAATGTAATTACATGAATGTAAGTGCAATTTTATCGGATTGGTAAAAATGATTAGGTATCTGTAGAGGGGTGTTTGTATTGCTATGACATATTCATTTTAATTTAATTATAGAATTATACAATTTTTATGTTGCATAGTTTAGGTTCTTTTTATATATTGTTTACTGTGATGTTTATCCTAAGATACTCATAAATATCATTTAAGTGACTAGAATGCAGTCAAACATAATGCTTGTCTGAAGTGAAACTGCCTGAGGTATGTAATATCGTAACATATATTGGGTGTGTTCCCGTTTTGCACACATTTGATAATTGGGTATAGAACAATAAGTGTGATTTGTGTTTTGATAGCAATTATAGTCTGCTTTCAATCCAAAATTTTACCTTGATTTTTACCTGTGTTTTATCAGCGCCATTAACGATGAAATAAGAAGAGCATGTATATTTTGTTGTGTTTTAGGATTAATAACTAATAACTTTCAGCAATTTTTCATTTGATAAAATAAAAAGAATGATACTTTTATTCTTGAATTTCCGGTCATTGATAAGAAAAATAATGATATATGATTTACTTTTGAGTTATTGTCCATTAATGTTAAATATAAAACTGAATGAATTGAGGAAAAATTGTCGGTCTCAAACCAATTGAAAGCTGATTCAGTGAATAACTATAGAATGAAGGGGAAAACTACAGTTATTTTGGGTACTCCAAATCTCTTTTTTACAACTTGGTTGCAAAATATATAAAATGCATGTTTATAAGGACTTATTTATGTTGTAAGGAGATTATTTACGGAGACAGACCTTTGTCACAAAATATTTCAATCTTTGAAGTAGCTACTTTGACAGTAGTTCTAATGACATCACCGCTTTAGTATATTGCAGAGCACTTTCAAATCAGTAGCAAACTGGCACAACATTTTAACATTCCGACGAAAATAGTATTTTTGATATTGATTCGATATATCACAAACTGAAGAGGGTTGAAATGAACGAATTCGGTCTACATTTGATACGTTTTGTGAAAAAAATCTTTACAGTTCTTGAAGCATATAAAATTGCCGATTTATCATCATACAGTTTGTCAATTTTCTTCAATTATTCAGACACAGCATAAATGAAAAATATTTATCAGCGTTTTCACTAGACAAAGTTCCTCCATTAATGGTTGTCAGCAAAACCATTAAATAAATGCGAACGTATGATATTTTTTTCTACAAACTTATAACAGATCAATTATGACTGTAGGGATGTTTCATCTGTTAATGTTTTGTACATTGCATAGCGACACTTCAAACGCCCGAAAACACGAAACGCGACGCGTTTTAAAATACCACCAAATGACTATCTCATTGAAGATTACTCCTCATCCAAGCTTGATATATTATCCTGTGAAGTGTCCATCCAAATGTAAATTATCATTATTATTTATCTTTTGCATCAAGTATTAAGTTATTTGCATTATAAAAGAAATACATGTACAAAATTTTCGCAATAATCTTCATTGTTTAAAGAAATAAATGAAAATGTTCATGACCAATTTGATGTTTGAAATTTAATTCAAGAACATGGATGTCGATTATTATGTAAATGTGCTTTTATGCAACTTATATTGTAACATAAAATAAATGTAAATACCAATTGCGATTAGATATGTTTTATTTATATTATTGTCAATTCCTTTCACAGGAACTGTGATACAGACTGTAGCAATTAATCAATTATCTCACCTGCTCAAATTCCCGTTTCGCCCACATTTTTTCGATACCAAATTTTCAAATGTGTACAAAACGGGAACTAACCATATATTGGATTAATCTTTTAATTCTATTCTGATTTCCAAAGGTTATTAAAATTTCTACATTTAAGTGTTAGATCACTCTTTACTCATACTTAAAAATGGGCAGACTTATTATATTTACAACTTCGGCAGATTACCTGTACAATCATATGACTGACTTTTCCACTTGATTGGTACATGTAAGATGGAGGTTTACTCTTAATATTTTCCTTTATCTGTGTACATAGTTCTTCTTCATAAGAAGATTTAAATAGTATAAAAATTGCCACGACCATCCATTCCTAATACTTTTAATTGAGGGTTACTAAACTCATACAAATAAATTTGAAATTATCGAAACGAAGCTCCGTACATCAATAATAGAACCTAAAAGAAATGCTAAAATTTGTATACGAATATATAGGACACATCTTAAAATGTTTTATCTTAAGTAATATATTTGTACAATTTGTAATTTTATTCAAGCACCCAGAAATACCTTTATTGGGTTTTTTTTTCTTTCAATCCACCTCCAAAATCCTCCTTTCAGAATTTTATGTGAAAAAGATTAAAAAGAAATGAAAGGACTCATTTTCGAACTGATGATCAGTATATCGATCGATATAACAAATGTACCGTTTATAATTGAAAGGGGAAATATTCTTAAAGAAACAAGGGTATAATGAACTACTTTGAATAGAAGAGTTAAAGTTCCAAAAGTTATCCCTCTTTTTGCTTTTTAAAAAAGTCTTATTTCTATAGATAGTTCAAATATTTCGTATTCGTGTTAAAAATTTTACAACCACAATCAATCGATAGTCAGTATACATTTCCATGCATTTGCATTGTAAAATAAGTCATAAAAGTGTCAATAAATACATTATTTTATGCTTTGTTTCAATATTCTAAGATATCACTTGCAGAAAGTATTTTCTAAATTTTGTTTGTTTGCTCGACTGATTTTTTACTCCACTTTTTCATCTTTCCCTAAATGAAAATATCTAGCAAGTTTACAAAAACTCGGCAAAGAGTTTTGTTTAATAAAAGACTTTAATAGATTTCTTTAATAATCAAATCTCATTTGGAGGAGATGATTGGAATAACATAAAATATAAAACAGGGAGTATTGAATATTTGTGTAAAGATTCCAATTGCATGATAAATCAAAACTTAAACATCCTCAATCATGTAAGATTGCTAATTGAACTTGAGAACTCAAAATTTGAACTTAAATATAGTCTGATGACTGTTGAGATTTACTGTCTAGTTAAATCCTCTTTAGGACTTTTTACATACTAAATCTCATTCAAATTAATGTTCCATGCTTTGGCTTTTGGCAGATTTAAATGTATAATTTATGTATGTTGATTTCACAAAACCATATATTATAAATATAATTTATAGCAGGTTTCCAACATTTAATGTTATTAAGTTGAAGAAATAAATTTAATATTTTGTTTTTAAGAATATTTTATAACAAACCATACAATTGTTTTAATGAGTTTTAATACATAGGTACCGGATTAACCAGATTCAGGTGCTGAGTTAACCAGGTGCCAAATTTACTTGTACCCTATAACGATCTTGCATTTGTTTTCGTCATGTTTTTTTCCAATTACAATACATTTACCTCTGTTAACCAGCTATAAAGAGAGGAATAAAAAGACATAATAAGTAAAAATTAAATAATATCGCATTATTTTGTAAAGTTCTATCATCTGACTTTACCTTAATTTCACGAATCAAAATTATAGAATAATTGATATATTTCCAAGTGCTTAATTTTTTACCTTCTAAAAACCATATAGAATGCTATAATGTATTTCATACATTGGGTAATATATAGATAGTTCTCGTGTAACATGAAATCACATGTAATTATAATACCTCGATAAATCGTCATCCATAATATAAAAATTGTCTCCACGTACATTTACATCTGACAACTTGTTTTGCAAGAAGTTTTGGGTTCCCTTATCTTACATAACTGTGTATGCAGAACAAGAATAATGAAAACATGCTTTAACATGAAAGAGAAGTCTTTTCGACGCACTGCGACAGATCCTAAATCTTATTATTACATTTGAATCTTATCACATGCTTCCGAGAGATCAAACGATCTCATCTAATTTTGACCTTGCACTCTGGGTAAGTAATAATAATGCATTATTTATTACCTTCATAACATTGAGCGTGTTCAATTCATTTACTCATGTGATAACAGAACTTGAAAAATAGATTAAATATTTACACAAGTGTAATAAACTCTTCTCAATTTCGACTGTTTTATTCAATGTTTTATTTTTTGATATTAGCTAGATATATTTGAAAATAATTATTTTAGAAATTTGCTTTCGAAGCAAAATAATTGCGGGAAGGGGGTCGATTGGCACCAGGTAGAATATTTCTCGCAAACGCTATTGGTTGGCTTATATGGTGATGTAAAACACTATAGCTATTGCTTCAAATGTAATTAATGTTAACCTTCAGTATCAGTTAATGAAAAGAGGGTTACTATGGGGGAAATGACACTGATAGATACATTAATTGTTACAATTGCTTTTTTCTATTTTGAAGGATGTATCAGTGATAAGAAAAGTATGGAAAAGGATAAAGAATACTAAAACCCGTAGTCCTATTGTTCTTATAGCGTCTAAAGTTTAAAAAAAGAGTATAGAAGAGGAATTCCCAAATCCCCATCAAAAGAGTCCAGAGCTAAGAAGGGTTTTTTGGGGGTACGGCCAGGAGAGAGTATAAATAACACTGCAAAATATTTTTCAACTACCTTCAGACGAGAATAAGTGGCACAGTGTCTGTTGAAAGGAGGAATGGCCTTCCTCCTGTTTTAATGATTGATAATGAGAATGCTATTGTTAATTATGTATGTGAAATGTTACTATGGGAATGGGACCATCTGATATTCTGAATCTGGTTTTGAACGTCTTGAAAAACAACCAAAGAAAAACTCCATTTACATATAGGGATGTCATGTCAAACTATCCTTAGTACTTATGATTTATGGCTAGACATTCAGATAAATTAGAGACAAGACACAGGATGAATCTGTGCCATTCAGTCAACTGAAATGTGACTGAAAGGTAACTGAAAGGTAACTGAAAGGTGACTGAATGGCACAGCTGTGCCATTCAGTCACCTTTCCAGACCTTTCACTTAACATTCTGTTGACTGAATGGCAGAGCTTCATCCTGTGAGAAAAGAAACACTTCTTGAAGCCTCTTGCTCAAAAGTCACCATAGAGGTTGTAGTTGATTGGTTTGAGAAGTTCCGAACATTTCTTTCAGAGTGAAACTTGTTGGATAAACCGCATAATATTTGTACTTCTGATGAAACAAGTTTCACGATGGGGAGTATAGCCGAAATGGTTGTGGGGCTAATCAGACAGAAATACACAGATGACATTCCAAATTTATCAGGCGGTCATTAAAACAATGTTTGACTCTAATATATTGTGCCAGTGCAGAAGGAGTTGTTTCACCACCCTTTTTTATGTGTGTCCTGAAGCCCAATACTGCATATGATCCTTGGTTAGGTTCAGCAAGAGGCTCAGTTATTCATTACACACCAAAAGAATGGATGGATTCAAATGCTTTTTCGTAACAATGTAGACAAGAACGACAGACCAGCTGTACTTTTCATTGACAGTGTATGTTCACATATCGACATAAACTATTTACTAAAGCAGGTAGTAGAGGAATTAACATTTACAGGCTAGAACCAAATGCAATACACTTAATGTAACTGTTAGACAAAGGTGTGTTTAGACCTCTGAAGAAAGAGTGGTCCAAAACAGTGCTCAAAAACACCTGACAAGAACTATGCCTTAAAGAGACAAGGTGACGCACAAACCAATGATTTACCAAAAATCGAATTTTTACACGATTTCCACATATTTTATTTATCTTTTGAACAGATGAAAACCTTTGAAAACTTACGGTGTTTAAAAGTATAATAATTCAATTAAAAAGAGAAAAATAGAAATATTCGTTCGGCCAACACAAATATTGAGATTACCTTCTGATTCAGAGCCATGCAAACACAGGGGAATGTAAATACTGCAGCGTGGCATATTTCATGAGCAAGCGACCTCTCAATTAAACCCGATGTCTTCAAGAACTACTGTGGACTTATTAGAATTCATGGTGGCTAAATTTTCGTGGTATTTGTGGGTAGCCCTACCCCGCGAATTTACATTCTTGACGAAAGAAAAAATATAGGAAGAGTTATTTCTTAATGAAAGTGAAAACCGATGCATCCAAGAAATTACATCCCCATGAATAAGCATGAATATCTCAATGATGCATTTTTCTAACTAGACATTGAATAACTTTAAATTCCAATGGATTTCTGAGTGCGTCATTCCCACTGAACATTTTTTATGCGTTTCTTAAATCAATGTCCAAAACAACATGTGCTATTCCGGATGAGTTTTAACGACTTGTAAACTGAGAGATGGTGACTGATAATGTCTTGTTAACTGGTAGAAGAAGACTTAAAATGCGTGAAACCTCCCGTATCATAAAATTTCTTATATTTCTTCTTATTTCCGTTGTCGTTATCAAAAAGTAAAACATCTTTTTTGAGTCACCGTGTCACTTTAGAGTTACAAGAAACTTTTCATAAACCACGTTTTCAAAGGCTTTAGTTTTTATCATGTGAGGAGATATGCAATTCTGAATAACAAACTTAAGCCATCCCATATGAGACAGAGGTTTCAACAGTAACCAGGAATGATGAAAAAGAGGTGTCAAAAGCGGTCAATGAGGCTTTTCAACTTTACAATGATACTATAGGTACACCTAAAAGACAAAAGTATAAACGGCGATTGGAAAATGATTGGAATATTGAATGGTTATCTCCTAGCTTTACGATGTACAAGAAACTTAAGGAAAAATCTCATTCTCATACTCTTGATGATATGAATCAGTAAACCCATGCAATTGTATCAAATACTTCAATTCAGCATTCTATTCATAATGTGATCACTGTCATAAATGGATATGTCATTACTGTATTCCATTAGGATATTCCATCGAGTACCCAATTCAGAAATGGTCAAACGACTGTAGTATGTTTGAGTATTTCTCTTTATTAAAAAATGTTTACAATTTCAACTTTCAAATAAGAAAACATTTAAATATTAGTTGTACGTATCAAATTACTAACTAGGTGAAGATCTAGATATTTACACAAAAAAAGTATACTGATTGGTTTATTGACGACGCAAGCATGCGTGAGTGCGCTTTTAATTCAATAGAAAGTTTTGAGACGTGAACTGTAATGTTTATATTAGTTTTCAAGTATATGCAATTTTTTCTAATAGGTTCATTGGATCAGTGTCGTCTGATGATTAAAAACCTAAAATCTTCGCTAAGCTGTCCCTAGTTATTGTTTCCATCGCATTTGAACGATTTTTATAAAAATTAAATACACATACAACTGAAATATAATCATTTATCACCTTGAAAATTTCACAGGAACGAAAACGGATGTCTTGCAGAGATTTATAATTTGAAATGTTGAAATCTCTTCTCCATTCAAAATGCACTCGGAAGTCATGAACTTATGTCATATCTGATTGTTATTGGAAGATGAAACGATATACAATGCCACGTTATATGTAAATGTTTAATTTGCTAAATTTCTTCATATACATTTTTAATGCATCAAGTTTTACAATATAAAATGATCGGAGTTAAAATTTATCAAAATTTGTAACTTTTCTATAATCGCAATTGAAAATTATCGAAATCATGTGGAAATAAAACAAATGTATGAAAAGGTGCCTTGACAAAACTATGTGGGATATCATTATTTGTTTAAATGAGCGATTATTGATTTTTTTAAACAATTTATTACACCTGTTATTAGTAGGAGTGCCCAATTAACAAAATAAAAGTATAAACCTTTGAGGTCGGTCTTTTTAAGTCACCTGAGCCACTCAAGTAACAAATTGCAAGGTCTTCGTCTGTCGTTGTGAGTTGTGCAACGCCCGTTGTCAGTCGTGCGTCGTCCATAAACAATTTTACATATTTATCTTGTTCTTGAACACTTCAAAGCCAGTTGTTACAATTTTCGGTTTCAAGCAACTCAAGAATAAGAGGAATCTACATTGTAAAACTTATGACCTTACAACCCCTATGGCCTCATTGGGGGGGGGGGGGGGGGGGGGGGGGGGGCAAAGTATGCAAAGGAGGCCTTTGTAAAAACCTTCTTCTCTACCCCTACATATGTTGGAAAGGCTAAATCTATTGTTATGATGTCCATGAAGCCCTTTATCAAAATTTTGAAATTCATGGCCCTTGGGTCAGGGGTTCAAATCCTAGGGAGGGGCCATATACTGAAAAAAGTTTAAATCTGAGAAAATCTTCTTCTCTGCACCTATACATATTTGAGAACAAGTAAAAGCATGATTATGCTGTCCATGATGTCATCTACCTTCATTGTGAAATTCATTGCCCCTAGGTCATGGGTTCACACCCTTTAACTGGGTCAAGATGGTCATACAGTAAAATTCTAATAACCTTAGAAAGTCAGCTTCTATATTTTCACAGTTGTGAGAGATAAACTGAATACATAATTACGACGTTCATGAAGCTTTCTACCAAAATTGAGAAATACATGGTCCATCGGTCAGGGGTTCGGGCCCTGAGATGGGGCCAATAAGACTACTTTGTAAAATTCTAAATTTTATTTTTATTTATATCGGGGGGGGGGGGGGGGGGACAAATATTGCCAAATAGTGAACATGCATTATGTTAGATTATTTGAGGAATTCTAGTAGCTTATTGCCGTTCGTATACATCAAAGAATAAAGGCAGGGGTAACAGTCAGAGTAATCTCGGAATAGGGTTTAGAGTCCAAAAGAAGCTTAAAAGAAAACGTGAGACTCCTTGACTGGTTCATCTAAGGGCTATTGTACACATGTGACCATAAAGGCCTGTGGGCCTCTTGTTTTTAATTTTAAACTCAGTGTAGCGTTTTTAAACGAAAAAAAAAACGCCCAGCAAGGGTGTAAATATAGTTTATCTGGTGTTTGTTTGTAAAGGAAACTAATCCAGTGGCATTCCATTTTGAATTTCCGTTGTTCAGTTTTATCTTTTTCAAATTGTGAAAGACCTGTTTCGTATCACTTTTTATGGTGATAAAAATTGTGCAGTGGAAAGTCGTGGGAAAAATCATTGACATAATTTGGAAACATGTCTTTTTTAAACTTCTAGCAATATCTATATAGGTTTATAAAAGTTGTTTGGAGTGCTTAATTATTTCTTCTGTTTTGGTGTTGGTATTTTTAATTCTGCATATTTTTCTCTCATGAAAAAATCTTTTTTTTGCAAACCCTGCAGCTATAACACCCCTCATTGAAATGTTAGATAATAAAAAAGGTGGACATACTAGTAACTGGTTTATATAAACAAAAATAGAATGAAGTACTTTAGTTCATGTTTTATGATTTACTTAATGTGTAATGTCTAACTTTTTTGGAGGGTCACTTAATCTTACGTAACGGACTTTGTCAAATTATGATAAAGAAAACATGCAAAGACACGGGTTGTAAACACCGCTCCATGATTAAAGGCAACTTGATAACTGCATGTCGCATTCAATACCTCCAGAAAAAACAAGGTATCGTATTTGATATTGGTAAGGATATGTAAATAAAGCTTATCTTAAGTGTTTATCTTTTCGTAGCCTTGAGAATCAAATTATGTGTAATCTGAATTATCAAAGGAAAAGTTTATAATGGTAACTATGAAACACACACCACACGTCCCAAAGACAACTCACTTGTAAAGATTTTACAAAAATGAAATTGACATATAATGTCCCATAAAGCGTTTACAAAAGGATATTTTTCTTTTTCGTTTCTGTCAGGGGTTTGATAAATGAATATACTTTTTTATTATTCTTTTCTACTAACATGCATGAAGAAACACCCGTGTTGCCTTCAATAATGATGGCAAAAATAATGCCAAAAAAATGACATGACTGTTTGCTTTGATCAAGAGATGAAATTTTCTATCTAAAAACCTTAGTCCACTTCTTTTCTTATATGGCATTTAAAATATAAAAGCTAAAAATCAGGACATTTGCAATTTGCAATTTATTAGATATAGTTAAACCTTCGAGTTACAATCTTAAATTCAGGCGATTTTGTAGTAAATAATCATTATCTAATGTTCATCCCATATCAGAATGACATGGTAGGAGTAATAATATTAGCCTACCAACATTTGCCATCATCATATAAATGCCTGAATGCATGGTAGAATACTTTACATTCGTTTTGATATGCCATAGAAACAAAAAGATGTGTCGCAACATGTCTGTGCATATTTTTAACAGAGGAATGATGAATACCTTCATATTGTCACGTTTCTTTTTTAAAAATCCGACTTGGGCTGTTAAAATTGTTAGGCAAATACAGGGTTTTCTTATGTAGGTGTTTAAACAGAAAGAGAACAAAGCATGTGTAGACATGAATGAGAAGAAATTTGAACATCGTGCGTTTATTAAAGACAACTAACTACCTTTGATTCAATATCCACAGGATATTGAAAGATGTACATGTAATCTTAGCATGTCTTGCAGGTTGAAATCCTCGTTTTACATATTACAAGTTTATAGATATTTTTAATGAATAACACTTAACTAAAATAAAGTCAAAGACATAAATTGTGAAAATTTTCCAAGTCAATGCATATTTTTCAAATAAATCGAGTCATCATAAAAAAAATCGATATATTTTATAAGCAGTTTATTTGCTGATAAAATAACTTTTCTGTGTATATTTTAAAACGACGGACTAAACACATTTTAGCAAAGTTTACGTTAGATTACTTTTAATAAGGAAACATAAAAGTATTTTTCCTGTAGTAAATCATATTTTAAACAGAATTCCAACTTCAAAATTATGAAATGCATTTGTTATCATTGTATCATTATTTGATGCGAAAGTCTACAGAATAGAGTTGAAAGTTACAAATTATGTAAGATGCCATTACGCAAAATAACGCAAAGAATGCTTTTATGTATAAAGTAAATATTTACTTAAATCATTGCCTGTTACTATGACACCGGAATTGCTTCTGAAACATGAGTGCAAATGTTGAATAAATACCACCTCAACCATAATCGGTTATTGATTTCCATTATTATATTAACTTTTCGAACAATATGCCAACAGCAGATGTAATTGCATTATTTCTTAAGTTTAAAGAATTATGCATGTCCTCCATTCTATTGTCTACTTTTCTATTTTGCAATCTTCAAACATTCAAAGTCTGCATTTGTCTCTCTAAATAGACAAGCATTTTTACGACTTCCATTTTTATTGAAGAAACAACTGTCGATGATATCAAAAAGCCTAGATTTTAATTTGTCATGGAGAATGGTTGTATAAAGCGTTGAAAAATCTATAAAAATCTTCTTTTTATAAACCATTTGACCAGAAAAGCTGAAACTTGTGTGGAAGCATCCTCAGGTAGTGTAGATTCAAGTTTGATCAAATTATGATCCCCGGGGGTAGGGTGGGGTCACAATAGGGGGTTGAATTTTTATATAGGAATATATAGCGTAAATCTTTAAAAATCTTCTTCTCAAAAACCATTTGGCCAGAAAAGCTGAAACTTGTGTGGAAGCATCCTCAGGTAATGTAGATTCAAATATTTTTCAAATCATGATCCTCTTTAGTAGGGCGGGACCACAATGGGGGGGGGGGGGGGGTGATTTTTTACAAAGGAATATATAGAGTAAATCTTTAAAAATCTTCTTCTCAAAAACCATTTGGCCAGAAAAGCTGAAACTTGTGTGGAAGCATCCTCAGGTAGTGTAGATTCAAGTTTGTTCAAATCATGATCTCTGGGGGTTGGGGGGGGGGCACAATGGGGAGGTCAAATTTTACATAGGAATATATAGAGTCAATCTTTAAAAATCTTCTTCTCTGAAACTGATCAGCCAGAAAAGCTGAAACTTGTGTGGAAGCATCCTCAGGTAGTGTAGATTCAAGTTTGTTCAAATCAGGATCCCCGTTGGTAGGGTGGAGCCACAATGGGGGGTTGAATTTTTATATAGGAATATGTAGAGTAAATCTTTAAAAATCTTCTTCTCAAAAACCATTTGGCCAGAAAAACTGAAACTTGTGTGGAAGCATCCTCAGGTAATGTAGATTCAAATATTTTTCAAATCATGATCCTCTTTAGTAGGGCGGGGCCACAATGGGGGGGGGGGGGGGATTTTTTACAAAGGAATATATAGAGTCAATCTTTAAAAATCTTCTTCTCAAAAACCGTTTGGCCAGAAAAGCTGAAACTTGTGTGGAAGCATCCTCAGGTAGTGTAGATTCAAGTTTGTTCAAATCATGATCTCTGGGGGTTGGGGGGGGGGGGGGCACAATGGGGAGGTCAAATTTTACATAGGAATATATAGAGTCAATCTTTAAAAATCTTCTTCTCTGAAACTGATCAGCCAGAAAAGCTGAAACTTGTGTGGAAGCATCCTCAGGTAGTGTAGATTCAAGTTTGTTCAAATCATGTTCCCCGTTGGTAGGGTGGGGCCACAATGGGGGTTGAATTTTTACATAGGAATATGTAGAGTAAATCTTTAAAAATCTTCTTCTCAAAAACCATTTGGCCAGAAAAGCTAAAACTTGTGTGGAAGCATCCTCAGGTAATGTAGATTCAAATATTTTTCAAATCATGATCCTCTTTAGTAGGGTGGGGCCACAATGGGGGGAGGGTCGAATTTTTACAAAGGAATATATAGAGTAAATCTTTAAAAATCTTCTTCTCAAAAACCTTTGGCCAGAAAAGCTGAAACTTGTGTGGAAGCATCCTCAGGTAGTGTAGATTCAAGTTTGTTCAAATCATGATCTCTGGGGGTTGGGGGGGGGGGGCACAATGGGGAGGTCAAATTTTACATAGGAATATATAGAGTCAATCTTTAAAAATCTTCTTCTCTGAAACTGATCAGCCAGAAAAGCTGAAACTTGTGTGGAAGCATCCTCAGGTAGTGTAGATTCAAGTTTGTTCAAATCATGATCCCCGTTGGTAGGGTGGGGCCACAATGGGGGGTTGAATTTTTACATAGGAATATGTAGAGTAAATCTTTAAAAATCTTCTTCTCAAAAACCATTTGGCCAGAAAAACTGAAACTTGTGTGGAAGCATCCTCAAGTAATGTAGATTCAAATATTTTTCAAATCATGATCCTCTTTAGTAGGGTGGGGCCACAATGGGGGGGGGTGATTTTTTACAAAGGAATATATAGAGTAAATCTTTAAAAATCTTCTTCTCAAAAACCATTTGGCCAGAAAAGCTGAAACTTGTGTGGAAGCATCCTCAGGTAGTGTAGATTCAAGTTTGTTCAAATCATGATCTCTGGGGGGGGGGGGGGGGCACAATGGGGAGGTCAAATTTTACATAGGAATATATAGAGTCAATCTTTAAAAATCTTCTTCTCTGAAACTGATCAGCCAGAAAAGCTGAAACTTGTGTGGAAGCATCCTCAGGTAGTGTAGATTCAAGTTTGTTCAAATCATGATCTCTGGGGGTTGGGGGGGGGGCACAATGGGGAGGTCAAATTTTACATAGGAATATATAGAGTCAATCTTTAAAAATCTTCATCTCTGAAACTGATCAGCCAGAAAAGCTGAAACTTGTGTGGAAGCATCCTCAGGTAGTGTAGATTCAAGTTTGTTCAAATCATGATCCCCGTTGGTAGGGTGGGGCCACAATGGGGGGTTGAATTTTTACATAGGAATATGTAGAGTAAATCTTTAAAAATCTTCTTCTCAAAAACCATTTGGCCAGAAAAACTGAAACTTGTGTGGAAGCATCCTCAGGTAATGTAGATTCAAATATTTTTCAAATCATGATCCTCTTTAGTAGGGTGGGGCCACAATGGGGGGGGGGGGGGGTGATTTTTTACAAAGGAATATATAGAGTAAATCTTTAAAAATCTTCTTCTCAAAAACCATTTGGCCAGAAAAGCTGAAACTTGTGTGGAAGCATCCTCAGGTAGTGTAGATTCAAGTTTGTTCAAATCATGATCTCTGGGGGTTGGGGGGGGGGCACAATGGGGAGGTCAAATTTTACATAGGAATATATAGAGTCAATCTTTAAAAATCTTCTTCTCTGAAACTGATCAGCCAGAAAAGCTGAAACTTGTGTGGAAGCATCCTCAGGTAGTGTAGATTCAAGTTTGTTCAAATCATGATCCCCGTTGGTAGGTTGGGGCCACAATGGGGGGTTGAATTTTTACATAGGAATATGTAGAGTAAATCTTTAAAAATCTTCTTCTCAAAAACCATTTGGCCAGAAAAACTGAAACTTGTGTGGAAGTATCCTCAGGTAATGTAGATTCAAATATTTTTCAAATCATGATCCTCTTTAGTAGGGTGGGGCCACAATGGGGAGGTCAAATTTTACAAAGGAATATATAGAGTCAATCTTTAAAAATCTTCTTCTCTGAAACTGATCAGCCAGAAAAGCTGAAACTTGTGTGGAAGCATCCTCAGGTAGTGTAGATTCAAGTTTGTTCAAATCATGATCCCCGTTGGTAGGGTGGGGCCACAATGGGGGGTTGAATTTTTACATAGGAATATGTAGAGTAAATCTTTAAAAATCTTCTTCTCAAAAACCATTTGGCCAGAAAAGCTGAAACTTGTGTGGAAGCATCCTCAGGTAGTGTAGATTCAAGTTTGTTCAAATCATGATCTCTGGGGGTTGGGGGGGGGGGGGGCACAATGGGGAGGTCAAATTTTACATAGGAATATATAGAGTCAATCTTTAAAAATCTTCTTCTCTGAAACTGATCAGCCAGAAAAGCTGAAACTTGTGTGGAAGCATCCTCAGGTAGTGTAGATTCAAGTTTGTTCAAATCATGATCCCCGTTGGTAGGGTGGGGCCACAATGGGGGGTTGAATTTTTATATAGGAATATGTAGAGTAAATTTTTAAAAATCTTCTTCTCAAAAACCATTTGGCCAGAAAAACTGAAACTTTTGTGGAAGCATCCTCAGGTAATGTAGATTCAAATATTTTTCAAATCATGATCCTCTTTAGTAGGGCGGGGCCACAATGGGGGGGGGGTGATTTTTTACAAAGGAATATATAGAGTAAATCTTTAAAAATCTTCTTCTCAAAAACCATTTGGCCAGAAAAGCTGAAACTTGTGTGGAAGCATCCTCAGGTAGTGTAGATTCAAGTTTGTTCAAATCATGATCTCTGGGGGTTGGGGGGGGGGGGGGGCACAATGGGGAGGTCAAATTTTACATAGGAATATATAGAGTCAATCTTTAAAAATCTTCTTCTCTGAAACTGATCAGCCAGAAAAGCTGAAACTTGTGTGGAAGCATCCTCAGGTAGTGTAGATTCAAGTTTGTTCAAATCATGATCCCCGTTGGTAGGGTGGGGCCACAATGGGGGTTGAATTTTTACATAGGAATATGTAGAGTAAATCTTTAAAAATCTTCTTCTCAAAAACCATTTGGCCAGAAAAACTGAAACTTGTGTGGAAGCATCCTCAAGTAATGTAGATTCAAATATTTTTCAAATCATGATCCTCTTTAGTAGGGTGGGGCCACAATGGGGGGGGGGGGGTGATTTTTTACAAAGGAATATATAGAGTAAATCTTTAAAAATCTTCTTCTCAAAAACCATTTGGCCAGAAAAGCTGAAACTTGTGTGGAAGCATTCTCAGGTAGTGTAGATTCAAGTTTGTTCAAATCATGATCTCTGGGGGTTGGGGGGGGGGGCACAATGGGGAGGTCAAATTTTACATAGGAATATATAGAGTCAATCTTTAAAAATCTTCTTCTCTGAAACTGATCAGCCAGAAAAGCTGAAACTTGTGTGGAAGCATCCTCAGGTAGTGTAGATTCAAGTTTGTTCAAATCATGATCTCTGGGGGTTGGGGGGGGGCACAATGGGGAGGTCAAATTTTACATAGGAATATATAGAGTCAATCTTTAAAAATCTTCTTCTCTGAAACTGATCAGCCAGAAAAGCTGAAACTTGTGTGGAAGCATCCTCAGGTAGTGTAGATTCAAGTTTGTTCAAATCATGATCCCCGTTGGTAGGGTGGGGCCACAATGGGGGGTTGAATTTTTACATAGGAATATGTAGAGTAAATCTTTAAAAATCTTCTTCTCAAAAACCATTTGGCCAGAAAAACTGAAACTTGTGTGGAAGCATCCTCAAGTAATGTAGATTCAAATATTTTTCAAATCATGATCCTCTTTAGTAGGGTGGGGCCACAATGGGGGGGGGGGGTGATTTTTTACAAAGGAATATATAGAGTAAATCTTTAAAAATCTTCTTCTCAAAAACCATTTGGCCAGAAAAGCTGAAACTTGTGTGGAAGCATCCTCAGGTAGTGTAGATTCAAGTTTGTTCAAATCATGATCTCTGGGGGTTGGGGGGGGGGGGGGCACAATGGGGAGGTCAAATTTTACATAGGAATATATAGAGTCAACCTTTAAAAATCTTCTTCTCTGAAACTGATCAGCCAGAAAAGCTGAAACTTGTGTGGAAGCATCCTCAGGTAGTGTAGATTCAAGTTTGTTCAAATCATGATCCCCGTTGGTAGGGTGGGGCCACAATGGGGGGTTGAATTTTTACATAGGAATATGTAGAGTAAATCTTTAAAAATCTTCTTCTCAAAAACCATTTGGCCAGAAAAGCTGAAACTTGTGTGGAAGCATCCTCAGGTAATGTAGATTCAAATATTTTTCAAATCATGATCCTCTTTAGTAGGGTGGGGCCACAATGGGGGGAGGGTCGAATTTTTACAAAGGAATATATAGAGTCAATCTTTAAAAATCTTCTTCTCAAAAACCTTTGGCCAGAAAAGCTGAAACTTGTGTGGAAGCATCCTCAGGTAGTGTAGATTCAAGTTTGTTCAAATCATGATCTCTGGGGGTTGGGGGGGGGGGGGCACAATGGGGAGGTCAAATTTTACATAGGAATATATAGAGTCAATCTTTAAAAATCTTCTTCTCTGACACTGATCAGCCAGAAAAGCTGAAACTTGTGTGGAAGCATCCTCAGGTAGTGTAGATTCAAGTTTGTTCAAATCATGATCCCCGTTGGTAGGGTGGGGCCACAATGGGGGTTGAATTTTTACATAGGAATATGTAGAGTAAATCTTTAAAAATCTTCTTCTCAAAAACCATTTGGCCAGAAAAACTGAAACTTGTGTGGAAGCATCCTCAAGTAATGTAGATTCAAATATTTTTCAAATCATGATCCTCTTTAGTAGGGTGGGGCCACAATGGGGGGGGGGGGGGTGATTTTTTACAAAGGAATATATAGAGTAAATCTTTAAAAATCTTCTTCTCAAAAACCATTTGGCCAGAAAAGCTGAAACTTGTGTGGAAGCATCCTCAGGTAGTGTAGATTCAAGTTTGTTCAAATCATGATCTCTGGGGGTTGGGGGGGGGGGCACAATGGGGAGGTCAAATTTTACATAGGAATATATAGAGTCAATCTTTAAAAATCTTCTTCTCTGAAACTGATCAGCCAGAAAAGCTGAAACTTGTGTGGAAGCATCCTCAGGTAGTGTAGATTCAAGTTTGTTCAAATCATGATCTCTGGGGGTTGGGGGGGGGGGGGGGGCACAATGGGGAGGTCAAATTTTACATTGGAATATATAGAGTCAATCTTTAAAAATCTTCTTCTCTGAAACTGATCAGCCAGAAAAGCTGAAACTTGTGTGGAAGCATCCTCAGGTAGTGTAGATTCAAGTTTGTTCAAATCATGATCCCCGTTGGTAGGTTGGGGCCACAATGGGGGGTTGAATTTTTACATAGGAATATGTAGAGTAAATCTTTAAAAATCTTCTTCTCAAAAACCATTTGGCCAGAAAAACTGAGGTCAAATTTTACAGAGGAATACATAGAGTCAATCTTTAAAAATCTTCTTGTCTGAAACTGATCAGCCAGAAAAGCTGTAACTTGTGTGGAAGCATCCTCAGGTAATGTAGATTTAATTTTATTCAAATCATGATCCCTGGGGGTAGGAAGGGGCCACAATGGGGGGGGGGGGTCGAATTTTTACATAGGAATATACACAGAAAAATCTTGAAAAATCTTCTTCTCAGAAACAAATTGGGCAGAAAAGCTGCATCTTGTCTGGAAGCATCCTCAGGTAGGGAAAATTCAAAATATATAGATTATGATCCCTGTGGATAGGGTGGGGCCACAATTGGAGGGGGGGTGTCAAATTTTTACATAAACTTTCTAAAACACAAATTGTCTAGAAAAGCTCTAACTTTAGTCAGTTCAGTCTTCAAATAGTCTAGATTAAAATTTGTCAAAAATCATATTCTTCAGGAGTAGAGTTGGGCCACATTGGGGGGGGGGGGGGTCCTTTTTTCAAAGGAAAACATTTAAATTGTTCACAAAAATTCAAATGGTTTTTATATATGGTTTAACTTATATGCAAGCATTTTGACATATTGTTGATTCTTTAAAATTGTTTAGACTCTGGCCCCTGGACAATTTTTGGACCTCAAAAGGGGTTTAAAGTTTGATGTAGGTTTATAGTCCATATATAAACAGTTGTTTAGGTCTGATCATTTTCTCGAGAACTGCAATGCTCAATGTGTGATATGACTGTAAAATCATCCTGTTACAAAGGGGGTCAATGATAAACATAAGAATATGGGGAATTTTTTTTTATACAGGATCTATACGACATTGTTCAGATATTTTGTATATGACTCTATAAAGCTGATTTTATTATGTCTGTTGTTGCTCAGTTGAGCGATGTGGCCCATGGGCCTCTTGTTTGCTATAGTTTCGTAAATTGATTTGATTTCAAACTTTCTGTATAGCTTCATAATTATGCCCACCAAATAAAGCAAGACTATTTTTACTTTTTATTCACAGGAATTTACGTAATTAATTTTTAAATGTGACCCTTATTTACAATCGAGTTAGATTAGTGTTCCGATAAAGGGAGATGAGAAAAAAAAAGATGAGACTTTTTCGTGCAAATCCTACTGTGCCATTCTATCCAAAACAGCAATTATCACCAATCGAGTTCCAATTTAAAGTCATAATTGTTTTTTTAATATCTCGTTTGTTAGTTTTACATGTACACCAGCGCATGTATTTACAACACTGTGCCGGATAATTTTTGCCAGTTCTAAGGTTGCATTTTAGCACCCGCTTAAGATGTTTCGTAAAAATCCACACATGCTAACTGATAGACCATTGTCTAGAGAGTATATAAACACTTTTGCTTTTAGTGTGCCTTACCTTACAGGTAAGATATTTACCTATAAAAAATAATATCCCATAGGAAAACAATAATTCCTATGGGATAGATAATTTTTCTACTGGAAATTTTGTGAAAATCCTGTAGAATTTTTCAAAAATACTATAGGAATTAAATTTAAATTTCCTCAAAGAGAAAAGTATTTCCTGCAGGAATTTGATTCAGACAGATATTTTTCTTATAGGAAATTAAGATTTCCTATCGGATTTTAAAATCCTATGGGAGTTTTGTTCAAATCCTATGGAAATTTAAATTCCTATAGGAAGTTCTTTTATTCCGTTAGGAAATTCCAAATATCCTATTGTTTTTCCTATGGGACAAATTATTTTCCTGTAGGAATTTATTTTTTAAAGGTAAATATCTCACTTGACAGGTGATGTACACCAATAAAAAATGTGGTATACACGTCTTAAGCTATGGTCTAGTATATGGCATATTTGAATGTTTCAATACATGTAGCTTATAATGGTGCAAAAATGCCACCTTGGTACTGGCATAATTATCCAGCACAGTGTTTTACCCGAATGGATCCAAAATAAACTAAAATGGACCCAAATAGTACAAAACAAATGAATGTTAAATGACGTGTTTTTAAACGACAAATGTGTCACATAATTTGTTTATGTAATACTCTCAGAATGATTTTTGTTAATATAGTACTTTGCACGTTAATAAAAAGATGTTGGAGCAAGTGCGCAGTCGTTGTTTCCTATTAAAAAACTGAAAGGAAATACTCAATTTTAGCTTTGATACTTAACCTTTACGAAAAAAAATAATCATCAATGTTTTGTATCTGTTTTATGTAATCGCCAGTGAAAAAATCTTCTTACATTTGAATTGTTTATGATTTTACATATCTTTCAGCAAAATTCTTTAGTTTTACTTATTACCCTTTTACAGTCTAAATCGAATTTCTGAAGGACAAACTTTTATTCTACTAATATCCGAGAGGACTTTTAGGTTTTTGTCAGGTTTTATTTAATAGCCGTAGGTTATTTCTGTTTTTTCTAATGGGATATTCTGAAAGATAAATATCTTACATGTTAATTGAGATACACACAAAACAAAAATGTCTTTATACTTTACAGCCAAAGGTATTTTGCATGTTTTTTCTGAAAAATAGAATTCAGATACAGTATGATATTCAATAAAGTCTAATTAAGGTCTTCCGTTTCCAACGGAAGACCTTATTGTTATTGCTTTGTTTCTTTTTCCCTATTATTAAGGTCATCCGTTTTCAACGGAAGACCTTATTGTTATTGCTTTGTTTCTTTTTCCCTATTATTAAGGTCTTCCGTTTTCAACGGAAGACCTTATTGTTATTGCTTTGTTTCTTTTTCCCTATTATTATTCTTGGGGTTTTTTTTCTTACGCATTTTTGTGTAGGCGATTTCTCAGAGGTGGCTCAATCAATTTTCACGAAACTTTCAGATCCGATAGGTGTTCATTCAAACTTCATACATATTTTTTTTATTTTGATGACATCACTTCCGTTTTAGAGTTTTTGACGTTTAACCGATTTTTAAAGGGTCAGCTTGTCCTGGAAACTCCTCCTAAACCATGAAAGATAGCAAGTTCAAACTTTCAGGGATTATAGACAAGGGATTGTAGATTTGTCATTAGGCATTCATATTTGTTTGGCTCAAAAGGCATTAAAGCTCGCCTGGACCTAAAAATTGAGAATAAAAAAGTCTCGATTTTTCGTGGTTTTCTTTGTTTATCTCTTTTCTTAAAAAATATTTTGTTAAGACATGTAATGCAAATAAAGTTTATATTTACAAGAGCGTTTGCCTGGTATCAAATAAAAAGGGCTGGCTCCCCAAATTAGGGGCTGAAAGGGATCTAAATTCTTTATCCATAGCGCTCTACTGAGGAATATTTTGTAATACATTATAGAAGCAAAAATGTTTATCTTGCAGTAATGTACCTAATCAACATAATGATTTTGTCATGTGTTGCGTAATTAGGGGTTTTAAGGGGCCAGAAATCCAAAACTTCTATCATTATTAACTCAAAAAATATAATTATTTTGTAAAGGAATATTCAGAAGAAGATGCTTAAAATAATGTTTATAACAATAATCAACCATCAAAATTTAGTTAACTGGCCCCAATAAGGAGATAAGGGGTTGGTCCCTAAAATATTCTTACCCAAATGGCCCAAGAACGGTAACGAATTTCTAAACACTTGTTTAACAAAATGTGTTTAATATCCAAATACCTTTCATTTGAAATCAAGAAAAAAGGGCTGGTCCTTCAAAATTAGGGGCCAAAAGGGCTCTTTCGTTTTTCTTCCATGGCACTTTATTGATAAATATTTTGTAACATGTTATAGAAACTAAAATATTCATAGTACAGTTATTTAACCATACATGATAAAAACTTTCTCACGCATTACGTAATAAGGGCTTTTAAGGGGCCAGAAGTCCAAAACTTGTGATTACTCATATCTCAAAAAGGACAAATATTTTGAAAAGCAACATAGAGAAGATGCTTAGAATGATGTTTTAGATAATATTCAACCATTAAAATTCTGTTAAAGGGCCCCCATATGAAGATAAAGGGTCGGCCCCTTTAACGTTCTTTCCCAATTAGCTCAAAAACGGTAACGAATTTTTAAACACATGTTGTACAAATTGTATTAAGTATCAATAAACCTTTCATTTGATATCAAGAAAAGGGGGATGGTCCCTCAAATTTGTAGCCAAAAGGGCTCTAAATTCCTGCTTCCAGAGCACTTTACTAAGAAATATTTTGTATAATGTTAAAGAGGCAAAAATGTTCATTGTAAAGTTGTTTAACCATACATAATAAAAACGTTTTCATGCGTTACGTAGTTAGGGGTTTTAAAGGGGCCAGAAATCCGAAACTTCTATCGCTTATATCTCAAAAGGATAAATATTTTTAAAAGCAATAGATAAAAGAAGATGGTTAGAATGATGTTCTGAACAACATTCAGCCATATAAATTTCAATAAACGGTCCCGATAAGGAGATAAGGGGTCGGCCCCTTAAAGGTTTTTTCTCAATCTGTTCACCCCCAGCTCTTACTATTGATACTACATAACCTCTGATCATTTGAATGAAGGCTGTGCTCCATTTTAGATCAGGTTTTGTTGTCGCAAATTAAAGTCAAGGTTTTATTTCACACTCTAAAAATCGGACGGGAGACCTCCTCGTTGCTCGCAACGAGATCATGTCTAGTTTACATTATTATTTTTTTGACATTTTATAATATACAGTCAAAAATCATTGTAACTAGTTATACATACACTATTAACAAACTTAATTTGTTTTTATTGTAAAGTACGATCTTACAAAATATTAATTACATGATATCGTTGCTCTCTTAATTAGCCCATACCAATCCTTTCATTCCAATTAAACAATAATTTATGCTTGATATTTGTGATAACAAATGCATTAAAGATTATAAAAACACAAAAAGAAAAGCATAAATTGCAGTAATATTATATTTAAGGGCTCGATGGTCAGAGCCATTTTTAAACTGTATTGATCTCCTCTCTTTGAGAGCTTTATATAATATAGGAAACTGCCCAAATCTAAAATGCAAAATATGTGAATTTTTTTCTTTACTTAATAAAAGTTTATAACTAAAGACACCATATCTAAAAATTTAAGGAAGATCTGAGGGCTAATTTTTTGACCACCCAGTCTCCTTAATGCCGAACCTTAAGCTCTCAAATGGTTTGTAAATCTTTCAATGAAAACCAAACTTTTTCATCTTCTTTTCATCAACTACAATAAATAAACATTTAAAATTTATATCTTTAATTTGTGGTAAGGTGTCACTTGAATGACTGCAAATTTCCATGTAATTGCCCGTGGTATATCCCTGATGCTTGCACGGGGTTTTTTTTTAATGGAAAGTGTAAATTGATTAATCATTGGACCAATCAATCTGGTCAGCTATAAGAGAGCTTTAAGATTTGACCAGAGTGAATATATCTCGGAACACTGTTGATTGTTTATCTAATTACAGTCCGCACCAATCAAACCCCGATAAGTTTAATCATTCAATGTAGGAACAAATACCATGCGACAAAAATGCCGCCCTCGTCAAGCCGTGTAACAACCTTATTTAATTAGTGTATGAGCCCCAAATATATCGGTATTTTTTAACAGGAAATAATATGAGAAAAAAATGACAATAACAAACCGTCAACCATCTCAAAAATCCATAAAACGAAACACAAATTCAAAGCAGAGCAACACGGACCTCCAAAAAGATAGAGGTAGGATCAGGTGCCTAGGAGGAGTGAGCATCCTCTGCTGACCGGTCGCACCCGTCGTGTGCTCTTTGTCGTAATCAGGAAAAAACCCGGAAAAGTCGGTAGACAATTAGGTGACAAATTATGGTCTAACAATTAGTATGAAAAACGTCAGTCAGCATACGACCCAGTGGATGATTGTATTTGCTGACAAGGTCGTTGTATCGACCATAGAACTTACGAAAAGATGGCTTCAAACGAGCCTGTTGATAGCTCTGTTTTATCAACTTGTTTGTCAGTAGCTTGCCTCGCCTTAGAAACTGTTCATACGAAGAGCATGCCATTGCGTATCGAATTAACTGAGAGACAAAAACACCATATGCAGGTGATGAAGATATATTGCTACATAAGTAAAGAAAGTTGACTATAGAAAAATTCAAGTCATCGCGTTTATCATAAAGTTTTGTTGTTGGGTTACCATCAATGTCCATTTCCAGTAAAATATCCAAATAAGAAACAAATGACGCAGACTCTGTGGTATCTTTTATTTCAAGTTCACTGGGATATATCGAGTCGACGTAAGTATGGAAATAACAATTGTTAATTGATAATACGTCATCGATATACCTGAACGTTGAGCTGAAGGCCACAGAGAGTGATTTATTTTTTCCACGGACAAGTTTTTGAATAAATTCTGCTTCATAAGAATACAAAAATAGGCCTGATAACAATGGGGCACAATTGGTACCCATGGGAATTCCAACAGATTGTTGGAAGACTTGATTTCCAAAAACTACATAGATGTTGTCTATCAAAAACTCAAGCATCTTTTTAATGTCAACTTCAGAGTACTTGTGTGTGCAATCATAATGGTTTTTAACAAAATAATTTTTTAAATTTCCAATGACAAGGTAAGCATTTTTACGACTTAATTTTTTATTGAAGAAACAACTATCGATGATATCAAAAAGCCTAGATTTTAATTTGTCATGGAGAATGGTTGTATAAAGCGTTGAAAAATCGTACGTTTTGATACTATTGATTTTGGTAAGATTTTGTGACCTCAAAGTTTCTAATAATTCTTCAGAAATTTTTTAGGGTCCACAACTGAATCACACCACTTCTGGAGTATATTGTTGTACAGTACTCTTGAAGTTTCTACTTCACTACTGTAAGAATTTTAGTAAGAAGTAAGTTGCTTTGTACAAATTACAAAATTTAGAATGATGTTCTCTCCGTTTAGGGGATATAACCGAACAAGATTTTTTAAACATTAAAACTGACTCTTTTGTGGCATATCTCATATAAAAGAACACTAAGTTTATTCAATAGAGGCAATACTTGCAAGTTGCAACTCGGAACTATCAGTGTTCATTTGCATCATTCGTCCTTTTCTCAAACATAAAATGCCGCCACTTACGTCGTCATGACGTGACGTAACTAACATTGCTTTTCCGGCACCATCGGACTTTAGCGTGGAATGCCATTGTAGTTTACCGTGGAGCGCAAAATCAATGTGTGTCAATGATGCCAACCATCGGACATTGAGTGTAAGATCATCGTACTTTGGCGTAACAAGATTTTAGGAGACGGGCTATCAGACTTTGGAGAGACATTCAGACTTTGGCGTTCGTATCAGCATCAAAACATTGTACTTTGGCGTCCGTATTGGCAATAAACCATCAGACTTTGGCGCAACCTATCGGACGTAAGCATTACCATCGGACTTTAGAGTCACACACATGTATAGAACATTTGTCAGACTTGCTTTAAAGTTGGTGTTTACTTCAACACTTGTTAAAATTACAGTTCAAAATAATAGGAAAAGATAATAAATTAGTTCATGTTTTAATTGTTCAATCGTTGTAAATACAGCCCTGTGTCGCTAAATGCCGACTTGTCCTCTTAATTAATCATTAAAGGTAATATAAGAGCAACATACATGAATATAAAATTCAATATGCGTTGTTATACAATGTAATTAGAACTATCCTTAAGTATTTTTATTTCAAAGGTCTGTATTTTGTACCATTCATTTCATAAGATCACATATGAAGGACAAATATTTTTTCCTGAATACAAACATTTGGTTTTTGCTTTAAATGCCAACCATTGAGGTGTGTTTCTATAGATTGTTCTTTAGCAAAGCTGAATGATCTGAGTAAGAGATAGTATTTTCCGTACTTAGACCTCTTACCAATAGGGTATATATTTGTTTAATCTGAATTGAAATGCATTTACTGCACGGCGTCCTTCGCACTCGTAAAAGGTAACTTCATGTATGTTCTGGGTTAGTCTCTTAATTAATTACAAAATCTATATAATTTCTAAAAATATAGACTCTATTTGTTGTCATCGTTTTAATTAAATGAAATTTCTAGATATCAATTTAAGCAAAGAACGCTTATTTGTAACTTGATTTGGAAATAAGTATTGATGTTTGACATTTGAAGAATTATTTATATACTTTAAAGAAACTTAATACAGGTGTATTTCTTCTTTCTAAAAACCATTATATTGTTTACAACAAATTTTCCAGAATGGCTGACAAAAAACAAGTTAACAGTTCAACTGACAAAGCAGAGAAAAATAACAGTGAGCACCTGAGACAACAAGTCATGGATTCTTCACAGGCATCAATAAATAAAAATAAATCTAATGATGTCCTTCTTGAACTTGTAAAAGATATTAGCAATGGGAATATGGTTAGAGCAACAGCGAGGCTTGAAGCGTTTGAAAAATGGGACAAATGTCATTTGTTACAGTTGTACGAAATTCCCGCACAACAAGGCGAAACTTTACTCCATTTGGCAATCAAAAGCCAAGGTAATATAGATTTTGTTACAAAACTATCAACATTGTGTCCAGATTTACTCCTTATGGGAAGAGAGCAGTCACAAGAGTTTCGTGGACAGACAGCACTACATATGGCTATCACCAAAGGCAACAAAGAAGCAATTAAAGCAATGCTAGACGTTGGCAGGAATTCAGAAAATTTTAAAATGTCAACTCTGCTGAACATTTGTGCAACAGGATCTCGATTTGTTAATACTGTTATGATGGGACAACTTCCTCTGACAGTAGCCGCGCTCGGAGGGGATACAGGAATCGTAGATTTACTAATAGATTATCAAGCTGATTTGCATACTCAGAATAAAGAGGAAGACACAGTTTTTCATTCGTTAGTGAAATATGCTGCAATATATCCTGAAAAGATTATCAGTGTGATCCAAATGGTGCGCTTTATTCATAATAGAATTAACAGCGACTTTCGAGAATATTTAGATACAGAAATGCATCGGCATACTTATTCCTTTCTCTGGTTTTTGAAAAACAAAGACAACTTGACGCCACTTCAGCTTGCGGCTAAGCACGGTGTGACTGAATTGTTCGAAGAAATTCTTAACATAAAGGATGTCTACTGTTACATCAGTGCTAATGATGGATTATTTGATGTTAAAGAGTATGATGTAACGGAAATAGATACCGTCAGCATTATTCGTTTATGGCAAAGCCAAAAACATCCAAAGTCAATTTCTCGGAAGATTCAAGGCATTTCAAGAAATGTACTACAGTCAAATGAGACATCTTGTGCTGTTTGCTGTTCTTATCCTGAAACTGAATCTATTTTGGAAATGCTCTTTAGACGAAATTATGACAGCAAAGACGCTTATCGTATTATTGAGCTACCTCCAGTTCAGTATATCATTAAAATGAAATGGAGCACTTATCAATGGTTTTTCATTTTGTGGATGATTCTCCACTATGCTTTCATGACACTGTTAACGATATACAGTGTATGCAATGTTGAATTAGGTATTCCAAGCGCGCATGGAAACAATGCCACCTCGTTATCCAAGGATTTTGTTTACGGATTTCGATGGGTCTCTCTTGGTGCAGGTGTATTCTATGGCTTTATTGCCAGTTGTTTATTGCTTGCGAAGTTCCGCAAAAAGAATATAACGGATTACTTTTCACACAATTTAGAATATATAATTCCAATGATGATGCTATCTATAACAATGATGATTGATGTACTGTGGTCCATTATAGAAGATCATGATAACATTCCTATCATAATTGCACTTATTTCTGGCTGGTGGCTGAATGTATTTTTCCTTTCACCATTTCAGGAATTCAGCTTCTTTACAGAACTGATAAAGCGTGTGATCACTGGGGATCTTTTCCGGTTTGGACTGGTAATTCTTTTTGGACTTTTTTCATTTACGGCTGGAATGTACATTGTGTTTCGAGGAACGGACGAAAACGATTTTTCGTCGTATGGAAGTACAATGATGGCGATGTTAAAGCTTGGGATCGGGATCGACGATATAGGCGTGTTGTATTCCGCGAGAATTCCATGGGCAGCAGTTACGATCTATATTGTCTTTACCACGTTCACGTATATACTTTTGTTGAATGCTTTGATTGCAATGATGTCCCAGACATGTTCTAATGTGTCAGAAGACCGTTTTCCTCTGTGGCGAATACAACAACTTTCTGTTATTCTTGTTTTTGAAGATATCATGTGTCTCTGTTGTTTTCAGAACATTTTATCTAGTGCAGGTACAAAAAAGGAAGTTCGTGGGTTAGATCCAATAACAAAACAAAGAAAATACGAAGAACGATACTTTTTAGAAATACATTCTTTGCAGATGGAGTATGCCACTGCAGAAGAAAAAAACCGAGTACAAAAGAAAACGAATGACTCACATCATTTTGCCAACGTGGTTGATTGTGTAATGGCAAACAATGAAGTACAAAGACATGACAAAGAAACTCAAACATTCCAACACATTTACGTATCAGAGAATAAAAAAAGCAAACGAAAAAATTCAAACAACACGATAACACCACGTTCCTTTCTCAACATGGTTGACGGTGAAACGACAAACAATGACATCATGAATTCGATATTTCTTGCAAAATCACAGCAAAGAGGAGAGAAGGAACCATTGACGTGTGAAATCCGAACTCTTACGGACCATTGATTTTTATAATAGTGTACGCGTTGTGTGAATAAACACTTCATATCATTTTCTATTAATTGTTACAGAAATTCTATTTTTATTTTAATTTGACAATCGTTTTTCTTTGTAATTCAATTAATATGCATGACTATATTAAGGAATTCAGATGAATGTATTCATTGTAACAATTTGCACAATATTAGTTTTCTCTAAGTATCTAATTAACTGATTTAATTATGATTTATTGTTCGCATACAATTGTCTAATCGCTAACATAGTGAAATTAAAAATACTGTGATATATTAAACTTGAAAACAATGATAAATAATGAAAAACTATAATATTGTAAATATTTAACAGATCTATTTATTTGAACTGATTATAATTAATTATTATTTTATATAATTAATTTTATTCCATAGTTGTAACACAGGAAGACTTGCCCGGAAGCCCAATATTTAGTGTTAACTTATTGGTCATCCAACGGAGAAAATATCTGAATTTATAGACCTACTCCCGTCCACATTTGCCGTCATTTTTCAAGGACACTTCATACTCCCTGAATAAAACATGTTCTCAACTTGAACAATTTCATGTTTAATTGTAAACATTACATACAAGTTAGTGGTACAGTTATGGGCAGTAAATAGCTCACTCTTACGCCAGCACTTTTTACGGGAAAACAGATTTGGATTGTCAATTGATTTGAAGTTACACTGTCTGAAAGAATTTTATATTGAAAACTAGAAACGAGCTCGTTGCAAGCAACGATGACGTCTTCCGTCGCAGCTGCGTCATACTTGTGACGTAATTCAAAATTGATTACCTGGCCATGATACAATGTTAGATGTAAAGACCCTTCGTAAAAAAAAATGCTTTCGATATACATAATATTTTGTTCCATGATGATTTGTACGTGAAATAAAATTGCTCTAGAGCTTCAATGTATATACGTGTACATTAAAGTTTATTGATATAATATCGTTATGTTGTGTTATCATATTTCTAATAATGCATAAAGCCTAATTAAGCTAATACATGTAGATTTAGTCTTAGATTGGATGGAAATAATGTCTTGGGCACAGGACTCATAGCTCTTAGGACTTAGTCATTTTTATCAATAGTTTGGGGATTGTCTGGAACTTATAACATTTTTATCTAGTATTGTTTTTGTTTACATAAAAATCTTGTAAACTCTTTAGCGATGACTGCTCAGAAATTTAATTTATCGTGTCCATTGTATTGAATGTGTAAACATATCGGTACCATTTCATTATATCTAAAGCAGCATCACTTGATTGGATCTATAAAAATCACAGTTGTAATTTCTTTTTTCTATTATACTACAGTATAGACATCTGTTTTCTAACTTCTGGAACCCCCCAACCCCCTCCCCTCCCCCCTACTCAGTTTTCTTCGAACAAAATAGTACTAATATTTGTGCATCTTTGTCAAGGCGATTGATGAAAATAACGTGTCTACTAAAAGTACTATACGATATAAGCAAACAGAGATCTTTAAAAGTTATCTATAGTTTGATTCTCCGCATGTTGTTTTTGGCATGTGCAGTTTATTTTGAGAAACTTATTTAATCATGATAATTGTCTTAATATATTAGGCAGAATCACATGGACGACAATCAATCGACTTTATTTACACAGTGGGTAAACCCAATATGAAGTTCAAAAGGCATGACATTTTACGCGTATTTGTAAAAAAAAAAAATACAGTTATATGCGGAGATCCTGAATTTTTTTACCGGGGGTTCTGAAGAATTATTTTGTTTTCCGGGGAGGGGGGAGGACCGAAACCTTTTTCCGGTAACTTTAAGCATTCTTTTAATTAATCATTTTCAAAATTATCTGAATGTCGATATTACCTTTTAATGCAGCGCTAAAAAATAAAATTCGAACCAGTTAGTCTTGGTGAGTATTCGGCCAACCTGCGTACGCGTAAGAAAGAAATGGCAATATTCAAGATTTTGTTTTCAGACCGAGAGCTACAGATCTGCAGCTAGAGATCGTCTGCCTCTTATTGATCATGTCAATTTATTTTTGTTTCAAGGATGCAGGTTTTTTTTTTTTACATCAATGAGTTTTTCCCTTTAAAAAAGCAAGAAATTGGTCACATTTTTCAGTGTTATCATTTTAAAATTCATTTAAGGCTCTAATAAAATTCTATATGAAGCTTCAAGATACAAGTCTTCATTGCTTTATCCGAAACATTGCATGGAAAAAGAGATTTACATTGCATTCTTTTAAAATACAAAAAGACATGCACAATGAGCTTAGATTTACAGCATACAAACAACCATAAAGAGATTTAGAACAAATAATTTTTCTTATTTATTTTTAAAGCAAAAGAAATTCAAGAAAAAATCAGAAGAGTTTTTCTTTATATGCATGAATGAAAACACTGATCAGCAAGGGGTTCTATATCGTGCCAGCACCTACGGTCTGATACACTGTAACATGGGTCTTTGGACTTTGGATTTAAAGCTTGCTTCTTTCTTTTTTTTTGGGGGGGGGGGGTATTTTATTTTTCTATTTACAGGTAGTATACTCTACTAATAATGTATTCAATTTTGTATACAAACGGAGTTATTGATACTATAATATAAATGTAAAAAGGACCGAGAATCTCTCTTTCTCTCTCTCTAAGTAAAAGTAAAAGAAAAGAAACCGCAATTTTTTGAAAATAACTTCAAAAGGATCTTTTTGTTTTCATTGTTGCCGTGTGTTGGATAAAGGATACATAATATCTATTGGGGAAATCCTTAATTGAACCAAAGGATATTTACTTTTGACGTTTCCTTATCATCATTAAATCTGCTTAGTCCTATTGTTTTGGCTATTACAGTACCAAATTAATTTCCATACAGCTCAATCATCTTCATATTTCATTAATCAACGCCAACAGCTAGAAACGATCATATTTGGAAGACAGAAAAAATATTTTCTATATAGTAATACAAAAATACAAAGCTCATATGCCATAAGCGTGTTAACAAACATGAATTGTTTGGTTTTGTTCCCTGAGTGATTGGGTTTACTCAGACCTCATATTATGCACAATTTGTACATCGTTTTGCCAGTGATTTATTGTTGAAACGATTAGTAAAATTACCCTGAACATTGCTTATTATTATACATAGACCAAAAAAAAACCATTGTATTACAACGTACGAAATGAGTCATATAAAATCGGTCAAAGCAACTATAGATTTTCATCATACCTTCTAAACAAGAAATAAACTGCAAAAACAAATATTTGAAATAATGTTATATTGATACAAATACACAATAATAGGAAAGTGGCCTTTTTTCTCTCCCCAATCCTAAATGTGATCTGTGTGTGTTCGCTACTTTATTTTCGTAAATTAATCAAATATTAATATCTTTCTCTTTATAAAAAAGGTAATCAAACAAGCGTGCATGTCACACATGTTCATCGATATCACATTGACGTTCTTTTCGGACATTCACATTTACTCCATATCATAATATTTATATATATTATAATATACCCATGCCTATGTTACACAATATTGATCTAAATATACGAAGTTAAGCTAATATGCTATTGAAAAATTGGTAAACAGCATACACCCCCACCGATGACATTTTTAGTGCTCTTCCTATCACTTGTTAAGTTGCGCGTGCATTACAAACCTATGCAAATCTAATCTTCGGAAGATGGCTAAGAATTAGCTGGGTGCTGTTAATGGGTAATAGATTTAAGGAACAATAAATGTTATATGGTCTATTCCCATCATTATCGATATATACAGTGATACTATAAAACATGCTTATCCAATACGTATGTAACTCTTAGCCAAAAGTGCTGACTAATATGCTTTAAAATGTATTGCGATAGAACAAAATAAAATATATTGTTAAACAAAATCAGAAAAGCAAAAATGAAGAAGGATTAAACATAAATTTACTCAATCATAAACAAACTAAATAACGTTGAAAATAATATAAAATACAACATAGGAAAAATAAGAATTATTTTTTAACGCTTACTTATTGAACTTTAGCATGCTGAGTTTAAAAAATATATGCAGGCCTTCATTAACGTTAAAAAAATGAACATTCAAAAGGCTGATGATAATATTCTTGTCGTGTGATTTTCTCTTAATTAGTGTGTCACAGTTTTATTCAGTACCACCCTAAATAACTCGGGGGAAAATCTTTGATCAACAACGAAATTTTGAAAGTTTTTATCATAAAAAGCTGTGGACGACAACCTACATGTATTTTATTAAATAAAAGGGATACCAACAGTGTATGTTGTTTAAGAGATGCGTATAAAGCGAATAAATCAAACAAATCAGCCTTCCATTTTTTTCTCATAACAAAACTTAAGATCCGTTATGTAAAAAACTTAAATCGGATATTAATGATTTATAAAACACCAAAATATCAATTAAACATTCGATAATATATTTAAGGTCTTCCGTTTCCAAACGGTAAACCTTACTATTATTCTGAAAAATTTTCAGATTTTTTCTTTTTTTTTTTCTTCTAGACGCCAACTTTGATCCTTAATATCTCGCTCGTTTATTCACTGATTCTTTTGAAATTTTCAGGTCTGATAACATGCCGCGCAATGTTCTCGCTTCTTATGTTACTTGATGAAAATTCCTATTCGTTTTTGAGTTATTCCCCTTTAAGTAAATTTTAACGACCCCTTTTGTCGGATGGGTTTAGCTTTAACGATGACTGACAGAATCTCAAAGATTGGCTGGTTTGGAAGCAGATACATAGAAATGGTGCAAGACATATTTCATTTGTTATTTAAATGCAAACAATAGGAGTGATATAGGTGTTGAAATAGAAGTTATAAAAAAAATGCAAAAATTTTCATGTATTTTCCTTTCTAGTTTTCCACCTGATAATAATTTGTTATAAAATGTGTTTTAAAAGTTGTGGGTCTTACCGAGACCTTTCGTTTGGTATTAAGAAAAAAGGGGCGGGCCCCTATTTTTAGGGAGTAAGAGGCTTCAAAAGTTTTTTGTCAATGACTTGTAAAGGAAGAAAAATGTCTAATGCATTATTGAAGCAAAGTTGTTGAAAAATTAATTCTGATTCCTTCCGTAGTATTCAATGTGATTTTTTAGACGGTGGCTATAAATAGCCATGGTCTATTGCTACGGTCCTGACCGGAAGAGTATTTCTCACGGGGACCCTAGCGGATAACGAATGATAACTCTGTTAGGCATGCAGTGTTACACGCAATGTTTATCTATGTGTCGATTTCAGTAATTTTAATCTTTTCAGATATTTTAAGCATTATAGCTGCTAATCATTTTGTACATATATTTAAATAATTCATGAAATTGTGTTTTATTTTAAATGAGCCGTTACCATGTCTGCTTACGCGGTATCGATAATTTATGCACCAACTGCCAGTTGTGACGTTAAACTGTGTATCAGGACTGCATAAACTATATCACTGCGATAATTGGCTAAGACATCTCACAATAATCGCTTCTTGTTTTTTTTATGATGTAAACAATTGTCAGAAACACACACAATTTAAAAAAGTTTGCCATTTCATATTTCAGCAAGTATGCTTCATCGATAAATTAATTCATTTTCAACGCATTAATTTTAGTTGAGGAAAAATATTTATTTTTTTGTAACTTATTCTAAAGAATTCACAACAGATACTGATAATGAATATTAGATTAATTACATTTTATTGAACTTCAACCGATCAATGGCACACTTTCTTCTACAAGTGTTCATGTGTTCTTTTAACACACAAAAAACTTGAAATTTACGATACAAATGTGTTTAATTTTGGACTATCCTGTGATTTACTTAATTTTGTAACCCACTCAGTCTGTAGGAACATTAATATTATTACAGGCACCTCAATATTCATCAGACAATATTTACTACTGATGTTGACGCTTTACTTGCTGCTGACTTTCTCTCAAACACGCTAATCGATAGACCTCGGATTGTAAAATTCACGTGCAAATCAAGTCGCCATTTTACATGTACATGTATAAACAAACAACATTTTACGATGTTTTAAAGATTTTCAGTTCAGATTTTTTGTAAGCAAATAAGGGATTAAAGACATGCTGTAAAACGTCTTATGGATTGCACGGCGTATCAGCTCGTGTATCTCTAATTTGCAGTAAACGCTAGATTTTTTGGAGAAAAAACAATCGGTTCAACTCATGCAATAGTCCATATACATTTATGGTACATTTTGAACGGTAATGTAAGATATAATAATTTTGTTCACTTAACAGTTTCTGACGAATTTTTCACATTTAACTGAAATAACGCAATTTGATGAGCGAAGTACAATCTGTGACTTTAATCCATATGCACCCGTCTCTGCTACTAGAGAACCTTTTCTTTGGTTTTGGGGGATTTTTTCGCAAACAGATAACATTATTTACACATGTACGTAAATATCACCCCTTTTGTTCTCAAATAATTTTTAACTCGCGAGTATGAGCTTTCTCCGACATTTGTTTCCATTTACAAATAGGCGGGCCTATATAAATGCGCCAGTTTGTTGCGACTCGCAATTGAAATAAGTGTCATCACTCAACGAAATGCTACATAGACCGTAGCGTATACATCCATGCTATATTTGCGATAAATAATGAAACATGAAGGTAAAAAATGTGCTTCATAGATAACTAGTATTCTGCTGAGCTACAGAACTTTAGCTTTCCGGAAATATTGCCGGGATTTGCGGACCGTAGATCTAATGTATAGACTATAGTACATGCAAAGAATAAAATGAAATTTATATACACAGCTGTACGGTCAGAAAACACATGCGTTTAACTTGGATTTTGTTTGTTTGGTGTTTTTAAAAACTAATTTTGAATAATTAATCTATATTTCTTGTAAGTTTACAAGAAAAGTTTAATGTTGCAAGTAAATTATGCGTGTTAAAGTGTACTGAGAAGCGATAAAATATACATGTGACTTTCCCAAATTCATTCAAATGATTTGAATAAATCTATAGCTAAATACAATTAGACAAATGTACTTTAAAACGTTGATTAATGAAACTGCCGCGACTGAATATTGTATGATATTTTTTTTCTCAAATTTTTATTCACTTTCGTTGTGAGCAAATGGAAATAATCCACTACAGTCGAAGATAAAATATTGATTGACTCTTCTGTTTCATGATGACGTGCATTCCAAAAGCAATATCAGTTTTATCAAACAGGTTCTTGCAAACCATTCCGTTTTCTGTACACCTAAATGTATAACTGACTATGAGGACAAAAGCAAGTGTGATGGTCCACAAGCAAGTGTGATGATGCAACTTTTTCCCCGTGAAGAAATTGAGGGAAAATGCTGTCGAGAGGGACAATAAACATACTACATGTATGCCCAAATAGTTAGTAAAAAAAAGTATTTTATCATACTAAAGCTTTATTTGTTCTTGTTACTTTGAGAAATCTACAATATCTTTAAAGCACAAAAGTCCAATTCACACTTTTCAAAAGTTGTTCCCCATTAGCAGGGTCACCCCAAAGGTCAAAAGGGAAAAAACCAAAATTCCCCTTCTTTATTCTATCAAATACATGTAGTTTGGCGTACTGTGATGAAATCGCTTTGGATTTGATTTATTCATTCAATATGTGGTGACAACCTACATATTTAATGAGTCATTCTGGGGCAATCAAAATACATTTGTGTAGTACATGTATTACCAAAAACGGAGTTTTAATATCAACTGATATAGATACAAAACATATAGATACAAACTTCTATACTACAAAGGCTACTGTGATAAATCTATGGATTTTCCCAAAAAGATGACGATAAAGAGACACAACATTTGTAAAGTGTGGATTGTGAACACAACTACGATTTCCACAGAATTATCCATGTAAGTAACTCACGACCAGTTGTGCGAGTAAGCGTTAGGTATTAGTACATGTATGAGACGCTGGCTGTGGATTTTCGACAACAATAATTTACATACATGTAATATGCCACTTTCAAATGGCGCCACCGTCTAACAGTACTTTCAGTACTTTGATTGTAATATATAGTCAGTTTTAGCAGAAACAATTTAAGCCGGATCGACCCATTTTCCGTGAGGGTGTGCACGTGCAAGAAGTTATGAAAGGGGTTCTTGTTATTCACTAACTGATACACGCGGCGCGTAAAGATGATTCGCCATAAAATTCCCAAATGTTTTATTGATATGTACATTTTCATTTCATAAAAATGAACCTCTTTGACTTTATTTTAGTTGTTTGTTTCAAAACTGTGCCCCTCTCTATATTTAGATGCATTCCGAGACTCAGGTAACCGATCGATAACAGAGTCGCTAGCTGTATATAGATCGTCGCCCAGACGACAGTGCAAGTGCTTGTAGAGTTGGTCAAGTACACTCGTTTAAACGCCCCACTGTTTTACGATTACAGAGACATTGTGAATTGTTTCATTACTGGAAGATGTGTTAATAAAATGGTTCCAATACATGGTAATTAAACTCAATTTTCTACAATACACGGCCGTTCTATAAAGCATAATGTGTATTACTGACATACAAACGAACAAGGGATTAATTCCGATAGAACGTTTTCTGTTAAAACATTACACAATACGATTTACGATGAAGATAATATTATCATTGTGGAGATGATTTCTAAAAAGTGTACATAATATTTGTCAATATTACTATTTGAATACAAAGCCGTTAATTTTTAGTTACGGTTAGTAGGGATATTAATTATAACTCGATCGTCTCGCGTTTCGCGTTTTTTAACTACATATATGTATTTGCAGAACATCAACAAACGAAAATATCAAACAGCATTCATCGGCAATTTATGAATTATTTACATACAAAATTTTAGAGAGGTAATGAAATAATTGTGATTTATTAATGTACTTGCTATCATCCGGAGGAAATTTGCATGGAAAAAACGCTGTTCAATGTTTATCAATTACGCTGTAGCCTTAGCAATCGAAGGAAATAAACAAACCTTATATTGATAAATTAACAATCTTTCAGACCTGCAATGGTTTTTTTTTTTACAAATTCTATAGAATGTATAATAAACGACTACATTCTTAACCCTCTTCAGTTTGGAGTATTTTGAATCACGCGTGTACACTATGCATAAAATGTGTACTAAGAATTTTTTAAAGATTTTGTGTACATGCAAAGCAATGCTATTACAATACTATGGCTATTAAAGTCGAACAATGTATATGGTGAGGCCGGACTGATACTAATTCTGCTTGTTCTACAAATAGCGAGTGTACAGACAAAGTGTAGAGATGTTATATTTTAACAAGTAATAGATTTCCTAAAAGCTTCAGCCTTGCATGAGTAAACAAAATTATTTAATTGGAAGCATGTAATAGTTACCTTTGCTGCATATATGTAGCTCTCGGTCAGAAAACAAATTCAGATTGACTATCATCCCATTTTTTAGACCGATGGCTACAGACTTGCAGCTATACTTACCTTAAAAAACGTATAAATTTTAAGATTTGCCGCTGTTCATAAATTCATTAAAGAGACGTGCAGATTCAAGTAGTAATAAGTCGTTTGACATAGGATTTATAACGTCCATTTATATTATTTTCAATAAAATTATTTCATTATTTTAAGCTTGTCAGTGAACTCAAAATAGTTTTACATGATATATTATGGCATGAAAATAGCAAAATTCAAGGCATTTCCATCATTTTTAAGCAAAGGACTCTCAAAACAAGAAAATAAACGCAAAGTAAACTGCCTGTATGGTACATGTATACTCCAGATTATTACCATTGTATGATGTGTCTCTCATTTTGGACTCGTCCACTATAACGGTGCGTAAAAATTTATGAATGAGACATTCTGGCACGATTTCATATCAATGAAATTTCCATTGGTTAGAATGGATTCTTCCATATCGGGTGGGGGTATTAAATCAATTTAATCGTTCAAAGTTTTGAATTTGTTAACAACGATATATAAGGTCAAATGTTTTAGAAACGATTTATAAATCTAACATACGGTCATTTTTTTAATCGGTTGAAGTGTGAGTTTGTACATTTAGTAAGACGTGCAACTCACCCTATTCAATGCCGAAAAATGACTAAGTTCAAGAATTTTTTTCATAAATTATCAGAAATCAAAATCCTAGCAATATGCATACCTCTGATATATGTACAATTGATCTGAAAAAGAACTACTTCCTATCTTGAAAACTGTAGGAGGAGTTATCCATACAATAGGGGTACCCTTTTGGCAGCCGCCCGCCCGCAATTTTCACCATTTCAATAACCGAATTTTTCCTTTGGAAAACCCGGTTAAAAATGACTAAGCCCTAAGAGCTAAGAGACCTATGCCCAAGACATTATTTTCATACAATCTAAGACTAAATCTACATGTATTAGCTTAATTAGGCTTTATGCATTATTAGAAATATAATAACAGAACATAACGATATTATATCAATAAACTTTAATGTACATGTATATGGCTCTAGAGCAATTGTATTTCACGTACAAATCATCATGAAACAAAGTATTATGTATATCGAAGGCATTTGTTTCCTTTACGAAGGGTCTATACATCTAATATCGTATTAAGGCCAGGTAATCAATTTTGTATTACGTCACAAGTATGACGCAGCTGCGACGGAAAACCTAGTCGTTGCTTGCAACGAGCTCGTTTCTAGTTTAATATAATAATACTTTTTAATTCCCACGTTAAACTACCGTATGATTTTTTTGAACAATTTTTATGGGGGTTGTTGTTACATTGTCATTCATTTTTAATATCTTGTACACTTAGTCAACTGTTTACTTTTAAACAGATAAACAAATAATCTTGTAGGAGAAAAGTTCAAAATATATATTCGTATCGTTTTTTATTAAATCTAAGAGACAAATAATGATCACAATTGTTGAATTATGATTATCATCTTCATATTTAAAACATATAAATATATCGTAAAAGCGTCATCGTGATTGATTTATTTATTGATATATATTTATCATTCGCTCAACAAAAACTTTTAATAATCAGTAAGAGTATGGATTTCACATTCTACTTGATCTCGCTCTTTCTGTGAATTCATTCCATTTGGTGGTTTTCTGGCAAGAGTAATGCGTCTAGGGGATGGGTCCATTTTTTGGAAATCATGATCTTGGGTAACTGTGTCGTCTTCGTTTAAGAAATTATTCAATTGTGATGTTGAAAATTGTCTATCTTTTCGTCCAACGTGTGGCTCTTGTGTAGAGATAGGCAATATTTTTCTTGTATTGCTTTTCAAACGTACAGAATGCTCTAATAAGTCAATCTGTGGCGATGCCTCATAGGCCATTGGAAGGGTATATCTTCTAGTTGAAGAAAGTTCATTCTTGGTTTTTATTTGTACTCTTCTTTTATCCTCTGCTGTTGCGTATTCCATTTGTAGGGCATGGATTTGTAGAAAGTACCTATCTTCGTATTTTATTTGGCTTGTTTTCGGATCTATTCGGCAAACTTTCCTCATTGTTCCTGCACTAGATAAAAATTTCTGAAAACAGCAAAGACATAGGAGATCTTCAATAACAAGAATGATGGAGAGCTGTTGTATTCGCCACTGGGGAAATTGTTCTTCTGACACTCTAGAACATGTTTGAGACATCATTGCAATCAAAGCATTCAACATAAGTATATACGTAAAGGTAGTAAAGACTATAAAGATGAATATCGCTGCCCAGGGAGTTCGAGCTGAATACAACACGTTTATATCGTCGATCCCGATCCCAAGCTTAAACATTGCCATCATCGTACTTCCATACGACGAAAAGTCTTCTTCATCTGTGCCCCTAAACACAATGTACATTCCAGCTGTAAATGAAAAAAGTCCAAAAAGAATCACCAGTCCAAACCGGAAAAGATCCCCGATTATTACACGTTTTATTAGTTCTGTGAAGAAGCTAAATTTTTGATATGGTGAAAGGAAAAATACATTCAACCACCAACCACAAATAAGTGCAACAATTAAAGGAATGTTTTCATGGTCTTCTTCTATTGAGGACCATATAACATCAATAACTATCGTTACAGATAGTATTAGCATGGGACATATATATTCCATATTGTGAAAAAAGTAATTAGAGATATTCTTTTTACGGAATTTAGCTATCATTAAACAACATACGATGAAGCCATAGAGTGTTCCTACAATAAAAGTATACCATCGAAAACAGCATACAACAGTTTTGGAAGTGGTGGTATTGTTGCCTTGCACACTTGGAATCCTCCCTTCAACATTATATACGCTATACATTGTTAAAATTATCATAGAAACATAATGGAGTATCATCCACAATGTAAACCACTTATTATATTTTCTCCATTTTTGTTTAATGATATTCTGAACTGGCGGTAGCTCAATAATGCGATATGCATCTTCGATGTCATAGTCACTATTGAAAAGCATTTCCAAGATGGATTCTGTTTCAGGATAAGAATAACAAAGGATACAGTTTGTTTTATTTGACTGCACGACATTTCTTGCAATTCTGTCGAAGTTTTTAGGGATAGATTTCGATGTTTTGTGACTTTGAGCCAAATTTATAACGCTGACAGTATCTATTTCGGTGACATCATACTCTTTGACATCGAACAATCCATCATTTGCACTAATATAGCAGTAAACATTTTTAATGTTAAGAATTTCTTCGAACAGTTCCGTTACCCCGTGCTTTGCGGCAAGTTGAAGCGGAGTCAAATTCTCTTTGTTTTTCACAAACCAAAGGAAAGAGTAAGCCTGACGATGCTTATCAGTTGCGAAATGGTCAAACGTGCTTTTTTCGATTCGATGTTTGTTTTCCAGTTCCTGATTTATATGTCGCAACATCTGAATCATGATCATTACTTTCTCTGGGTATGTTGCTGCGTACTTGATTAATGAATGCAACACAGTGTCTTCGTCTTCATTTTTAATGTGCAAATCAGCTCCAAACTTTAGCAGAACATCAAGTATATTGATACTCCCCGTCAGTGCGGCCACAGTTAACGGAAGTTGACCCATCATCACTGTATTTACAAACCGAGATCCTGTTGCAGGAATGTGCAACAAAGTCGACATCTCCATTTTCCTATATCTGATGCCAACTTTTAACATTGCTTCAATTGCTTCCTTGTTGCTTTTGGTAATTGCCATGTGTAGTGCTGTCTGTCCGTGATATGTTGGTGATTGTTCCCTTGCCATGAGTAGTAAATCTGGACACATCTCTGACAGACTGGTAACTAAAGATATATCATCCTGACTTTTGATTGCCAAATGCAGCAGTGTTTCGCCCTGCTGGTCTTGGTTTTGATACATCTTCAGCCAATCAGACTTCTTGCGGTCCTTTAATACTTCTAGTCTCGCTTTTGCACTTATTATATCTCCATTGCTAATATCTTTTCCAAGTTCAAGAAGAACTTTTTCAGAGAAGTTGCTATTAATTAATTCTATGGTGGAACTTTTTATGTGTTCCAATCGGTCCTTTTCATCATCTGTGGGACTTTTGTCGTGTTCTATTCCCCGTAATTCTACACCCATTTTCGACCTTTTAACGTATTCTATGTGATCTCTTTCTTAATCATCTGCATATTATTTATATAATATAGGCCTTCCATTCCACAATGTTTCCTGTTTTAAGAAAATAGAATAATAAAGTAAATAAACTCCTAGTTATCTGGTTTCATGGAAGGGGAAGAAAGTTAGGGATGTTAGGGAAATGCGTATTGACTGCATGCAGCAATCAAATATACTAACTTTTACTTAACCAAAAATGAATAATAAAGTGTGTCAGATAAATTTTAATGTGGATAAGATTTTTTTCTATTCAAATCAAACCAAGAACAACTTACTTTAGTAACAAGAGCAACGCGACTTAATATTTTTACCGAGTACGCTGAAAAAATGTAGCTTAGTACAAAACTATGTATATTATTACAATAAAGAATTATATTAAGATACAATACTACGTCCATACCTTTATCTTCTGGAAATCACAATGTCAGTGGAAGTACCGTACCGTAGGTGTACTTCTATTATTTATGTTAAGTGGAATTTATCTTTTAACTCAAGGTCGAAGTACATCAAATGCAATCTACTCTGTCTCAAGTACAGAAAAGAACTTGATTTTTAACAACTACAAACATTGGCGTAACCGTTGGCATCTGGAAACAATACATATTCTTAGAATATTTATTTAACATTTTGTGCTGTATAAAAGTTTAATTTTTAATTACCTAATTGTCTACGGACTTTTCCGTTTTTCCCGATTACGACAAAGAGCACACGGCGGGTGTGACCGGTCAGCAGAGGATGCTCACTCCTCCATGGCACCTGATCCTATCTCTATTTTTTTAAGAGGACCGTGTTTGCTCTGCTCCTGTTTTGTAATTTTCCTTTGGACTTTTGAATTTGAACACTGTTCGTTATCACCACATGTCATCAAATAATAGGCAATTGTATGGTTTCAAAATCAATTTCTTCATGCAACAAGTTTCCAGGGATGCATCATGAGTAGGCCACACGTCGTACTCACTTCATTAATAGCTCTGCAACGTTAATTATTTTATATAGAATTTAGACGAAGGCTACTGCTATTAAATATTTTTTTTAAAGAAAAAATAACCCTAACCCTAACCCTAACCCTATAAAATAAATTACAAAACACAGGTTCAACCTTTGCCAGAAAGTTCATGAAAATCTTTCAAAGCAAACCATCTGAAGCCGGCACAATATAACTAACGGTACTTATACATACCAAAATATTTGTTCGCTAAGAGGCTAAAATTTAGGCTGGTGTTACAAATAATACAGGGTGAATTTCCGAGCTAGGGTAAATAAATTCTTGAAAAATGCCATCAAAAAATTTGATTTTCTATTTAAGGATTTAAGGTTCTTCATTAATTTAAATAGTAAAAACATTAAAGCAGTTTATATGTTTGTTTTGGGGAATTTATAATTGTTTCTGATACTTAAGAATTATACTGCAAAGTACAAAATCTTCAACATAATTTATTCAGATATTAACAAAACAAGATTGATAATGTTAAAATTATAAGCGTTTAACTACTGTCAATGACTTATTTTACGCGGGTACGTAATCCGAACTTCAGCTGTTTTGTATCAAATCGCGATAATATAAAATCTCGAGTACCAATTTTTGTTATAATTCCATATAGTTCAAAACTGTTTGTAAAAGATAGCGAGATTCTAAAATTCGCGAGGGTTGCTTTTCGCGATTTTACATGGTATTAATTCTTCGGGTTTAGTAAGGAATCTACAGTATGTGGACAACGCTATGTTCAATAGAACGGAGTGAGAAGATTTAGATGCTGAGATTCGCTATAAAACTGTCAGGATGCATGCATTTTACTCAAGAACCATATTTAGCGACTGATGTGTAGACGGTCATTCGAGGCAAAATTCAAAACTGATATTTTGCATTCAATGCTCTCAGTGCACAATGTATACACTTAACTGGAAAATGGTAAGTAAACGATAATTGTGTTAAGTCTAAAACACAGATTATTATCGTGATTTTAGTTTTGAAAATCTTTGTTAATCATATTGATTTCTCCCACTTAAAAGGCATTGCATATTCAGGTTACCGTGCACATTTCAATTGCATATTTATAAATTGCAGTACAGGTCGTCTTGGTCTATGGGTATATATTTTCCAGTGTGTTTTTAGAAAATCGAGATCAATTCACAATACTTGGTCAAAGCACGTCAAATGATAGCGAATACTTAAATTACAGATAAACACCTCTTTTTCAAAACTATATAAGTTTACAAAAACACAAAGTCGGCATTTAAACTTCAAAAACTCAAGCGGTGACAATTTGTTGAAGTGTAGAATTAGGACTTCTCGGAATCGCATTTTAACTTCTCTTTAAGTAAATCTAGATCTCATAAAATGATCAGGTGATAAATACCGTGGTTAGACATTGAATAACTAATTTTTTTCTCCTAAAACTCAACGAAGTTTTGGTTTTATCGGCCATTAGAAATTGGTATCTACCTAAAAATAGTAACAAAGACATCAGTTTTAAAAGTTTTTGATGAAAGACTGCATCAACACTGAATAAAGTACATGCAAAAAGAGAATAATTTGTAGTTTTTACATGACAGTCTCCTGCGGCGGGACTTACTCTGACTTTGAAATTGTTCTCATTGATGTTTCCAAAAAAAAATAATCCAGATAAAAACAAAATTGTTGAAAATATATTGAATGTCATATGAAACGATGATCTGCGTATATTGAGATATATACGGGAAAGATGTCATTAGAGCAATATGGCAGAATCATATAAGTATCGAACAAAGAAGGGTTCCGATTTCAAACTATTTAGTTGGAGTGACTTTTTTATTATTGGTGATACAATTTCTTTATAAACCTTCACTATGTACACGGTATATAAGGATATATATCAGCATTTATTAATCAAACGTAATCGGGTGACCTTTACGACTAGTTGGAACTGAAATAACGAAATCAGATAACTCATCTGAAACAGATACAGTCACATTTTCATGATCTTGACAATGAGCACACGGCGATTGCGTCCGGTCGACAGGGGATGCTTACTCCTCCAAGGCATCTGATCCCACTTCTATCTTTTTAGAGGTCCGTGTTGCTCTGCTTTGAATTTTTATTTCGTTTTATGGATTTTTGAGATGGTTGACAGTTTGTTATTGTCATTTTTCATTGATATGAAACAGCTGCTTGAAAAAATGGCGTAAAATTACACTTGTTCTAATGCATTGTTTACACCAGTGGGTATGTGTGACATCATAAAACCACAAAATCAGGAACGATAATCAGGTTACATTATTTGTTTCAGATGCTGAGTTTTTACATTGCTTTTTCAGTAGTGCAAAAGCAAAACAGTTTTACTACATGTATTTTAACTTTCTTTTATACTAAGCTATATGCAGTGTATCTATAACAGAAAATCATGGTGTTAAAATCGTTTCATACAACCTTTAATGTAGTTGTTTATTCAATAAGGTATATGATTATTCATCTCTTTGTTCATTTTTCTTATTGTAAATTATCATCTGAAATGTTTTTAAGACATCTAGCTAATCAAATTGTATCAAATAGTCTTAATCCTTTTGATATGGTCGATGTAAAAGCATTTTCAACCTAAAGACATGACAAATTGCGATGATATGGTGACACATTTGACACACTGATATTTTTTCTAAGTGTGATTTCTCAAAATGCCATGTACAGCATACATAAGTTCTTGCTTAAAAACTCGCCGCATAAAACTGTCTTTCATGTTATAGATTTTATTATATTTTCTGTCATTTTCATTACTATTACAATCGGGAAATGTATCCAATTTAAATCAGAATGTTACTGTTTCAAGGTATTATCAATCAATGTGATTTTCGAAAATTTTTCTCATGAGTATTTACTTATGCTATCTTAATTTTGTACGCCTCCTGGAGCCTGACTATTTGTCAAAAGATCACTGTTTCAAATTTGAACCTACTTTTCAACAGGATGATTGCTTCACCTTAGAATGTCTTTGCTTTATCTGATAATATAAAGTGGTTATAGGCAAGAAATAAATCAAAGTACTGTAAGTACTGAAAAGCGCTAACTTAGCTTGGTTCTAAAGGAGATTTACTTCGTGCAAGCTTAGTCAGAAATGAGACTTATTGAAATTTTGGCATATGTTTAATTAATATCAATTGAAATTATCCAACGCCAGAATAGTCAAAATGGCGTTGAAGTTATACTCTCCATATTTATCTTTTTTCAATTTATTTTTGATTAAGAAAATTTTGTCGAAATAACATCCTCTTTAAATATATATTAATGTAAATTAAAGCTGATGACGACTTGTAAATGGACAGTTGCCTGAAACATGGTATATAAAAGCCTTTGATTTGTTACACTTGATTTCACACCTGGACCTTATGTGCGACGTGTTAAATACATTTGTTTTGCACTTTAATATTGCTGTTATACGTGCAATTTCTTTATAAATGTATTTATCAATCTGAATTTTCTTGTACATATGTACTGCATTTAGCTGGTAAGTTGTTGTGTCTAAGTAACAAATGTAAGCGAGGTATGATATATGTCCACACATGTGAGATCTACAATGAAACAATGAAAATGAAGTGTTTAGTCTGAATAAGTTTCTTATATACGTGCTGTGGGGAGAGCGACGAGCACCAACAACTATGGCTATTTCGTCTTCAGCACTTTAAGATGGAATAACCCATCATCACAAAATTGCTGACCTATGATCGAAACGCCATTTAGTTTTGTAATAAAAGGAGTTTATCGACGGTTACATGGAATTAACTCCGTAGCCGAGTGGTCACAGTGTCGGACTTATGATCCGTACATCCCGGGGTCGAATCCCGCTGGGGCTTTTGTTGTTTCGTACTAAATTGAATTATTATATATTCATTTTTTTACTCCAAAATGTTGTGCTTATTTGACATATGTATAGTTTATTTATCATGGTATCTTTCATATTCAATTAATTTGCTGCCAATTTGAGTGACTTTTTCCAGTTGTATTATTCTACCTTAAATAACACTACTCTATTTTATTTTGTTATGCAGCTACTGATGCTGTTAAAGGTTATTTTGCAGCATCGTTAAATGGCTACTTAGCATAGCTAATCTCTCAACAAGAACATTTTTTAATATAAAACAGTTCTTAAAATCATAGGTAATAAAATTAACGGCAGTATGGTAAATATTTGCAATAATAAATGACACAAAATGAGATAAGATTACGTTTACAAAACAAATCCACGCTATCTTTTGGCACTGTTCATTGCATTCCTTCGCAATGATATTAAGAACTATGAATTCGCAAAAAAATATGTAAATGTCACATATTCGATTTTTAAAAATTATTTAATAATAGTTTTTGATATTTTCTTGCAAAGAATCGATTTGATTTTCTACATTTCAGCTTCTGTATACGCACTGTATTTCTTCATCACTGTGTAGCAGCCCCTGCAATGATATATGTAAACCCCGCAAATTACCTTAGATTTACACAGAAGAAATAAATTTGGTTCTAGCTTTAAACTTTTTATTTCTTTTTTTTTTCAAATGCGACCATGAAATTCAACTATTTAAAAAATTTAAATAGTATAATTTACTAACAATGTTTAATACTGCCCGGCTACAATGAATGCAAAAAAACTGACTAGACTAGATTGAAAATTTTTACCCTTAACAATGGCAATTACAAACTTCAAAATTTTAAAATTATGTATTCAAACGTTTAAATATACCACAAAGATTGCATAAAATATTGAAGAGTGGTTTCAGGACAATCACAGAAAATTTGGTAAAATCTTTCAATACAGTAAGTGTGTTTTTTTTAATGAATTTCTTTCAAAGCAGATGAAATACAAAATTAAACATGATTCTAAATCAAACTCCATTAAACAATATTCACCAAAGTTATGACTGGATAAGTATAAAAAATGACATTAAGATAAACACAATCACGATAAGTAATCAACGTACCGAGTTTTTCTCAACAAATATCACAGCATGTCTAAACACGAAAGCACTTTTTGATATGATGCTCCTTAACCTTCAACATTACATGTACATCTTGTTTTTGGTCGGGTATATGAATCAGCGAGATTCCGGATTTCATACTCTAAAGGTTTCTGTCCCTTTTCGAAATTTAATCCATTAAGCGGTGTCCTAGCTAGATTTACCCGGCAAACTGGCGACTCAATTTCCACAACAGGTGAATGCTGGCTCCGTTGTTCCTTATCATTCTCTGACAGGTATCTTTTTCGTTGCGATTTTGGCGTCGGTTTTCTTGTAGGACTTCGGTCAGAAAGTACTTCGGGAGATTTAGGTGATACTTGTCTTACGTTTTTCAGTTCTTCATTTTCTTCATCCGTATTCCTTTCATCGAGTTTTTCAAGTGGTTTCCTTTTCTTCTCTTTCGTTGACTTTCTACGACGAACAGAAGGTTGAAAGGAGTCACCAACTGGAGATCTAACTGACTCGGAAGCAAGATCACCTGTCCTATACCTTTCTCGAAAGGGTGAGAAGTTCGCGTTGTACATGGAATTCGTAAAATCATTACTCATAGGCAGACTATCCTGCATATTCAATTGTGGCCGCAGTGTTTGCAATTCATTACATTTCTTTTTTACGAGTATTTTGTCCTCTGCCGTTGCATATTCCATTTGCAATGAATGAATTTCCAAAAAGTACCGATCTTCGTATTTTAATTGTTTTGTAATTGGATCTGACCCTTTGATAGTTTTTCTTGTCCCTGCACAGGACAGAATATTATGAAAACAGCAAAGACAGAGTATATCCTCAATGAAGAGAACAACAGAGAGTTGTTGTATTCGCCACTGAGGAAACCGTTCTTCTAGCACAAGGGAACATGTCTGTGACATCATTGCAATCAAGGCATTTAGCAAGAGTAGATATGTGAAGACCGTATAGACAATAAAGATCGTAATCGCTACCCAGGGAATTCGGGCGGAATATAGTACGCCAATGTCATCTACTCCGATCCCGAGCTTAAACATTGCCATCATTGTACTTCCGTACGAAGTAAAATCCTCTTCCCCTGTTCCTCGAAACGCAATGTACATTCCAGCGGTGAAAGAAAACAGTACAAAGAGAATAACCAGTCCACACCGGAAAAGATCACCAATAATCACACGCTTGATTAATTCTGTGAAGAAGCTAAAATGTTTTATGGGTGAAAGAAAAAAAACATTCAACCACCAACCGCAGACTAAAGCAAAAATCAGAGGAATGTTATCATGTTCTTCTGTTATCGACCACAAAGCATCAACGATCATTGTTACAGATAGTATCAACATAGGAATGATGTATTCCAAATTATGAGTAAAGTAATAGAGTTTATTATTTTTCTTTCGAAACTTAGCGCTCAGCAAACAAACTGCTATAAAGCCGTAGAGGGCGCCTGCAACAATAGAAACCCATCGAAATCCGCAAACAAAATTTGTAGACAATGTAGTAGCATTGTTTCCGTTCACACTTGGAATACCTAATTCAACATTGTATACGCTATAGATAGTCAAGACAATTATGAAAGTATAATGTAGTAACATCCATAATATGAAAAACCATTGATACGAGTTCCATTTCATTTTTATGATATTTTTTACAGGCGCTAACTCAATAATGCGATATGCGTCTTTGCTGTCATAATAAAATCCAAAAAGCATTTCTAAAATAGATTCTGTTTCGGGGTAGGAGCAGCATTGTCCCACACAAGGTGCACATTGTGTTTCATTTGAGTGCACGACGTTTTTAGCTATTCCATGCATATATTGGGGAATAGTTTTCTTTGAGGAAGCAGGTGCATGGTTGCGTTTTCCAGAAGCGCGAACGATGCTGACAGTATCTATTTCTGTTACATCATATTCCTTGACGTCAAACAATCCATCATTTGCACTTATAAAGCAATATACATCTTTTATGTTAAGAATCTCTTCAAAAAGTTCTGTCACACCATGTTTGGCAGCGAGCTGAAGTGGTGTAAGGTGTTCCCTGTTTTTCAGAAACCAAACGAATGACTGGGTGTGTCGATGCATATCATTTCCTGAGTGGTCTAACGTACTTTTGTCGATTCGATGTTTGTTTTCCAGTTCCTGGTTCAAGTGTCGCATCATTTGAATAATAGTCATTACCTTCTCTGGGTATGTTGCTGCATACTTCACCAACGAATGAAACACAGTGTCATGCTCTTCATTTTGAATGTGCAAATCAGCTCCAAACTCTAAAAGAATATCAACTATGTCTGTATTCCCCGTCAGTGCGGCTACAGTTAAAGGAAGTTGTCCCATCATCACTGTGTTCACGAATCGAGATCCTGTTGCGCGAATGTGCAACAAAGTCGACATCTGGATATCCTTTCTCCGACCAACCTCTAGCATGGATTGTATAGCCTCTGTGTTGCCTTTTGTGATGGCCATGTGAAGGGCGGTTTGACCATGAAACTCTACCGATTGTTCTCTCGCCATAAGAAGAAGATTGGGGCACAGCTCTGATAGTTTTGTAACGAGGGCTTCGTCATCCTGGTCCTTGATTGCCAAGTGTAGCAGGGTTTCACCTTGTTGTTCGGGGTTCTGATACATCCGTAACCAATTAGGCTTTCCCATTTTCTCTAAGGTATCAAGCCTTATCTTGGCACTCTCTGTATCCCCGTTCCTGATATCTTTTGCGAGTCCATCAAGGAAACTTCCCATGTCATTGCCGTATATTAATTTTCTTGCTGAACTTCTTACATGTTTTGTTCGCTCCATGTTAAAGTTTCTAGTGAGATCAGAAAGTGGCAACAGTCTTCCTGAAAAAGAAAAAAATCCATTTCTATTACTCTCTGAATAAAATTGCCGTTTGTTTCGGTTTCCTTTGAATTTATATGAATCGTCTAAATACATAATTTAAACGAATAATTACTTGCATCTCCTTTTTTCCGTGAAGTATTAGGCATATTAACTTAACAGCTAGCAATTCATAGATATTTATTTCCAAATACTAGATACAAACATTTAAACAACTCCAATACTCCTGACACTGATTTTTCTGTCGGCTTTGAACCAATATGAAGACAGCCGCTTTGCTAATTGTTAAGCAATCACTGGAACAGTTAACAAGGCATTAAATATCTGGAAACAAAATCTTCGTTTACAATTAACTACATGTATTTATATAGTTATTTTCAACGTGTTTTAATTGGTTTAAAATGCTTTTGAAGTGAACAATGATATTCATTATAAAAATGATACCTTTTAGGAAAGTTTTGCTGAAATATATAATTACTGTCCTCTATAAATTACACTAAATCCCGAGTAAGTTCTGTGTAAATGAGGAACAAAGACTTCCACTTTTGTGTGCTCTTTTTTATTTATGTACTAGATACCTTTGACTAATTGTTGAAAATTCCCGGGAAAAAGAATTACTCATTTGACTTTACCTCAGCTAAAACGTCATCGTTTTATTAAGCATTGACCATAACGGAAAACAATAAATATTGAATTTAATTAAAGCTAATTTGAGTAATTACTAATCAGAGTTTAAATGGATTACCGTTTAAACCCCCCCCCCCCCCTTTCAAAAAAATGTAATTCTTTTCAGTCTTGATCTAAGAACGATAACTCCTGAACGTTGTCCGTGAGGTCATCAAGTTATTTTAAATCTTTGTAAATTGCCCCAGAACTTGGCACCGGTGAATCAGTCTTGGCAGTCGTCCTGTTTTGTGGACTTTGTATTTGATCAAGTTGTAGAATATTTGTCTTTATCTCAAGAATTCAACAGAAATCAAACGAAGCATAGAAACTAAATTCTTAAAACATGCCTTGTTTAAAAAACTAGATACAGACATTAGATATTGCACGTTTGATCAAAAGTATGCATAAGCTTTAATCGTCATTGTTGATATCGTGCGAAACATTGTTTACTCCTACCTTTTGTTAATGCCTGTACATTCCTCAAGATCCGCCGATCACCTTTACCTAACAAAGAATTTCCGTTACTTTCTTGATATGGATTCTGAAAATGCATTTTATAAAAGACAGAAAATGAGTGACACCAAGCTATACCGGTAATCTTTTAAAATAAAGTGCATTTTAGTTGAGAGAGTTTTGGGATTAAAATAATCCGAATAGATCTTTAATAAAGTAAAACGTAATTTGGCAATGTATGTTTAGTTTACCTGAGGAACAGAACGTTCAGATCTTGTAGTTTTCTTATTGATTTTGCATGGTGCACGGGTAACGTCGATCAATTATTTACATCGCTACTGCAAGTTCTGCAAGAAAAAACAAAAGCCTGGTAGATTAAATATTCAGAAACAGATAGAATCATATGTTTAGATACATGTATTACAGTTATTGAATGTAAAATTATAAACTCTACTAACTGCAGATAATATCCAATCTTTCACATGTTCCCAGAAAATCACGGCACATTAGGGGTAGCATTGATTTTATTGAAAAACCTTATTTGACCTTCGTTCATAGAAATATTGACTTCGCCACACAAAAGAGTTTGAGAATCATTATCGATAAACAGTGTACAGCTATTATGAAATTAAAGTCCACAAAGAAATACAGACAAGGACATTTGGAATTGGTACCACTAACTCGTTCTAATTACCTTGTTTTAGAAGGCTGTAATGGCCACTTTTCTGGGAATAGCTGGTATCTCTGAATTGGTCCTGCTCTGCACTGTCCACATTTTATTGAGTATATATAAATATATCTGTTCGATTTAGCGAGGTCTTTGTTCTGTTGTTGACGTCCCCCACGTGTTCCGAAATCAGCTGGTCCGGAGATTTAATTTTTTTGTAAACACACCTTATTTAAATGCCCTCTCTGTCTCTCAGTCTGTGTCCTGATGAGGTGCTTTGTTTGTGTCAATCTAATCCAGTACACAAATTTACTAGGCAATACACAAAGGACACTTACACTGCAACTGTGACACTAGGAGAAATTATGTCCTTGAACATACCATCATTTGAAGATTCCTCATCAATACATGAATTCCGTCATTTTAAAAATGGCATTTGTTGACATTTAAATCCAATCGGCTGATAAATAATACCAGTCTCAATGCAGTAACGAGCCCACAAGGTTTTTTCCCCCATTGATTTTCTTATCAAATTAACCGGAGTATTGATTAAGAGTATTATTGAGGCCGTGGAACACTCGAACAAAGACCAAAAACAGGAGGACCTTTGAACTCTAGAAGCACAGCGGTTATCGATGAGAAAGATAAATCTTTTAGATATACAGGTACGTATATCGATCGACGAAAATATGCAAGCCAAGCATTAAATCTGCAACTCATTCTATAATCCTTAAAACAAGTAATAATATTTCACGGAAATCGCAAAATTGATTGACAAATATGGAAGACAATCATTAAATTTATTTTAAGGCCACCCCGCTTTCAGCAGTATATTTATATTTTAGAACACAAATTTGTTTAGGTATTAAATATTTGCATATGCATAATAGTATGATGCAAAGAAAAAGAAAGAAGCATATGTATCTATTACACATAGCCCACATTCCTCCCCTAACGAATGTGCCTCATTTCCACTCTGAATAAAAAATATGTTATAATATCATATTACATCGACCTATAAACGCCCAAAATATTTTCCCATGGAAATTAAGCGCGAGGCCCATGCAATTTAAGAACTCGAAGATTTTCTCTTTAAAGAGAGAGGAGATGAAGAAAGGTGATTGAAAAAGGAAAAATAGAGAGGTTTACTTGCATTTTACCCACTAAACTTTTAGTAATTTTCTTGTGTTAAAATGGCATGATCCGTATGATTAAATTGACCTAGATGAGCTCGAACTGCACATCTTTATGCGATATAATTTTCTAAATTATATACACATCAGATTACATGTAGCTCCTTAAAAGAAAGACCTAGTATTCTTTTTAAAAAAAAAATGATCGGCATGTGATATCTTTGGTCAGCTTTATGTTAATGTAATATTGCATTACATGCAATAAACACGAAAAATAGGATTTTTTTTTTCGCAGTTTTGTTGATTTCCGAAATAGCAAGTAATGAATAAACTTTATTCTTAGTGGGCGAAGTGTACTTCCGATTAAAACTCTTACGCATGTAAGGAAAAGATTTTAATCTTAATGTAACTGTATAAATGTTTTTATATCAAGGCAAACGCATTAGAATTAGGTTTTTCTAGTAATCTACGTGTAATACAAGATTTACATGAAGCATAGTATACAAGAAATGCGAGGCGCAATTCGTGCGCAAAAGGTAAAATCTGTCGGATGCCTCATAGCCGATCACAATTACACCAGTAGCAAGATGCCCAATAAACTTATGATATCAGTTTTATGACGAACTTAACTAGAAATTAAGAATAATATGATCAAAACTGGAAAGCGTTTTCATGTGTAATAAATTTTACTTTTTCTCTGGGTAAGAAACTATAGGTTCTGCAAAATCGAGCATAAAATGTTACATATATATATATCTCTTTTAAAGCGGCGATTGTTTAAATCTTTTTAATGATTTCATTGTTTCATGAAAACCTAAGAACCATTACTCTGATGATCTTCTTGATCGCCGATATTTTTGAATTACCTCCCTTGGCCTTGGATGAACTGTTTACATTCAGTACTGAAATGGTGCGGGTTTTCCGCGGACGATGCAAATCAACCACAGTGACTATGAACAATGCCAACAAATGAACGCCGGTGATCCTTGATGGTCTGTGACTACTATAAAAATAAAACTATTACTTATCAGGTTGGTTTGTGACTGTTTTGGTTTTCGTCGGACGTGAAAGACGCAACGTCAATGAATAGAACGCGCCACGTAATTGCCGTCTATATTTCTATAGATGACAAGTAACAACGAATAGACGGCAACCTGGCGGCTGTAACTCTTGAGTTACATTTCTTAAGTAAATTTATTAACATACAAAAAGACTGGGACCTCGACAAATTAAGTGTCTGTTACAATCTAACTAAACCAATTCTCTATTTGCGTTATCGCATATCTATGCGATAGCTTAAATAAAGATTTGGCCATTGCTATAGTCATATTGGATTCGTTACTGTCAACAGAGATATGTCCATAGAAGACTCGGCTTCGCCCTGCCTTCCATAAGTTTAAACAACTCGACATAGTTCCGGTCAGTGGCAAACCTAATTGTTCACAATAGACGACAATTACGTGACGCGTTTATCAATCGACGTAGCGTCATTCTAAACAGAGGCAAAAGGAACGAATCTGCCGGAAAAGCTGGGTCTGTTTTAACTGAAAACATGCTACTGTTCATGAAAAGTGGGTTGCTTCGTCTTGAAATATGAAATGCTTTGTTACATATAGATATATATCATACAGTATTAAGTACTGTGTGTCACAATACATATCTTTCATGGTTGTAAAGTTTTAAGTGTATTAATCATGTTAAGTACTATTTACTACACATATTCTATATCATATGCAATATTCATACAATAAAATTCGCTTAAAATGAGAAGAATTATTGATGATATACTACACGCGTGGTAATATGTAGTGAAGTATTCAGATAACACGATATAAATTGTCAGTATTTGACCTTCCGTATAAATGGCTACATGTAGATAGGTGGTGCTACATTAACTTGACGTATATATGAAGCATTTTATCGTCATTGATACAGAATCTGATCTTCAAACAAAGGACATCGTTCCATACAAGAATGTAATATGGTGCGGATTTATTTGTATCAAATATTGGGATATTTTTATATTATGACTGTATAATGGAGATATCGAATTGAATAATCTAGATTTGTTCGATTACTCAGAAAACATTCACAATCTCAAATTTTGGTTTTGCGAAAAATCTTAGAAAAACATAGATATAAGCTGATATGATATTAAATGCAGATTATTCAATAAATAAGATATTTTTATCGATTTTTTTATAACTGAACTTAAATTACCTTTGTAATTAAGTAAAAGGTTCTGTAAAAATTGTGTAATTAATGCAGTCACCTGCTCCTATCGACATTAAAGTCATAAACTAAATTAAATAATGATTATTAAACATATGCTCATTATTTAGTATAAATAAACTCCTTATCTTTGATCATTAGTTAGTCATTATTAATCAGATCCAATCATGGACCTAATTTGTGTATTAATCACATTTCCACCTTTCTGGTAGTAATCCTTTGACCCCCGGGACGAGTTCTGTGACGTCGCGCTTCAGAGAGCCTTGTACGGCGACCACTGACCCCTTTTATCGATGTCCCTGCCGTAGAACAGAGCTGTCAGACTGAACACCGGTGATTTCTTTCGTATCAAATGCTATTGAAAAGTTTCATAAATAATCAAAATCATGTCAAAATTTTAGATTGTTTTGAAAGTTTTCTTACTAAGATTAACATGGAGTGATGTCAGACTTATTAATAAACACATGGTGTAATCGTTAATTTCACACTAAATATGTTACACTTTTACATGAAATATGTTACACCATTGAAGAATGTAACCCTCACTACAAAATGTAATCTTTAAATACATATAATAAAATCGTTTTTATGACATGGAATATGTTCCACACTTACAGGGAATATGTTAAATTAATGAAAAATGTAGCTGTCACTAGAAAATTTAATCGTTTAATATGCTTTTACTATAGATAATTATCAATGATAATATTTCTTGACATGCTTTAAAGTTGAGGTATACTGACTATTAATATGAGGTTTATTCACTATTGATACAATGTATAACGAAGAGTCCTACACTATTCTTCTCTTGACAAACTAGACAAAACTTCACGACCTGAAAAAGATATATTATTCGAATTATTGCCATAGAACGTTTGTTATCGTTGAACGTTTTCAAATAATTACTAAATTTAGTCCATCATTTTTACTAAATCGTACAATGATCATTATTCTTATGGAAGCATCCAACAACTAAAATAAAATGTATGGAATCAATTATATCAACAGCACTTAACGTGGTCAAGCTGTGATAAGAATTATAGCAATAGGTACACTTTTCAACTACATTACGATACTTTCGTGATCGTAGATCAAGGGTATTATTAATAGCAAAATTTGAAAGTTCATTCTGCAACAGGTAAAACTTTTTAACAAACCAATTAAGTTTTATCACCTTGATAGACAGACGGAGGAATAAACATGAAGACCGGACAAAACATCCCCCTCCCCCTCCTCTAAATCTTTTCTCCTTGAAAAAAAATGAATTTTGAAATCAGGACTTTTTTTAACAGTGACATTTTCCCGACCTCTTCATCTTCGGAAATGAATTTAATTTTCGTTGTATTCATCTAGGCGCATACTGTAAAGTTCTTTCACCCGGATCCTAAACGGCCAGGGTCGTAATTACCCGCATACAAAGATGACCACGGGTTTTAACCTATTCATCAACTGTAGGGAAATGCCTTGATATCTTAATTTCGTGCATATAATATATGTTTGTTTTGTTTGCATTTTGAGGGTTGATGTTCTGTTTCTCTTTTATTGCAGCCCGGGGGAGGGGGGGACCAAGCTTCTCTATACTATACAACAACCATTAAGACCTGTATGTATGATTGATAGGAAAAACTATATTGTAACCAATTTTTTAACAATATAAGCAAAATAATTTCTATCTGTGCAAATTTGCTTATGATTAATTATGTCTCTTTATTTTAAAAGACAAAAAGCAAATGATTAATCAATATATATTAAATGTTAAATGAAAGGAAAGCTTTTGAGATTTAAAGTACATATTTGTATCAATTATTCAGAATTAATCTTAATATTTAAATGTTGACACCATTATAAATTCACATATCAACTATACATCTTAAAATGTAAAGGAAATGTCATGGTTAAGAATTCTGAGAAATCTCGTTTTTAACTTATCCATGGGTTTAAGTGATCAAATGACCTTCACCTGTCCTGAGATCTGACACCTTTTCCGAGAACACTGACACAGCTCTGAAAGTGACTGACTAGCGACAAACAGCTTTGACGTAGTTCCTGATAGACTGGACAGTCACTGAAAGGAACAGGTTGTTCGCTCACAAACTGAACCTCAACGCCGCTTTAGTTTGGTTTGAATGCAGGGAAAGAAAACCATTACTGTTTGTTGCGGGTTTCTTTTATGTTCGAGAATTTACATTTTTGCTTCATAACATTTTTGGAACTAATAGATATATTTTACAACTGCTATGATACCATTACCGTACTTCGCATAGGTTTAAAGATATACAAAGATAAAGTAATTCAATAAATATTTGGAATGCTTATGAGATAGTTATTAAGAGTATGTATTGGTTAAACAAAGTATGTCGTAAATCTACGGTAATATATCATCTGGGATAAGGTATGCAAGAATAGAAATTTTGATGTGAACTAGAAATCTTTATATTTAATGCTTTAAATATGAAATGATCATGCCATGACATTTCAGAAACCTAGGTACTGCTATTGTACTGTCTCCAAAATGAGTTTTTCAACAACATATCAATTTCAAAGTGGCAACCTTTCACGTTCTCTGAAATATGTCTAATGTCAAATTTCACATCTTAAATCGATAATTTTTGTCATATTGGAATGGATTGTTTGTACTATAACATTGCATCTAATTTATCTAGTAGATATGAACACTACAGTTTTTGTTTAACCAACTATTATGGAAGAATAAGTGGAGGTGTATTCGATTTCCTAGCTTGAGGTCAACATTCGTAATGATTTCATACATATGAAAGCTAACAATTGCATTTTACTCTGGAAAACTGTTTCATATATAAATCAACCTCCAATATATACTAAACCAGCTATTCTTCACATTTTGGCGCATTTGAACCACTTGGACTCTATTGAATATTAAGATACAAGGGTAGTATTATCAAATTATCTTTGTATAATGGCAAAAAGGTTCTTTGAAATAGCCTCGATCAACCGAAACTTTGTTTCAACAAAATCGTATTAAAGCCCATTTCATTAGTTTGTCAACCCTGTGAGGCATTTTATATATAAATCATTGATTGATGAGACAAAACAGCGAATAGATAATTGATATTTTATTTATCAGAAAAAATCAAGAACATATATCATATTCATTGATTTTGTATCAACATCCTGTTGAGACACGAGTCCTTGCAACAATATACATTGATATGTTTCATCATAAAATCATGAAGAACAAGCGATATGCACGAACCCCCGGGGGCTGGGCGGAATCAGGGGCTCCTTGTGACCCCTTCTTCTCTTGAGAGAAATGGTTCCTGGCTGAGCGAGGTTATTGACTCTGAATTGTCGGACACACTGCTCTGTGGTAGCAGCTCATTGGCTTTTGTTACGAACCACCTGCTCATGGGGTGCAGTTACACGTGATCTGGCTTTGTATGGATGGAAGAGACAACAGTTTGGAGGACACCTTTTTCAGAAGCTTGTTGATCTTGGATTTACTTTGAACTTTTTCTAAGTCGATTTCTTCGGGAGATATCCATGCAGAATCTTTCTCAAGAGAATATCCTATAAAAAGAACAGAACGTACGAAATGAATGATGATTTATAATGAAAATGCCTGAAGATTATAATGAGTGCTTATTTTTATCGTTCCAAATAATATCTTGTCTTTACTGAATGAATACGAATTAAAACCTACCATATTTCATGAGTTTCTTGACGGTCTTCAAACAATCGTTATTCCCACCATTAGCAATCAAGAACAGTGCCGACTGTCCCAGTCCATCCACAATGTTGACATCACTGCCTTGTTTCATGAGGTACTGGGCGATCTTAAACTTCCCGTCCTGGAGAGCTAGAAGAAGAGGGGATTTCCCAGACTCATCAATACAGTTTACATCAGCTCCAGCTTTGATGAGATACTTGACCATCTCAAGATCTTCTAACCCCACGGCTATTGTTAGGGCCGATGTCGCAGAATCCAAACTTTTGATATTGATGTCACATAAATCTGTAAAATAAAATCAAATGTAAATGAAACATTTTGTGAGTACTTTAAAAAGTTGCACCGTTTAAAGAATATAGCACTTTACGAGATACAGGCTTTGATGCCTTGACTTACCACTTTCCAGCAGGACCTCCAGAGTCTCGTAGTCGCCATTGACAACGGGGATGAAGATGAGGGGCTCGCCCTCCGCGTCGTACACGTTGGGGTTTGCCCCTGCCTTCAGCAGCTTTCGGAGAACATTAAAGTGTCCCTGATGCACACAGTTGAAGAGCAGAAGAGCCTGGGCCTGAGCTTTGTCACTTTCCATTGTGGTAGATAAGTATATCCAAAATCTTCAAATCAAGATAAAAGTTTGTTTTGCAAATTGTGCAAGGCTATATATCTCTTCAGAGCGATCGTTGAGATATGGTGCAATTCATTTTGACCGCCCCCTTTATATATCCATCAGACAAAAAAAATGTTGATTATTAATGAGACACAAACGCCGCCCCTTTGAATTTGATTTGCACAATTCTTACTCAATGACATGTATGCCATGAAGCGTGTCTCTGTCCTGGTCGGCGGGGACCACATGATAAATCAGAGCTGGATGTTTAGAAAGTAACAAGCATATGATTAAATTTCCACTGTAAAGATGAATACATAATACGTGAATTTAAATGAAGGTCTGACGGCGAACCCAGCGGTGTGGGACAGTATGAGACATATAGAAAGCGCCCGCTACAGTACAAAACATATACGAGCCCCCGATATACAGTACAACCCGTGCTGAAGGATTTTGAGAAATCGGTCGTCCTTTGTACATGACGCACTCTAGTGTTTTCTTGAAGAATTGGTATATGACGTAGTTTTGTACTTTTTTATTATCTTTTTCATAGAATAAACATTTGATGAATATTAGTACATGGATGCTCTAACGCTATTTTGAAGACAGTTTCGTTTTATTTCATCATTATGCTTAAAATATATTGAGAAAAACTGTTTTCCCTCATACAAATAAATTAACATCAAGTAAAATATTAAGATACATTAAGGTTTCAGTAAATAATTGTTGAATGATTTGTTTTTTGGGTTTTTTTTCTTTTTGACTGTTTCACTGGTTGAATATAATGAACACTATATAATCAAATTCGATCGACATTCGGGACTGAACTTGAATAAGACTCAGTGCAAATTCCGTTAAAATATATTTTATAAAGTTTGAAAATATCACTTCGAACTGGGATTACCAGACTACATTTTTTTTAAAAATAAAGATTTTATTTTCTTTAAAAAAATCTTTGCACTTGTTTATATCGTAGTTTGTTTATGTCTGTATATTTTAAAAACAATCGAAACTGAATGTCGTCATGACAGAGTTTTTATTTTTAGCTTGTTTTTAATATCGAACCCGGACACGGTATGCTGGATTGCAGACATTCAATGTTCGCTGATCGTAGATCAATACCGCGGACGCGCTTCCTCATTGCAGGACCTTGTTAACAGGTGTTCGGGCCTATCAATCGTGATCTCCAAATCTGTAATGTCGCCTTGGACATGCCTTTTTGTTGTAATTTTTCATTGAAATATCAAAACAAAGGTACCAGTGGGGACTCGGTGCAAATATTCGCGGCTACATCGTGAACTCTTGCTTTCCTAGTACGATGGACCCTCTATACAAAAAAGATTCTAAATTTTGAAACAAAAAAATACATGTTAGGGTGAACACATTGCTACTATCTTTTTTATTTTATTAAAAAATAATTAACATAAGTTACGTTCCTTATTTTCTCTGGAAAATCCAAGACGGCAAAGAACAGACAGACATGTTTGCTTACTTCATGTTAAAAATACATGCAAATGAATGATCATTCTTGTTATTTTCGTCGAATAATCAAAAAGTTAACAAATTATAGAATATACTTTAAATGTATATTTGTAAGTACAATAAAATTGAAACTACACAGTGTAGAGTGGGTCCTTTAGAAATCAAAATCATATTGAAGTTAAGACTCATCTAAAAGGTGAGTAGTTTTTTAAATTATATTACATGTATTAAATTGCATATGGAATGTTTATAATTTATGCGAAGTACCAGTATTAACATCGGAATATGATGATGGTGAAAATGATGAACTGTAATGAATGAAAAGTTAGTTTTTAAATATAAGTATTTTATATGTACCAGCGATACCACGATACAACGTATATGAAGTGTGTTTGTAAAGGTGACCATAAAAAGTACTAGTTTTCGGCCAGGGCTGAGTTTAGACCGGATAATTCCATTAACTTAAAATGAATTTGATGTTCACAATGCTGTGCATTGTAAATACAAGTTTAAAATTTATTGGGCTAGGTCGTTGATCTAGCACTTTCTTATTGAAATGTCATATTATTCTTGAGATCACCCTATATAAAGCAGGCAATGCATTAAATTGTTTGAAATAAAAACAATTGTTAATCTTTTCAAACGGCTTTAAAATGAAATGACATTTATATTTAAAACAATATTCTTCCGAGTCTTGGTGTTTTTGTATTATGTTCTGCATTCTTATTTTTTAAAACATTGATTGAAATCATGTTATAATTCAAAATGAAACTCGTTGAGAAAAGTTGAATTTTTGCAAGATTATTGTTTGACCAATGTTTAAAAATTGCTGATTCAGTGTCATTTGTAACGGTTTATCTAAATTCTCCGAGATATTCTTATAAAGTTTTACCCGCTAGTTTAGTTATTGATTGTTTTGTCCTATCATTATAGTATAGCATTCTTTTTTTTTTAAGGAAAAATCCAAAGTAATTGCCGAGACTGGTTTTGATCTGCCGGAATGAATTGTCATTCATACAGAAAAATTGCCTTACTGGAAATAGAATTACATAACTATAGATTATTCATGATTAACATCGTACTTCGAGCCCCTGTGAAAGCGCCATTCTATCCGATACATGTAGTTGTGTCATTATTCCTGCTGTGTCGACGACTGACAATTGTTTGTTTTTAAAATCCGAGTACATGTATTTTGAAAGATGTTCTGCATTAAGGCTGTACATATATCCTTCATTTTAAGTAACATTTTGAAAAACTAGTACAATATGAAAACCTATAATTTTGTTCTAAAATTCAAATCTCGGCATCTTCTTATTTCTTTGGAGAACTATTAGTATTTAATGTTGAGGATTTATCAATCTAATGAGTAATCAGGTCCACTCCACTTGCGAAGAGAACGATTGCATAGAGAAGCTGATTTAAGATCAACTCCACAAAACAGAAATATTTGCTGAATACATTTGAAATTCACTGTACGCTCAGATATCAGAACTTACTCGCAAATATTGTCAATAAAGTTATTCTGAGATATTAGCATGTATCAATTCACGCCGAAATAACTGTCAAACGAGCAACCCCCTAACGATGTCTACATTCTGTTGTGATTTGAACAATACGTTGTAATGCAGTAAATGCACGGGAAAATAACTGATTAATATCCGATGCCTTCCGGGTACTAGACTAACGGGAAAATGGGGAATCCTGATCCCGAGGATAAACGTAGAGCGATATTAGAATTTAAAAAATATAGCCATGGACTAAAACACGTACACATGGTCATTGATCTGAGTATACATTTCGGGGAATAACTTGACAATGTTGAACATGAAGATTGTACGTGCATCAGTTCAAAATCTTAAGATTTAACAAAAAACCAAAGATTTATATATAGAAAGACAACATAAAGACGCGGGCTGACCAACAAAAACACTGAACATCCAATCTTCAAATTTTAGAGGCATGGAATGACGCTATCAGAAGCTTTTTTACGAAATTACTTTCATTAATGCAATTCTGTTTTTTGTCAATCTCTTGTTCCTTCTTTCGCGAATGATGCAAAGATGATCAAAGCTGTTCATTTAGACGGTTTTCTATTATTATGGTATGATCAATGTTATGTTTTTTACGATCAAACAATCACAACATTATTTTCTCTATTGAACAGATGTGGGTTGACAACACCTTGAAATGCTTTTTGTTGTTTTGATGGTACGCCACGCTCTGACAAGGAAGATAATGAATTCCAAACTTAAAATCACAAACCAGAAGGGAAGGTGATCTGTCATATTTCCCAGCTATTCCTCAGATTCTTTCATTTTTCATCGAACACATCAGAAGTCTGTCACTTCCTCGGTCGGCGTCGGTTTGAAATAGTTGTACGACCACGAGCCGCGGTTAGCAGTGTGTACAGTCTTGGAGTCTGTTCAATCAGGGCGTGAACACGAATTCCCAATATCAAAAACCCTCACTGATCGATAGATACTCTGTCTTTTTGTGTTACAGAAAGATGGATCAGTAAGATATCTTTGAAACATTGTCTACACCGATGCGAATTTACGTAAGATTTATAAAAATTGGTTAATCCATCAAATTTTTACAAATATGCATGTGTTATCAGCATAAACAGGCACGCTTTTCACAGAAGATCTATTATTACCGAATTATTTTAAGAAATGGGATTACTATAAGTAGAGGGATTATTGGACGTTTTTCGATATTTCACGTCAGCTGGAAAGACGATAGGCGTCATCACCAAGGATATTTCACACAGAACTTTAAAATACCATGTCCCCAAATAGTTCATAAAAAGTCTTAATTGTAAGTGGATAGTTGGCAAACCGTGTTAAAACGAATGCAATATATTGTAATAAAAAAGAGAATTATATTTGTTTATTTGCAGCATAATCGTATGTGATATACTGTGAACTGTTCTTTTGGTGTGTAAAATTATTGAGTAGTATGTATTTACTTTTCGAATGGATATTAATAGCAATCACCTAACTAACACGTTGGATACCTCTAAAAAAAAATGATATATATGTAATATTTCTAGAGAGTGCATTAATTCAACTGCCTGAATATCACGTTTTCATAAAAACAATTAATGTTTCGGGGAAGTGGTGAACTTAATTAAATGATATACTTGAATAGAAGATTAAACATGTATGAGCGGCATTACCCAAACATGATCCGAGTTGGCTGAACAAATCTATTTAATTTACAAATGCATTGTAACAAATCATAATTTGTAGTTTTACCAGATTTAGTAAAATTTAATGGGTCAAAATATGACATTTCTCTTTTTAATCACGGTAATTAAGACGCAAAAATTGCAAGTCATTTCATGCATACATAAATACAACATGTAGCATATAATTAATTTGTTTAGTATCAAATTTTACATCATTTTCTTTTTAAATGAGTTGCCTTGGTAAATACTTATGCCCCAAGTTTGTGTTTGAACTTAACTTAGTTATGACAAAGATTCACCATCTACTGGTCCAGCCAGTCGTATCAGTCACCAGGCACCGTATAAGCATACTGATATTTCATTTTATCAAAGAATGCCAAATAGTAACAGGTGTTACAGTTTATAATTGGCATCATAAATCGTGTAGAATTATTTGAATATACATGTTTACATGAACGGTTTCTGCTGTAACTCCATCGTGTTTGGGTTCACCACAATGTACATCGAATTCTATACCAATAGTCACGTGTCTGTAAAATCAACATATTGGCAAAGCATCGTGCCTTGGTACTATAAAACTACATTAATGAATGATGAGCTCACTGTTTGAATCAGTCTTACTTTAAATATAAATACAATATATATTTCTTTTGTAAAAGTGAGACTGAGATTAAAACTGAGCTAGACTAAGGTTCATGGCTCCAGGCCACTTCAGAACATATAGGTAGAAGCATACTATATTTAGACTATTTTAAAACTTGAAACGAGTAAAGAAAATTGACACTTACAAAAGAAACTCAGTCGGTGTTTTTTACTTAAAGTGTGTACCTTTACCTTGGATATGACTTTTGGCAATTGATAAAAGGATGTTTTCGATGAGCATTCAATGGCTTTGTATCAAAGATTAAAACAATGCCTTCTATGGTTGTAAGCAAGAGAGTGAAGGAATAGGACTCTTCTAAAGCTCTTTCGAATACTTCTATTTACCATGACAGAAAAATTCTATTTATCATTGAACTTTTCTACGGCTTTAATATCGATATAAACAGTTTCTATTTATATGCTTCGATATAAATTCAGAAAATAAATCATTGTTGTATATTATGCAAGTTATGATTGCTGACCTTATCAATAAGATATAGGGATTTAATTATATAAGACACCATGTCACCATCTATACTTCACAGTCAGTGCTTGACTTACTGAGGTCAGAAGGCCTCTCTTTGATTTTGATAAACTACGTTTTACCTATTGATACAATCGGAAATAACCTACAAAAAATACGAAACGTAATATTTTATTTTCATATTATGCAACAGACATAAATGGCAAATGTTTTAATTTCATTTTCGGTTTGTAAACAGTGATGCTACCTTAACGTAACTGTGTGCGTAAGAAAATATCAACTTGGATCATTCCAGTTAATGTCATGACTTAACAAACATTATTTGCTTATATGTAATAGTCGCAAAATACCTTGCCAATTAATTCTGTGCAAAAAAAAACTAGCATAAGCAGAGAAGTGAGTAATTCTAATATACTAGAACAATAACTGTATCTAATAACAGCGTTACAATATGCAAAAATCATGGATTTTTAAGGTCTTACAATAATATCACTTTATATTGTAATTGTTTCAGATAAACCCTTATGTAAAGCACATAAATACAAATATCACGTTAATTTTAATCATCATTATTAATTTTCAGCTATTTTGTTTATGATCCTGAGCTGCATTTAACAAAATAACTTACGACAAGTTTTCATTTTCAGTCTCATTGAATGATCTTCGATAAAATAAAATTATATAAAACCATTTATTTACAACTATTTCGATTTCTAGTCTTATATTTTACTGCCAGTAGAATAAAACATTCATTAGTTTGTGATTAATAAGCATTCAATAATTTGGTCGTAAGTCGTAAGTGCGTTTGTAAAACGCTGCCCTACTATCTAATATATTTGTTATGCTTGAATGGTTTAAATTATTGGAACAATCGAATGTTTCAAGAATTTCAAAATTGTTAGTTTTCATAGAAATACATGTAGCTACATTTGAGGATGTGGAGGTAATTATAAAGATCAAATCAAGATTTAACTCAGCAAAAATAAGTCTAGAGCATATAATGTTTTTAGAACATCTTCTAAAATCTTGAGTTCGCGCAATGCAATTACTTTTGCATAGTAAATGACGTCATGCATATACATTTGTCTTATATTGTTTTTATTTTGAAATCTTCTAAAACAGTAAGTTGGAAAGAGATATGGTCAAACGTTTTAGACATGAACTCCTTCAGACTTGAGTCGTAAATGAATAGTTACCTTTTTTATTCTTACTTGCACAATTTTTCTGTACTAAGGTTTGCCTTTGTAAAAGTTAAGTCATCGTTACGGAATCTAAGTCACGATTTTGTGAATTTATTTATTTATTTATTACAAAATCTGTGTACATTTTTGCCTTGTGATCTCAGATGTCGTACAGAAACTGTCACGAGCACAAAGTACATACAGTAGTTCATGAAAATATTCCAAAAGGTCATCTTATGAATAAACTATCTGAAATTCGTGCAGCAATTGGAAACTAGATTCAGGCAATCAACGTTTAGTCTCAAGGACAAACTTCCATTATATTACCATACATTTGCAATAGAAGAATTGAGATCCTTTTATTTGAATATCTTGATAAGGGCGAATTTAATTGGTTGCAAACAGGCTTTTGGATAGAAATGACATTGAAATAGGAAACATGCCCAATATCCCAGTGGTTGGCTGTGGACTATATGTGCCTATCAAGAGTACATTCAACATATTCATTTACATGTATACAGATTTATTAAGTAATAAGACTGAAATGTATGCCAACAACATATATTTATAGCTACATATTGTCAACATCTTATAAACATTCAGTTCACTTATGCATACTATAGTGTTCTTTTCTTTATAAACGTGCATTACTCAGATGAATAAGTAACATGGAGTACACAATTATGTATTTTATGGACCTCTTTTTAATCTTGTTAATCTAAGACGCTTGATTTGCAGATAGAAATGAAAAAGACAAATTTTCAATTTTAACCTCATCCTTTTCCAAATGGAGATAATGAAACTATTAAAAGGTGAATGTTTTCTCGTAAATAATTATTGCAAAAGAAATGCCAAAATTTGCAACGAATCTTTTATATGTAGTGTAGATTCTTAATTTTTCAATTTGCTATTCCTGATCATTAATCGAAAAATAAAAGGAAAACCTAAGAATGTTTTTTTTCCCCTGAAACTAAATAGTACAATATGTAAAATTATTATGCAGTCATCTTGATATAGATTGGAAGAGTAGATTCTTAAGCATTTAAACTCTCCCGGAACCAATAATGGAGTCCCAGGAGCGATGATAAAGTTTTTTTGCATATGAATAGAGTTCATGTCAAAAAACATTCAACCAATAATTTGTCATTTTATTGTGAAATCATCCTAATGCAGCATTTATCTTAAATATTTCAACTGTAAACCCTACCAACCCCACCATACAAACAGTTGGTACTATATAATTCTATGTTATAGTTTACGATATTACTATGGAAAACATTCTGTTATATAAATCTTTGTTACAGTTTACTGTATTACTATAGGAAACATTCTGTTATATAATTCTATGTTACAGTTTACGATATTACTATGGGAAACATTCTGTTATATAATTCTATGTTACAATTTACTGTATTACTATGGGAAACATTCTGTTATAGAGGGATTTCTTGCACACGTGTTAAATATATTTTATAAACGACAAAATACTGAATAAATGACAAATTTTGATTTCCCTAATCAAATCATTTATCAAGAAATAAATTGACGCTTAAGAAACAATACATTAAAAAGTAATTTTGCAGACACAAAAAAGGACAACCATGAATATCTAGCGAGTTAAATGTGTTTTAAAATTAGGATTGACAAATAGCCTTTGTTGTTTTTAATACAATGTTTATTTACAAAATAATTTTTTATACAACCGCTAACGCTTTTAATGTCAGCAAGGTTGTTAATTAAGTCATTAATTGAGTCTCATAATTTTCAAAAGAATTCAACGTAAAATTGTAGCCTATTTACCCAGTATTCTTACGGAGATATTAAAGCAATGTTTGCATTGTTAGAATATTAGTGTCAGCTCTATCTAATTGAAACGTACGAATGTCACCCTTCCTTTGTATTCATCGACAGTACTGGTGAGGTCAACAGAAAATGATGCATAGGTCATAACAATCCTCTCAGAAATTACGTTGTCAGAAGGTTATGAAAAATATATAACATGAATCTATTAGCTGATATTTCTCGTTAAATTTGAAATGTAAGAAAGCTTTACACATAATATTACTATGCTGGCCTTTAATTTTCTTCGAAACCTTTGAACACGTTCAAACTTTTAAACAATCAGTGCTCCACAATATCAACAAATGTCAGTTTTGTCCTCCCACATCCATTAAAAAATCTTACCGGAAATTTCGAATTTTAAATTTGTTTTATCTAAAGCATGATTTGTGTGAATTTTAAATTCAAATGATTTATTGAGATAACTTATATGTGTGAACTCACATTCGAGGGTTTTTTCATATCTTCTGTCGGTGGGCAAAAGTTGATTGCAATATCAGGTGATATAAGTGTAATTAATGGTAAAACATACATGTAGGTCGGTAATCTAAAATAAACGATCACGTCTTGTAAGTATTTTTGATCTCCTTTAAACCAACGGTTTATTTCATCATTGTGCATAAGTATTGGCAGTGATAAAACCAAACGAACTTGTTTGAAAAATAACACCGAAAAACATCCGAACAATTTTCGGATTTCATTGCATTAGATTTATGTTGTTCATGGTATTTTTAACAATATGACTTCCAGTTGCAGAGAATTTATGAAATACCACTTTTGCAATTAAATTAGACTGTCATGTCTTTCATTGTTAATTCGCAATTTTTCACCGATTAACTTTTGCTCACCTATTTTTTCTATTTTTTTTAAGTCAACATATCCCGTGAACTATCTTTCATAGGTTTCCGGTTTGTTCTTTAAAAACCGCTTACTTTTATTACTATCTTTCCATATTCTTCCCACTCTGTGTCTAATAAATCAAACACTTCATCCGAATAAAAGCATAATTTGTTTTCACAAACTACTTACAATAACAAACATCTATTGAAATTCTTATTAATTTCATTTTCCTTCCTATTCTATTACTTCGAACTGAATGTTACTTTTGCATTTTGTCTTGTGTAATTCAAACCCTGTCTGCATCAGTAAATGTCATATGCAACTTTCCAAATGTTGTGTTTGAAAAAAAATTAATGTATGATAATTAACTTTTGTTTAATCTGGATTTTTTATCATTCATCAATTCAAAAGTAATTAAACTCTGTGCATAATCCATGCGTTTGTGTGGTTTTTACCTGTACAGAGTAGATTCCACAAAGGTATGCATTTATTATTGTTTTTATTAAACTTCAACAACAGAAAAATTGTTCTACAACTACCATACAATTCAGTGTACATGTTTTATGAACAGCGAGCAAATAGACGATTGTAAATATATTTTTCTATAAATTAAAATTTAAATATGAAGATAGCTTTCAGTTGCGAATGCATGTAAATATTTGCATAGAATGGTGATAGAATGTGCTAGGTGGTCAATAAACCACAACATCAGATCCATCTATAATTTTATATGATTTTTTCTTGGCATAAAGTATTATTAGTTAAAGAATTAAACCCAAATGCAGTTTATAGCGAAAGATACATTTCATAACAAATTAATTAGGCTACCTAAAATAAGATAAACATGAAAGAGTTGCCATGAAATGTTTTATGCAATTTCTAAATCAAATCTAAATCTAAATCTAAATTGCTGACTGACGTTTTTCATACAAATTGTTAGACCATAATTTATTACCTAATTGTCTACGGACTTTTCTGTTCTTTCCCGATTACGACAAAGAGCACACGGCGGGTGTGACCGGTCAGCAGAGGATGCTCACTCCTCCATGGTACCTGATCCTACCTCTATCTTTTTAGAGGTCCGTGTTGCTCTGCTTTGAATTTGTATTTCGGTTTATGGATCTTTTAGATGGTTGACAGTTTGTTATTGTCATTTTTAAATTAATGTTTTCTATACGCATACATGTGAAACATTTTGTTGATTACAATATCTTAATTAGTTTAATGTATTTCGTTAACTAAGTCAGTAGGGCACTATTTTTAACTGTCTGTGGGTGTGTACATATTTCGGTATTTTACATGTATAATGCAATGCTAATGAGCCGCATGTTAACGTTGATGTGGAAGAACAGAACTATCTGGATTAAATAAATAATGTTGTTTGGGGAGACAGTTTTAAAAGCTTCCACACTCATCTTGGTATTTACATTTTGTTTTTTGTAACTTTTTATTGAGTAACAATGGTAAACCAACACAATAATTATGTATCACTCTATTCGTGAGAGTTGCCATAGTGGCAATGTTTTGAGTAGTCGCTGTTGGAAACATAAACTTTTTAAATTCCACCTAATCAAAATTTAAACACGTCAATACTAAAAGTACAGGAAATTATTTCTTCTTTTTAATTGTTGTTGTCTTTTTTAAAATATACTTCAAAGTTGAATAGTCACGGTAAAAGCTGAAATAAAATCATCGAATTTATTTTTAAAAATACGATGGCTAGGTAAGGTACGAATAGGGAACCAAAATTTGATAGTCTTTTGTCGAGTTTTAAGCAAAGGAACAGAGCTCACAATTCTTTGTAAATTAAATGTTAACAAGTATTTTGTCTGTGTTTTTATGTCACACGCCTATTTAAGTAAAAGCTTTGTTTAAATGTTATTTATTTAATTGAGTACTTAAAATTTTGGTTTATTACTGGAAATACCGGTTTCTATGTTAAACATTTAAGCCACTAAATTTAGAAAGTTTGATAAGGAAATTTCATTAAAATTATGACCATGCCCCTTTTCAGGAAAACTACCTTATATCGGCTATTTCTTTTACTTTTGATTTGACAATTATATTTGATTTCAAAGTTCATCTTTATCAAATAATGTGTAAGCACTGTAATGAAATAATAATAGTCTACTGTTGATTGGACTGCATAAAAGTCGTAAGTTTCAAGAGTGTTTCTTTAAAAAAAACCCAAAATGAACAGATTTCTTGTACGAAATAAAAGCTCTCATATACAATTGGACGACTTTGTGTATTATCAAAATTCAAGTTTACAGACAATAATCTTTTAAGTTTCTTTTCCTTATTGGTACAGTATCTACGAATAAGTCTAAAGCTTATCAAGTAAAATAACTATAAACAGGACACTCTCTACTGACTTTAACATTTCTAGGAATTCAGGTTAATTTATATCTTATATTTTTTATTGTTCTTATACTTTTTATTGACCTTAACATTCATCACACTGTGAAACGAGTATCAAGGCTGCCGCCATGCTCTTTATCATAGACAAAGATCACTTCATACTGCTGTAACAGTCATGTCTTCATTCCAATGAAGCTGTCGGCAGTATATCACCTCATCTGTATTGTCTTATGCCAAATATTTCGACAAAACGTGTAATGTTCATGAAATTAAATGTTTACTCATTATAAACTAGCAATGGTATGTCTCTATTGTTTTTTCATAAAATTAATTGGTTAGTCAATCGAAATACTCAGGTATGCAATTTTATCTTTAAAACTCATATGTATTGTCTAATGTAAGAAATTTCAATAACGATATTGTCAATGACAATGAATGTTAACTCAGTGTGCCTTTGGTATGAATTTTGATAAAATTCATGTTACCCAATCATATACACAGTTAAGCATTTTAATCTTTAAAACTAGTGAAAAAAATGAAAATCAAAATAATTTAACTGATTTATTTTTTTTCTCTTTTTTTTTTTTTTTTTATTTTGTTTCCTTCAAAGAAACTCTAGTGTGAAAGAGTGTTAAAATATGTGAGAATGCTTAAAATTGTTTAACTTTAATTGTAAATTGCTTATGAACATGAAATGAAATAGATAAAACAAAACAGTCTTCATATTAACAAATTCATCTTATTTAAAAAATAATATAGCTGACTGTCTTCTATCTAAAAAAAAAAACCGGAATATAAAGATAACGTACTAAATCTAACCCTTCGATTTGACGACATTTGTAATATCTTAAACTTATTTGTATGCAAAAATGTCTTGCAAACAACTAGAAACAGGACAGTATACAGTGACTTATATATTTCTCAGATTTTTGGTTAATTAATTTCTAAGATTTTGTGTTGACCTTAACATTTATCGCATTGTGAAAAGTATCAAGGCTGCCATGATCTTTATCCTAGATATATATTATTTTCAAGCTCTAGCAATCATGGCTTCGTTTTATAGGATATGTCGGCAGTTTTTCAACCTCATCTGCATCGTCTTATGTCAGATATCTCAACAAAGATTGTAATGTTCATGACAGTTAATGTTAACTTCATGTAAAATAGGTTTGGTATGTCTCTATTTTTTGCATAAAATGCATCCTTTAATCTTATCTTGCAGACAGGAATATTTTTGACAATCTTGATTTTCTGCAAATGAAACATATTCAATTGTTTCCAGCCTTTTAGAATTAATGTCATAAACATTGTCCGTTTTCTTACAAAAGTGACGAAACCTTTTAGATGTACTTTACCATTTAAGTTTTCATCATTGAAACTTTGTATTTCTCTAGCTGAAACGAAGGAATCTGAAAACGTTAAGAGCTTGATGGTCGTGGCCATTTCTATACTGATTGATATCATTTAAAAAAAGAGCTCTATATGAAAATATAGGAAAACACTCAAATTTTAAAGTTAAGATATATGTATTTCTTCTTTTCTAAATAATAATTTATAGCTTAACAAATCATATCTATAAAATCAAGGTAGATCTGATGGGTAATTATTTGATCACCCAGCTCGTTTAGGCTCATCACATAATAAACAGTTTTAGAATATAACTCTATGTATTTTTATAACCAATATGTTAATGATATAATTTGAATTTCTTTAGAACAAACGTTTCAACTCGGACTAGATACTTTTATTTGATCACTATAGAAATATTTTCAGGTTTTAAAAAAAAAATAGTTTTTATTAAAAACAAAAACAGTGCCTTTTATAGCGCTCCGCAAAAATTGCCTTTTTGTTACTTTAAAACGTTATAAAAGCTTCTTAATACTTCTACAACAAGTGAAAAGTAGTGTTCTGTATTTTGTCTATGCCGTGTAAGACTGTTACTTTGTAAAAGGTTTGTTTTTTCAACTCATTATTGTACTAGTTAGGAATTTTTCACAAGTTCCAGTTTTCCTGATTTGAGTGATGAATGATAACCGATTCATTTCTGTCACGAGTACAGCATGTCAAACATAGGATTAAGTAACATACCATACTTTTGTGCACTTCATGTTAAAATAAATATGATAATGTTTATCATAATCTTACTTAATGGTGTTTTTTCACTATGCAAATTGGTATTCGTCATATGAAACGGTTCAATTTTATGTTTAAACAAAAATAAATGAATATATTAAAGCTTAAATGAAGAATAAGTGATAAACTTGTACTATCTCCATCTTTTTCAGAAACACGATGTCACTCGGTAGAGGTAAACTACAGCGGTACAACTTCATGAGATGGTCAAGCACAGCGTACCACCAACTAATTGGTATACAACTTTTAATTATTAATTAAGGAATAGGGGTAATAAGGACAGGCGTCTCTCTTTAATGTAATTATCGGGAAAACACTGAGCTGTGTCGTTGTTGTTTTATGAATGAAGTTTGCCTGGACGCCTCCCAAACGCGATGACATCTAGTTGTTAAAAATAAATTAATTAAGAATTGCAAAAAGGGTCGAGGAAAATTGGTTTGTTGTAAAATGTAATAAATGGAATATCAAGTAAGCATGTTGATAAGGTAAAATTTGGTTTAAAAAAGTGAACGAGTGCGTTTTTCGAGTTCATTACAGTGTGTTGTTATATCACCCAGTGCATACTCACTTTTCAATTTCACTTTTCTTTCTAAAAAAATATCCTTATAATATTTTCGTGTAATGACTAATTTGAAAAACTAATATTCGTGATACAAAATTTCATTGCCATAAAGCATAAGTGTTTTTATTTCTTTTTATAATATATGATCAAAACTATATGTGTTAAGAAGTGTGTGGTTAACATGTCAAAAATAGCAGACATTTATCATCCAGTTATTACTTTACTTTAAAGTAAATAAATATACAGCAGTTGTTCAGAAGGGTTAGTCCTTACAAACGCAGTTTTATGTCTGAGTTAAGAATCTTTTGCTTTTACATGTTGAATAAGAAATATATATAATGTCCTCTGTGGCGGTTTTCTGGCTCAATAACAGCAGAAAGTTATCAGAAATTATAAGGAAACCTTTATTTTTAATAGCCTACAATCAATTATCGCTTGAATTTCTTAGTTTATGAGAAATGACATCATTACCATGCTCCTTGAGAATTAGCCTGTCAATGAAAGGCTGTCTGCGAGGGTCAGCTTAATTACTGTCCCAGTACCCTGCCACCAGGTGATGATGTGGTTTCAATTTGAAATGTTATTAATCATATTTAGGTTTTTCTTATTTTTCATTTTCATGTCTTATCTAACATTGCCATCGATGCTGTGCTGAATTGCTTGACTTATGTCCAGGGTATAAAAGGGTATAAAAGCATAAATTGTTGCTTTGTTGCTGTTATATATTTCTCTAGATCCATCTCGTTAGAGACTGATTGATGACTGTTTGACATAAACCTTTGTTGTACAAGCGACGATTAATTGCATTTCGTTTACAGACCTTGTTTATAGAGATACAGGTCGGCGTTTGATGAATAATTCACATCGTGTCGTGCTCAGTCTGGTCACAGTGTCAGCAATCACGCTATCTTTTAACCATGATGATGGCTTCATATAAAAATAATGCAAAACATTTAGTGACATAAATGGCCTGATTATGATGTCAACCAAACAAATTTATACTTTTATTTATCTTTTGACACAGCTTTTTATTCAAGACAATTTTATACATTGTATGTCAAAGCTTTCTTACTGGTTTATTTTATTATGATAAAGTTTATATTTTTATAATACCTACTTATGATAATTATTTCTAATCTTGATTGGATGAAAACTTTTTCCTAATCCTAAGAAAAATTAAAGGCATATCGATATTTTTAAATAATATTGGCCCTGATCTAGACAATTTCTTTTCCTTCAATTTAAAAAAAAATCTCCTATCTCTGTCATTCTGAGTGTCTCTACTTAAATCTTGACTAACACTCATTTGAATACAAAGAATAAATATGCTGCCTAAAGAAAAGTGAAGTGATATAACCTTGTGTACTAGGTACCATATGAGATTAATTAAACGTATCTAAAAATATCCAAAAGTCAGGTAGGATAGAGATTACACACCCATGTAGATTTATCTATGTGCGTGTGTTTTATGTATATTAGATTAATAATTTAATATAATTTGCATGTAACGTTTCATCTAACATTGTCCCATGTTGGTATTAAAAAAAACGGATTGGAGACATGGAGTCATATACAGGTATTGTCGGCCACGCTACATATATCTGGCGTTTTTCGAATGAAATAATTGATAGCATGAGGACAGTAATTTTGAATGAAAATAATCATTGCATAATTAAAAACTCAATGTTTACTCTCATATACAAAATCAAAATCATTGTAGACCACCATGAAATTGAAATAAAGAGTGACGCATGGGTAACTTTTATGAAAACGCATAAAGATAATAAATATTGACCGTAATACTTAAACTGTTATTGATAAATGACAAATGGTTTAATACATTACTTTGATGGCATACATATATATGATGTAGAATTCCTATAATTGATAGCCTCAATTCAAAATGACGGACAGAAGTGAGTGTGGATTTTTTAATCAAAATCTCTTTTTGAAAATACCTTTAAGTCCTATGCGAGGTACAGTTGTGTTATCGCCAGATTTATTGGGGGGTGGGGGGGGGGGGGGGGGGGGGCTCACATAGAATCTAACTTTTGCAAGAAGTAAGCTACAACCTGGGTTTTGGATAAACAGTTTTGACAATGACCTGCAAAATGAAAGCAATCGACGGAGATAATCTAGTGATTCCATCCTTCAGTTGCTGCTGCTGCTTATAGATCCAGCGATCTATGCACAATGCACAATGATGTAAAGGAACAAATTGATTCACGTGATCCTTAGAAGAAACTACATACAACGACTCTATCGTGCTTATCAACATTTTAATGTAGTCAGTCATATGGTATGTTTTGATTTATTCTCGATTATCAAAAATCTCAAGGTTAATATATTTGACGGAATAGCTTATAAATGTATTACACTGTGATTGAATTATTTTTCCAACAGTGGGTGTGTTTCAGACATTTACAGCCAATTTTGAATATTCTTGTATATTATTTTTACTGAGTCATAAGCTGTCTAAAGTACATCAGCTAACGTATGTTTCGTTTCTTTAAATATAATTGTAGAACATTTGAGTCTACTAGTTTTGAGCCAGTTGACGTTTGACCAAGTTATACAGAATAAAACTGGGCATTAATTATTTGACTGTAAATTATTTTTTTAAAATAATATTGGTTAAATGCCATATGTTTTACAAAAAACTTTTTTTTAATAAAAACACATTATAATTGTAAATTTTCAATGAATTAAATATCATCAAGTGAAAGGTGATTTAAATTTCCCCAGACACGTGATCTGTCAGCTTCATTAACACACCTGTTGTCAGGTTTTAATCGTAGAGGTATATGCTTCTAACAGTCGGACGTGACAATCTTATATTGACAAACATGTGATGCGGAGATGTCAACCGCCCTTCCGTAATTCACAGTTAAAATCTAGGTGATAGGTAAGACACAAAGCAGAATTTTGAAGATACAAGTACACAATGTGGGCGAATGAAAAGAGCGGCTCTTATTGTGAAAAGTTGTGGGAAATACAGACAAAGTATGAATTGATAAATCCATATTGTCTTGCAGATGATTGGTGTTTTGAGGTTTATTGCTAGGCGATTCTGGGAGTTGGAGAAGAATTGTCAAATGCTTTTTTTTTTACAAGTATATGCATAAAATCAATCTTAAGTAAATAACAAAATGACTAAGAATGTTGGTGGTCTATGATTCATATAATAAAATAGTAAATAGTGATGAATTCTAAAATGAAACTTCTGTATTATGTTTGTTGTTTGAATCTAGGACGTTATAATACACATGGGATATTATTAAAGAGGTACCGCTTTAATTCATAATCATTTTATCATATCTTTTTTATATTGTACTTGCAACTATAACCTTGAAGTGAGATTTCTACATTGGCCCTTTGGTTCTATTAACTACCTATTATAGAGTATGCATGCATAAATATGGTAATTTCTAAATGACTCAGATATAGAACGTATAAATATTATAATTTACATATTGGATATAACACGAGTAATTGATGCCTCTTTGATAATCTACATCTTCTCATTGTGATTCATCATTTCATCACAGATGTTTGTTAATTTGTCCGAAAAAATGTCTAAGTTTCTGTTTTCTGCTGTTTTCTAAGTTTTTCTTGAAGCATTGAGAGAATTTTACTATATTTGTTGCATGTCCCTTGATTCAGCTTGTTTTGCTTTGTTATACACTGTAGGGATTGTTAAATTATCATTTTTGTTATACACTGTAGGGATTGTTAAATTATCATTTTTGTTATACACTGTAGGGATTGTTAAATTATCATTTTTGCTGTTGACTCTTTATTATGCTGCTATTCTTTATTCAGTCAAATAAAATTTATTCTTTTGATTCTAATAACAACATAGGAGGGATAAGAATTGATCAATGGAAATCAGTAAAAACAGTTAACAGTTGTTTTATAAGAATCGAAAGTTTTAATGTTTTTAAACGAAGTAAAACTGTAACTTATTGAATTCCTGCTGTTTTGTACTATCTTTTCCAAAACTGTTTCTGATGTTTGTTTCCGTAATTATGTTATTCTTCAGCTATTTTTATCTATCGTTTCCCTTCATTCAGCCAATGTTTACTATAGTGTTTTATTATTTAACTGCTTTTTTTTTAATTTTAAGCTATTGTCGTTTTCTCTTATCATTCAGCTTTAATTTCTCCAGGGGATTTATTTCATTTTTTTCTTTTGTTCAATTATGATTATAACAACATTTTACCTGGTTATCTATTGGTAAACAGTTTTCATAGCATTTGCACATTCTTAAGCACGTTTAACCCCTTTAAAGTATTCTTATCTGATAAATCGGATCTATTCTATATATTTTCAATCCAAACTGCGACAAATTCATCAAAAGAGTATTTAAGACAAAGACAAACAAAGTTCATTTCCCTGAAATAAAAGTTAATTAAGCCTAGAATAAAGTTAAATTACAGCAACATTGACATCACAATTGAATTGAGTATTCTCCTGTTCTACTGTTGTATCATAGCTTTATTATTTGGTAACTGAATATTATAATTTAGTTTGATTTTTTTTCCTTAAATCTTCAGAAAATTTTATTCCTACTAAACTGAACATTATACATCACCATAATAGTTTCCATGATGATACAGCTGTATACTTTTTAAAAGATTTTTGAACATATCTCACATAATAAGCTGTTCATTTTTAGCCCTTAGAAAGTGGAGAAAAAACGGAAGACGTCTTCGTTGCTTTGCAACGAGCAAGGCTCTAGTATTAATCATTGTTTTCATAGTAATCATTGTTTTAAATGATATATTGGTCGATAAATAAAAAGTTAACATGACAGAATGCGTCGACAGCATCATCAGGAATTGAGACAACATATTGATCTCTGTATAAACTTGTGCCAGAATTTCGGAATAACAAGGATAATACGTAACATACGTGACATGCATAGATATGTTTGCATAACAAATATATGTTTTCAGCACAGTATATCTTTTTTTGCGAGCCTTAACAATACTGTCTATGGGGTTTATGCGCTAGTTGCTTTACTGATTATTTAAATGTTCAGCCATAACTACGACGGCAAGATCTTACTAAGATAACCCCTGTCCCTCTCCCCGGCAAATAATAATATCCCTCAGATCAATAGACACGTACTCAAGTATTGAGGTATTAAATTATTTTTTGTTGAAAGATGTAGTCTCATAACTTTAACGGTGTGAGCAAACAAATTGAGTAACGGGCTCTTACGCGCTAAGTTGTTCGTTCTAATCGATTGAGTTTAATCTTTCACGATTATTTATTGCAATCACCGTGGCTAAATAACCATATTTTGCACTGAAAATAAACATCCAGAAGAGGAGCTAGGTTTCCTAAGAAGATTATATATAGGACAGTGATATTAATTAGATTGATTAAATTAGCATTTTCATGATTCTCCGAAAAAAGCTAGTTTAATATTTTGCAAGCATACATGAAGCTAAGATATCTAGTAGAAAGAAGAAGTGTTCGATGAAGTGTGTAGCTTAAGTTATACGCTTAGACATGTCATACATGAATGACAATTCTTTTTTAATTGGATATCTCTTTAAAGATAACAAACCAAGCCGAGGGATTATGATTAGTAAGTTTCACTCGATAAAACAAGGGATTTGTTGGTTTGTTTATTCAATAGACATATCAAATTAACAATTTTAATAATTTTCCCTGGGAACAAAGAACTGAACAATCTAACAACCGATCACCTAGGTGATTTAGTTAGGCGATTAAGAAGAAGATATGTTGCTTTGATTATGCTCTCCGCCCCTTTTTAATCGCTAACGATTTACTGAACTCAATATGATCTAATTATTACATAAAACACAAAAACTGTGTTCAATAGTTATTGTTTTTTGGTATAACTATTCAAAGTTGCATTTAAAATTACTTTTTTAATCTTTCCAACAAATTCAATCGGTTGACAATTTGTATAAGAATCAAAACAAAAACATAGTTTCTATTATACTGAAAATCAAAACACAGAAAACGAAAGAAAGAAATAAAACCGGGATCATCCACGTCACTTTGTAACTAAGCACGTGATCACAACAAACACTATGTAGGAAGAAAATTCATGATTGTTGGACGATTTGTCGGAATGAGGTTTGTATTCGTAGTGATACATGTCAAAATATTTAATATAACACTATAAACATGCAATGTCTGGTATTATATTCTTTTTTTATTAACAAAATAAGGTTTTCCATGCCTTTTCTATAGATATGATACAAAATGATAAAGATATCTAAATATAGACCAGTAATTGTAATGCAAGGTAAACTTTAAAATCAACAAATAACGAAATGTCTGCACCAGTTTGAGTTGCTGTCCACACATTTGATATTTTAATAGGAAAACATGAGAATAAAATGATGGAATCGCTTTGGCGGATCTAAGTCAGTGGAAGTTTGTAGAAAATAATAATTTTCAATGGTTACAATTAAGGATTAAGGAATCATTTTTGAGTACTCTGATGTAATCAAAAAACGGTCGGGTGCACTACTGAATTCAAAATCCACTGATATTCCAAAATATTGACTGACATTGTCTGACATTTGTACATTGTCTGTACCTCACTGTACATTTCACTGACTTCTACTGTACCCCACTGTACCCTACTGCATATTTCTTCTGAACAGCACTGTACCCCACTGTACGCCATTGTACAGTCCTACTGATTTCCACTGTACCCCACTGTACGCCACTGTACATGGCACTGACCAGCACTGTACCCCACTGTACGTCACTGTGCAGGGCACTGACCAGCAATGTACCCCACTGTACGCCACTGTACCAATAATTTGAAAAATAAATCTTTCTCAAAATGTTCAGTATGATATTTTTATCGATCCATATATATTATGTTGTATATAGCATTAACATTATTTATACAGATAACTTGATAAAAGAATGCAACAGGTCCTTAAATTTATTTAATATGTTTTATGTATTATATGTTTTATTGTTATTTAATATTATGATAAAAAAATAATGATATGTTCTTTAAGATAATTTCCCTAGCTAGAAAATGAAAATTCTGAATTTTACATGTTGAATCTGATTTTGAAAAAGTGCATGAATTTTATATAATTATGTTTATTCTGCCAGTCATTGCATCTTCATCATAAGGAAAATAGCCTCCCTAACCAGCAAGGTTACATAATTATTTCTTATTATTGATGACAAGCCATTGTTTAAATGATTGGGCTGTTAACTCCCTGTATCCCGTGGGCTGTGTTTTAGCCACTGAAAAAAAGAGACAATTAACACAGAATCCACAAAATATATTCATGCTTGTTTTTTGTCTACACATGTTCAAGTATGGCTGCTCGCTTGACTACACAGGTACATTTTAAAGATAACGTGCGAGTTTCTTTTGATTAAAATATTTAATAATACATTGCAGATGTCAGGTTTCGTTTTACAAAATAACGCCTTCTGCAGTATACATTATAAATTTAAACATAATCAGTTACATATTAAGCGGTAAAATGTATAATTAATTTCAGCAAGAAGGATCGAAATCAAAGACCGCAAGGTTATAGTATGCGTAGCTGTACAGTTTTCTTAAAATATCGAATTTATGGATTTACTTTTTACTTTTAAATGTTTTAGAAATAAGATATATAAAATGTTATACGCTACACACTATATTTGTATGAGAGAGAGAGAGAGAGAGAGAGAGAGAGAGAGAGAGAGAGAGAGAGAGAGAGATTACATGTATAACACTTTCTGATACATATTGTATTGTATTGTATTGGTGTCATTTGTAGTCGTAGAAAAGTTTACAATAAAATATGTGTCGGTTGTGATGCTGTAAGGGGATGTTATCGTGCTTATACCTTTCTGACTCGGGGCCTCAAATTTTAACACTAGAAAATCAATGAGAGAGAGAGAGAGAGAGAGAGAGAGAGAGAGAGAGAGAGAGAGAGAGAGATCATAAATTAATCAGAAATCGATTGGTATAATAAGAAATTGATTGTCTTTTAATCTGCTTCTTTTACGTATCGATTATTTTTCTGTTTGTCTAAAGTTTGTCTTTGCCGACTAACTCCTGGTTTTTAAAACAAAATCTGCTAAGTCGACAAATAAAATAACATACAATGTACATTGTATCTTACAAATGTAGTATGGTTTATACCCCCCTTTTTCCCAAATCCACTCGATAGCCCCATGCAGTGTTATGTCGAAACGATCGGTGTTAAGCAATCGGTTAATAAAATGCATCTTTTTAAAAAAAAATTGACCTTGATGGGTAATCAATATTAAACAGATATAATAAATCCTGCTTTTGCGCGAACATTGCATGTATTTAGTCCTACATATAGGTGAATAGTAATAAACTTAAGCCTGATTTTAAATGATTAAAATCCCGATGCATCCTGCCGTAATGATTTTTATATCAAAATTGAAAATTCAAACTTCTTGTTTTAACGGTGTATTTCCCTGTTGTTCACATCTGTTTATTCATAGGCTCCAACACATATACACAGGTGGTCGGTTTTCACACCTTGTCGCAGTCACCCGGTCATGTGTATAGTCCTGAGGTTTTTATTGATCCCAGACAGACAAAAGATTTTTATCTATAGACATACACAAAGAAGGGGACAGTACACTGTCAATATAAGAATTACTATTTAGCGTTGACTTCCAATCAGTAAGAATTTCTAAGACAATCATTAAATAACAAATTTCAAATCATTTGAATCCATGGACATTGTCCCTTAACTAGAAATAAATACATAATTTTTGGATGCCAAGAATGTACATTTAGCCACTGACACACATTACTGCATGTTACCGGTATTAGTTTAATCAAATACTAAAATATCCGTACCAGAGAGAGAGAGAGAGAGAGAGAAACTGTAGATTGTAATTATAATATTTATCTTGTCTATATTTATGATACAATATACTGAGTTCAGTATATGAAAAATAAACAAGAAAAAACGAGAGATCATTTTAAGTCAAAATTCTTTTATCATTTATCGGGCCCGTTTTTATACAATTCACTCATTCTTGAGAGAGAAAATAAACATGTTTGCCTATTTATTGAGGTGTCGCTTATAATCGAAGAGATGCTCTAATTAATTTGTGATGCAGTAAGAATATTTGGAGGGGGGGGGGGGGTATGCCTACTTGACTTTGAACCATAAACATTTAAGACAATATTTACAATATAACAGAGAGAGAGAGAGAGAGAGAGAGAGAGAGAGGATGTATTTTGTTTTTTATTAAAACAATGTTTCTATATTATGACAACATTCTTAGCTGTGCAAAAGAAGATATATGTATATTATTAAATGTAAAAAAGTGAAAGATTATTTGAACACTGTTCGTTTTCACAACATTTCATTTTTAATTCAACACCATACTTTTTTTGATTCAGCGACTGATGAGAGGGGGGAGGAATTTATAAATATTTAATATCCGACTTGATTTAAATATAAAAAAAAAACCGCATCTAAAATGACGAATATAAAAATTATTTCGTTTATTCATACATGTACATGTAATGCTTTTTATAATATATATTTCATTTCGATTAAATAATCTTAAGATCTTAAATACCGCTATAAGAGAATTACATATTAATATCTTGAACAAGGTGTCAGACTAACAATTTACAAGGTTGAATAATTGCGACATTCACACCTTTTGATCTACTGAAAGTGTGTATACTATACACAGATACTGCCTCGCTGATCATCCTGTGAAGTAAAACTTCAAAGACATTTTGAAGTCCTAACCAGTTATCTTCTCTATTTTGAAAAAAAATAAGTATGTTGAGCAGTGTGGTGTTTTTTTCCATTGTTGTGAAAATTGCCCTCTCGACACATACATGTATATACTAGCATTGACAGTATTGCTTCATTGTAAAAAAAAAAAAAATAATAAAGTCACTAAAACATTAATTCTAAAATCGATATAATTATTTTCTCATTTTAATTGAATAAGTTGTTAAATTTTGTATGAAATATCAAGGGTCAAGGGGAGGGGGATTGAGTCGGGGGGGGGGGGGGTGATTCAAATTTCTTAAACTTACATAGTACAACTATCCAAAATAGGGATTAGCTCCCCCCCCCCCCCCCCCCCCCCCCCCCGAAACAATGATATCCATGCACCCTCCCCTGGAAAACTTTCTGACTGCGCATGTAATTATGAACTTAAAGAAATAGAAGCCCATTCTCTAGCTTGTAAGCATTAGGAAAGAATCAAAACACTTCCAAGATTTTGGTCTCAAATATGCATTTTAGAGGGAGTAAATACATGTATTAAATTCATTGTTTAAACAAAATAACTTATAAAAACATGGGTACAGTGGGTTACAGTGCCGTACAGTGTTTGTCAGTATCCTGTACAGTGGCGTACAGTGGGGAACAGTGCTGGTCAGTACCCCGTACAGTGTGGTACAGTGCTGGTCAGTGGGTAGGTACAGTGCTGTCCAGTGGAGTACAGTGGAGTAAAGTGGCTCTGTACAGTGGGGTACAGTGGGATACAGTGTGGTACAGTAACTCTGTACAGTAGATGTACAGTGGATTTACAGTAGGGTACAGTGATTATACAGTAGATGTCATTCAATGTCAGTCAATTTTCGGGAATATCATTGGATTTTGAATTCAGTAGTGGTGATCAAATACAATAAAGACCGAAGGGTTTTATGATAGATTTGATCACACCTGACTGTGTTTGATTCCTATATAATTTTCAGCAATTGTACGACTAAATAAAAAAAATAGTAATTTATGGAATGTATTATATAATTATTACATTACAAAAGGGATTGCGGAGGTGTTGGACAATATCATAACATGCAATGAACACGTACCTTGGATCTCACAACGTTTGTTTAAGATATAAAATTATTATGCATGAACCCGCGTTTTAATATCACGTATATTCGCAGTAAATTGTATATGTATATCCTTAGTTACTCACTTACTTACTTACTTACTTACTTACTTACTTATCCTCCCCGTGCCCTGAGGGTCGCATGATTCCGTGCAACAAAAGACGACACTTACGACGGTCGTTGGCAGCAACATGCACTATCCACCAACAGTTCTATATCTTTAATAGATGTAGTATAAACCTTATTTATTTTTTCTAAGCCATAGACAGATTGGGTTCACAACTCGACGATATATCTTTTTGATTTACAGTAAACAAAAAATCCACTGTGGACTTATATATAAAAACTATTTGTATCCAGCCATTTAACAATTCAACAATTGATAGTTACTGATTACATTATTAAGGCCGTGATTATATAGATCTAATTATGATTGAAAAAAAAACCATAGGTTTGATAGAGGGATCTTTAATTTTCATTCTTCGCCCTTTTAACTATCGCAAATTAAGTTCTTGTATGGTTAAAACAAGGGAATATGGATGGTGTCTGTCAATCATATAGCGTATGTATTGTATAAAGGGTTAATTTACAAATCTAAGTTTTACCGCCACATGCTTTCGTAATTTAACAAAAGATCAGAGAGAAAAGTTGAATATTTCAGAAGTCTATTTACAAGTTGCATTTTTAAAAAAAATGAAAGATGGGTTAGGAGAGTCATGCACGTACCTAAACAAGGTAAGAAAACGCACCAAAATGTAACATTTAATACGTAAAATCAAACCAAGAAATTGAAAAACAACACTGCTTCAAACAATGTTTAATACTATTTTAACGAACAAAAACGTAAAGAAATATCGTTTTTCATAATATTTAAAATTTTTATTTTTGAAAGTTGAAAGCAAATATCCACTGATACTTGCCAATTATCAAATATCAAAAGTAGTCATAAGGATTAATAACACAACTAAATTTGTGGTTAAAAAAATATTTAAAAATATATCCATTTTTTAATATTCGTGGTACTAGTAGTTTACTTGAAATTGGTTATAATGCTGAAGCAATTTGGAATAAAAGATCACTTAACCAGGAATACATAAAAGCTGGGTTCAAATCCCAGACTGATCCCTCATTCAGGTACATTTGGCATGGCAACCCATGGAACCTGCTAGGAGAAAAAAACTAGAATGTTTAAAGATGTAATCATTCATTCAATATTTCTTGATTGGTAATCCGAAACAACGTTAGAATCACTTATTAAACAACACCTGCAAAATAACCCGAATGAAAGATAAAGAAGTGCTTTTAATTTCAGGATTTCTAGCAACAACTATAAATAAATTGTCTGACCATGGACCCTGAGTACAGCCTCCAGGATGTGGTACGGTGTCATCTCTGTGAGACCCCGGTCCCCACTTTACACTGTGTCATTTGTAACACGCATCTGTGTAAAGACTGCGAAAAGAAACATATATCTGGTGAATCTAAAGAACACAACATGGTGTCATTTAAATATTGGAAATCTACCCCTATGTGTAAAAAACATTCCGGCAAACTATGTGAATTTTACTGTAAGCAATGCAACATTCCTATTTGTTCACTCTGTGCTTCCTACAATGAACATCAATATCATGATGCACTAGACATTTTCAAAGCTTTACAAACCAAAAGACAGGCCTTACTGAGAGATTTAAAAGAGTTAGAGGAATCAATTTATCCTCAGTTCCAAAAGATAGCATCTACCTTCCCAGTTCAGAAAGCTGAAATGAATGAACATTCTCAGAAATTGACAACAGCTATCAACAAACATGGAGAACACTTTCACAATGAAATAGACAGTATAATGAAAAAACTAAAATCTGATCTTGATGAAATGGACTCCAAACATCTATCATTGCTTAATGAACATGAAGACGAAATCACTTGCACCATTTCTGAAATCACACAGAACATTGTTGATCTAAAGAAGTTACGGGACTCTAATGATGTCAGCCTTATTTCTACCTACAAATCCAGGAATGCTGAATTCAGAAGATTGCCTCCGGAGCTCACCATTTCCTTATCAAAATTTACCCCTCAGGAAATCAAAAAAGAACAGTTTTATAAACAGTTTGGTTCTCTGTCAGCGGTATCTATTAGAGTGAAACACCGTAGTCACACAATGGATTCTCCTGCTGCTAAGTCCTCTGTCCCGGGCACACCCCTCATAGATGTATCACGGATCATCACAGAAATAAACACTAACTATGGAAGATGTAAAATAAGTGGGTCCTGCCTGAATGACGAGAATATCTGGGCGTGTGGTGAGGACAAAATAATGAGACTCTTCAATCTTAAGGGAGAAATAGTGAATTCAATCCAAACCAAGTCTGGAAACTTCCCGGACAAAATAACAGTTACAAGCAGTGGGGATTTAGTTTATACTGATTACAGTGATAGAACTGTGAACTTAGTGAAGAATACACATATAGAGACATTGATCAGACTGCAGGGATGGAAACCTTTAAATGTCTGTTGTACCTCATCTGATAAACTCTTGGTTGTCATGATCAGTGATGCTAAAAAGCAAACAAAAGTTGTGCGTTATTTTGGCTCCATAGAAGAACAAAGTATTCAGTACGATGACAAAGGACATCCTCTCTTTTCAGCTGGTACCAGTAAATATATCACTGAACACAAAACCCTAGATATCTGCGTTTCAGACAATGGAGCCTGTTCAGTATTGGTGGTCAATCAGGCCGGAAAACTCCGATTTACCTACACTGGTCGTCCCGCAACTATCAAAGGATCATTTAGTCCACACGGCATCACAACAGACAGCCATAGTCAGATCTTGGTAGCAGACAGTTGGAATAACTGTATCCACATCCTGAATAAGGACGGGAAGTTCCTCCGCTATATTAACAACTGGTATATACAGCATCCGTGTGATTTATGTATGGACAGCAGAGACTTCCTCTTTGTGTTTGAACACAGCACAGGTAAAGTGAAGAAAATCAAATATTACGTATAAACAAACTGTTTTTATACTATTTAACATATCAATCGTGTCTAAACAAACTGTGTTTATAGTATTTAACATATTTATCATGTCTTTTTAACATTGATACAAACTCTACATACACGTGTATATTTTCAAATTTACATGCAGTTTATATGACATTTATAAGCTAAAAGAAACTACACGTTTAAGTGTGGCATGTAAACACATTGCTTTTTTACAAAGAGAGTTGATTTAAACAAAGTCTGTTTATAATTTATATGTGTAAACAGACTTTTTTTTTAGGTATTTGTAAACTGCAGAATTATTGAGGGTTACAATTTATTAAATTCGAATTTATCAAGTTTTAACATGTGAATCTCACAATTAAATGGTAAAATATTACGCGAAGGTAATATAAATTTCAACCGGAAATCATTACTTTGCCGTATATTCTAACAAAAGACGAATTTTAAACAAAGCAGCATCACTCTTAGATACTACAAGATAGATAGAATTCATTTATCATTTCAAATTTTAATTTAAAAATTAAGTGTATGCCCTTGCGATATTGAAATTTGTTTATAACATCCATTCGGGAGAATTATCAACACATATAACTTAACTGTCAATTTAGGAGACCACACTTAGTAGTATTTACCATTTTGTTTCAATTAATATACCATCTAATAACTTTACAAATAGTGTGTTATAATTTATGAACGTTTTAATCAGTTGATATTTTTCAAAGTAAATCTTAACAGTGCTGCGAAAGTGATAATGTACAAATTGGAACAGATTTTAATACTACATTGTTATGTAAGTATGTAATATTCCAAAGTGTGATGGATTTTTTACGCCATAGTGTAATTTTGCAGCTAAAGAGTGTATTATTTCTCATAGATTCGTATAGTACGTAACATAGTATGCAATGGTTTGATCAAATGATCCCAAAACTTTTTTTAAAATGCAAAGAACAAGAAAAATGTGATTTGAGAATAAAAAAGAAAAAACAAAGTCTGTTTATGTGTATTAATTTTTCAAATACAAGCGACTTGGGATCAGATGTTAAGATTTTCTCTTTATGTACTAAAACAAAACGTTTTTGTTCAATTTTCCGATTTGGACACCATTGTTGAGATCGCCTGATGATGCAATCTTTGGCAATCAACGACATTATCGACGACATAATGTTGATTATCCAACGCCATCGAACTTAAGCGTATGAAGATATCGTACTCCGTAAAGAGCGTATATAAGTAGACTTTTGGACTTTAAAGTAGTTAATCAGTGAATTTGACATATGTGTTTTAAAGATGACAAGAATTCATTAAAGTATTTGGTTGTCATTTTATTTTCAATATTTCGCCAACTGCTACTGAGATATTGATAACGACCAAGATAGCCAAGTTCAACCCCTGAATACTTGCCTTCAAGGGAGTCTGAGTTTGGATGGATCCTATGAAATTTTGATCGGTGGTATCAGTGTTAATAAAATACATTTACTTCTAAAACAAAGCAAATGTGTTTGTCGCGGATAGATGAAGTGATAGGGGGGGTGCTACTGCGGATGTTTATTTTTAAGCTATTAGTTTTAAAAAGTACTGCCTTACTTCACTTGATATCAAACACATGTCTCGTTCATACAGAGTATATAACGCGCAGCTAGGTTAAGGACGCCAATGGATTAACGTATGAAATACGTTTTCATACTAATTGTTAGACCATAATTTATCACCTAATTGTCTAGGACTTTTCCGTTTTTTCCCAATTACGACAAAGAGCACACGGCGGGTGTGACCGGTCAGCAGAGGATGCTCACTCCTCCTAGGCACCTGATCCTACCTCTATCATTTTTTAGGTCCGTGTTGCTCTGCTTTGAATTTGTATTTCGTTTTATGGATTTTTGAGATGGTTGATGGTTTGTTATTGTCATTTTTTCATAAATGCACTAAAAACAGACTTGATTTCAAACAATGTATACAAACTCATCCCATTATGATAATGATGAAGTTTATACGTCATTATGTTACTATCGATCTCCCGAACATTTTTCATCGGAAAACAGCCACCGAATCAGCTGTGTATCACGTGATACGCCAAAAATAGAACAGGTACATATGACTTCATTTATAGCAAAAGTTCAACGATATACGAATGAAAGATTCAATTGTTGTATATATCATCTAAAAGAACATCAATTGCTTAATCTAAAAAGTGCTGGGAGCAACTATAGCAGTACCAGCAACATACTTAATTTTTGCATTGATCGTTTTAGAAATTTTGTCGATAACTGAGTTGATTCACGTGTCAAAAAACTGTTTCCTTTCAAGCAACAAATTGCTCCCAGCACTTTTTACAATCACTGGTATTCAATGAAAATGAAAAAGTCAAACACAATCCTTAAAATTGCTGGGGTATCCTTGAACCTTTGCAATTTTCAACAGGTATATATGATTTTATGCAAACGAGCCGATTTTCAAGCGCACTGACGATATCTTTACCTGTGCACATATCAGCCACAAAGAGGTTGTCTGTGGTATCTATACATATACCCTATGGATGCTCACAAAACAGTTGTCAATGTAGCGAATGAACTGTCCGTCCTGATCCAGGATGTGGATACAGTCATTATCACCGTCTGCTATCAGGATAAGACTCTGACTATCTGTTGTGATGGCGTATGGATCAAATATTGTCTTAGTAGTAGAGGGAGGACTAGTGTAGGTAAACCGGAGTTTCCCGGCCTGATTGACCACGACAACTGAACGAGCTGCCCTATCTGACACACAGATATCTAGGTTTGTGTTTTCACAGATGTACTTATGGTACAAAGTAACAAATTTCTAATCACTTAATGAACAAAATGTATTTAAAATGAAAAGACCTTTCAGTTGATATCAAGAAAAAGGGGCTAACCCCTCAAATTAGGGACCAAGAGAGGTCTAAAATCATTGATCCATATTTCATTGATAAAAAATATTTTGTAAAGAATTATAGAAGCAAAAATGTTTATCTTCCAGTTATTTATTCTATACGTGTTAAAAGTTTTCTAATATATTACATAATTAGGGGGTTTTAAGGGGCTAGAAGTCCAAAATTTTGATCATTTATATCTTAAAAAGGAGAAATATTTTGAAAAGCATTATAGAAGAGAAGATGCTCAGAATAATGTTCATAGTAATATTTTACCACCAAAATTTCGTTAAATGGCCCCCATAAGGAGATAAAGGGTCGGCCCCTAAAAAAATCATTCCCAAATATCTCAAGAAAGGTAACGAATTTTTATACACTTGTTGAACAAAATGTGTTTGATATTAAAAGACCTTTCTTTTGATATCAAGAAAGAGGGACTGGCCCCTCAAATTAGGGACCAAGAGTGATCTTAATGTTACGAATTAAAGCTCTTATACATGAATCTGAAACAAAACAAGGGCGATAAGTTCAATACATTTATGATTTATTTATAGAAAAAAATAAAGAAATAGAAGAAAAGAGTCTGTTCAGAATCAGAGGATCTTTTCTTTTATTTACAAATCATGTTTAGCTGGTACATAGCAAAATAAAGGTCATACGTGTATCTCAACTTCTAAAATTGGACGGAACACCTCCTCGTTGCTCGCAACGAGATCGTGTCTAGTTTCTATTATTGTTTCTTCTCATTCAATTTTATCTTTACTTTTATTTCCTTTTCTTCTTTTTTTTCCAATAAATCTAATCCTGTTGCGGTTGATTTGAATGTCATTTCCTTCCTAGAGTCGAATTTACAATCTTGAAAATCATTTGGTTTTTTAAATTAAAAGTTCTTCAAGTCATGTAGATTGTTTTCCACTGTCTGTGTACTGTAAGAATAACAAAAGGACATTCCTGGAATCCAATGTAAGTGTGTTTCTTAAAAATTAGACACCATTTTGATGACTGGCACGCTCTATGTCTAAGTGACTGTGATTTCTGTGAGGTTTTATTGTTTGATTGAACTCCGTGGGCTGCATAAGTCAGAGTAGTGTCACTGTCTTCTAAACCCTTCCTGCAAGATCGTGCAAGCCAAGACGACACGTCAATATTGTTTCCGACATTAAGTTCAGACAGATTAGTACTGATGAAAGATACAGTTTTATTTATAAGCAATTTTGTTCAACATAAAGATCGATCAAACTTTGACTGGTTTGAGATGATTGACAGGTTTAAGATGATTGACAGTTTGTGCTGTATATCACCGCAATGATGAAGCGATGACATATGTTGAAATGTTCTAACATATCATGACAAGAAAATTTAATTTTACTGATCGAATCAAAAGTGTTTGACCCTCGTTTAAAAATCCCTAATGTTCTGTTTTTAACCACCTTATAGATTTCGAGAACTTGACATTGGTATTTACAATTACGCAACATTTAATTCTATTTATGGCAGGTCATTTTGTTTGCTTTACTGCTAAATTTCGGAAACTGGTATATTAAGAGGAAGCGTCACGGATAATGTAATATGTTTCACAAAATATCAAAGTCATTCCATTATGTAACAAAATGTCAGTAAACCAAATCAATCAATATAAAGCGCAACATTTTGCACTGATAAATATATTGTTGATTTTTGGGGTGGTGGGATAGAACGGGACTGGTTAATTCAGATAGGGAAGAGGTAGTTTTCATGATATAACACCCACCAATTTCTACCGTATCTATAACACTGTTTGTGATCAATATCTAAATATTGATAAAGTATTAAAGATCCAATGATTGAGTTTAGAGATATCACAATGCTTTCATTGCTTAATTCTTTTTTTTTCTAGGATAATGGTTTCATTTGCTAAATTCTTTTTTTATATGGACATGAAAAATGTCTTACTAAGATCCAGAATTAATTGTTAATTAAATTGGTCAAAATTGATGCACGTATATTATGACCAATTCAATTTTATTGATTGTCTATCCTATCCACATCAATTGGTGCATGAATTGAGGATCATTTGAAACATTGTTTGTTATCACCACATGGCATCATTAAAAGTTTAGTAAGTATTCACAATATAATCAGTGCACTACTTTCGCTCAGTAACTTCAAAGGCAGTATTCAACTCACTGAAACAAAACCTCCTTTTTATTTAGTTCTTGCAACAGGAACCCTAATACTAACTCACGACATATAAATGTATTTTGACATTCTTCTGATGTCTTCAGAATACATTTGAATCAGAATTTATTAGAATCCTGTCATTTGTTCCTTACATGTAGCAAATATACTGAACAAAAATTGAAAAGTTTAAAATAACTTTCAAATTCAACTTTCATAAATATTTTAATGATAAGTAAGTATACCTAATCTTTTGTTTATTATTTGGAATTTAAGTTTTAGGAAATCTTTCATGATTTTAGAATTAATTGATACACGAATCAGTTACCGATACTCTGTCATTTTTGGTTTCTTTCTGTATTCGACAGTCATATTCAAGTGACCACTTAGAATAAACATTCGACCAATCAACGTTGCCATCGTTCTCAGCTAGATAAGAATCGTTATTTTCACTACCTCTACATGGATTTGAGGTTTACAAATAAAAATTCCCAGCAATTGTTTTTTGTGGGTTCCGCTTTAGACCATAAAAATTGTGATTGTTATTCAACCTCGTGCTTCAGACATTCAAACAGATATAGGTAAATGATTATAACAACAAAAACAACGAGGTTTATTTTTGATTGTCATGTGTGATTTTCAGTTTGTGGTTTTCATATGATTAATGGCTCTAACAAGAGAAGACAATAACGCCTCGATCAGATTGGTTCAAATGACATTGTCAGCGAAATTACTACTCTCCAATACGTTGAAATATATCATGATAACATTTAATAATTTTCCCTTTCTTTTCTAATCCAGACTGTTGTTTTCCTCCTTTTCAAAGATATGTGTGGAATACGTTTTCTGTGAGTCATAATTATATACGCGATGTAATTGATTTTCTGTAACATGCCGTTAATTAATTATTTTTTCTATCGATATCCAATTTATATTTTTTTTCAAACTGACTAAAGGTGTTAATGTCAAAAATTCACGTCGAGGATTTTAAACCACGTTGTTCTTGATGCGTCATTCAATGTTATACTTTTGACTGAAAACTTAAAATTCCATTTCTTATACTTTTTGTAAAAAGGCTGTTGTTTTCTTATTTTTATTTTTATTTTTTACTTTTATTTGGTCATACTTCATATAATGTTTATGAAAAATTTTACCTTTAGCATAAAAGGTTTCATACTCACTCAGCCAGACAGTACAGGAGAAGCGCTATCGAGATAGATTTGTATTGAATTTGTCGTAAGGTTCTAAATCTCTCGTCTTTCTGATTTAGGTAGAATTTTTTTTATGATTTACTGCGACAAAAGGATTTTGATAGATAGAACTTAGGGTAATAAGACTCAAATTGAAGCACTGGTTCAAAACATTGAAATTTATATATCCATGTAGTTTGCTATGTGTGGTAGGGTTTTTTTAAGGGAACGGGTGGGGAGTTAGGGGACACATTTGATTTCTTATCCGGAATCTTGTTTATTATAAAAAAAAAAAATATTGCACTTACATTGTAGAGAAAAATACAAGAAAACTTAAGTTCAAATTTACATGATAGAAATTTTACAAGAAAACTTAAAAAAGAAATATAAGAAAACATACTTTAAATCTACTTTGTTGAAAGAAATACAAGGAATCTAAGTTTATACCTACGTTATAGATAGAAATACAAGACAACTTGTCTGAAATCCTTGGGATCTTGAACTCAAAAATTGTTGGAGTGAGGATCGAAATATCATTGGTGGTAGAAAACGAACAATCACCGATAGACATACAATGGATTTTAATCATGTATATCAATTATCTTAAGATTATTAGAATTTTTAATATCAAAACATTTCAATAATTTTGATGAAAAACCTACGCATACACTTTACTTACCTTTGCTAAAAACGAACTTTTCTAATGTTTTCTGACCGTTTTAGGTCTACTTACACTAAACATAGCACAAAACACCATAGTGTAAATGGCTCTAAATATTGTTAAAGCGAAAAACCATCACGTTTAAAATGGCACACTTTATTAAATTAAGAATCAACTCAAAAATCACTGCTTAAAATTTCAATTTCTTATCATTCTCTATATCCATTTTATTTTACAACAAACCAACAATTAAAACATATTGGTAAAGACCTTGTATTTTGATTATGCATGCATCAAGATATAGTGTGTGACCCACTTTAGTTTGAATCAGACTCTTTGCCCAAAATGATTGACCCAAAGGGTATGAATGGTATGAAGCTCAATGAAAATGGATGAAGAAAGGTGAAAGTTAATATCTTTGAAATACTTTTCCTCATAAATTACAATAATATAGTTTGTAATATTACAATGCAAGCATCCTAGTATAATCAGATTTATGTATAAAATGTTTGCCAGCGTAAAAAAACCATTCCTCAAGAGGGATAAAAAGTTAAAGTTCTTCATAAGAATATACAACTTGATATGTGGTGATTACCAACAGTGTTCTTAATTTAAAAGTCCAAAGGAAAATTACAAAACAAGAGCAGAGCAAACACGGACCTCTAAAAAATTTGCGGTAGGATCAGGTGCCATGGAGGAGTGATGTAATAGGGAAAAAATGAAATCTAAATATTTGAAAGACTGAGTGGTCAATTACCCATGATGTCTATCTTGAATGTTTAGTTATCATTTGCTGCTCTAAACTTTCGTTTAGTAAAGAAAAAAGAAAAATATATTTGATTTTAAAACTCGATATGATTTTCCCTTATCTTATGAACCGCTTTTCTTCTCAAAGAGATTAAAATAGTCCATAAATGTGCGCGACCAACCAGTCCTCTTTAAGGATGAAGTTTACTAAAAATAAAAATAAAAAACCTGATGAAAATGAAAACTATCGGATGTTATATTAAACCTTTCATTTGGGTGGGGTTTTTCACTTTCAAAAAAGTGACTCCATTATCTACTTTTTGATTTAATGGCCATTTTAAAATTTTAAAAGAACGATCCTTTACACTATAATTGATATTTTTCTAACTGTGAAAATATAACAAATAATTAAACTCTTTAGAAAATGAAATACAGTTTATGAATGACAGTGGCATTAAATAGATACTACGCATTAAGTTTTCAGTAATAGTTTTTAAAAATATTCCAGTCCGAATTTCCTCTCTCAGTTTTTACACCCCTACCCCTTTTTGATTCAATTTAATAAATAAAAAACCAAATGATAATAACACGAAGATATTTATAGTATTAAACTTCTAATATTGACCTTATTCTGATGGCATTAAATTTTATGAGGTAAATATTTTTGCATTGCGTACCATGCAACTATCTTCATGAATAAGTGAGATAAAACCAAATGAAAATAACCAAAAATATTGACTAACAAATAAAAGCGTAATTTTTAATATCATAGTACTGCTGAAAATGTTATAGCGGAAAACAAAATCTGAAAAATGTAGTCCGAATTTCCTGTGGTTTGCTAAAAGTCAATTTTGGTTTAAGCCTAATTCAATAATATAGTAAAAATATTTAAATTTTTAGTCAATTACATGTATAATTCATTTTATAAATAATGTTTAGAACACATAGTACTCATGTCATTGAACGTTATAACAATTCGAATTTGACAACTAAACCCTGAATAAAAAACATCCTTATTCTATTTAAAATCACGATCAGTACCCATCCACCCGAATATCAAAATTTACAACTCCGCCTTAAACAGGTCACATAATTCTAAATTTACGTTATCAATAAGAATAAATACGGCAAAATGAATTATTTATTCAAGAATATAAAGTATAATACTATTCAAGATTGTTAATATAATCAGATCAAAATAAAAGTTGGAGCCATGAATGTATCTATCCGCGTCCATGTGCAGTGGTGTTGTAAACGCAACATTTGGTTCATTTATATTATCAAGCAATGAAAGTTTCTTTCTGTAGGTTTATAAAAGAATCCATAATTTTTCTTTGTTTTTGTGATAACACAACAAATCAATTTCGTAGCGTATAGTTCAATACATTTCATCAATAACGTAAACGACGGACTGTTGAAGTATAAGCGGTGTTTGCATAATTATGCGAAATGAAAATTTAAAAAAATGTCAATAATTTAATATCTAATCGTACAATTGAAGGAAATTAAATTAATATAAGTAAAAAGGATTGATTTTTTTTAATATCATAAGGTGATACTTATGGTCGGAACGTGATAAAATCTATTTTCAAACCTTCGGACTTTTTTAGATTTGATCAAGCCCAACCAAAATTTTCATTTTATAATATTCAAAGAATGATTCCTTATTCCAAAAGTGAGGTTAAAAGCATAAAACATTACTCTCAGAACTCATAAGCCATTGGACAGAATAACCAGGAATGAAACCGTGGGTTTTTTTTTTACACCGTGTTGTGTGACTTGATTCCGATTGGTGTCTAAAAATATAAACAATGTGATTGAGACCATAAGAAAAGAAATGGAATTTAAGTTATTAAATAACTTTAACCGGAAAACAGTAAAAAGGAAGAGCGACTCTTTAAAATTTACGAACAATATCGGTTCAAGAAGAAAAATGGGATATTTGGCCAGACCGTTTGCTCATGCTTACTGTAATGATGTGATATTTACTGTACGATTTTTCATGAATGCGCAATTATTAAACTGATATAAAATCAATCAACCCTGTCAATTTGTGATTTTTCACAATTATTATTTATATTATTATGAGAATTAAAATGAATGGGAATCGTGTAAAAAAAAAAAGTATTTGAAAAATTAATGATTTGTTAAACAACCTTGCCCGTGACACTTGTTTTCAGGGAGGATTTATCATCAGGACTAATCCACTATATCCAATCAAATGTTAACATGGTGAAGACCTCGTAAGTTGTCAGAACTTGTGTCCTACCCATTTGTGTATGTATGTTATATATATATATATATATATATATATATATATATATATATATACACACACACACACACACACACACACACACACACACACACAATAAAATATGTTCAAAACAATGTTAACAGAACAAGTAATTATTTTCCACCTAGTGTTTTGGATATCTTTAGTTATACCTTATGATATGTTCTAGCTTTGCATGGGGCAGTAGTGTAACAATCTGAAGTGATATATGTACATACATGTCCTAATCATATCGATCTAAATCAAGTTTCTGTAAAAAGGAAAGAAAAAGACATCAATTTCTCATATTTTAAAAAGTTAAAACAAAAGGATTATTGCGTATCATGATTTTACAACGAAGACAACAGAAGTCGCTAATAAATTATGATTAAATTATGACAGTTACCAGTTCCGCGTGGCTAAATCTACGTTCGGCAAACGACACAATGCCGTAAGCGGTGTATTAATTTCTACTTGTTCATTTGCCCTGAAATATACTGCGGTTTGTGTTAACGAACGCTCTCTATTTCCTTGTGAAAGGAAAATTTAATCAAACTTTCTCCATTATCGTTTGAAGACGGATCAGAGGAATATTTCGGGTTCAGCAGTGATTTTCTGTTTTGGATTAACGGATTAATTCATCACGGATTCCCCACGGGAGGATCGACGAGGGGAGGGGGACATGACCCTTACGTCATACCCCTCCTCTTGGAGTCTTACCTCTCATTCCCCACTCATTAGTAAGAAGCGACTCTCTCGTTCGGATTCCGCCGGATCACTCCCGGATAACATATTGGACAAAAGAGACGCCAAAGGTCGGACCACATTCTTCAACGCCACAAAGGTCGGTGATCTTGAGGAGGCGAAACGTTTGTTAAGCGCGGGGTCAGATGTCAACAAAGGGGATATCTACAGGATCACTCCGCTCCACGAGGCCGTAGAGAGGTCAAAGCTAGAGGTCGTCGAGTTTCTGATCGCAAAAGGTATTTATCCCCAATGTTAACCTTAAAATGTATTGGTCTAGTAAACCCCATACAGAGATTAATATGTATAATAACCTAGTTACACTACTTCAGAAAGATAAAATATGATTTTTTTTTCAGCTGGCCAACAAAGTAAAATACAATGCCTCAGAGTTAGATGCTGTAAAGTTTCAATTACGTTGTTCATGATTTTTCTATTATATATGTACATGTATTTAGTTTATTTCACCGTAAATGCCATTTGAAGGTCGTTCCAAACTACTTTGTGACGCTCCAAAGTCCGTCTTTTATATTTCAGTTTAATATTATGACGTCACTGCCTTTTCAAATCAACACAATGTATTCTTGTAACTGTGTAATGATTTCTTTGTAGGAAGGTATAAGGAATTGCTTTGATTTTTATAGATATTCAATCAAAGAAGTCTTGTAATTTTAGCTATCAAATTGGATGAATGTCCCTGTGGTGATGAGAAATGTGATATTTCTTTTTATGTACACTAGGTGTTACTTGCATCTCTTTAACCTATCATGTAGCAGTCTAAATTTAGTCTGTCGTTGATGTAACTCATCCTAATTACCCTTTGTTTATCATAGTCATCGTCAGTGTAGCGTACAAGATTATGCAAAACTTGGAACTCATATTTGGTCTTCTTCGCAGTCGGCATTAATCACGTGATCTTTTTCGTTTGCTTTGTCCCAGTGAATGTAATGATGTACAAGAAGATATAAGGAATCTCTAATTTCAGCAATAAACATCAAATTAAAAAAATCATTGTTTCTGCTTCACAATGTCCGCATTTTATTGTCAAAACGTTAGTTTGACCTAAAAACGTGTTATATTTTAAACACGGAAACAATAAAAAAAAAAACCTAAACCCCACTCTCACATCCACATGATCAGGGTGGAAAACACTCTAATAAGCAGGGCTTGTATGGCAGGCAACATTCTTTATCAAAACATACATAGTGCATTATGAACCTTGTCTGCAGAAGCATCCCTGTTGGCGTCTTACATAGGGCTTTCCGTTTATACTGCCATAAAACTGCCCTTCCATATGTTCCGGACATTAATGGATCTTTTGAACATTTAGCTAGGACTGACATTTCTATTGTCAGAGTAAGCCGTCTGTTGAAGGGCAAGTGCAAGTTGTTTTCAGGTCATGAGCTGTGGCCAGAGTCGACCTCTTAAGACTCACATTACATCGATCAAACAGTCCATGTCGTTCTAGAGCCCTCGATTGTCCTATATCAGCACACAGTTGTCTGTCTAAATGGTGTGGTCATGTTTTCCGCGAAACGTTTTTCCCTAATGGGTGGGTTTTACATTAAGACGTAGTCACAGAGTGATACCAAATAAAATTAAATACAACATCTGGTCATCATCATATCTAATCCTTAAATTATACATGTTAAGATTCAGTCGCTAATTGGCAGTTGACAAAATGAATATACATCGGTAATAAGGCTGTTTAAATGCTTGACAATTCCATGTACATGAGTGAGTGGAAGTTTTGTTATTTTGTGAATTATTAACATAATCTGATTATCTCTGATTTCGATTGACAGCTTTTCATAAAGATGTGTCACGATTTTGAAGCAATATATGTCGTCGAAAATCAGAAATATAAGACTTCTTCCCCTACCATAGCAATCATTGTTGACAGCCTTTGAATCATAGACAAAAAACTTTAATCCAATTAGAATACAAATATAAGAGATATGGAGAAAAGCTCTGAATAGACTCTATAGGCAGTTTCCAGATTTTCTCATGTTTGTATAATATAAATTATTAGTCATGCAAATGGAGGGAAAATCCATATGACGGTAAAATGACTCAGTTAAAGTGAAACACTGGTTAATTTAATACATGTAAGTGGTAATTGTGTTTCATCAAGACACGCATACGAATTTATATAGATGAATCAAATGCATATATTGTTATGATAACCAAAATATCTGGAAAAAAATAAGTAGATATTTAAGGTATTATTTTGTGGGCAAGGGTGTTGTTACGGCGGTTGATGGTCAACAAATGAACCATCAGATCTGCCTTAAACTTTTGATATTTTTGGCCCTTAAACTAACATTAAGTAAAGAAAAAATCCAAATATATTAGCTAAAAACATTGAAGCATTTTTCTATATCTTCATACAGAGCTCTCCTTCATATGGAGGTAAATATCGCCTAAAATGGCTATGACCATCGAGCCCTCTTAATGCCAAAAATATTGTTTAAAATTGCTCTTTTTTATTTCTACAGGGTGTGACTTGAATGCAAAAACAATTCTGGGACAAACACCTTTGATGCGAGCTGTATTGTACGATGACATTGACCTTGTCAAATACCTTCACAAAGCAGGTAAGAATGATATAGGTAGAAAACATTGCGTGGGCGACCTTCAGGTCACGAGATGACATGCTTGTTTACTCTGCGTGATGGTAAAATGCATTAAGGTAAACAAACAACATTATTCACCTGATCTTCAATAAACGTGCATAAATGTAGTTGCTCATCTCTGATGATTATATTGTTTTATATTTAGGGCGGTTTTTAAGTTAATACAGTCCGTGAAATGGCTGTTTGGTCAAGGCAAATTTTAATCTCTTTAACCCTTCTAAAGAAAAAAACCTCTTTTTAAAAAATATTTAAAGAATTAATTAGGTTGTATTTTAAAGCTTGAGGATTATTTTTGCTGAAATGTTTCTGTCTACAATATTTTTTTTTAATTTTAAGTTACATAATGATCTAACGACTAGTTAACCATCCATTCTCCTTGATTAAATTCATTACATTGATCAATACTAAAATCAATTCATTATTGAACGGTACCATGACCCATCAGATACAATTTTAATTATGTTTTCAGGTGCAAAATTGGACGAAAGAGATTGCACTGGTAAAACTGCGTTACTCTTGGGAATTCAAGAAAACAGAAACGAAGCATGTGCATATTTAATCAGAGCAGGATGTGACGTAAACATTCACAATCGTCTAGGACACACTGCCATGTTGATAGCTTTGAGAGGAAATAAAGCGCCAAATTATTACATAGGAAGAAAACTTGTAAAAAACGGCTATGACCTGAAAAAAGACGAGAAATGGATCACACAAGAGGAACTTGAGGCGGTGAACGTCAAGCCTAACGTGGTGGACAAGATCTGTTCCAAGTTAGGGATAACGCTGAAACGGAGCTCGTCCAGCGCTGGAAAAAAGGACCAGAACACATCCAACTGACGCCAAACACACAAAATAAGCAATTCATCCACACAAAAGAGATACAAATGCAACAGGATAAAAGCAACAGGATATTTTATTGCTTTGACATAGATTTCAATTGCTATATGGAAGCTTTTTGCTTGTGAAAAGAACCCAGATTTGAACCGCTGTCGTTATGATACTTACGAGTTAATATGAGTTATAAACCAGAAATAATATTGTGATAAATCACCATAGCCTTCATTTAACTGTGTTACTATATATATATATATATATATATATATATATATATATATATATATATATATATATATATATAAATGAACACCTCACACGCCATAGCAGTAGCCATTTTTAGTGTTGTTGACTCCATGTTTAACTTTCAATGTACTTCGGAGATGCTATTAAAGGATTTTTCTAAATTTGTGTCAAAACAGTTAATTAATGTTCTATAATACAAATATAGCATGCCTGGCAATTAGGGATGTCAATTTTACTCGAAGAGACTTGTCGATTACTCGGGGAATTTATTTGAGCGATAGTCGAGTACTCATTGATTTATTTGAATCTGTGCGTCCTTTTCAAATAAAACAATGCTATTGTCACATGCACCGTGTGTTGCAACCTACTATTGAAATACAAAAACTATTGAAATAATTTATTTCAATAGTTGTTGTATTTCAATAGTTGTTGTAATAATTTATTACAATAGTGGTTAGGGATGTATTCAATTATAAGAATCACTTTGCAACCACTATTGAAGTACAACCACTATAATTGAAATAATTATTTCAATTGGGATGTATTTTATTATAAGAATTATTTTACAACCACTTTTGAAATACAAACAATATTGAAATTATCATTTCGATAGTAGTTGGGAATGAATTTTATTATAACTATTTCTTGTAACCAATGTATAAACACATGTGGAAAGGAAAAAGATGTATATCACTATTTTTATTTGTTTGCAAACGATTTTAGAATGCAAGAAATACTTTATTTAACAAACTATTCCAAATGCATGATTTAGGTATGATATACTGCACCGTGTCTTTACCTCAAAAAACATTTTTTTTAAACTTATAATTATTCTTTATTTAAAAATAAATAGTAATTTTATTTATCTAAACATCCTTAAGCAAATATCTTGGCTTTTCCCTTTTCTTGTGATGCATACACATAATTTAGCTGATTATTAGTATCATTATTTTTTCATTTATACAAACATTTTAGCAAATAACTAATTTAATCGATATTTAACATTAAATGAAAAATATTGTCTGTTTAATTACATGTATGCCTAAGTAGTTTATTGTTCTCAAAACAAATTTTTTACTATTCAGACAAATATTTTAGCCGCTTAGATAATACATCAGAGGCAACGATGGGACAGACTGTAACGTATGGATAAAAAAAATGCCGAGAAGGGGCAGCTGAAAGTGAGCTATCGTATATGGAATTCCATAATTCGTAACTCAAAAACTGATGAGTTAAGAAAATATACAACAGAGTGATTTTTGGTTACTTTATAACGAGTAATCGGCTAAGAAAATTTTAGTCGATGATCGGTGTGACCAATTAATAGTGGGGTACTCGAGTACTCGCTGACATCTCTACTGACAATATATGTAAGATATGCATGACGACACTCGAATAGATACATGTTTAATTTTATGTTTTTGCCCAAATGACGTAAAGATTTTCTAAATTAAGAAATGCAATCGTTTTAACTTTAAATGGCGTATGTGGGGGGTTTTAACATGCATTTGACTGCAAATCCATTCCTTGTACATCAAAGAAGAAACAGCAAAGATAAGAACCTTATTATAGGCGGAGTTGTTCAAAGCGTTGGCAGGGATATACATCTTGCTGTTACATATACCATTAGGTACTTAAAACGCGTGCCTATACTTCCATGTAAAAAAATGGAAATATGAATAAATAGGGACACAAGGGACACAATATTATTATGACATATTGCACTTCAAATGTGTAATATCCAGTATATTTTAACATATGTAGTTCATGCATACCCCAACATATATGTGAAGATGTAGCAGCAATACTGAAAACACATCATATTATTCAAAATCTTGGGAATCAAGCTTAATTTCGCGCGCACACGGTCAGTTTTTATGTAAGGGTTGTAATGAGCTGATTTACTAATATGTGTAGACAATTGTATGCATTGATGAACATCCGTTGATAAAATTAGACATGAATGTATGAAGCGATGTTAACTGAGATTGGTTGGAAAGTTCCATTCTTAAAAATATATTTTGGACAAGTCCATTATACATGTACTTTTAAGAGTTAGCATAGGTGCATCGTAAGTTCACATAAAGGTGACAAAATATAATTTATAAAACATACCTGTCCGTTTTTATGGACAAATAGTGGCTGATGGTTCCATCAAGTAATCATCTGAAAAGAAAAGAATGCTCATTCTTTGTTTCATGTAGCAGAAATGTTATTACATGAATGACAAAGTTAATTAGCAGGACTATCAAACCTTCCGTACATACGCCACTATTCTTGCGTGGCCTTCTTTTATCGTTGGAACTGCTGGAGTCTTTTTGCTTTATTAGATAATTTATATGTCTTTGACAACGCTGTATTAAAATCATTCTGGATGATGGATTTCAATGAAATTTAGAACACTTAAATACATATACTTTTAACATAATTTACATGACAATAAAAAGGTATCGGGCTTCTTTTTACAATGAAGTTAAAAAACTAAATTATGTTATCTTTGTTTTTTAGAATCAGTCGTGATTAGAGCCTGAAAAAACCGGTCAACATAAGAAATACTTGATGAAATGGTAACTTTTATTCGAATTGTGCTTCAAGTATGGATGTATTTCATATAAAACAAATTCAGACATCGCTTGGCAGTAGCTTGATTGAAATTTGTCTGTCGTCGTTTCCATAGTGTTACCGTTTTTTAACCTCTTTTTTTTCTCTGGAACCGAAAAATTAATTTTAACCAAAATTTACTCTTGATATTCCTTGATAAAGTACATTTCCAACCTTGTAGAGATAATTTGTAAAAAAATGAGAAAAAGATGTAGGGCAAATCGACCATGGTTCGGACAGTTTTCGTAGTGTTTCAAAATTTTCCACTTCAAATCCATTTTGCCACGATTATCAAATGTATCTTCTTAAAGACGTTGGATCCTGCGATCAAAAGTCTTTAAAGCTATACACGCTGCCGTAATACTATTTTTTTAACTGTGCGGTAAAGTAAAAATTAAGTTAGCAATGTAATAATTTAGTTAAAAAACATGTGTGTGCCGATTATCGGGAGAAGAAACCTTCTAATTACGGGACAATCAAGCTTTAAAATTTGTAATCGTGTTCATGCATATTTATGAAGGAAGAAGAAATACAACAACTCTGCGCATGTGCGCGGGAAAACTTTCAACTCAAGATGGATCCAGAGGTAAGCATGTTATTGTTTACCGATGTAAAAATCCCTAGTTTTGTTAGTGTTCTTTTTTAATAATTCCTCTAAATGGAAGACTTAATTATTTCATATGCATTCTTTATCATGGAGTGAATTCACCCCGTGCATATTTTGTAACAGGGTCAAATTTCCACAAAATATACAAATCTGTCGACGTGGGGCCCCACGGAGGGGTTTGACATTTATTACAGATTTGCGTTTACGAGTACCATACTTTATTTTTCCCCTTTTTTCGTTAATATAAAAACAATTCAAAAAACAAATATATATAACTTATTAATCACAATTTTGATAGGCAAGTTCAAGCGAGAAATCCAGTCCAGACCGACAAATACGACCATCTAGCGATACAAGTTCATTTTCTGGGAGTCCAGTCAGAAAAAGGGGACGGGGACGAGGACGAGGAAGGGGGAGAGGTAGAGGAAGGGGCAGATCAGCTGGAACTTCCAGGGGTGGTCGTGGAGGAAGAGGAGGTAGTGCAAGAGAACAACACAGGGGGATGTTGCAGCTGCTGCACTCCAAGAGAGGCAGAGGAATTTACAAGTAAGTACTAAAAAGAACATCATTTAAATATTTCACATAATTGTTGGGTGTTTTCTTGCAATTTGATTTTGACTTGATTCCATTACATGTACATATTTTGAATGATAGGCCCGAATTAATGAGATGACAGATGAGGAAAGGAGACTGCTGTTGTTGCAGACTGGAGAGAGGCATCCTAGCATTCTTCTCCATTTGATTGACAGGCCAGCCCCTCAAGGAGGATTCCATCCACCACCTGTTGCAGCCCCACCAAGTTGGTGTTCTTGTCTAAAGTGCAGGGATATGCCAACACAAGCAGAGCGCATTTGCTGTGGAAGACCAGCTAATCAGTGCCAGTCGCAGTTGCCTGTAAGCTATCATCACTTTATCATATTAACTTTAACTGTGATATATATAAGAAGAAATGTTATTAGGCAGAGTTATAAAGTATTCCAAAATTTCACCAATTCCTGATAATATAGACATTTAAAATGTTTTATGAAATAAGACATCTTAAAATTATTGTAAATTTATAGTAAGATCTTCAAATGACTTATTTTGAAAGGATTTCCAGTTACTTGTCCTCGACGAATTGGTGCTTGCTGTAGCCCAAATGTACAGGCAGGATGTGCTGGCCCTACCTCAGGAGGAGGATTACAACAAGGGAAAGAGGCATGCTGCCTACCGCCAATTTGTTTTGTGGCACCATGGCCGACTTGGCGTAGGAGTGAGCAGAGTAATACCCAGCTGTTGTGTTTGGGTTATTCGTGATAAATATCCAGACCAGTACGGCCAATATGTTGGCTACATTCCCTCCCGCTTAGGTTGAAGCTGAGGATTATTTTTGTTTACCAGTATGTCTTTAAGGAGGCTGGATGGTCAACAAACTACCTGTCAGATTTATCTTTAATATTTTGATATAATTTTTTTGAGCTGTAAACTATTTTGTGATTGAGAAAAATTCCATATTTTTTTGCTTTAAAATTTGATATTTCCTTATACCATTCTTTGGAACTCTTTTTCACAAGATAAAATTTCCATTTATATTACCTAAAATTGGTCATAACCATCCAGCCCTCTTAAGTGAGTATTCCGAGTTGTACATGCCTTAATCATATTTATTTGTAAAAATTTTAATAGTGTATAAAGATTCTATTTTTTTTAACTTGCTGCTGTGAATGAACTTATGCATTTTTTGTGAAAAATCAATATGCTTTACTTCAGTATATGTCAAAATAAAACATGTATGATTTGTATCTGGACTTTACTTCTTTTACTGCAATGACTATATAACCAGAAATTATATTGATAAATAAATGAGTGATAATCACAAGGAATGATTACAAATAATGTACAATGATTTATCATTGAGTGCTAAAGTCTATTCAATGTCATGTGTTGAAAATCGGGACTTTCTTTCCTCTGCAAGCTCAGCAGTTGGAGGTGGAAGCTTGGGAGCTACAGTCCTTGACAGTCTCCTTGGATCCCCTGCCTCCAATTCCATTCTGCCATGGAAGCCTTCCTTGTCTTCCAACCGTTTCTCAAGTACTTTCCTGAGAAGGGAACTAACATGGTCATAGTTTTTTTTCTCCTTAACAGGATAGACTGTCCATCTACCAGATTTCTTGTTATAAGTTCTTTGCAATCTGTCAAAATGTGAAATAAATAAAGGTTAAATGGTCCTTCATTGAAAATTATCATTTGTTCATCTTGACCATTGATACATAAAAATAATTACCTAACTGTTCCATCTTTATTGATGATGGGCTGTCTGTTGATGTTGTGATTGTAATCCAGTGCTGCCAAAATGCTTCTAGCCCTATACACTGGAGGAGTATAGGAATAACGCTTCGAAGAGTATATAAGCATATGGTTATGGAAACTTTCCAGCTCTGATGTACTTCTTAATTGAAAAACAAAATGGTTTTAATATTTTAGTTCTTGAAATTTAAATTTTTAAAAAAATTACATTTCTTATAGCAACATTTGATAAATTGAGATTCTGTACCTAAAATTCAGGTAATACGGGATGTTATTTAAAAATCTCTTGTTCAGAATAACTTTTCTGAGAGCTTCATGGGCAGGTCCTCCTTTCTTCAGATACTCTTTATCTCATCTGACTTCTCCAGACAAAGGGTCATGTGCACAAACACTGGTTCCCATTTCACTGTATGGAAGATACCATTCGTGTTCCCCAACAACATGGTGCATCACCCCAACCCACATTCCCTACAAGGAGAAAAGAAATTACCTAAACAAATGTACAATAATTGGGAAACATTGAATTGTATTTTGGATCTCTTACAATTTCTTTACAAAGCACAAATTTGCTTCTAATATCTTGCTCAAAATCAACTGGTACATTTAAATTTAATATAACAATAAAGAATTCATACCATGAAATCATCAAGGCTATTAGCTGATTTGCATGTATACCAGAAGTGGTTAACAATATCTCCAGCCCATTTCTGCAAATCCCGGCAGCTTTTCTCTTGTCCAGCCTACATATGTATGTTAAATAAACCTGTGAAATTATTTTTACCTACATTGGCTGGGATGCATATCACTGCTTTTAAATAAAAAAATTTCTTGTCAGATGATGGTAGCTGTTATAGGTTGTGCAGCAACAAAATTCAGTTTACTTCTATCAACCCTCAGCTGTACAAGTTAGATATGATGTTATTTTTCAATTTATATATTTGATGGACACTGCATTGTCAATAGCCTAAAACCGATACTTCCATAAATGGAATAGGAGCATTCATATATGCATTTAGAGTGTCAATTTGTCTAACTACTGTTAATACTGAGTTTAAACTTACTCTAACGGATCTAAAAATGATGATGAATACTTGATCCCTTTAGCTTTCTTGCTGAAAAATCATAGGAATAGGGCATAATTGCAAAAACCATCAAAGTTTTGAGAGTAAAACTGATCAAATGAAATAATGACAGCATCTCACCTGATTGATGGACCTCGTTCCATCTCCTCCACTCCTGATATAACACTGATAAGAAAGAAATATCAATAAACATATGAAAAACTAACAAATGACCAGGGGTTTTTTTTTTTTTTTGGGGGGGGGGGGGGCTATAATAAAGAGATAGTTTAATCACTTACGGGTCAGATGCTTTTCCAGACTCTGCTGAAGAAATGTCAGATAGTCCATGTAGATGTGTTAATCCTGTTTTCATATGGCCATGGACAGGTGTGGAGGAAACAACCTTTCCTTGTTTGCTCTGTTCATAGCCGCACAAAATTATTGATAAATACTTAATAGTGTCACTGTCGTTATTCTTCTTTTCAACATCAATAAATTCAAATAATTTTAACGTGCACAGTATTTGGTGTTCTAAGTATTTCTAAACGAATACCATTTTATTGCAGTTCTGATATTTCCCCTTCAGGGGCCTCAAAAGCCGTTCTCCGCATTTTAAAAGTTTATGTATAATCATGTAGACGAAGCAATAACATCAAAAGGCGCTCTCGTTTTAATAGCCTTTTGTTGCAGGTATAACTGTTTCATATTTATTTCCTACAGACTTCCATAACAAGAATTTTAAGATATAAAACATACAAACCTGTCAAGCAAGAACCCAGCAAGTTCGTGGTTAACAAGATTCATCTCCTCCTTAACTCTATTCCATCTTTGGAAATGAGCTCCTATATAAACGTTTTCTCTACTTCTTCCTCGATCAATTGCCTGTCTTTTCGCTTTTCGCTGAGATAACGTCAAATCACTACCAAACGGCCTGCCACGCTTTCTCGACGCCATTTCTGTTTATGATTTCCTCGCGGTCACGTGATTTAATTTGGGCGGCGCTATTCAAAATGGGTATTTAATGTTGGACTCCAACGATAAATATTTTATTCTAAATTATAATTGATAACTTTTAAACGCAACCAAACAAAATTGTCTTAATTTCCAAAAAGTGTTTATTTTCAATGTTTTAATTATTGACCTAATCATTTTAATTATCTCAGTACACAAAGTTTATAGCGTGTATAGCTTTAAGTTTTTTTCTAAAGTATTTTTTAAAATCTACACACATAGCTTAACCAATATTCAAAACAAAATTGCGGGGTCTATATGCTTCATTCGGCGCTACGGTGTATTTGATATGACCTTTCTGCACTCGCTTTTCCCTCTATAATTTTTTTTATCGGAATGAACCATGGCATCAAATGCAAATGTTTACTTTTAAAATAAATAAAATTAAAATTTTCACAAAGAAAAATGTTACAATTTCTTCACCTTATCGATATTTTGACCTTTTTGCACTGATAAAACGCTATTTTTATCCATTAACGATTCAACATGCAATAAAATTATTTTAAAGTCTCAAACCTTTTCTCAAATTATGATAGACTTGTCAGAAAAATCTTATATATTCAGAAAATAAAACCAAAAGTATAAGTATATTATGTCAAATTTGAGATATGGCATGAAATAAGCTAATTTTAGGCAAAACTTGGGATACGTTTATCCTTGACTTTTATGATATATAAGTTAAATTTGCCAATATGCGTCGATAGATATCTTGATAAATTGTAAAGATATGTTTTTCGTAACAAAATGAAGACATCCTAATGCACAAACCATCTGGAAACTTTGGTCTGCACTGAAAATAAGGAAGGCAAAGTGACGGTACTCTAAAACAGCTGAGTTATGAAAAATGTTCATTTTCTTCTTAAAAACCCTCCGCCACAAAATATAGTTCCCTACTAAACTCTGTAAATATGTAATTTTTCCTTTAATATTTTATTTAATATAGTTTGATTAGCATTATAAAATATGAATTTATAAGTAGAATCAATACATGGGTTTTTTTTTTTACAATTTCCAGAATAGAGGTGACCCAAAATGGCTATCCAAAAACAGAGGAACGAACCTCTTTAAGCTTGCTTAGCAAAGTAGATTTTGTCATTTCTTTTAAACAACACATCTAATTTCAGTGTGGAGTCAATTAAATTTTGTACAAAAATTTAAATACCGATTTAACACTTTCAAAATTCAAGGAGGTCAATTTTTAAACGAACTTGCAACTATAAACTAGTTTCCTTCCATATCATTTTCCACATTATCCTATGGAATTAATCAGAAAATGTTTATATTGATTCCTGAAGGTCTTCGTGTGAATAAAAAAAATTCATTACACTTACTTCTTTCTATATCCTTCTTACATTTTGTAGCTTCCATTTTTTCCATTTATCCGGATTTTATTTAAGGAATGAATTCAATATTTATTTGTTTTATATGATATAAAATGGTTTGGGGCAGTTTACGCTTTATAAACCGCGTAGCGGTTTATAAAAAAAGCGTAAACTGTTTCAAACCATAATATATCGTATAAAACTAATAAGTATTGAATTCATTGCTTATAATTTAATTTTTTTTACTTTTAATTGTAGTTAAAAACGGTCATTTGACCTTTAAAATGACGTCCAATTGTACAAAATGTAAACGTAACGTCAGGCGGATTGATACGTTTTTGACGTTAGTCTTACTATGACGTAGACAACATTCTTTATACGATATAAGATAATTATTTTAGTCAATCAGAGAGCGCGTTAGAGCCAGAATTAAATTATTCTAAATTTCCCGTATCTTCTTCTTTCCTATGCAAAGAGAAAATATTTAAACGTGATGATTGCACTTAAACAATTTCTTGAAACATCTTGCATCAAATTTGCTTTTATAAATAATATTTTTTTTTATTTGATGATCTGTATGTAAAATAAAACACCTTTCCGGTGGCATTATTATGGATCCTGGGGATTATATAAAAATATAGAAAAAAAAATAGAAATAAAATCATTTTTTTTTTTGGTTCTCGATCAATGTCATAAATTAAAGCCTCTGATTTCTTTCCACAAACATGTTTAAAAAAATAGACTGAACCACCAACCTATCTCTAGCCAAACGTGGTTCCTCGCCGACACCAAGGGGTTTCGATGCAAATAACCTGAAACTTACGAGAATGGTTTCAAGGCTTTGTTCTCTTGAACTGCATACATGTACATGTAGCTGAAGGCAAATCAATATAAAATAAAGATTTCGATTTGCAATGACATGTTTTGATATATATATATAGGGAATTGATAAAAAGTTATTTTGATATATCTTATTTATCTTTTCCTTTTTCCAAGTTTATTGCACTCTTTACGAAACGATCCTTTAACTTGAAGTATCAATAGTTCAACATTCTTTTTTATTCTTTATATAATCCGGAAATTGTTCAAATAAAACCTGTAGTTTATTGAAACATTGCAAAGACATATCATCGAGGTGGGTCGTGCATTTATTAAAAACCAGGTTATGAACTGCAGGTAAGGCTCCTTTCAAATTCTGATTGAGGATTTATTACCATTTACCACACATAACTGACCAAGTTCAAAGTAGCTTGTCGCAATCTTCGTTCTAATCTTTCATCCAAAATAAAATGACTAAATATTGGTAAACCACATTTTCTAGAACATTCTCAGTTTAATACAGTTTTATAGCATAAGTATAACATGTTATAGTGTGAACTTTGTATGAAATGTCTGAATTGTTTGTTCATCACGTAAATCGAAAGGGATAAAATACTATTCGCAGTAATAATCACGATTCATTATTATTTTTTTTTTTTTTTTTTTTTGTTGCTTAAATATGTCCCTTTTTCAGTTTGCAGTATCGTGAAGGTTGCTTTGCATAACATATACATTGGTTCTAAAGAACTGTTTTATTGTTTGCAGCTAAGCACAATTGACAAAGTTACATGAAGTAAAAAAAAAAACATATTATTGATGTACTATTAGAACAAAGTTTTTTTTACATGAGTATTGTTCGACAAGAGTATCTTAGATATATTATTACTTATGAAACTTTAACAGAATTTAAAATTATAATTTCTTTACAAAAATTACAATATAATGTAAATTTCAAGGTTGTTTGTCTTTGGTCGTGTACAAGAAATGATATTAAATATTTATATCAGTAATGTGCACATTCAGACTGCATACAAAGCTGCACACTGTTAAACATCAATAGACAAATATGAATAGTGTTAATCCTTGATATTTGCATTAGAATACAAATAAAGGGCAATAAAGATATTGTGATTACAATCGTCTTAATTAAAGTATTTTACAGTGCCTAATGGTTTATGTTCTGTTTTAAGAAAGAAAAGTAAGCTGTTGTTTGGAACTGTTGCACTTAATAAGTAACTATCTGAACAAATGCAATATCAGACTGTTGTAGACTTTAACTAAATCAAATTTTCGTTGAAGACAACATTTTTTTGTCTCATATCTTCACAAGATTTTCTATATATATTTTCTTCGAACAGCAAACAATAGTTGACAAGAAAGATAACTACAATATGATAAAAGTTTATCATTTTAAAGAATGATTGATGATCGTTTAAAGATTACAGGCACCTTTTAGAATGCAACTTACACATGTAGTTATTCAACATGCTAATGCTGTTAACATAGATAAGTTGTATTGTCTATGATATAAATGTAATTGTTTAATCATGTGTAAGACCATTATTATAAGTATGATCAGGACAAATCATTTCCCTGAAAACAACTAAACTGCTAAACAGTATTGTTATATTTTCAAAAAATGGAAATGCATTTAATTCATTATCCTATTGTTCACACATTTTCCCATTCAATTTTGTTAAATTATCAACTTCAGTTCAAGGTGACAGACACTAATAGTACTTCTGGAAAGACCTTACAACAAATTCTGGTGCGCTTAATGTATTCAGCTATGTACTTAAAGAGTTTTGAGTTGTTTTTCTGTAAAGACATAACAAAGGACCATAGATCTTTTTTAATTCTATTGAAAATTAGTACTTTGTGTAGGTAAATTTATGAGGTTGTACTATGGATTAAACATCATTTTTTTTTAAATCAATAATAATCTCTTTGTGTTCTGTTGTTCATCTGCCTGATTCATTGATTCCGACAAACACTATTATATTGATTCATTCTGAAATCAACTTCATTAAAACCTTATGACTGTTTTAACGATTTTTTTTCTTTAATTTTTCTTTATTAATTCATTTGAGCCTGCATTACTTATTGTTTAACACAAAGTCTTCAATCCTTTTGAATCGTTGCGTTAGGTTTGGAGAGTGTGGGGGGGACATCGTACGGCCTTGTACTTCTTTTAACTTCACTGGCCCAACAGCCACAGAGAGTTCAGAATTGAGCGCACTCTCGTTGTAGGTATCCACGATTTATGTCTTATGCAACAGACCGGAGCAGGATCACTCAGCTAGAGACAGATTTACACATCAAAAAATCACAACCAAGTGCGAATGAACACGTCACTCCTCATCCTAACAGGCCCCTGCTCTTTAATCATAAATTGCAAGACATGATGCAAGTGGATGGCGAACAATTTATCAGTTCGAACGTTTACATGACATTTACTGTTTTTTTAATAAGGGTCCAGAAGTAAGAGGTGAGAAGTTTAATACAAAAAACTGTTTACCATATGAATGTCACTTTTTAAACACAAGTAAGGACAACCCTAATTTGTACAATGTACATCTAGTAAGGATTTTCATGCTTTCTCGGCAGTTTCATTTTCTTTCATCCATTTATTTTATGCATAATGCACATAAAAAACATTTTCCTCATGATATGCTTATAATTGGCCAATTTTTCAGACCGTAATATTTAAAAAAAAAAAAGAAAAGAACATATATGTTACTCATTTACTTGTGTTATGAGAAATGTTTTAAGGGGTAAATTTTCAATGCTCTTTAAGAATATATATGCCCTTAGTAGCAATATTTGAAAGATTTAAAAAGCCCACATGAGTTCACCATTAAGAATTACGTTTACTCAGGGGCGCAAAAATTCAACTAGCAGGAACTAAAAACTACTTATTGTACATTTTAGCAAAACTATTGTAATACAATTTCCACTTTCAAATAAGTAGGTCGATAACCTTCTTTTCATCTAGTGGCCTCTGAATGTTTATTGAAATAACCGTCATAATTGCCCACTCTAACCAAAGTTTGCTTTATTTTGAAATTATTATATATGATAAAACGATTTGGAGGATGGAAAATGTGAAATATGGATATGTATCCTAATGAATTACATATTTTAGAAAAATATTTGAACATTAAAGTTCCGAATTTCCTCAATAGATTTTCTAAATTCGACCGATTTTTTATCCATTATAACAACAACACTGACTAATAGGAGCTCAAACCATTGATTGTCTAAAACTAATTTTATTTTCTGTATTTTGTTGGTACTGTTTTATCCAAGGTAAATGGTCAATTTTTTTTCTATATTTTTTTTCATTTTGCGTGTCAGCTATAATAATCTGAAATAGTACAACCATGAAATATGTTAAATTATACGACAAAAAAAAAGTAGAAACTCAACTTTTGCGATTACAATGTTTACACAATTTTAAGCGAAAAAAAGGATATGACAAATTTAGTCCGAATTTTCTTTGTTTCAATTTGAATTTTCCTTGGTCAGCATATATTCCTCATTTCACAACATACGGATGTTAATATCGATATTTGTTTGTAACATTGCAATATTGTTTTTTGAATCGTTCCTCTTTGGATTGGTCCAAAACAATAACGATTAACGATTAAATTATTTCAAAATATCTGGATTATATTTTGATAGTTAACCTTATTAAAATCATTAATCAGGCATATCGATGAAGTATTCATTGGTCCATTTTTAAGGTTTTCTAAATGTGATATTCTTAGAGGTACTCAATTTTATGAAGAAAATGAACAGTATTCATGACAAATTAAAGATATTGAAACTGTACTTACATCCCTTAAATTCTTTGAGTCACGACATACATTATATATAGAAAGATTTTTTTTTGTCAGAATAGTTTAACAAGTTATAATTATTGAAAGCATCATTTTTTTCTTATTTAGAATCAAACAGCAACAATGCATTGTTATGGCTCAATTAAGAAACAAATTAAGATTTGGCACTGTCGGGTAAAATTATCAGGTATTTAGAGATGGGACCAGAAGCGCCCGAGAGGTGGTACAAGTATAGCGTCATTGTTGTTTCTACGTAAGTGATTTTGAAAGTAAGAAAGTTTGTGCAACGAAGGTGGTATGGGACACTTCCATATTGTGACGTACTGATTATCGAAACAATCAATAAAATCAAGTGTAATTTTATAAACAGTTTCTTTCCCGAAATAGAGTAGCGCAGTGGGTTAGAGAGTTCGCTTCGAATCTGTAAGTCATGTGTTAGATTCCCACTAGGGTTTTTAAAACTTTTACCTTTCCAAAAATTTTTAAAACGTATTGTTTGGCTAAATATTGTAAAATTTGAAAATCCTAAACCGGTGAAAGTATTTAAATTATAATGTACTTTAATCCACATTAATATCGACAGATGTTCAATACCACCTTAAGTATGTAAATATAAAAACACCCGATAAACCCATAAGAAAATACTAGTAAAGGATAAAGGATGACTGCACTTAACGCCGTATTTTGGGTCCTTTTTCGCTCACTATTGTTACGTTTATTTCTCGCTCAATTTTACTTCAATATACTTTATATAGTTTGGTCAATTTCCAATCGAAATTTATTGTCATAATGGTTATAAACTGCGTTGCAATGAAATAATTCGTTGTTTTCTTACCCTCATTACTCTGCAAATATCTTGAATTTAGACTTATCTGTCCTTGATTGATGATAAGACTTATAAATATGCATGGAGGGTTGATCTAACTACTACTGTAATCAGTAGTTTATAATTGAACATCCTCTCTCTCTCTCTCTCTCTCTCTCTCTCTCTCTCTCTCTCTCCATGTTGCCATTTCAAAAACATAACATATAATACCGGCCAGCACAAGTAGCCATTGATGATCGTAAACCAGTCACGGATGTCAACAATTTACGTGTTCGAAAAGATTTAACAAGAAGATTAATCAGTAACGCACATAACCGATAATCTCTTAAAGATATCTCAGAGAAATGAAATAAAGATCACTCAATTCGAATAAATTGATATAGGTATGGATAAATAATACCGCCTAGCAGAATGCGTGCTACCTTACACGTCACATAACAGGCGTCTTGTACTCACAAAGTTACATGGGGTTAGAAATCACGTGGTGAATTATAATATTCAATAGGTCAAAGTATCCCGTTTACAACAGATAACGCGAGTGCAAGAAGAAACAGTGTTTTGTCAGTTTAACCATGAGCACATGTTTTTCTATTGATCTCTTTTAAACATAAGCTTGTATATATAAATATACAACTACCATTAAAAGGAGAACAATAGACAAACATGCGCTGACTATGTATTAAGTCTGTAAAAAAGTGGGCATCCTCATTATCCTATGGAGATTCAAGAAAATGTAATGACCCTTACCTATGAAAACGACTTCGTTCTATGTAAATATGAACTTTATATTAATGTAATTACATAAAGATGCAGTTAAGACATTGGCAATTTCTACAATTAAAAGAAATATGCCCATTTTTAACATTTATTTTGTCGCAATATTTAAATGTCCTTAAGTGCAGTCATCCAAAGTTTATATTTTAAGTTACATTTTCTTTTAAAATGTATAAGTAATCATTTAAAGTAAAATGAGTGAAAAAAAAACATAAAAAGAAAGTAACTCAATACTTATTTAAGGAAATTTTGGGTCATAAATGCCGAGGAAGAAGTCTGGTCTAAAATTGGAGCATTTAACACTGCTGAATACATATCTCTAGGCAAGGTGGCATTTCTGCACCCGTCGTAGGTGGAAGTTCAGAACAGTTTTTTATATCATATGACAACTGCCACTTTTATTTAAGCGTTTCTCACCCAGCAGATGATATCATATTTTAAAATTAATATCTCAATGGATATATGAAATTGTATAAGTATACTTTCATTTTAAAGGAAAGAAAATTTCGGTCGGATATTTTTAAAAAAATCTTGTTCCGCGGAAAAAAATGTTCTTTCTTTAGAATAATAATTATTTTCTCTTAGGATTTTTAACATTTTTAAATATCCTCGGTACATGTTAGGAATTTTATTCGGGTGTACAAGTAGAACTGACATCTCTGACAGGTTGATATTTCATATATTCTCTTCTTCCACTTCATTTTATATACAAGTTTTTGGGTCCTTGTTTTCTGCTATACAGTAAATTGCTGGGTACTCATTTAGTGCTTTACAGTTTAGCATTAAATGAGTTTCCACCATAAATAATATAAGGACTACATGCTGTAATATGCATTTCGTGCCTCCAAATATAAAGTTCTATAGAGAGCTTTACAAATAAGGTTGAAGATAGTTGAAATCATTTTGAAAATGAGCATGTAAAAGGTTATCATCCCAGTGACGTCATATATAGAAATTACATCATTATCATACATGATTTTTGTTTTATTTTGATAAATAAATGGTTTGGAGCAAAGAATTGGTGTTTTCCGACGGTTTTTCGACTGAGAAACATTGAGTGCATGCTTGCACAAGTACCATTTTTAACTATTATGTGTACATTTATATGAACAAAAACATATGTAAGAATCGTACTTGAGCAGACCTGCGCTCAATACTTCCAAAGACATAATGGAGGGGGGGGGGGAGATAACATATTTACATTTGGGGTTTTTTTTAAATATCAAGTCAAGTTTGTAAATGACACTGAGGTACTTTCACATGTTATGCATAAACACGGTATATATATACGGCTCGTTCAATATATTTTAGTCTAAAATTTAAGTTACAAAATTATGTATTTCTATGGTATTGAAAAAAATAATTTTCTTTTCACTGGAATTGCATCTTTAATTATATTTTTCATTCATAAAAGCATATTTGTCCAAAACGACTCACTATACAAATGTGCCGTCAGTCTTTCTTTTGATATAACTGCTGATCAGAAAACAATAGTGAATAATCAATATATTTCCTTAATAAGGATAATATATCTTAGAATTTTGACCTAAATATTAAAAATGCGATGTCTCAGAAGGATATCATTGCTGGCTTTTTGATCATCAACAAAGAAAGCTACATTAAGATGTTTAAATTTTACCGAGACGGTAAAATCCAAAAATATCTTGGCTTTTTCACTAACTTGAACATATGCTTTCTGATGAATATGCCGCATTTTTCATTACATGTAACATAATGCGTTTGTCACAAAACTTCACAGCTCAGGAACGTGCTAAGGTCGTGGCAAAGTTGTCATGTCGTCTTTTCAGACTAATCTTTTAACTGTATCACAGTGGGAGAATGAGAAAGCTGGTGCCATTTGACGCTTACTGACCAAGACAATAACCTAAATATTTTGTTCACAAGAAGACTTTTAGCAGTTGAATCTAAGGTCACTCGAATATTGGAAAAAAATGTCTTTAGAAGTGGTATATGCTATCGCATATAATCTGTTGCCACAGTGTCCTCTTTTGGATATTTAAATTTAATAACCATGTTTATATGGATTTGTAGGAAATGAATCTTATACGGCTGAATGTACAAATGCATGAACGGGCATAAATACACACCTTGTATATGACGGTGTTATTTTGTACATTCTCGAATTTAAGTTTTGGGTCCTGATTTAGAGCTATATAGTAAAGTGTTGAGTACGTATATAGTGTTTTAAAATTTTGAGTAAAATCGGTATAAATCAGTACCAAAATTGGGAACAAGTGGTAAGAAAGAAGTGTGTTTGTAAATTTAAGTATTTTAAAACATGTTGGATAAATATGCCTAGGCAAAGTGGCATTTTTGCACACGCCAAAGGTGGAGTATAATAAAGGTTTCTAAGGTCATATGTCCTAGAATTTCAGACTTATACGTTAAAACTGCAATGCCTCAGATGGATATCATCGCTGGTTCTTTGTTAGTCAACTACAATTAAAGCAAGCTACATTTAGAGATAATTATGTCCAAGTTTTACCTAGATGGTAAAATCCGAAAATACTTTAACCTTTTCATTAACATGAACACATGCTTTCTGAAGAATATACCGAATATTTAATTACATGTAACATAACCCGTTTATCACAAGCCTTCACAGCTAAGGAATGTGCTTGGGTCACAGTGGGAAATGAGAAAGCGAGTACCAATTTGATGTTTACTGACCGTACAGTTTTGTTCTTCATAAGAATTTTAGTTGTTGAATTTAAGGTCAATCAAATATTGGACACAACTGCCGTTATATGTTTCTGCAAAAATATACTGTTCCTTGAATTGATGCGGTATGCAGGTATACCATAAATAATTGACAGAAGTGAGTAAGAATTCTTTCAATAAAACATTAAAGCATTAGAGAAATTTTAGAGATTTTAATCATAAATTGTACTATGTGTTCTAATTTCAACAGGATGTTTTTGATGTATGTCTACCTGCATTTATTGTTTTGAATATGGTAGCTATCGTATATGATGTGTTGCCACTGTCTTCTTAGTGCAATGTTCCTCAGTCGGCAAGTTATCAAACTGTCTTAATATTTAAATAAACGTTGCAATAAAGGTATCCTATTGTTTAATTTTATTGTTTGTAATTATCATTTATTTTAATTTGTAATTATTATCATTTGTAATACAACACAACAGTACACAATGATTAGAAATGGATAGAAAAGAGAACAGTTTATCAACCACGTTTAGCTACATGCGTCACACAAAGTAACATGTGACACCTCTTTTGATATGGTCAAAGACAAAGAAACTAACATACAATCTCAATCTCAATGCTTTGAAATCCGACCAAATATATTTTTTAATTTCTTCTTTCAAATCTTAAGAAAAATGAAATTTTATCAATCATTGACTGAGAAAGGTTATGCCACATATATATTTAGGATGTGTTCTTTCAGATAAATATCTCTAGATTTTTGGTTTAAAGTCGTTGTGTATACATTGCATCGATTTCAATACGACTTTCATACTCAAAATCGTTATATCAAAATTTCAACCACTTTCTATATCTTTATGAATTTAAGTTATTAACGATATAACATACACCTTACACAACTAAATTAAAATCTCAGAAATCATGAATTTGTAAAAAGAAAGTTTTTACTGAGGTATCCGATTAAAAGTGCCCAAGCTGTCTCAACAAAGCATTGACTGGGGTGCAGTCTCGTTAACGGAATATAATCACAAGATCGAGACAACTTGATTACTTTTAATTCAACAGACCGTTTTCGGTTCTTAATGTGCTCTACAAACAAAAAGTTATACTTTATTTTCCGATAATATAGGTTTCGGCCTATTTATCATCAAAACAAATTTTTGATCGGAGAGCAAGTTTATTCTGCATGAAAATACGCCTTACGATTATCAATTCAATGCTCATTATTTAATGAACTTGATTGGTTTATTTCGGCTCTCACTGAATGTATTAATTTTGACATTTGTTCTATTGGTATTAAATTAATTTCGGAAAGGAACAAAAACACAAAATGAACGATTTAAATGAATAAATTGAATGAATCATCTATGAGAAGTCTGGGATTTCAGTGAGAGGGGTTACTTGGGGTTAATGAACTATTAACTTGTTCACGGCATCAAATGAAATCTCGCCTCAAATCCACGTCCGTGTCCTGTTTATTGTTCAAGTTAATATTTTCTTCTAGATCTATCAAAATGTAATGAACTCTCTTGCAATTATTAGAATAATTTCATTCTGATCGCCTTTTTGTTTTGAGCAATGAAATAAAAACGGAACATTTCCATAGAACAAAACTAAAGGAAGGAAGAATATATCTTTTTCAGAGTTCTTTACCTTGGTGTCTTATTTCAATCATACCTCAATCACGGAAGAGTCGCATGCCTCCATGTACATATATGTCAGTCACAAATGTCAATAGTTGTTATCATTGTAACCGACACGTCATGTCTTGGTTAATTGTTTACAACCTTATTTGCAGTTGCTAGCAACGTCTAAAATACGTAATAGCAAGTAAATGACGACATCCATGATAAAATCGAGCCTTGCAAACTTGTATAATGATTTCATAGTATATTTTTTTTAAAGATACACTACATGATAGTGTCCAAATATACTCTAGTATCAGTCCAGATTTGTACTGTTTTCTCAGTTCCTGTCACTCTGATGTTCGACTGGCTATTTTTAAAAAATACAGCTTAAACCAACGATTATAATTATCATAATTAGGTTTTTTATATCACAGCTTAAGACAACGATTATAATTATCATAATTAGTATGTTTTACTGTACAATTAAACATCTTATCTTATACTTCTGAATTTTTTGAAACGCTAATTTTAATTTCCCTAGATCATAGAATAATGTTAACAGTCAGAAGCAACAAATAATGACATGTAGTGATAACGAACAGTGTTCAAATTTAAAAGTCCAAAGGAAAATTACAAAACAGGAGCAGAGCAAACACGGACCTCAATAAAATAAACAGAGGTAGGATCAGGTGCCATGGAGGAGTGAGCATCCTCTGCTGACCGGTCACACCCGCCTTGTGCTCTTTGTTGTAATCGGGAAAAACGGAAAAGTCCGTAAACAATAAGGTGATTAATTAGGATCTAACAATTAGTATGAAAATCGTTAGTCAGCATGCGACCCAGTGGAAGATTGTATTTGCTGACAAGGTCGTTGTATAGCATGATATATAATAATATGTACATAGCATGAAATTCAGATTCTGATAGTTAACTAAATAAACATCTGTCTTTTGCAATGCAATAGGATTGACTTTGAATTGCGTGTTTACTACTGTATGACGAGAAAGGTGTTGTGTTATTAATTAATTTAATAGCTCATATCATTGTTCCTCTTGTCACGACAGTGCCTTCTCAAATCCGCCATCAGCTCTGATGACGTCAGCATTTTCTCTCACAGGTGTTCAAATTGACATTATAATTAAACAGAATTGCACTTTCAAATATAAAATTGACAACTGATTTTGTTTATTTTGATAAATTGTGTTTATATTATATAACGTCGCCTTGCGTTTTTAATTTATATCTCTCTTTATTTCTTGAAAATAGAGGATCAAAAATAATTCTATGTGCACTGTAGATAAGGCCTCCGTCATTATTTCATATACATGTATGTTAATATGCAAAATGACAATTTTCTAGTAAAACAGTGGCGATTATAGAACTATCAAATAATTTGATATTTACAGAACTGAAATTGACAACAAATATTTCTACAAATGACATCAAGTTGATGGCTGTAAAACATATATAAGATAGCCTACACCTGTGATGTCTTTTGATGGAACAAATAATTATGTCAAATCGATCTATTTTCTTTTCTTTTTTTTAATGATTTCCCATGATGTTCGTCCTGTTTATTGGCTATCAATCTTAAGGAAGGCCTTACAGCCAATAAAACGCATTACTTATACATGTATTTGTTAATCATTATTATGAGTAAACACTAAATATTACGCACACACTGTTATTGGACATCAGACTTGCTTTATTACCTTTTTCGCGTACCGTTTCCCGTAGTTTTTAGCCTTGTAAACAGTTTACCTATGAATGAGATCCGAGGCCAGCGCGATTTCGTCACGCTATCGTGAGAAAAGGGGGCTGAACCTTGTGACGATTTAACACAAGAGTACCTATATAAATCCACGTTGGTTCCCACTCACTTAACATTGTCTTCTTAACTTTAGGCATAGCTACTCAGCATCCCATTTTCTACTAAGTTATAGCAAGAAGGGAAGAATGCCAAGCAAGCAGAATTTTCACCACTCGTCCAGTTTGCCTTCTTTTTCGCCGCTTTTGGACAGAAGGATAACGCGTGGGCGAGCTGCTTCTGAACCTCTGAAACTTTTTGCCTTGGGGGACGAAATCACCTCAAAGAATGCCAGAGGACAGACTTTATTGTTCTATGCCATCCGTTTCGGACACAAAAGTTTTGCTAAAGAGTTGATAGAAAAGGGTTGTGACCCAAACGAGGCTGATGCCGAGAGCCACTACCCCCTCCACGAGGCCGTGGATCAGTCGGATGCTGCCATGATCAGTCTCCTACATGAACACGGTGAGCTTACTTACAAAAATGATGATTACGTTATTGTCTATGCAGTTAAGTTTGTTAGCTGGTAAATGTTTGAAAAAAGTCTTAAAATTTAATGCCTACTTTAATAATATAATAGTACTGTATTTCAAGTCCGATTGAGTGAGTAAGTCCGATATTTACACAAATGTATTGATTGCAGGTGCCCACCTTGATGTCAAGAACACGTTGGGACAGACTCCTTTAATGAGAGCTGTTCTGTTTGATGATGTTCCCATCGTGCAAGTCTTACTTAAAGCAGGTAATAAACATCAATTCATGCATTCTTGTTTCTAATTCAACATCTACTGTTAACTACTATTTCTGTATACTTTTCAATTTGATCAGTACAGTTTTCGAAAATCTATTTTAATGTTATATATCATTTCAGGTGCAGATCCCTACCAAAAAGATATTTCGGGTCAAAATATTTTCGAGTACGCAATAAGTACAGGAAGAGAGAATACCTGTCTTTACCTACTGGAGAATGGATACGACAGTCTTACCCAGGACAAGTTACACCTGAGTCACCTTCAGACGTCGGAGAGGTCCAGAGGTGTGCTCACATCTCTGTCCTCTCTCCTGACCGCCATCAAGAAAAAGAAGGGAAAGGTCCACACCAAACTAACAGAGAAAACCCAAAACGTAGTCTCAATGAAAATCAATCTGAAGTTCGCAAGAAAAAACATTTTAAAGAAGAAGAGGGTTGAATCTCCACGCTATCAAGACATTAAGCTTCCCAATTTTGACATCATTAACATTCATTAAACTCTTGCTGATTAGTGTAAAAGAAAGAAAGAAATCCATCATATATACATGTATTTATTACAAATAGTCTCGTCTTATTTTATTGTGTATGTACTGTGTACAAATTATGGATGATTAAATTGTAATCAAACTAGAGACAATATCGTGGATTTTCGCTGGGATGTTTTGGATAAATTCTTGCACATTCTTTATCCATCTTGCACTTTTCGAGACCCTGGCAAAAATGTTCATATTGTATTCATCATGAATATGTTTATATCCAAGAAGTTAGATAATAAAAATTCAATGTAAAAAGTGTCAAATTTTTCATTTATTGTTTGTATTGTATCTATCATTAAAGGTATATATCAGTGATACTCGTGTTATATGAGCACGATAAAAGCAACTTTCATTAATTCACGGATATAGTCATATTTTGGTGAGGGAAGCTTTAGGGTAGGTCTCAAAATATTTATAACAATTCTTCGTAAAATATATAATTCTAACGAAATCTTATATACAAATTAAAGAATATGGCTAATATCATTTTACCTATTATTTCCTTTAATAAAAACGAAATTTATGAATCCAAAACTGGCTTATATAAACACTGGCATTAAGATTTATTCCTTCTGGTTACATTACATAACGTTCATAATATAAAATATCAAAAACGGCTGAGTGAAATGTAAAGTCAATCAAAATACCCGTAAATTATAAAGCTTTAAAGGGTTAAGCTTCTACCCTCTCAAGTTTGTGTATCTACACAACAACCTACACAACAAAATGCTAGCCAAGCCAGTTTCACGGGTTTGTGTTGGATAGCAAATTGGAGTGAGGCACCGAAGAAGGTTCTCCAGTTCTCTCATTGACTGGTTGTAGGAATACAAGTATCTTAAAGGTCAGGGAATCTCTCTAATAATGTAAAACTAATTGTAGAGTGCAAATAATGAAATGCATGTACTCGTAAACAATTTATAGAGTGGGTAGAAGGAAATCTAGTTTTTGATAGCCACTCGGGTTTTCTTTTCTGAAACCCCCTTTTCGTTTTGATATCTTTTGTATATTGTAGACATAATATATAGCTGAATTTCCACCGAATATTAGAAGTAAATTTGTGATATTGATCTTGCATAAATGAAAACAATTTCATAACTGGTTACTACTTAAATATATCCTTGCCATTTTACAGTTGTTTTGCTGCACTTATCAACAAATGCAGTTAATGATTTTGCCAGCAATAAATCAAAAGCGACGAGACAGGGGATTACAATGTATGAAAAATCAAGATCGTGTAAAAGGAACAGAGACACATTCTTATGAAACATAGAACGATGTGTAACCCGGATCCTTTCTGATTCCATTTATACACAGCATGGATTTTAGTGTCTCCTTCGCTTTTAAGACAATTTTTTAAGCATTTGTGCAACAATAGCCTTGACTCCTTTATATTGTAATTCACAGATATGTCTCGGAATCAGTAATTTTCATTTCAGCTTTTAGCTGATAAAGTACGTATATTTTGAAACATCATGTTTGTATTTGTTAGAAAGCAATTGGTTGTATCATTTATTAGGATGCCTCGACACAACAGTAAATTATTTAATGGATCGATAAAGAATCTTTTTTGAAATATGATTTCAGAAAAATAAGACCAATATTGGCTTTCAATTATTTTATATGAGTCGAGAAACCTTAAAGGGGAAATGGTCATGTTATTTACAGAAGAATAACATGACCTGAAGAGAATTATTTAAATGACCTAAAATACATGCATACACAATGTATTTACAATTGACGAGTGTTTTCTGTATTAGAAAGGAATCTCTTTTCTCGTTGGTAAAATTATTGACTTGTATTTTCTCGAGTAATAAAACAACACGAATCGGTGATTGGTCAGAATGTCGTGAAGCTAGCAAACCAAGATGGATGATGGATTCAACAGCGCCCAACATCCCGACATTGTTACAAGAGTAACAGGCGTTTTCGCGGTCACTTGTTAAATGTATACACCGATAACCTTTTTCAACTGCCTTCAAAATTTAAGGTATATAATATTCGGTGAGAAATGATGTTATCATCAGTTTAATATCGCTAATTACTAAAGCCTTGAACGTCGAAATAAATGCACACAATTCTGCTGAGACGTGCATAAAACATGACATTCGTAGTCAAGAACTGCATTCTGTAGGTCGACTTAAAACTTACCGTGATTACTAAATGAAAATATTTAATTACAAATATTATAAAATAAAACAAACAATTCATCACACGAAACCTTGGGCTCCATTTGAATTTCTAAGGGGCCCAAAACAAAATTAGTTAATATCTTCAGTTTAAAGTGTTCTTTTTTTAAACAAAAGAAGATACTTTTCAAATAGACACCTAATTCGCAGTCAAAATGAAACCATAAAAATAAGTTTTCTATACAGTTTCAAAAAAGGAGTTAACTGTATGCGGATTGACGAGTTAAGTTCTAGAAAGAAAAGGTACAACGTTCCAAACTTCCTGATGGTATATTTATATTGGATATCAAGCAGTAATGGTATTCAATTTAAAATGTAACATGAAGAGAGCATCACACCAAGAAAAAAGAATGATCTGGAAACAAAGACTGCACCCAAGTAATGTCCTGGTGCAAAGTCATGCACATACTTTAACGAACACTATTATCAGGCCATAAAATATCCCTCTCAAATAGAAAAAAACACCCACCTGAGGCCGCTTAAATGTACTTTCAGTTGGTGTATACGGTTAGTTTTGTTCTGTTGTTCTTTCGGGATATTTTTTTTATAAGGGAGGGTTTTGGGATTATGATCACAGTTAACACTGTGGAGAATTTTGTCGGATAAAAAAAGATCATCAGCCTTATTCGTCTTTTGATTATTTTTTTTATTGGTTTTGGTGTTTGGTTTTACATATCTTCCCTCAGCTTTGCATGGGTAAGTGGGCGGTACAATTACAATAATTACTAGCATATTACGCTAGTATATTGTATGAAGTGACCTTATAGTCTACGTCATACCTGTCGGAGTAACCCCTTCTCCAATCCTTCACAAAGTCCTTAACTATTGGAGGTGAGTAAATTATTCCACAAAAGTTTTTCCTCGATCTAGTTTTCTTCAAAAATAAGAGAATTATGATGATTATTAGGGTAAGGCTGATTGTAGTCTGAATTGTGTGTTGTGGTCACATGTATTCTCACCATGTCATTCATTTTATTCGGAGATTTATACGTTTTACGTAAACCGATAAGTTTATTAACTGAGGGCGTGTACTTATAGCAAACAAATTTTTCTTTATTTATATCTTATCTCAAAAGAGTCAATTCGAAGTGTCAGAAATAAAAAGAAAAATCTCCAGCACGAAAAAAAACTAACTAGGAACTTTTTATCGAATTAGGCGAAGCATAAAAAGTTCGTTAGATTCGTCAGAGAATTTCATGTTGACCAATTTTTTTTTATAATTTCCATCTAATTTATTCCTTAGAGTATCTAAATGTCTAAATTGAAAATGAAATATAAATGTAAATGAACAACAGGGCAGATCTAACGTTTCAGTCCTCGCTATCGCAGACAGGATTGAGGTTACTATGTATTTTATCCCCGTAAGGCACAGAAATCAAGACGAAAGCTTTCATTTGTCCATATTGGAGGTAGCTATATTTTAATCATAGAAAACAACTCCTCTTGACCAGATTTTCCATAATGTTGTTTATTTTGTTAAAACTAAGTACATGTAAATCAAGAATTCTTTGTCAATTTAATCAATGATTTGATTCAAGTCACATTTATAGAAACAAAAGTAACAAATTAATAACAACAAAGTACAAAAACGTCAGTATCAAAATATGTTCTTTGTCCGGAGAATTTCGAAGTTCTTTCTTTTGTTGATCCCAAGATGAAACACAGTGTACTAAATTTGCATCTCTCGTCCTCTTGTTTATCAACTATCGCACACGTACGTCAAGTATTCATTTACAAAATTGTGCCCTAATTAATCTTTTAATAACACTTCTTTAATCTATCTCTTTAAAAATCGATAAGTTTTTTTTATCAGAAATACTTTTAACAAATATTGAAACGGCACTCCCTAGGATGTCGTGTGATATACCAAGATGGGTGGTGGGTAACAATCGCCGAGAAAGGTCAAGGTGAGCCATGTTTGCTGAGAAATGTCGTTACTTACTTTGAGTCTTTAAATATCGATATAAATGTTCATTGTTTGCCGAGACGTGCATAAAACATGACAATCGTAGGCAAAAATTGCATGTTGTAGGCCCAATAAACAAAGGACATAAAAAAATTTACTGTTTACTAAATGAAGACATTTAATTATAAATATTGTAAAATTTAACTAACAATTCATCAAATAAAACCTTGGACGTCACCTTAATTTCTAGGGTGTTTAACCAAAAAAAAAAAGAGACTTTTTTGAATAGACATATAATTGGCGGTTGAAAGTTATAACTACATTAGGATTGTCTCAAACAGAATTATGAAAATAAACTAAATGCAATGACAACTTAAAAAATACATTCAACTAAAGTAATAACAATACGATATAAAGATGTTCGTTTAAATGACATTTCCTTATTTAAGGTCAGATCATAAGAATAAGGACTATTCAACCATTTTTTTTTTTATAAAATTCTCCAGTTTTATTTTTGGTAGAAAGGGTTTGTAAAAAATTAAATTGATTGTTATTTATTTACATATATTTATAAATGTGAACATTAACGACTCTGTGTAAATAAGTTTCTTCTTTTCATTAGGAGTTTATTTTTCTTTTAAATCATCAACTGTTGGAGAGCGGTCTGTGGTTGACAAGTTGTATGAGACGGTTTACAGAACAAATATATGGCATCAGATAGAGGTGTGAAAACTATTTCTATCTACTAATATCTACTTCAATGTTTGGGGCTAGACAAAGATCATAAAAGGCAGCGTGTTCCGTTTTAGCTGTTGACAAAAGTTGTATACTTTCGGATGGTGGAAAAAGGCAAAGAGTAGTTATCATATCAGTATTTTAATAATGGAGTCGATTGAGGGATTGGGCTTGCAATGTTCAAAGTCACTCTCAGAATCCGTGCCTCTAATGTTTATACTTCCGGAAGAAACCTCGGGTGGCCATGAACGACTGCAGCTGTAGTATTTTTATGAGTGTACTATCATTGTTACGGTGGCTTTCATTGGTTGTGATATGTCTGCTTCTGTTGCTTGTCATGAGTTCTTAATCCTTAAAATGGGCCATCGGTGACACGCTGTTTCAGTTGCTTGCTTCGAGTAGTATTTTCTTATGAGTACTTTACCATCAATGTTATGACTGTTTAGGTAGTTTTACGAGTGCTTGTATATCACTGATATGGCTGCTGTAGCAGTTTTCTTTCTTTTCTTTAACTGTTAACCTCAGACAGAAACATATAACCCTGTATCAGTATTATATATTCATTCTTATTAACTGCAAGATCTGACTTCTACGCCAAAGATTGCTTTAGTTTTTTAATATGCACTGGGGCTTCATTAAAATCAAGGTGCAGTCTTTCTCCCTCCACAATCTTTACCTATCATTTCCCTTTCTGCTCATAACTAATGGACTATCAATTTCACTGCTCTAGAAGTTTCCTGTAGAAGTACCTTTCCATTTTAATAATCATTAGAGTGGACCTCTTTTCTACCAACTTCAGACATCAGATTCCTACTCGCCTTAACTTGATGCAAGACCCAAAAGGCCCCTTCCAACCTTCGATCTAGCATTTCAATAATGATAAAGCGAAATTTCTGGGCGTTTTAAGGTTTATGGTTGGTCGTTTGGTCTTTTTTTTCAATTCAATACTGAATTTAAACCACATTTTCACTGTCTTATTTTCTGTTCCGTTAAAAGGAATGTAATCTAGGTTAAATGCATATTGATAAGCATGCTTTTTAAAACTTTAGTCTTTTTTATGTTTACTCCGTACGAATTTCAAGGTTTCTCCATTTAATTTTAAGAAATGATGTCATATGAATGCGGATAGAACAGACCAATTCCAGAAAGAGCGGATTGTAGAAAACTTCCTGGCTTGGTTATCTACAATGGAGATCAAAAAGTAATGGTATCCCTTTAACATTGCAACTTTATAAGCACCCCACACCAAGAAAAATTCTGTCAAAATTCAGAAATGCAAATACTGCACCCAAGCAATATCCTGGTGCAAATTAATGCACATACACCATCGTGCACTATCCGTCCGTAAAATATGCCTCTCGAATAGAAAAAAAAACCATCTGATGGCACTTTGTTTAAACTCTATTTATTTTGATGTAATTTATAGTTTTGTTTTTTCTTTTGGTTTAAAAAAAGGTTGAAGAACGTTCTGATTACAGCTAAAACTTGGTGGTTATAACAGGGGGTCTTTTCGGATGGTGGAAAAAGGCAAAGAGTAGTTATCATATCAGTATTTTAATAATGGAGTCGATTGAGGGATTGGGCTTGCAATGTTCAAAGTCACTCTCAGAATCCGTGCCTCTACTGTTTATACTTCCGGAAGAAACCTCGGGTGGCCATGAACGACTGCAGCTATAGTATTTTTATGAGTGGACTATCATTGTTACGGCGGCTTTCATTGGTTGTAATTTGTCTGCTTCTGTTGCTTGTCATGAGTCCTTAATCCTTAATCCTTAATCGGTGACACGCTGTTTCAGTTGCTTGCTTCGAGTAGTATTTTCTTATGAGTACTTTACCATCAATGTTATGACTGTTTAGGTAGTTTTACGAGTGCTTGTATATCACTGAAATGGCTGCTGTAGCAGTTTTCTTTCTTTTCTTTAACTGTTAACCTCAGACAGAAACATATAACCCTGTATCAGTATTATATATTCATTCTTATTAACTGAAAAATCTTACTTCTACGCCAAAGATTGCTTTAGTTTTTTAATATGCACTGAGACTTCAATAAAATCAAGGTGCAGTCTTTCTTCCTCCACAATCTTTACCTATCATTTCCCTTTCTGTTCTTAACTAATGGACTATCATTTTCACTGCTCTAGAAGTTTCTTGTAGAAATACTTTTCCATTTTAATAATAATTAGGGTGGACCTCTTTTCTACCAACTTCAGACATCAGATTCCTACTCGCCTTAACTTGATGCAAGACCCATAAGGCCCCTTCCAACCTTCGATCTAGCATTTCAATAATGATAAAGCGAAATTTCTGGGCGTTTTAAGGTTTATGGTTGGTCGTTTGGTCTTTTTTTTCAATTCAATACTGAATTTAAACCACATTTTCACTGTCTTATTTTCTGTTCCGTTAAAAGGAATGTAATCTAGTTGATAAGCATGCTTTTTAAAACTTTAGTCTTTTTTATGTTTACTCCATACGAATTTCAAGGTTTCTCCATTTAATTTTAAGAAATGGTGTCATATGATTGCGGATAGAACAGACCAATTCCAGAAAGAGCGGATTGTAGAAAACTTCCTGGCTTGGTTATCTACAATGGAGATCAAAAAGTAATGGTATCCCTTTAACATTGCACCTTTATATGCACCCCACACCAAGAAAAATTCTGTCAAAATTCAGAAATGCAAATACTGCACCCAAGCAATATCCTGGTGCAAATTAATGCACATAAACCATCGTGCATTATCCGTCCGTAAAATATGCCTCTCGAATAGAAAAAAAAAACATCTGATGGCACATTGCTTAAACTATATTTATTTTGATGTAATTTATAGTTTTGTTTTTTCTTTTGGTTTAAAAAAGGGTTGGAGTTCTGATTACAGCTAAATCTTGGGGGTTGTAAAAGGGGGTCCTTTATTTTGGCTAAACAATATCTTTATTTCTACTTTTTTTTTCTCTCAGCTTACAGGTACTATAGTATATTGTACTATAAGGTGTCACATCAATAATCGACCAATCAAAATGAACTTTGCAATTGTCGTTCAATATATACTTCCGACAGAATTATTTTTTTCCAAAACTGAATATTTACATTTTCCTTTATCCAGTTTAAAAAAAAACCCTAAGAAGTTTGTTAGATGATGATCATTTTTCATAGGGACTACTTCTTTCAAGGCACATGCACCAGCTTCCTAAAGAGAATGCAGTTTACAGACAAACGGAAAACACTTTACATACAAACGGATAACACGTGATTTTTAGGGTAGACCTGTTTGAAGCCAGATATTTTGAGAAAATGTCGTATCGTGTGCCCTTTGTTGTGTTAGCTGATGAGAAAATAACAGTTCCTCCGAATATTTTGTCAAGAGAAATACAATCTATTTTTGTTCAGATTTTTTCCTCTATAGCGTTTGATAGTGAAAACAATTACTGGTGTGATACCTATAGCGTATATGTTAACCTGTATAGTCTACGTCATAGAGGTCGGAGTAACCCCCTCTCCAATCCTTCGCAAAGTCCCTAACTATCGGGGGCTTTAACAAGTAATGTTCAGAGATCTAGGAAAAACTTTTGTGGGATAATTTACTCAACTCTCCTAGGAAATAAGAGCACTTCTGACGATTATAAATAATGACGGGTTATGGTCTGCCTGTCAGCACGCCTTGCCATTCCTCTAACTCACAGATTTATAACTGTTTTACGTAAACCGATCGATAAAAAGTTTATCGCAATGTATGTGTATGTACATTTAACAAACTCATTTAAGGATTGTCTACATCTTACCTCAAAAGAGTCAGTGTAACAAATTAAAAGAAAATTCTCATTCACGAAAAATAAAGAGTTTATCTTTATGAGGATAACTTGGAACTAGGTTTTAGCGATTTGCTGAGGCAGATTTCAATGTGATTTTGTGACAGTACTTTAATATATATTCGCGTTCATCCGTCTATATTCAACAGAGCTATATTCTAATCACAGAAAATATTTGCCTCTTGACCAAAGTTTGCATACAGTAAATAAACTGAAGTAAATTTAACGAAGAATTTCCGTATTAACTTAATCAACATGTCTAAGTTTGAGTTTAAGGTTCAGAAACAAATATAACATTCCAACATCGACGCTCTAAAAACGTCATTATCAATATTTTTCTTTATCCAGGAATATCTCAACTCTTTCCTTTGTTTTGTTCATCCCAAAAGGTAACACCGTGTACCGAGTTCGCTTCCCTGTCCTCTTGTTCATATATTACAACACGCATGAAATACTGGGATTCATTTGCAAACTTCTGCCTAAATTCCGCTTCTTTTCCAATGTAGAAAGGACAATTTCGACATCTATATCACTTTGAGAGTTGTCGTATATTTTTTTGTGCATAAAGCCAAAACAATCACAAGTTTGATGCATTTATTATATAATAACAAATGAGATATAATGATATTTAACAACATACTATCACAGTGTTTCCGAGTTATAAATACAACAACACTCTACAGCGGCCGTCAGAGGCCTAGTAGAGGACACAACCTTTACAGCGACCTACTGCTTAATTAGGCCCTCCATTGCAATCTGTAATATCATTATAATTACCGTTTTACATATTGCATCATGTCTATTTTTACCTCAAGCCCAACTGTGTTACATTATGGTCAGATCAAGCATTTTAAATGTAAAAATTTAAAAATAGAGAATAAAAAACTCCATAATGCTGAGAGGATGAATATACATTGCATAAAAATATACAGAAAATAATGGACAGATTCTTAAAAATTGTTGTCAGTCACAACACAGATCAAGGATAGGAAATAGAGTAAATAAAAATACTTGTCTTTTTCATGAATTCGGACGGAAAATCCTTGTAATTCGTTGATATGAACAATGGACCATGGCTTGTAAAATTGTTGCAAATTGTAAAATTATAGGTATTCAGTTAAAATACCAACATTTTGACCATTCATACCACAAATTATAAAAATTGACATGTCTCTGAGAATCTACATAATCTATACATGTACATATTTTTAAACAAATTGTATGCAAATCATGAAATTCTGAAGGAAGAACTCTACGTGCAATAAATACAGTATAAATACATAGTGAACACAGTACTAGACTCCTGGTCCATCTAGCTCCCGTCTATGTACATGATTCATCACAATCATGATTTACAGAGAATTCTCTATGATATGCAGCACTTAATCAATCAATCTAGAAAAACTGGACACATTTCAAACACTGTACAAAACACTCTTACACATAGAACATTTAGTAAATCAAATGGACACCATCTGCTACCACAAGTTGTCTCAGCTATGCAATCATTTTGACAATTGATTCATTACCCAGTCTACTGCTGTATGATCTCTCGTGAGTGACCACCAACACTGGCAGTATCCAGCTGGACCTAGAACTGCCTCACTCTGATCTCGTCATACTTCCTAGAACTGCCTCACTCTGATCTCGTCATACTCGTCCAGCTCAAGTCGGACTGCGCCTGGGATGGATGGTCGTCGCTGAGGCGTGGAGGAGAGAGGTTCCGTCTCATTGACGTGGGAGCCCAGCATCATGCTGTCCCTGTGTTAGTAGGTTAAGGCTAACTCGGGGGGAATCACAATGTGCGACAGAGCAGATCCATGTCTGGATTACGAAAAACCGAAACTCCACCATGAATCCGCCCACTTATCAATAAAAACTTGTGACCAGTGTTTGAAAATAATTGCAGGTGAAAACACTTTGAGCATAAGCTGCCGTGCTATTGTTATCTAACATGCAGCATGACCTTGTTAGTGTTACCATGAAAAGATGCTACAGAAAAACTTAGCTAGGTAAGTAAAGAGACAAAATAACAGCAATCAAATTTAAAGGTGAATGTTTGTTGGAGCACCACAAACCCATGTACAATACTGTTGTTTCATTACAACACTACTTAGAGGTAGAAAATGACTATTGGTAACATTTGATATTAATGTGATAAAATATATGTAATATTATGATAAAACAAAGACATTCTTTGGAACAGTTACAGTTAGTTACAAATGATTTGATCATATTAATGACAGCAAGGAGCTCCACTGTTAGTAAGCTCTAGAACTAGACAGTCCTGGCATTTGTTTACATAGCACCATGTCATAAAACACAGCAGCCAGAATCTGAGAGAGCAGGCAGTCTACTGAATACTAATGCAGGTTAAGGTCTACAGAATTACAGCTCTACATACATGTACTGTGATCTGGTATAAATGATGATACATTTTGTATAGCATTACCGCAAGCAGCTCAACTCCACACTCAAAAACCCCCATAGCCCCCTGTTATAATATACACACATATGTAACACACATATAACAGCCTTGTACAAGAATGAATTAATATAAACATTAATGATCTGCAAGTCGCGACTTTGAACTACAATGAGGCTTTAACATTTTTAACCTTTCTGACATTTTATGGTCAAATTTTGTAAAATCTGAAAATATAAAATGGTCATTATATTTGGAAAATGATGTAGTACTTTTATCCATATCAATATTGCAAGGTGTTCACACCTCTTTAAATGTCCTACCTTATATCTATTTTATTTATTTGTTCAACATACAGCCTAAATCCAAGGTCAAGTTTCTGGCAATTTCTGATTTTGGAATATTTGATTAGTTCTAAAAGCTCTATCCTACATTATCTAGTAACCATGTAAAATCTAGCTGTACCGTCTGCTGATTACCATGAGTTAGTTGTCAGAAGGATACACAGAGCCCTGCTCTGATTGTGGGGGGTGGATGAACGAGGACCCCAGGTTCAGGTCCTGACCGAACCTTCGGAGCCAATCTTTCTGCTCGGCCAATTTGTCCTGGGTGGTGCTAGACGTGTTGAGCTGGTGGTGGAGACTGAGGCGGTACTGTCTGAGCTGCTCTCTGTAAGGGTCAACATAGACAATATACATCTCTAATACAAGTAACATATACTGTCTGAGCTGTTTTCTGTAATAGTCAACATAGACAATATATCTATAATACAAGTAACATCTACTGTCTGAGCTGTTCTCTGTAATAGTCAACATAGACAATAAATCTCTAATACAAGTAACATGTACTGTCTGAGCTGTTCTCTGTAATAGTCAACATAAGGAATATATCTCTAATACAAGTAACATATACTGTCTGAGCTGTTCTCTGTAATAGTCAACATAGACAATATATATCTAATACAAGTAACATGTACTGCCTGAGCTGTTCTCTGTAACAGTCAACATAGACAATATATCTCTAATACAAGTAACATATACTGTCTGAGCTGTTCTATGTTATAGTCAACATAGATAATATATCTCTAATACAAGTAACATATTCTGTCTGAGCTGTTCTCTGTAATAGTCAACATAGACAATAAATCTCTAATACAAGTAAAATCTACTGTCTGAGCTGTTCTCTGTAATAGTTAACATAGACAATATATCTCTAATACAAGTAACATGTACTGTCTGAGCTGTTCTCTGTTATAGTCTACATAGATAATATATCTCTAATACAAGTAACATATACTGTCTGAGCTGTTATATGTTATAGTCTACATAGATAATATATCTCTAATACAAGTAACATATACTGTCTGAGCTGTTCTCTGTAACAGTAACATAGACAATATATCTCTAATACAAGTAACATATACTGTCTGAGCTGTTCTCTGTAACAGTAATATAGACAATATATCTCTAATACAAGTAACATATACTGTCTGAGCTGTTCTCTGTAACAGTAACATAGACAATATATCTCTAATACAAGTAACATATACTGTCTGAGCTGTTCTCTGTAATAGTAACATAGACAATATATCTCTAATACAAGTAACATGTACTGTCTGAGCTGTTCTCTGTGAGGGTCAATGCAATCATAGATATTATATCACTACTACAAGTTTGCAGGTACTTTCTGAGCTGGTCTGTGTACCAGTCAATACCAATATTTATGCATCAATTCAAAGGTTAACACTACTACAAGTTCGCAGGTACTTTCTGAGCTGGTCCCTGGTCCCTGTATCAGTCAATACCAACATTTATGCATTAAATTACACCTACAAGTTACAGATACTTTTGACCTGTTCTCTGTAACAGTGGATTAAATCGCCACTACAAATATAAATCAACTCAAATTCACATTCAACAATGCAAAGTTGTTTACATTTAGTTGCCAACTGTGTGCTGCCCACCTGCTGGTGATACATACCTTACAGGTGTTGGTCCTGAGGTCATGGAGAAGGTTCCTGGTACGGCACTAGTGAGAGGGGGGCGACGATCTGAAACAAGAGCACATTCATCAGTGTCACAGAATGGTTCTAGAAGCAGGGTCCCTCAGTAGAAGTCCACAGAGGTCACTCAGTAGAAGTCCACAGAAACCAACATGCATTTTAACCATTACAATATATCTCTTTAAAAATTAATTTTTAGTCCTATGAATGCTTAGACATTTACCTCCAAAGTATTTCCTCCATTTTCTTTCCAAGGACTGTTCAGCATTCATGACAAGAGTGGAGTAATCCACCTTGTGTTGAGGATTTTGTCTACAATGAAACATTTCCAATAATAAACATGGACATAGAGACACCAAGTGTACACCTTAATCCTCCCTTACTTGTGAGCTTACATGTATGGATTGGTGGGTGCCCAGGCCTGTAGAGGGGAGGCAGGAACTGAACTCCCCAGGAGGCTGGGAGGGGCTGAGGGGGCGTAGATTGGCACATAGTTGGCTGGTTTCTCTGTGGTTCCTACAAAAATATGCCGTTTATTGAACACCTATGATAACTTTGGTATACAGGGCTGTCAAAGCACTTTTTTGTACAGGGATCAGGTCCCTCTCAATTGGGAAAATTATCAACAATTTTTGCCAAACTGGAAAAATTTAAGATACTTATATTATCTAAAGGACATCTATATATCATAGCATAATCTTTTGTTTACCTCTTAAAGTCTCCCTACAACTGTTATATGTGTGTATACAACAAATAACTGTCAATTGCTGGAAGTAACTATTAGCAGCACACCTGGGCTACACCTCACCTTGCATACTGTTGTTCCCACTGCTTCCAATCAATGTGATCACCTTCGCCAGGTCATAGTTGATTCTCTGTAGAGACTGGGCGATAGGATCGCCCTCTGACCGCAGAGTGGACATCAAGGGGGTGCCGTTCTGTATCCGTGCATTTTGTTTCTGTAGAGCTACGTATACAGAATAATTTAATAATCAAATAATCACCATATAGTTTGCATAAAGTATTACTTATTGTAAAAAATTACAATAGTGTTACTTAATATTCTACATTCAAAGAAGGCTCATGTTTAAAAGATAAATGAAATAATACATGTTATAGATGAGTCCTGTACATATCAAAAAACCAAATCTGTTATGACTTCAAACATTTAGAAACAGTTTTCACTCTTTTATTAGATATGTAGACATATCTTATCAGAAGCACCAGTGTGTAATCATTAGGAGGTAGCAGCGGTACCTTTGAGAACATTATCCAGACTGTTGTCTGTACTGCTGACTCCACTGCTCTCATCATCAGAGAGCTCACAGGTGGGAACTTTGGCAGGTCGCCAGTGGTGCTCAAAGGGAGAGTACTCTTCCTCACTTCCAGACTGAAAATCAATCACAGCATAAAACTATAACTGACGAATCAAAAGAATTTATTCCCAAAAATCCTTAAACAGCATCATATTTTTATTGTAAGTATCATAATTAAACCTCTAGTTTAAAATGTAAAATCATTAAAACATAAAATTTCAATAAAAGTGACAAATAAGAACTGAGAGAGAGGCTACTGACGTTGTTGTCAGGGTGGAGGCGGGTGGACATCTGGCGGAGTTTCTTCTCCTTCTCCTTCACCAGGCGTGACCCCGTCTTGACCTGCGACTCCATGTGGTCAATGTCCAGGGACTCCTTTTCTAGTTTCTGTTTCACTTCCTCCAGAACATGGGGGCTCTCCGAGGTCAGATTCTATCAAACAAAATTGGAACTCAGTATTCAGTGTTCATGTTGCTTAGTCCTTGTAAACAAACCAATTCAGTACATCATTAAAAATGTATACATTGGTCTTGATAGATACATGTACTATATTGAGATTGCTGATATTAAAGTCAAGAGTCAATATATGTACATACAATATTTTATTTATCTTTGCAGCATATAATTTTAAAATCAATCAGAGATTTAGATTCGAATTTCAACAACTTTTTTTGGTTAGTAAACATAAATTATATAGCATATACATTTGATTTATAGGTATAATATACGTTATAAATTCTATAAAATATATTTCAGTCATGCGCATACATGTAATTAGTAACTTTTCCTCTCCCTTGTTTAATACACTAATGAGCACTGGCAGCAGTTCATATTTTTGAAAATATTTATATTTAAAAACATTTATATATGTAAAGACAGGACAAAGGCATAATCAAGTTTAGTCAACATAACATGTATTATTAACCACACAAAAGACAGGTTAATCATCTGCTACCAGACATACAGCTCTCAGGCTATGTAGTCTAGATTTCTTCTGGTTTATGTGACTCATTTTGGAAACACACTGCACATCAATAAATGACATGCAGGCATAATTCACCACAAGCTAATATTCTAAGTTTCTTACAAATCGTACTTGTCCTTTGGACTTATTAGAGGGTGAATCAAATTTTCTCTGCAAACAAAACAATCCTTATAATATTTTTGTCAATATAAAAACACTCTTAAGCTAATTTTGATTAAAACAAAGGCAAAATCAGTATTTTTATGCCCTAAATACAGCCCCCACCCGACTGTGAGGCATTTGTTACCCCCAGGGCAGCTGTGAGGCATGTGTTGTTACCCCTGGGATGACTCACCCCCTGTTTCTGTTTGATAACATCCTTCATCAGCTCCTGTTTGGCAGCCAGCAGGGCAGCTTGTCTTCTCTTCAGAGACTGCCTCTGTTTCCTCAGGAATTCCTTGGCCATCAAGATGGAATCATTCTCCTTGGCAATCTGGACTTTTACTTCCCTAAAATGACAACAAAAACAGTATGATGGAAAGCTGAAATTAGAGTTGGGAAAATCAGTTGGTATTGGGTATTTACATATGACCATGGCATTTCATTGTGATGTAACTATCTAATTGACACATCAAAAATGATGCTGCCCTCAATTAAACTATTTTAGCTCTATAGGTAGAGCATACAGTTGGGAAAACTTGTCAATTTCTATTATATTAAACTGAATGGCCAACAATGATATACACTGACCTACATCACATTCCTGTTTGTCAAAATGGCTTTGTTAAAATGTCTCTATTCTAAAACTAAGATATAAGTAAATCATGCATGAGACTACATACCCATAGTTCTGTCGTTCCACAGGAGCATTATCAAAGATACTGTCATCCTCTGTGAGAAGATCCTGCCAGTACCTGCCAGTCATGGAGGACAACTCCTGTCAAACACAATATAAATATCAGAACACTGCTCTATATTCACTAAAAAGTCAATACCTTTACAACCAAAGAGAGGTAACTATTTATCTTACATCATCATCAGTCCTATCCTCAGCAAAGCTGAACTTCTTCCTGGGCCTTTCAGGGACATCTGTAAAATCATGAAACATATTATGACAGACTCAGTGTAAAACAAGAGCAGTGTGGTTATTTGTGTGACTTTGCCTGACCCCCTACTACTAATGAGGTACACCGAGTACAGTATAGCTATTTGTGTTACTTTGCCTGACCCCCTACTACTAATGAGGTACACCGAGTACAGTATAGCTATTTGTGTGACTTTGCCTGACCCCTTACCACTAATAAGGTCCTCCTCCCCCTCCATACTGTCCTGTCTCGCCTGACTGGGTGGGCGTCGACTTGTGTGGGAGGCACGGATTCTCTCCTCTGCTATAGACTTGGTCTCCTCAGCAGCCTGGATAATCTTCTGGTTCAGGTGCTCAATATCCTTACCTTTCTTATCAATTCGATCCCTGAGATCACTGTCCAAACAAATTTATAATTCATGATGTATTTGATCAGGGTTAACTTCAATCATAGAATCAACATTTCTTACACTTCCCATAATTCACACTAAAACTGACCTGAGTTTACGAGTGAGCTGCTCTTTGTTCATTTTGAGCTTGGTGATGTCAGCTTCGAGGGCTCGTTTCTCAGCCTTCAGCTGGTCAAGCTCCTCTCTCTCCTGACGTATTTCCTCCTGGTACTGACGACGCTCCTCCTTCATTCTCTCCAACTCCTTGGCACTCAGATTGGTGGTTCTACTGCTGAACGCATCCTAAAAACACAGAGTATTTACAAATCAGACTCAATTTACAAACAAATAACAAAGTTTCATTTTAACTCCTCCCATTGAGACATAATAAGACAGTAACAATCGTACAAGACTTACATCTTGCTCTCTGTCAAAGCTAGCTGTATTTTCTCTGAAAGCCTTTCTTTTCTCTTCTAGTTTTCTTTCCTACAATAGAATTCAAAATCAATTAAGTAGCCAACATATATCATTAATCCCAAATTTGTAATGAATAACAAATATCCTGTTTCAAATTTCAATGGAAACTACCATTTCTATAATATGTAGATTTATTTTGCATTGTAGTGTACCTGAGTGTCCAAATTCTTGAACTCTTTTTCAATCTGAAGCTTCTTTCTCTCTAATTCAGCTCTTTTATCCTGGAACTCCTCTTCCTGAGAAATGAAGATGCACATAAATGAGATTCTTACAGATAATTACATTTTTGTGCTAGTTAAAACAAGGCTTGCAACTCTTGTCAGCTGTTTGTTGTTTGATACCCCCTGATCTCGAGAAGTATCATGTGATACAGATAAACATACTGTGTGATTCCTGAGCAAGGTTCTGCCATAGTTAACTAAATGTTAAAGCTTGTCTACATGACATAATGAACAAAAACGGATTTGTATCCTATCTTAGTTCCAAACTTTCAAGGAAATTTTGAATCAATAAACTAGTGGGTAGATTTTTTTAAGAATCACATTATGTGCAATCACCAAATCTTGAAACTTGATTGGGGAGGAAACAATTTCTATGACAACAGAGGACTTAAGATGTGGGTTTTTTAAAATGAACAAACAGTGGTTGGAACTCTTAACTCACTTTAACCAGGGTTGTATATACTAGTATATATGTCCCTGCTTTAACTTTTAAATGATAATTACAACATTGATGTTTCAGATATGTGTAGCATAACTAAATTGTATCTTTCAGATATCATAATTAAATTGTATCTTTCAGATATCACAACTAAATTGTATCTTTCAGTATCATAACTAAATTGTATCTTTCAGTATCATAACTAAATTGTACCTTTCAGATATCATAATTAAATTGTGTCTTTCAGTATCATAACTAAATTGTATCTTTCAGATATAATAATTAAATTGTATCTTTCAGATATCATAATTAAATTGTATCTTTCAGTATCATAACTAAATTGTATCTTTCAGTATCATAACTAAATTGTATCTTTCTGATATTATAATTAAATTGTACCTTTCAGATATCATAATTAAATTGTACATGTCCATGCTTGCTTTGTTGTTACTTTAAAAAAATCTATGAACAAAAAAGTGAGTGTTTAAACAGCTGTGGTTTGTATTCCATGCTGGTAAATAAAATGTGTCAGTATAACGTAAAAGCCGAGTGACTGTCGCTACACCTCATTCAATGGACGGATTCAGACTTACATACACTGATCATTCACATTAATGCACATCCATGCTTGGTTTACCTGTCTCACTCTCTGGTTTTGTTCATCCTTCATTACTACTGCTGCTTGTTTCAACTTTAATTGACAATTAGAAATACTTATTGTTGTATTCTCCTCCAAAAATGTTGCTTGTTGAAAGCATAGTGCTAAGAGATATAATTTTTTTAATTTTCGTCCGACAATGTTTATAACTACAAAATAAACAAGGACTACCTCATCTCTAACTAGCTTTTACCTAAAAATGTACACGTATATTGTAAAACAACATAAACAAGGACTGTACCTCATCTTCTAGCTGTTCAGACAGTGTTTCCTTCTTGCGTTCATAATTCCGCCGGAGATCATCAGACTCCTTCTCATACTGTTTCTGCATTCTTCTTTTCTCTGCATCTAATTTCTCATTCAGCAATTTCTTTTCATCATCCTCCTGAAAAACATGAAAAAAATACTTTAAATAGAGTGCTTAATATTCAACTAAATGAATGAACTAATACTCACCAGGACATCAGAACTCATATACTTTGGTATTATCATATTATCTTTTTCATTATAAAAATCCAACAGTATTTATTACTTATTCAAAATTTCTTTTAAAACATGAATAATTTTAAAATGAAATGTTTCTTGTACACAATATGCAATATGTGATATTCTCAGCTGAACTGACCTTATCGTCGTACTCCTGGCGTATCTTGCGTAGTCGGCCCGAATGTTCCTCCTGGACGCGAGACAGCTCCTTCTGCTGCTGTTGCTTGATTTCCTGCCGTCTCTCTGACAACACCTCATCAAGCTAAAAACATACGGATCAAAAATTCAATCTCCTCCACAACAAGGTCTATTCTTTTATCTTATCTGAAGTGTACAGCCATGCAAAGGAAAGACATAAATATAATTTGTAGAACTTGTTTATCGGTTGTTAGAGTGCCTTCAATAGATACACCTACCCCCCTGTCCAGGTCGTCGATGGCTTTCTGCCTCTGTCTTGCCATCTCGAGCTCCTGCTCCTTCTGCTCTCGCTCCTGCTCCTGAAGACGCTTGATCTCATCTTTGATCCTCTTCATGTCCTGAAAGATCAACTTCAATGTAACAAACAAGTGCTTTCATTTCAAAGATACATGTATCAAAATATCACTCATATCTTAATCCTGTTCTTTCAAGGTAAATATGTCTACTGTTTCTTTTCATGTCCTTTATACATCCAATGTGATATGATACAATTAATGCATGTGTTCTACAAACTGAAGCATCATTTAACAAAGAAATTTGTGCCACATAGCACATTCATGCTCAGCATGCAACAGAAAATTTGATGTGAACTTTTACTTCCATTGAGCATACACCCAAATCCCAATTACCCAATATACAAGCTCATTAATTTCCTCTGACTTTGTTGCATGAGAAAAAAAATATGCACCTAATCTGTTCTGTGACTATGTCTTCTCATCCAAATACTTGTATATAAAAGTACCTTCTCATGCCCTTACACAATAATCACCCCTTCGCCCAGTCTTAAACCCCGACCCGGATCCCCCAGCGAGATATATACACCCCTGTACCGACCTCATCATGCCTCTCTGCCTGCTCCGTTCTGAGCCGGTCCACCTTCTCCCGATGCTTCCTCTCCAGGTCGTCCTTAAGGTTGTCCAGTTCATACTTCTGTTTGGACTGCATGTTCTCTTTGGCCTCCTGCATCTGGTTCTCCAGTCGCTTCTGTTCACTGGCTGTTGCAAGATTCACCTAAAAGTAACACATTTCACATCTCTTATTCACCTTTCAATCACTTCCACACTGCCTGCTGCCTTTTTAGGTATTGTATGTATGTTACCTGATCTTGAAGCCTCTCCAGACATTTTCTTTTCTCCTCCTCCAGTTTGGTCTGTTCCTCTCTCTGTAGAGATCCTACCTCGTTCCTCAACTTCTCTAAGGCAGATTCCATCTGTTGCCTGATAACAGAGTTTAAACCTGGTTGTACATCATGTACATGTAATATCTCACATGTGATCATTTGCTTACTTCTCATTTTTAATAGACATCATTAATAAAGACCTGATCTGCACAAGAATAGAGATCCTTTACATAAATCTTTATACAAGTTCTAAACAATTTCTAACTCAGTCACTGGTATTCATGCATCACATTACTGAATCCCTATCCCCATCTTATACCAACAAAACTGATTCCATCTCCTTTCCTAGAACCTCTCACAGCTTTTCCATGTATCTCCTCTCACATCCACAACATTAATCCCACCTGAGAGCATGCACAAGAACAGTAGCCTATCTAACAACAAGCACAATTTTGATCTCTTCATACAGCATGCATTACAACATCAATCCCATCCTGCATCAACAACAAAATAATTTAAATCCCATCCTAGCTGTACTTAAATATGACGGGAATCAAGTCAGATCTCATCTGTCATCAGACACTAATAATTTCAGATCCCATCTGATAGCAAACATCCCTACAATGATCCCATCAAGGAGCATGCAGCACAACATTTATCCCGTGTTTTTACCGAAGCTCCAATTCTTTCTCTTGCTGCTCATTTTCAGTCTGCTCTTGAAGCTCTTTAATCTGTTCACTATTTTTGTCTGCTAGTTCCCTTTGCAGTTTATCTAACTCCTTTTTTACCTTTTCCTCCAACTCTCTGATAAGGGACACAATATGTAAACAAATCAAATTCAACATTGTTTTCTTTCTTTTAATGTCTCTCTTACTCTCTAATATATATCAGTAACTCAAATTTGTTACCAACTTTATACCACTGATCACAACTTGCAAAAAATATCTGTACAGAACATCCAGAATATTAATATACATAGTAACTTTTTAAATAAAGATTTGAGTACTGCCTTCCTGGAGATGATAAATTACACTGTGCTTATTGACACGTACTTGACTTGTTGCTCTTTGTCCTTCATTATTTTCCTCTCCTCCTCCTCTAACTCTCTCTTTATTTCATCTTGAAGTTTTCGTATTTTGACATCTTTTTCCTGAAAAGTACATGTATTTGATACTGATTTGATATTTGATACATTAAAACTGAACCCAAACTGTTCAACTCATTTAGCAGACATAAGGAGGTATAATTTTTCCTGTTTATCAGACTGATGGTAAAAATTGGTGACAGAAGTCACAGTAGCCTCTGAAGCCACAGAATTTTACCTCAAACAGTTCCAGCTTTCGATTATCATGTTCCTGGCGAAGCTTTTTCTCCAGTTCCATCAGTGAGTTGTCATAGCTGGCCCTTAACTGGTTCTCCTCATCATGATGGTCAAATTTCCTGTGACAAACAAACATCTACATTAATTCTGCTCTATACTGACTATTGGTTATTAGATTTATTAGCGATTGTGAAAACAGTAATCAACAGCAAGTGTGTGCCATTTTCTAGGGTAGCAACAATATGAAGATATTCAAAAAATTAAAAGCATTAGAAAGGAAGACTGTCACATCTACTTCCATGTAATTAACCAAAATACACTGACATACATGTCTTCTGATTATACTATTAAACAGGATATCAGGATAAAATAAGTTATTAGATTAAGTGTTTGTGCTGGTCAGTAAAAAAAATAAAATCATGTAATATTCCATCTTAGTGAGCAAAACTAACTGCATTAATTAAAGAAGAGGATTGAGATCATAGAAAGGAAGCACCAAGCCAAAAGAGGAGGAGATTCCTTGAACACACCAATTAAAGCTCACACAAAGACCTACTTCTCATAGGAATGATAACTGTCCTGACCAATCAGACGCCTGTGTGCAAAATATACACAATGCTTACTTATTCAAAAATTCTATTTGTGACCACATTACTTATTTATCTCTCATTTGATTAAATAAAATAAAATAATCATCATTCTAATTCTATCACAGATCTAAAACTAAACATAATGTTAAATGCTATTTAGGAATAACAATCTATGAACTTTTTAGTTAGGTTATTTGTTTTAAGAGAAGTTGAAAATGTAAATCATGCTAAAGACTGGAATTCCATAGAAATATTAGTGCAATGATAAGACCACTCTTTCTATAACATGTGAATCACAAAGGAAATTCCTTTACCTTTCTGCAGCACTGGCTGCTATTTCTGCCCGTCTTTTCCGATCCTCTTCAATTCTATCCAAAGGGCTGATTTTACCCCCAGGGGACTCAACTCTGGCTGTGGACATGGCAGACATTGTGCCTTCAAAATCCTGCAACTTGAAAATAAAGAAATTTCCATTACAGATACATGCAATGTTCTGAACTTTGACATAGTAAGTCCAATTGCCCTGATTTCACTTCTACAGTCAAAAGACGTACAAAACAGATCTTACCTTTTCCAAGGAGCCCCTCACTGGGTCCAAATTCTCTATGGCCATGTCCATGATTCTCTCTGACAGGTTCTTGTCAATCCCAAAATCCTGCAACACATTTTATACTTTCCTTTTACACTCTTATCATCAACACAAATCCCTTGGTCCAGAGATTTCATACTTCTTAAAACATATGCATACAATTTGTCAATAATTGCAGTCCATATGCTATCAACCAACTACACATAAAAAATGCATTACTATAATTGAGGAAAAATCTACATAAGATGAGGCTTACAATATCTTTTCCGTAATCTTCGCTGTCTTCCGACTCTGTCTCAAGCTTCAACTTTTCACTCCCCTCATCAGACTCCTATTGTTCAAAAGAAAGAAACTTTATTTAATCACACTGATATTTCTCAATCACATACATGTACACTCTACATTCTACAACTGTTATGCTTGGTGATCTATTTATGTTCATTAATACATCAATGAAAAGCCAATCTTATTGGACCTTGGTTTGTACTAATCAAGGGTGCATTACACTACCTGATAATCCACCTCATGGACCGGCCGCTCTATCTCATCCTCCTCATACTCAGTCGAGTAAATAGGTATACTCATACTGCTGGTCAGGTTCCCACTCTTACTGAGAGCATTAGGATTGTTGGACTTAAAGGAGCCCGTTGTTGTATTGAGACTGGACTTCACCTAAACAGTCAGAAGTCCATCATTAAATTTCAAAGTCACACTTTACAAAATCAGTAGAAGTTCTTCAAAATTTACAGGAACTTGCATCAATGTATTTTTTTTAAAAAGGCTTGAATCCTTCTCAAAGCATTATCTACACTCTCCAATTTAGTTACATTTGTAATGGCTCTAAACTACCGCTTTATATATGCCTTACATATTTATGGTACTTATAACTATTTTTCTACTACTTAATGTACTTGTATTTATACTGCATGATATGCTAATGAGAAATGAAAAAATAAGCCCAATCATATTTACATACATGTACACATACTAAATGGTCAATATAGCCATTCTTTAACATTAATCTAAATAATTTTTCTTTATGGTTTACATAATAAAGCTGATATTGTTCCTGTTAAATGTATCGCTACACTGCACAATATCCTTTAAACAATACTTAAGGAAATTTCATTTGCACAGCTTCTGTGCACTTGCAGTGGATTCATTAAATTAAAGAACTGATTAAGATGCATGACTAATCCTTATACAAGATACTAATGTATGTCAAGTATATAGTTTTGTTAATTGCTCAAAATTGACAAGGAGATGAGGGTTAGTGGTTTTTGATTTTTGAATTATTTTAAAATAAACGAGCGATACAAAAGTGGGATATAAAACTATTAAAAGACCCATATACGGTAATCTCAATATATACATTTGTAATACAATTTTCTCCCAACAACTTGTGTAAATTCCAGAAAGATAAAATACTGGATAAACATCAGTCTACTGCTAATCATTTGTTGCAATGAAATCATTTAAATGCTGATCCAGATTCCTCAGCAAATAAAACCAAAAACAAAAAAAGGAAACTTTCAACGATTCACTGATATTATATGTAAACAACAAATCATCAAATTAAATGATTTAACAAAATGTTGGATGAGTATCATCTTCAACAAGGCAATGAATTTATCTGGCATGCAAATCATGAAATGACATGAATTGCAAATGCACTCTACACTCTAGTCAGCAGGTTAAAGACACTTACAGAAGAGGAACTCTAGTAAAGAAAAAAGGGTTTAGCTCAATTATTTCATGACCTATATTCTATCAATATGGAACAACTAATATTCCTTTCTAAAATGTTGCTTTTCCATTTTGATCCTAAGTTCAGTTGAACTTTAGTTATCTTGAACACCATTACCTCAAAGTAATCAAACTATGGATACATGTATGTCCAAGGAGTTTAAACTCCCAACCACTGATCTTCTATGTATTTTTAATCTCTATATATCTCAAATCTAAAGATATTTTGATGTTCACTCTCAGTCTCATCAAGTTTCAGATAGCAAGGTTCAAGTATACATCAGTCATTCATCTGAACTTTTTATTCAGAAGAAAAGAAGCAATGTATGTATGTATAAATCCCTGTAAAATTACAAGTTTTACAATACATACTGGCTGGCTGTTTCCAGCAGAACCCCTCAAGGGAGCTAACTGGCCACTGGAAGACATCATGGGCTCCAGGCCTGAGGAGTTTCTGTGCATGGAGGGTATTCCTTTACTCTGCTCAGCTTTCAATGGCCCAAGCTGAAATATATGACAATTATAAAACCTGTACAACATGTACTTTTTTAACATTTATATTGAAATTCAAATACTTGACAAACAGCATACGTTTTGAACCTTCTCTGCAGCTTTGTTTTTCTTGTCTTTTTTCTTCCCACCATCTGCTTTGCCTCCCTTTCCTTTCTTTGCTCCTTGATTATATACAAGTTTTCATATTTTATTGACATCAAATTTGGTATTTGAAGTATGTGTTTGCATTATATCATTTATGAAGTATAAGTAAATCTTAAAAAGAACAAAATCTACCTGCAGCACTTCCTGCTGTTGGACCGCCACGTGCTGGGGGACCTAAAAATAGACAGAATTGGCAATATTGTGTTGGATCTAACCCTGTAATGGTTTGTCTGTAATATCCAAATGGACTGAACATTACCATAAGCATTTGACAATACAAATTATCCTTTTCCATGTTTTAATGAAAACTGTCTTTTACCAAACTCTGTTCATAAATTGGTGATCTTCTCCTGACATGTACATGTAGTTCTTGATCACTGCTCTTACCTCCCCTATTCATGGACAGCTTCTTCCTTTCCTCCATGACCATTTTTCTGTAGAACTCATCACAGGGGTGATCCCATATACTCTCTCCAGTAGCAAAATTGAAGTAGTATATGTCCCCCTTTGGATCTTGACTGCAAAGTGAAAGATTAACATACCGTAGGTATTTTTTGCTTCAAAATTGTACCGTATTTACACTTTTAAGTTTAATGACAAAGATATTTAAATTTTCCAGTTAGTAAATATTCTGTACGATCTTTTCGCTTATTCCATGTTGACTTACCATGGTCTCCAGTGGTCTGGTAGAGGGGCACATATCCCCTCCCTAGCGATATAAATAAGGTGGGGCTCTGTTTTAGGATCAATCCCAATAATTTGTGCATATTCAAAAATTTCTGAAAAAAAAAATGGAATCAGATATTGACATTAGATATTAAAAATCTCAGATAACAAAAATGAGAATAATTGTGAACTGTTAGTAACATTGTCTTGTTCATACCCATTATGAAATATTAATGTCATGTTAAAACAATAATTTTAAATGGGCACAATGATGCAATTTGCAATTTAAAAAAAATCAAAGATGTTATAACTTGATATTCAATAATACAAATATGACATACCTTCCTCACTGGGTTGATAATTTTCATCATAATCTTCCTCAAGGATCAACTGATCATTGATCACTGTTTTTCCTTGTTCATACATCTTGAGTTTTTGCTTTCAAATCTTCATCTACCAAATGAAAAAATCCATAAGCATTGTAACATACAAACTTTGGTCTAGGTATGTGTGTGAGTTAGAGATGGTGGGGGTAGTAGGAAGAATGATTTAAATCATATCGTCCTACTACACGGTTTAACGATAGAATTTGTTCCATGTATCTGCAAAGTAGCAAAACAAGATTGGCTAAAACTCTACAGCAGAAAGAAATAATGATTATGTATGAAATAATTAATATACAGCATAGTGCCATAATACCTGGTAAGCCAACTTTTTGAATGGCACACCACAATAAAAGCCATCTCAAAACTTCGAAGTTATGTCTGGGACAATAAAACAGTCATTCTAATCATTAATATGATCAAAGGGGAGTAACAGAAAGTTTTATTTCAGGAACTTATCATATCGAATTCAATTTTATTATTACCTTACTTCCTTGGTACAAAATGGAAAAACATGGCAATGAAATGTCAGACGACACGAATTAAGTGATCATACAACTTATCAAAAGTAGATACAGGGCATCAGAATTTTTAAACATAAACATCAAGACAAATCTACAATAAATTTGTAAGGTTTTAAAGAATTGGAGGGGATGTGGGGATGTTGAAAACAGGATGCAAAAGGGAAGACCCTGATTTGTAACTGTCAGAGAAGAATGGACACTTTCCAGGACAACTTTGAAAGAGATTACAGCTGATTTCTTACAAAGTGTTTGGGCCATTTTGCACCAATGTCGTCTGCTACTATCAAAATAATGGTATCTGGATGTGTAACATACTACGGTATAGGAAATTTAGAATTTTAAATAAAAGTATGAACAGAAATATATTCAAACACTTGAAGTCAAGTTGATAACAATATATGGCAGGTTGTTGTCAAACATTTTGGCAATAATACATGATACTTTCAAGATGACAATGCCCCATGTCACTGGTCCAATGAATCTGAAATTTGAAACATCATAACAGAATGGCATGTTTTACCAATGATATTTTCAATTCTTGCATCGAAGTGGGTCAATTCCAGTTTGCCAAAATTCTACTATATGGGACGTATTCTAACCGTGAAAAGGGCTTGTCCCAAGACACAGATTATTCTGAGTGGGGGGAGGGGGGGTAACTAAGCATTTCAAATTCCGACAATCGTATGATGAATCAATTAATCAAATGTCAATTATTTACATACATGAATTGAAATAGAAATCATGTATATAGTAATGATTTTTAAAGAACGAAAATAACATTCCCATAACGTTAAACATGATCAAGACATGAGCCCAAACTTGTTTACCTTCGATGCAAACACCGCCAGTATAAATCATGCTCAAGTGACTACTTCAAAACATTATAAACATACAGAGATTGTAATATGGCTAATTACCTGTCTCATGTAGAAAGCATAGCTACTGTGTTTCTGTTTGTGACGTAAATCTTTTATGATGATATCGTCAACTCCAGTCCAACCGCGGCCAGTACGCCATCTTGCTTCCTCGACGCTTCCAGGAATTGTGGGTAGGTATGTTAATTGGCGGGCTTTTTAATTTTTTTTTTTAAATGAACAGCCACTTTCACAACGCTCTTTAAACCAACGGAACATTCCAAAAATATGAACACTGTCATAAAAATTCCTCGATATAGGCTATATAAAGATTAATTTTACTTCTTATAAGATAATACTTTCTGAAACAAACAAACTAAATGTTATAATCAATATAATTATATTATCAGTTTATATCTCGCGTAGGTTCTGTGAGTTATAATGTATGACAAAATTATTATATAAAGCAGAGACATTCATTTATGTCTCTGTTGTAAGTAAGTAAGTAAGTAAGTAAGTAAGTAAGTAAGTAAGTAAGTAAAGTAAGTAAGTAATTAAGCCTTCAACTATACTTCGATTAATATATTGAGTAATAACATATTGAGAAGTCTAGTGTATCGAAAACCAGTGTAGTGTATCGGAAACCCTTGGCTAGCGAAGATGGGCCCATCGGACCTATATTTCACGGTTAAATTGGGGTCTGCCCAGTAGCTCAAAGGTTCATTAGTCTGAAGGCCCAGTAGTTCATTAGTCCGAAGGCCCACTAGTCCGAAGGTTCATTAGACCGAAACTCGATGTAGTAAATGTTGTGAAGGTTAAAGTAACTAAAAGGGCCAGGTTTGATTAACCATTTTTCACCTTAACAGGTTCTTAGAGGTTAAGAACACAAAATACTATGAAAAGAGAGTACTTTAATATGAATTGTTATCGCTATAAAGATCTGCAAGATTATTTTCGTATACCTGTATGTATAATAACTTTTTTTCTGGTATACAGATTTCTGCCTCTTTATTTTAACTTTTGTTCTCATGAACGTTAAATTTGTAATAGATATATAAAAGTCAGCGTGAAAGTTTGGTTTATCTTATCCTGAAAGCTTTAAATATGAATTGAGCGCAATGTCGGGGAAAGTTACAAAGTAGTGAATGTTTAGATAAGTCGTTGTCATTCAAATTTGCGGAGTCTATATAGTGGCATCTAAAAGAGAGTTGCGTAAGTCGTCATTTTAAAAGAAAGTGTTTTTCAGTTTCTATTAATCATATTCGTCGATTCAAAGATAGATTTCAGTTGATGGCTTCAACTTTTCTCGTTATTTTTTTCCCCCAGATGAAAACTTGTTTTGTAATTCTCTTGTTATCCGTTTTTATTAACCTAGTCTAAAGACGAATCATATGTACTTGTTTTGTTTCGAGAACTGGCAGGTGCCCATCCACATTCTCCTCGTATAGCTAATACATGTAACGGTGCTAATCTATGAGTTCCAAGGAAATACCATATAGCGCGATCCTGAACTTGGTCCAATGAGTGGAAATTTTGATAACCCCACACCCCACTACAGTAATCGAGAACTGGTGCAACACAGCTGTAAAAAAAGTTTTTCGAGAGAGGAAAATCTCATATCGTTCAAGCTATGAATTTTTGATATTAACGATCCTAAAGCTCGCCCTCCTGATTTGGATTTTTCGGCGTTACTTTTGAAATCTCTGTTTTCGTTAAATAAATCACCAAAATTTTTATAAACTGAAACATATTCTAAGCTGTGTTACCATCACGAAATGTAAATCTACTTCTTTTCATGTTTCTCTTTCGGAAATAATTAATTTTTTACTTGGCCAAATTGATTTGTAGATGCCATTTTGTACACCACTTAGTCACGACATTAAGAATTTCCTGCATACCCTCTTCATTTCTAGAGAGCTATATCATCAGTATTATAATACAACCACGTCAACCCATTTCATCAAACATTCACGGAAGATCTTACTTCTTTGAAACAAATAGTGTATACTATAGTATATTAGTATTAAGATACATACATGTGGTTCATTTATTAAGGTTAAATTTTTACAAGGTAGTGAGAAATTGAAGCTTAATTCTTGTTTGACTGTGCTGACGCTTTTGCAAATTGTATAATATTATTATCAAGGTTTTAATGAAAAAATGTATCTTAGAATTGAACAAACTGTAAAGTTGGACCAATTGGCATTTTGTTTATTGATATGTGAGGACGGTTAGTTTTAATATATTAGGATATTTTATTTTTGCTGAAATTAGTATAAAAGAATTAAATATAATTAAAATTGTATAAATATACCTACTGATGAGTCTGATGTAGCCATTAATTAAATCCATTTTAAATACTTGTATGTAGTGTATATTGAGATATTCTGTGAATAGATTCTATGTTATGCATTCCTAATTTAATCAAATATATTATCAATTGTTATTGTATAAGAATAAATGATTGATTTAATTTTAATTACTATCTATTCAAGTCCAAGTGAAGTGTTCCTTATTTATGTAAAAGAAATTGTGAAATGGAGTTATTTCCCTTTGGCTTGTGTGTTAATGTGTTTAAGTTATGTTTGTGTGTATTTCAGAGCAATCATTTTTCATCTTATAAACTTCAATTAAAAAAAAATGTTACACCCAAACCAGGGCCATCTATTGAAAACTGTAACAATTCAATGAAATGATATTCCCTTCGATAGTTTACTATTCTTAAAATTTTGTCAGTCTGCTTCTTAGCCCCCCTCCCTTTTTCCAGAAAAAACCCTGCTTTTACAACATGTATGACCAACCAGATAATCTTTGGTTATTCATTCCGATGAGTTCATTACACAGAAGGAAGAACCCGTTCTCCACATATGGTAGTCATTATTACTATTTGGAAGTCAAACGACAGTTCGTACTTTCTGAACTTGTTTTTAATGAATTTGAAGAGTTTGGATCGATCGCGAAATAATTCACAAATAGTCGACCTCAAAGTATAAAATGATACACCATTTAACAATAAATATTTTCATTAAGTATATTTAAAAAAAACATTTAAGATCAGTTTTGAAAAGATCAAGAAATGTATTCACATAAAACATATGGGGTTATAACAAAATATTCAAAAATTAAAAAACTATTTTTTTTTTTTATCATTTTTCTACAATATCGATTTTTTAAACACAAATAAATTGAAAAGACAGCTTTTATTTAAGAAATAAAATATGTCAGAAAGGACAATACCTTTTACGATGGTTTTAATTTCACAGAGAATCTATTTTTCTATCATAATATAACCACGCCCTTTTTCCAATTATAATTCTTCTGAGTTATAAAGATTTACATCATTATTCTTTCTCTCGCTATTTTTTTTTTTTTTTACCAAAGTCGTAAAAGCAAACGTTCTTTCTATGTAACATTTCTATTTCCAGCATTTATACACAATATTCACGATGTAATATTGTAAAAATGTAATGTTTTCCACGTCTACAATAATCTTACGTGATAACAAAAATCTGTTGACTACAACCGTAAATTACGTTAGTGGAATTTGGTACAAATATGGTTGATAAGCCGTCATTTTTGCACTCGGTTCGACGCAGTCTGCATGCCTTTCTGCAAGTCTGTCAGTCTGTTCGTCACTTTAACCATCTATAAATTTTTTGTTCATTGGTGCCAGGTGAAAAAAATATTTTATCTGGCGGACGCCACATAATTTATCTGGCGGCCGCCACATAATTATCTGGCGGACGCCATATAAATTATCTGGCGGCCTCCATAAATTTGTTTTGCAAAAAAGTGAGTGTTGTTGTATTCATATTTGGTTGAGAAGATGGATGTTGAAAGAGCCGCTGTTTAACAGTTTAACAACACAGATTTAATACAGTCAGTTAAATTGTTTCATTTATGTGGCCATGAAAGCTAATACACATTTATCTTAGTTTATCTTTATAAAGCCTGTGCAAGCTGTCGTGGTAAAACAAAACCTGACTGTAATCTGTGTTTTTAAATTCTTATGCCAAAATTAAAACATATAGAAGGCAGTGCGCTCCTTTTACTTATACCTGTTTACATAACAGTCCTCTCAAGTTAAGTTTTTTTTTTATTAATTGTTAAGGAGCTCAATGGTCAACAAATTAACCATCAGGTCTACCTAAAAATTTTAAAAGATATGATTTGTTTTGCTATTAACTATTATTTAGTAAAGAAAAACCCATATATTTTACTTGTCAAATTTGGGTATTATCCTATATTTTCTTTTTCTATAGGAGATCAATACAGTCTCTTTAAATGGCCAGGACCATCGAGCCCTCTTAAGACTTCCTGAACGGGTGTTTAGTTCAGTTTTAAAAGTTTAGAAACAACTCTGAAATACAATATTTTACGACAAATAATACAAGGCACAAAGTAATATCTAAATCATTCTAGATTTGAATAAAGTCTAATGTATATTCCATTCCACCAGTGATTCAAAACTTAAGCTCTGCAATTGAAATTTGGTGTCAAAATTCAGAAATTATTAATATAACTAATAAATTAGAGTGTATTCACTACTCCCTAAAAGCTCCCATTAAAACATGCGCGCGCATCAGGAAGCCAGGCTTTATCTGGCGGTTGCTAGAAAATAATGTGGCGGCCGCCAGATAATAAGTGGTGGCCGCCAGATAAAATATTTTTCTAAGTGGCACCAACGGGCTTCCGTAGGTTTTGAGAAAATTACGAGAAAAATACGCCCATTCATTTTTATGGTCATTGGTCACACATGAATATTTACGGAAGCAATATGGCAATTTTCATCTTTTGAAAAATAAATGTTGACTTTGGCTTAGCATCGGTGCACACCAGTTTTCCTTGGGTGATCATTCCAATGTTACCCTCGCTAGCGTCCAATATTTTCTCGCTGTTTTGATTTCCAGAAATGAAAATTTATTTTGGCGAACCTTCACATACTTGTTGAATGCTCATTAGCTATGACGCCAATCGGTTCAATATTTTTATGTCAAGGTAACTTTAAAATCTTTATTCTTTTTTCCCCGTTACCCCATATTCAGGTCTTTCTTAAAACTATTTGTAGCTAAATTAGCACGATTTGCGTAAGAATATAATGACCTACATTTAAGGGTAAGAATATAATGACCTACATGTAAGGGTAAGAATATAATGACCAACATGTAAGGGTAAGAATATAATGACCTACACGTAAGGGTAAGAATATTATGAACTACATGTAAGAGTAAGAATATTATAACCTACATGTAAGGGTAAGAACATAATGACCTACATGTAAGGGCAAGAATATAATGACCTTCACGTAAGGGTAAGAATATAATGATCTACACGTAAGCGTAAGAATATGATGACCTACATGTAAGGGTAAGAATATAATGACCTACATGTAAGGGTAAGAATATAATGACCTACATGTAAGGGTAAGAATATAATGAACTACACGTAAGGGTAAGAATATAATTACCTGCACGTAAGGGTAAGAATATAAAGACCTACACGTAAGGGTAAGTATATAATGCCCTACATGTAAGGGTAAGAATATAATGCCCTATATGTAATTGTATGTCGTTTATTGACGATCAATCATCAAAATACAAATTGTGTAAATGAAGACTCTTTCTTTCATAAGACAACAACGGAAAATGACATTATGATCTTAAATTTTAATTCCTGATAAAAAAAAATACAAGAATTAGCATTTCTCTTGGAAACAAATACACACAAATTGATCATATAGGACAATACAAATACCATTACGGCGAAATTTCTCATATATCACATCAAACAACAAAAATCTGATTGTCAAGATGAATACATCTAACATCATTTCAAAAGTATAAGTAATACACCGTTTCATTGCATGTCGGGATCGAGCTTCAGCGTTTGCCGTAGAAGTATCCACTGGAAGAATCCATTCCAAGTTGTCCGAAACGCTTCCTCTTGCCTCCATACAAATATCCATTGGAGCCTTTGATCCCTAGCCTCCAGAAGCGCTTGTCTTTGTCGCTGTCGCGCTTTCCGTACAGGTAACCACTGGATCCACCGAGACCCAGTGTCCCAAACCGTTTCTCGTCATCGCTTCTCTTGCCGTAGAAGAAGCCGGTGGACCCTCCCATTCCTAGGCTTTTATACCTCTTGTCCACACCCATGTCTCTTTTCCCAAAGAAGTACCCGCTTGATCCACTAATTCCAAGACGACTGAAGCGCTTATCGTCACTGCGCTTTCCGTACAAAAACCCCCGCGATCCCCCAAACCCCAACCGTCCATATCTTTTATCGAGGTCACGCTTTCCGTAGAGATAACCGCTCGACCTTCCCATTGACAGCGTTCCGAACCTCTTATCCATATCATTATCTGCAATAGCTTCCGGCGGAACGTCCTCGACGTCACCGTAGCCGTCTAGAACAACCCCTTTCTCTAGATTGTTGATACTGAAAGCTTCCTTTAAACAGTCCTCGCTATTCTTTGTGCAGATTTGACAAAATTGAAATGCTTTGTCCTCACCGCAGCAGTCTGTTAATTTTACAGCAATAATTTGAGGAAGCCTAGAGCAGGCGATGCACGTCTGCGCGATGTCTAGGTCCGCGTCACAGCGCGTGCCCTCCCCCGTATCACTTACAGGAATCGGGTTCTCCTTGTCGGCTGCGGAGATGCAGAACATCCCGAGGAAAACTAAAATCAGCATCTGGAGAGAGAGAAAAGAACGTCACATTGTGATGAAAGACAGGTCACAATTGAATAATTGTTAATGTAGTAACAACCGTTCGTGAAAAATAGCATGTGCGAGACAATTTTTATTAGGCAATTGCACTGTGTTATACAGCCAATGCTTTAACGTAAGCAAATACATTGCTGCAAAGCTGAGCTCTTCCAATATTTTCCATCAGTTTGGTACAGCTTTGCTGCTAGTAAATACAGTGAATGGTTCTGTTTCTTAACCACTGTGTTATTTTATTTTATTTCTAAAACATTGGCGGTTTATAGTCTCTGCTGTTATCATGGCTACACTTCTTTAACATTATGATCTGCCAAAAATTATACAAACTCATCAAGTAGGAAACCAGTCAATTTTTGTATTCGTTTGATAGAATGAGTTTTTATCATGTTAACAATTCTGTAGAGTGACTTTTAACATAAGACGTGAATTAGTATTTGTAGCGTAAGGCGATAGCTGGGTGGTTTATGTTTTGAGCCATTAGTGGGGGATCAATACGCCCGGACTGGGAACTCGTTAGGGATCTATTAAGGTCACGCATCAGTGGCCCAAACTGATGCTATCCAACAAAGGGCGGTAATGACCTCAGTTAAATGGATGACAGGGCGAGGTAAATAGCGACCAGACCAACCGTTCACAAGTTGTTTATCTGAAGTAAGAAGAGTCAATATTTTAATGGGAACGCTGAGTATGTTTTATATGGTGTCTTATTTAATCGTGATTGTAAATGGAAATAGTCTCAATTAATCTTTATCAGGCTCGTGTTCCGCGGCCCGGAGTGATACAAATGAGCGACCTCTCGTGGACGTAATTATTATCTTCTGCGGAATCAGCCGCAGAGGAAACAAATCAGAGAGATTTAAAAGCAATTATACCAATCAACAATTTTATAATTGAAACGTGATTCACTTAAGGTGGAATGCCCCTCTACTATTTAGTATGCCACTTTTTTTTTTTAATTCTTTACATTGATATTCATTAAAGTCAGTATCAATAGACGAATCGCTGCTATATTTAATGTGTCGAATCATGATATGAAGAAAATTAGAAGAAAAAGCAAATTTTACTATCCCAGCATTAAATTTAAAATATTAAATGTACAGTTATATACATTTTCAATAAATATTACAAAATATTATGAAGCGTCGCTTTTTAGTTCAGAATAGCACTTTGTTGTTAAGGTTTGTAACAAAAATTGCTTCAATCAGCAAGAGTTATCTTTCTATATCATGAAATATTGGAGGTTTTTCGTACAGTAAATAATAAATTGCCATAGTTTCTAAATTTTCTAAGGAGAAAAAGGATAAGATAATCTTGAAAGGGTCCATATGTTTTATAAATGCTAAAATTGTAAACCAAAACATGTTTTAACACAAAACGAGGATCAAATGAATGCTTGAGTAACTTGAAATTTCCAGTAACTGGTATGATCATAATATAGGAATATAGGGATATCAAGCTAGTCTTGTATAAAATGGGCTAGTGTTGTTTTTCTTTAATTTGTTTTCCCATTTCTGCTCTCTCAGAATAGAAAACCTTTATTAAATTTTAGACATTTGATCTTATTAGTTTGATGATGCAAACTAAGTATAGAGTTTGCGATTGTCAGTCGTGTTTTCTCCCAGTAACAATACATTTACCTTTGTTAATCAGCATAAAGAGAGAAATGAAATTTTTCCATCCAAAGATTCTCTGGCCTAAAACTTCAAAACGTATTGTTCATATACTGTACTAGTACACTGAATGTAATTATATTTGGGGGGAAAATCCCAATCCATTTGGGGGGGAGGGGACATAGTTATTGCCTCATTTTAAAAAGAAATTATGTATGTGTTTTGTTTCCAAAGGGAAAATCCGGTTATTGAAATGGTGAAAATGGCGGGCGTGCGGGCGGCTGACATAAAGGTACCCCTATTGTACGGAAAAAACTCCTCCTAGTTTTCAAGATAGGAAGTTTTTGTTTTGCAGATCACGTAGTACGCAGATTACATACATCAGAGATGTGCATATTACTTTGATTTTTGTTAATTTATGCAAAGAATACAAGCTGTTGAACTTAATCATTTTTTTGCAAAATATTGCATATAGAGTATCCCGTTTCTCTGGATAGGTAGTGTTTATCAATTCACGGTCGACAAATAGATTATGGATACTTTTCACTCAAAAGAAAACTTGGTTTACTATCACATTGACAGCTTTTCTCTTTTCTCTTTTTATAGTTTTCTATAATTTTTTGCACCCTGTCGAAATTGGGGGAACTTTTAATTCGTTTAAATTCATTTCAAATAAATGTCGCTGATAAATTGGGGCCCAGCATCCCCCGGCCCCTTTGTGCTACACGCTCATAATTTTAAGTAAACTGAAAGAAACTGAGATTATTTTCTACAAAAGTTATCTCTCTTATCAGAGGGTCATTCCACCTTAACGTTTGTCTCAATGACAGGTACTTGGCATTATTCGTCAAAACCATTTCACTATAGGTAAAACAAGATAAATGGTCTACCAGTAATAAGAAATGGATTTATGAATAGTGCCTAAGCTTTGAATTACCAAAAAAGTAATAAGCAAATAGAGTGTCATGACGTCAAAGAATTTGCTCGTAGTTATAATTTTTACATCGAAATTTTGTTTATTCAAGTTCTAATCATCATATGTACAATGGTTTTCAGTTTCATTAGAGTTTTACAGTAATTTTATTTAAAACTTGTTACTGTAGGGGACACCATAAAAGGGGATTGTATCATCAACACTATTATGTTGAATTAAGTGTGTACTGCAGCCAACTGCATATGCCAACTGCTTACTGAAACTGTTGACAACTTTCTTCAAACTGTTGACAACATAATGCAAACTGTGGACAACTCGCTGCAAACTGTTGACAACTTATTGAAACTGCTGACAATTTACTGCAAACCGTTGACAACTTACTGAAACTGTTGACAACTTACTGCACACTGTTGACAACTTACTGCAAACTGTTGACAACTTACTGCAAACTATTTACAACTTACTGCGAACTGTTGACAACTTACTGAAACTGTTGAAGACTTACTCCAAACTGTTGATATCTTACTGAAACTGTTAAAGACTTACTGCAAACTGTTGATATCTTACTGCAACATGTTGACAACTTACTGCAACATGTTGACAACTTACTGCAAACTGTTGACAACTTACTGCAAACTGTTGATATCTAACTGCAACATGTTGACAACTTACTGAAATTGTTGAAGACTTACTGCAAACTGTTGACAACTTACTGCAAACTGTTGATAACTTATTGCAAACTGTTGACAACTTACTGCAAACTGTTGAAAACTTAATGCAAAGTGTTGACAGCTTACTGAAACTGTTGATAACTTACTGCAGCATGTTGGCAACTTACTGTAAATTGTTGCCAACTGAAATTGTTGACAACTTACTGAAAATTGTTGACAACTTACTGCAAACTGTTGACAATTTACTGCAGACTGTTGAAAACTTAATGCAAACTGTTGACAACTTACTGCAAACTGTTATTGACATTTGTAAGATGATTCTACATGATGGCCAAAAAATATGTCTTTCAGTGAAGAAGTATTTCAAGAAAGGGTGTAGAAAACGGCTTTTCTTCGTAGCAAGCATTTATTAATTATAAAGATATTGCCCTCCTATCCCCGGAAATACACAAAATAAAAAGTTTATTAACACATTTTATTTACAGAGTTTTTATCTGTAATTTTCAAGTGAGCAATGTTATAAATATTAGCAATTCAGTGACTCGGATCATCTATTCAATTATATTGACGTTACATATAAAATATTAATCATGAAATAAGAGAATAAAACTTTCCTCTAAAACTCAGATTTCTTCCTTTTTTAACGAATAAAGCTAATTTACGTTTCCAACAAGCACTGATGCAACCGTTTATTTAACCACATAATGTTGATAATTTCATATCAAGCAATAAATTTATGCAACAAGTTTGAAATATAGTATGTATCTTGGGTAAGCGTTCACGCGAGTAATAGCAAACACAAGTACTCTTACATAAATTCATATTTTTCTAGAGCATAAAAATTTCTTAGCATGATCATTCACTTATCTTTCGGACTTTCAAAGCATCTTTTTCGGATTTTAGCCAGTATTTATTTGTTTCTAATCCACAACCGCTTCTAAGATGTCAGTGAATTAGGAACATCAGACTGGTGTTATTTTGAACCCGTATTTATTTAGTAGAATCACACCTTTGTTCATCAATAAACAGTTGCATTGATTTGCACGCACTTATTCAGTTGAAACTCTTTTTTCACTAACTGCATGATAGAAATTATGCCAACGTGGCTGAGATATAGTTTTGGGGCATCCATTACCATGACCTCAATAGGTTTTTTTGTGCACTATGTCGCTAAAGCAAGGACACGGTAAGCATGCATTATGCAAAACAATAACGAACAGTAAGGATTTAGATCGCGAAATTTGCAGCTGGCAAATAGCAGTTAGCATTTCTTATTTGAAGCTCTACACATTTTTTTCTTGCAAAAAGAAACATCCTAGTCTTTTTAAAAGAAAAAACTGTATCTTATAAATGCAGTTGATATAAAATATCAAATTATATTGGACAAGATTGTATTATAATACTCTTATACGTGTTTATATGTTATATCTGCTTCTTTTTACAATCTTAAAATGTTTATGATACACGTTATCATATCCTATTTGCCATATCCTAAATTCTGTATTTACATTCACCTTGATAATTCACAAAAACTAATTTACATTATGACTACATATTCAAATTTTCATACCGGGTAAATTCCAAATTTCGTAAGAAGTAAATAAATCTAGATGATGATTTTTATCATTTTTTTAATAATAAAAAATACGATTATGTTAATCATTTGATATTGAAAGGATTAAGAATTTTTTAAATGCAAAACTCTAGATGACGATTTTTTTTTAAATTTTGAGAATTTTTGAAATAGGAGAAAACAATGAGCAAAAGTACAAGTGACTATGTGGACTCTTCATTCAAAAAGGTTTAAGGCACTCAGTGGACGAACTTATCTGTTAAAGTGGGAGATCAGCTGTGTTGTTATTGATTTAAGGACATATCTTCCTAACAAGTGTCATACATTATTTCATCATTAAGTATCCAGCAGTTCCTAATCACGAAAAGTTCTTTACATCTGAGGAGCCAAGACAAAGCTTTATAAAAGATATACTGATAAAACACTGCGTTGTCATTTGATTATATGACTTATATTGATTAACAATCTGTACAATATAGCCAGAACGACTGTCAATTCTAGAGACAAGTTTGGGAAGGGGTGATATGAATTGCTCTGGCACCGAGTTTAACAAAAAAAAAATATTCAAAGACTTTGCACAGAAAACTTTCTTCATTAGTATTTGATAATAAATCATATGATATTGGAAAGATTAAGAATTTTTAAAATGCAAAAATGACTTAAACAATCTGAAAAATTTTGAACAATTTCTCATAGTTTACTGCAAAGACTATACGTCATAAACATAAGAGTAATCCGAATACATTTCTCTCTAGCGGATATAAACGATCATTTATTATTTTTTATTGCTTAGTATTTTGAAATATTTTTTGTGATTATACATTTTTTATCATAAATAAACAAAAATCGAACTCCTAAATACACTTCAATATGGATGACTATTACTAATTGCAACTTTTTGAAATCTGTGAATTTTATCTGGTTAACTTGCAAGGAATTCCGTTGATTTTTTTTTATCTAACGTACCTGTTTTTGATTAATAATCTTCACATTTAGATTAGAATTCCTCGGGTAAGTAACACTCTTCGGACACTATTTCCCTCCGCAGCTTTTTGCCTATGTAATTCTCTGCACCACTTTCGTTTCGATCGATTGGTTTTAAGTGGCCAACACCAAGATTTATTGACAGACAACTTTCTACATCGCGATATCACACACACTATTCAAATTTTTACATCTGATCTGATGCAATGAGAAAATTACAGAAGATAGAACACCCAGCTGCCTGTCACGAAAGGAACTCCTCCTGCGATAATATATGGAGTCGGAGTTTGATGGCGGAAAAAGAACTGGGAGCTTATGATAAAGTGGGAACACTAATATCTCGTCATGTTTTCTTTGGCTTTATCATTGATAGATTCGTTCGTACTTCATTTGCAATTGGCTCCATTAACGATTTTCTTTACACAATGACAATTTACACTACAATTAGCTATACTCATCACTTAAACTGATGCGCTTCCTCAATCACAAAATGGCCCGTTTAAAACTTCATAACAATAAAATATCTTATTGTTTCTTTATAACCAAACACGGGAAGAAGGTAGTAAAGTTACCTTATTGTTACTTTTTCGATATTAAAATGGATATTGAATGCATTATATTTAATAGTTTTTTCTAATCACAAAATTTACAACATGTACTTCACACATTTTGAAATTGACATTAAAAGGAATTGAAACAAACTGAAGGTTTCTTTAAAACAACTTTACGTTTAGCTCTATACGGTAAATATTCTTCATTTTGCAAACAATCTGTTTCAGTCACAACATACAGTCAATCTCCACTGGAGTAGGTACGATGTTGGTGCTATTATGTTGAGGGGTTGAATACCGAGTTAATGTGATTGAATTCAGTGAATTTTATCTAACGGGGGTTTTTTACCTAAAAGAATTTTTAGTCGGAAAAGAACCGTTGCTTTGGGGTGTTAGTTGTACTCTGATTGCAACGATTTTCCCGTTCTACTACCACGATTTTTAATATGGAAGCTTCATGAAACCATTGGAAATTTCCATTTTGTTAAGTCTATGCATATCAATTGATTTTTGAATCTCTAACTGTATTTGAATGCATAATCAAATAAAAATAACTTGTATTAAAGTACTCTCAAAACGAATATAATTGATTGCTCCATTATTTCTTTTACCGACGGATGTATAAGAACATCGAAATCCTGGTCAGATTGATTCAGTAATCTCTTAATTTCTGAGAAAGTGTTACATTTAAAGGCGCGGATGCTTCGCCAATAAACGAGATTATCCTTTTTCCGGTGACCTTGGTGTCAATTGTCGCTCATTTTCTTAGGGTGGTAACAGAATTCGCCGGCAATTTCCCGGCTATACCGGGACCGGCTTCTGTCAGCCAAACCACCGTCTCGCCTTGCTGCCCAGTCTCCGCAGCGTAAGAATTATCTTGCATTCTCCCGCTAACCATCCCGTAGCTCATGCGTCCGATTAATAAGCGGAAATTACTCGATTATTTTTTCATGGAATTCCTGTAAATTTGCATAGTCCGACTCCTAATGGTCATAAACAACGGATTTAATGCTATTTTCATTTAAGACTGTAAAAGGAACACAACAACTCATTATTCACCATTAAGAAGATATGTTGGATATTGTGCAGATAATACTTCAACAACAACTTTGCAAATTGCTAGCATAATGTGTTTCTCTTAACCGTAAAAACAAACCTTGCTCATAATTATCTAACGCTGCAATTCTATTAACAAATATGTCTATTTCATAACCTTTATATATGACACCAAATTTTTATTTGATTAAAAATCTTAAGACAAAAAAGCAACATATTTGCAATCCTGATTTTAAAAGGGGCCATATAATATGATTATGAAAGTTCGCGCAAGATATCACAAATTGGTGAAAAGAAATGCAAAGCCACCTCCTGGCCTATTTAATAGACAGTCTCGGAGCTAAATGATCGCATTATTAATTTCCCTCCGATTTTATTACCTGAATTGTTGATTCAATGCGCGATTTTGTCATTTTGTTATCAAGTGAGCTCCATAATAATTAAGATACAATGTGCCAATGTATTATGTGTCCGTCCTTAATTAATACATATACATGAAGTGTCCCCACCAACGCAACGATAACTCGTTTTGTAAAAAGAGTCAGATTACTAAAAAAAAGTTTCTGCTTATCATCTAAATAAAATGATTTCTTGGTTCATTGATCAAAATTGTGTCAGCCCATATAGTTTTATTTTATACTCTGATCACTATATCATACATCTATTCATTGACAATCATGCGCAATGAGCGAAAATTAAATTTGGTTCAAAAAAGTTTGATTTTTTCATGAAAGGTATACCTATTTATTTTGCAGTCGCACTTGGACAGTGATTAGATCTGTGTCTGGCAGCATAGTGACGTAAGTCTACGCTACTTCCGGGGATCGACGGATGTTGAGTTTGGTTTATATTCTAATCTTATTTATTGTGCAAATTTTCATTTTTATTATTTCCGTTCCTAGTGCAAAACTGTAATTTTTATTTTACAAAATAGTCTATCTTTATCCATTTAATTAACTTTGTTTCACAAAGTTATAACGGTGCTGAAAAGACCTTCAATGTCGATTAATTAGTAATAAACAGCATTGAGTTGAACATATTCCATTGACAATAAAGTCATAGAGATTTGACAAAGGTTTCAAAACTAATTATCCATAAACTATTGTACTGATTTTAAACACTCACATTTTGTAGGATTTGTTTAATTTGAATACAAAGAGTAATGAGTGCATAAATATCTAAATAAATAATATGTAGATTATTATAGACATTGGGTTCATTAGAATATAAAATTTTCTGGTTTTGTTTGATAATTCCATACTCTTGTAGAATAGTTTGGTAACAAACTTATTTCAAATTAATAAAGGATTATGGATTGATTATTCTCTTTTTAACGTATATTTTTTACAAGTAAAATACCCGAATACAAGTGGTGTGAATCTTAAAAGTCCATGCAATCTCCTTAAAATTGAATTTGCTCTGCGTATTTTTGAATGAATATATATCATATTCAGAAATATTTTTTTCTATGTTAATAATGTTTTCGAGGTTTTATAATATTCAACTTAGACGGTTGTACAACAAGATTTATCCTTAAATATGCTATTTTCCTCAAACACGGTTTTGTGATAGGAGTTATATGGAAACGCGCTTCCTGGAAGAAATCACCACCAAGAAACCGGCGCTTTAATGACTTGCCATTCACGATCGCCGAACTTTATTTAATTTAAGGGTAATCTTCAACCTCCCATGTCCTATTGGGAAATCAGAGATACCTTTAATGCATCTTTATCATTTTTATTGACTTTCTTTTTTTCATTTTTATTTTACAGTGTCATGAAATGAAACAGAAAAATGCAAACACCCAAAATGTCTCAGATCATATAAAATAGAGATTACAAACAAATAGCAAAAAATTTAAAAATCAGATTACTTTTAACTTACCTTCGTCTTGTAAACGTGTTTCAAAGTTTATGCATTAATATTTTTGAATGGATATTATAGCGCCGCTTCTTTATTAAATAGCTACTCGCGGATTAGTTTCCTATCGACTGATCACGCGTTGTATTCCTACACAACTTCCGACCATTACAAACAATCTATTGTTCAATATACTTGGTCCATTTGATGTCCTTAAACGAAATACAAATGGTGAATACCGTTTGCAAATAAACGTGTAAAGTTGTGAAACATATTTCCAGGATTATGTAGCAAAGAAAACACACGCAAGAGAAATTACGCTCATAAACAATGATTAACTTGTTGGTTGGTATTGCGCGAGTTAATGTCGCACAAATCAATGCCCTGCTAATGGAATTTATTGGTTTCGAGACAAATGAATTTACTTTGAAATTTGTATAACGACTACTGTACAAAACATGACGAGTGCTATCTAATTTATCAATTAAGTCAACGCTTTTTTGGCTTAAATTGTGTGAAACTAAGTGCCGGGGGTATGGGGCGATCTTTTGAAAGTCAATCTGCCCGGAGATCAACGGACACGTTCCATGACACTCATTTTGAAATATTTGCTCACTGGAATGGCTATTTACCCCAGAGGAACACTTTTAGTTTGGGAACATGGTGGACTGATTTCAAAACAGATATGATTTTGTACTCAAAGCCATTCGCCAAATCAATGACCAATATTTAACTCAAAGTCCAACCACTCCGCGTGTTTATTTTTGTCATTGAACCCACTTTTGGGAGAGCATGATGATTAATATATGAAGTGCAAAGCAGATATCAAATCAAACAGGACCGGGACAACAGATTTAGTCCAGCGGGGGCGATATCAAACATTAAGATGCAGTTTTGTCCATCTCTGAGAAATAAGAATGGACGATCCTCCCCGTGATGTAATTTTTTGCCGTTATGGATTCTATGTTTCTAAATGCGGCTCGGTCTTCTAAAGGCATATAGAATTGCAACCTATTCCATTTTGGATATCCTTTATTCAAGATCATTAAATTGTAAACACTTTCATACAAATATAAAATCTCGACAATTTGAAATGACTATTGATCTCTACAGCTGATAACCGTGTAAGTATTCTAAAAGTATCATCAACTTGAAATTGTTTCCTGAAACCAATTTGATGACATCAGTCTCTTCATTCATAGAAAACTCTAGGTTTAAAAACACGAATGTATTTGAATGAAGACTTGCGCAAGTATATTTGACGTATATTCAATTTCTAAACAAGTATTTTCTTTTTGTGGGCCTCTAGAGCAAACAAGACAATATCGGACCAGTGGGCGTGGGTTTGTGTACCCCGTGAGGATTGGTCCTGTTATAGGTTAGACGTGTGCTTATGACAAAGTATAAGTAAGGTGTGTGGCTATGTCAAGAAATAAAGACGTATAGGCGTTGCTATTGTAACATTACCACCAAATATAACATCTCACTGGTGCAAAATAAATGCAGCTTCTGTTTTATTATAATGAAGCAAAACATGAAAATTATTTTGTGTGTTCTGATTTATTGTTTAAAGAAATCGTATCCCAAAACATGTCTGCAAAAACCCAGAAATTTTGCTTCTATAGCCCTCCCAGTAACCTCTGACTTAACAGCAGATAAGAAACAACCATATCAGCATCTTATTGTTGTTTATAGTTTAATTGAGATTGGTTACAAGAATGAATAACGTTTAAGCCATATTGGCGTTGATCCAGTCGAGGTATTTGCTGACTCGTACGTAAACGCTGGGGAATCCCTCACACGTGGTGATTCCCCATGACGTAGCTCCGGCCAAAACGTAAGCTCCGTTATCCTTACACACCAAAGGTCCTCCGGAATCGCCCTGCAGAATCAAACAATCAAAAGATGAAAGGGCACATTTTCTACACCAAAAAAATACGTATTTTGCATCTTTTTCTTGAACAAATGACGTTTGTTTCATCACAACAGCAAAACAGTGTTAACTGCAGAGGACTCACATTACAAGCTGATTTGCCTTCTGCCTCTATGCAGATGTGCGTGTCAAATATGGATGCACCGGAAACCGCTCTCCATTGGTCGGCACAGTTTCCGTTGTCAATGACATCCATGCGGGCCTCCATTAGTACCTCAGCTGTACCACTGTTTGCTGATTACATAATTAAAGTAATTATTATTAACATGAGACTCTCAACAGGTTTTAAAGTGTATACACTGTTGATAATTTTGAAACATGAAGCATTGGTTTTAGGATAGACCTGCAAATATTTAATACAAATGTATGGGTAAAGTACACCGCCGTCAGACCAGAATCATTCTGTCAATATAAAAAAATAATACAAAGCTCGGTCCTTCAATTTATCGACTTAGGGTACGGAAATTAAGTGATGAGCTACATTTTTTGTTGTAAGATAATGCAATACTGATAATGACAATCATGGAACCTTCTTTGTTTTAACTGAAGGACGGTCTACTTTTAACTGATCCTGTCCCAGATACGAATGAAAACAAAAGAAAATCATCGACAAATATTGTGCTCTTCGGATTTGATTCTTTTCCCACGTTCATCATGGTTTTGTTCTGTTTTTCTATTTGTCGACTTTTAATTACATGTATAGGTACTGGTATTTGAATTGGTTGGTATCATGGTTTTTTTTTATTTGTCGACTTTTAATTACATGTATAAGTACTGGTATTTGAATTGGTTAGTTTAAGTTCTAGACTAACCTGATGTCTTTCCCCACCCTGTAATCCAACAGTCGGGATTGCCAATAAAGCTGCTGGTCCCTCGGGCGAGGGCAATAATCTCGGCTCTGTTAGAGGTAACCTCTCCAGACAGTTCAAGCAGGGCAATATCGTTAGGAAACCCAGCTCCGTTACCATTGTAATCTGGGTGCTAAAAGTATCGGTAAGTAAAGTTGTCAATAAATCAAAATGACCTTGACATCTATGTGACCTCGACTGGGAGGACATTTTGTGTGATTCGTACTTTGATCCCCCCTTTTTTGCTGTTTGAAACTTGAGGTGTGATCACAGAGATTTGTTAGTAAAAGTCAATCCAAATTATCATACTTAAGGAATGAATTCAATATTTATTTGTTTTATACGATATAAAGAAGCGGTTTATAAAAAGCGTAAACTGTTTCAAACCATTTCATATCGTATAAAACTAATCAATATTGAATTCATTGCTTATAATTTAATTTTTTTTTACTCTTAATTGTAGATAAAAACGGTCAATTTAAAATGACGTCAAATTGTACAAAATTCAAACGTAACGTCAGGCGGATTGATACGTTTTTGACGTTAGTCTTACTATGACAGTCTTTATACGATATAAAATAATTTTTTAACCAATCAGAAAGCACGTTACAACCAGAATTAAATTATAAATTATTGATGTAAACTTTAATATAAAGACACAGGTGCCTATGAATATGTTATTGTTAATTAATCTCGTGACACTCACCATAATGATTCTGCTGACAGCCATTGTCTGGGAGGTTGAGGTATCGGACTGACGGTGCAAGCCTGCCACAGCCCGGATGTTTCTGGCCCTATCCAAATACAAAAATATCATTACATGGTACACGTGTAAGCAAATTCAAAGAAATGCATGAAAAACCGGGAATCTATCTCTGACCATGTCCTGTGTTTGTATTCGATTAAATTTACAGATTGAAAAATTTTAGCGCAATGAATAATATGGAATAAATCACAAAGTATGAGAATTGCCTACTCTATTTAAGAGATCAGTTATAACAATGTAGAGGCCCTGTTGCTTTCTTAGTCATTTCAATTGTTGGTTTTTGCTTGCACTTTAACACGCCCTTCTGCACGGACTGACCCTATCCTCGGGGAACTCTTCTCCACTTTTATCCAACCGTAGGCATACAAAGATTGATGATTTCTATACCAAGACAAAAAAAAGTGGGCGATCGTTCCTAAAAACAATTTGGATTCTGCGATCTTTCTTTCGCCGGCCGACATGATATAAACCTGAAGTTGTGAGGGATGTCGCAATCGTATACCTCAGCGATACTTTACACTGATGAGTTCGTGATCTTGTTATCTCTTGTCGAAGGATGCGCTTTTGGGATTGATAGGTCTACGGGGGGTGGGTGGGGGTGGGGATATTAATTTGTTTGTTATACTTAGATATGCTTTCAGTAGTGGTTCCATCCTCTTGTCAAATAAACTTTAAAAATGCATTTAACAGTTACTGTAAAGAGTATTATATCAGTGTAAAAAAGATCTCTCAATTTCAAAGTTTAAGGAAGATATGCAGATCACTATATGGTATTTGATATGTTTAATTCTGTCTCTACTATTTTTTTTTGGCACCATTGTAAACTCTAATAATGAACAGACGAATATCTAAGATACCTAGATTCATCCCAACATTAACTTGGCACCTAGTCAATAAAGTGTTGCCTATTTCAATGACTAATTTGAGTTCATCATTTATTTTTCTCAAACTTAATACTACTTTTCAAATTACATATATTAGTCACTCTGCATTCTTAAAATTTCTTTGTAAAGTTCGTCCTTAAAAAACGGCATTCTTATTCTGTGTAGTCTCGTGCAACTGATGTACAGATCTCGCGATAGTGATGACCCACCCCACCCCCAACTCCCTACCCCCGACCCAGCATACTGTGTAAGCTCACTCTGTTAATTGATTTAACCTACATCTGTCTAAATAAATAGTCAATGATAATATTGTTAAACAATTTAAACTAGATTTTAGTTGGTTGTTGCTGTTGGGAAAGTCCAAATGGCACATAAACCTGCCATTGATTTCCTACGTACAACAAAACCTTGAGGTTGTACTGTCCTTAAAACACTGCTGCATTAATAAGACAATGACAAAAAATGAGGATTACTAAAAAAAATAAAACAATGCTTTATTACTAAGACAATGTCAAAAAATGCTGCATTACTAAGACAATGTCAAACAATGCTGCATTACTGTCTAACCATGCTGAATTTTTTAGACAATGTCAATCAATGCAGTATTAATAAGACAATGTCAAACAATGCTGCATTACTTAGACAATGTCAAACAATGCTGAATTTTTTAGACAATGTCAAACAATGCAGTATTACTAAGACAATGTCAAAAAATGTTGCATTACTTAGACAATGTCAAAAATGCTGTATTACTTAGACAATGTCAAAAAATGCTGTATTACTTAGACGATATAAAACAATACATTTTGTAGAAAAAGGAAACTGTGATTTAGGACGTTTAAGTATATATTTTTAAAAATATTTTTGTGGAATTTCAAACATTGATTATTCCAGGCTTATCTAAACTTAATCCATTCAATGTGTTACGCTACATTTTTCCACAATGAATGTTCTATTTCAATATTTTTAGCGATTTCAATTTTTTTTTACTATATTAAATCTTAATATATTCAATGTTCGGATTTCATATTTATTCTTTTCCTATTTAAGGAAAATCCTACTATAATTTCATGAACAATAGCGCATCAGATTTGTTCAATTTTATGTAAAATTTACTCTATCAAAATGGCTTAGAGCGGCTGCAGCTCATTTTAAGCATAATAAAGAACAGCTAATACTATGTGGGATTTTTATTAGCGAAAAAAGATTTCATCTTTCCGATGCAATTTGATAGTCTAGAATTTAGTATTGGAAACATGAAAAGAGTGATTGAAATTCGAGTATTTATTGAAAAATATCAAAGATACTAACAACAAGAGGGGGAATTGTTACAATTAAATTAATCGCTAAAATTAGAGCACGGACAATTACTTTTAAAAACATTTTCAATAACCTTTCTAGAAAATTGAATCACTATTGTCAATTACAATCCATTCTCACAATAAATTGATGATATTCTATTTGTGCCATCAATGTGCGAGCTGTAACATCAAACACCGATACAAACGAACCGTTTGCGATATCGCCGAGCGGTGTTTACAATATTTGCGGTGTATGTTTTATACTAATCTACTTTGCGTGTACTGTAATACTGTAACCAAACGAAGATTGGAAAATGATGTTTCAGACATGGGAAAAATATCATATGTTATTGTATTGACGTAACGAAATGAATAATTAAAAAATGATGTTTTTCTGGAAAAATGATGTGAAAAAAACACAACATTTTTTTTCTTTTATTTTATCGGATTTTCATTTTTTGGTGGAGCGTTATTTTCGACGAAACAACTTTATATTCAAATAAACCCTAAGTTTCTGGATTCTTGTAGATTAAAAAAATTTCTACGGACCAGAGAGCGATTTTTTTTTTAACGTTTACAGACGAGACAATCGTTACTTACATAGAGCTCTGATAGAAAATTAAACACTTTTGTTTCCATTATCAAATCATCTTTAACACGTGCATTAACATTTTTTGATGTCGTTTTTCTCACGAAGCAATGCATTAACACCCATAATACGAATGAAAATCCTAGAAAACACAATTTGGACACTATCGATATATATACAGTTGCTTTGTATGCTTTGAATCATTTATTTGAATTTATTGATGATTGGACCTTCGTTAAATCAACAACCCAACCGAAAGGTTCTTCCATGTGTAACAGTAATACAATATTATATACTGTAACTTATATTAAGAAAGATGTAAACGTTAACAAAAATCCCTTTTGGTTTCACATATGGAATGAATACGATTACTGTACCAAAAAAAACCCCCATAAAACAATAGTCTCGCAAATTATACTATCATCTTATAGGCTTAATCAGTCAACATTCTAAGTCACTCTGATTTCTAACATACGTGTTCAATGTTTGACTTATTCTCTTTCGAGAAGTGAACAGACAAAGCCTTCGTCCACTTTTCTACAGAGAATATGTTATATTATGGTCTGATATATTTGCACCTTCTTACCTCTGACCGTCCACGCAGTGCGCGGCGGTGAGGACGTAGTTGGGCGCTATCAGGGACCCCCCACAGAAGTGGGACCAGGGAAAGAAGGAGTAGGGCTGGGCCTGCAGCGACACCTGCCACGGCCACTCGTTCTCATTAGCCTCCGCCCCGCCCACTATCCGGACATTTGTGGGATCCAAATACTTGGTGGCACCTAGAATGAAATTACAAGATAAATTCACAAAGTTTTGTTTATTTATTCATTTGTCTATTTTTATTAAATATATTTTGAAACTGAATTGTAATAAAAGCTGTTGAGAATAAAAATGTAAAAAATAAAAAATAAGACATTTCCGTCTATCTGACGATGGTTTTGTTAACACCTAAATGAATGACTTACTTGCCGCGGCAATCACAGAGATGAGGGTGATAGCAATCATGTTGGACAGGTATGACTTACCTGTAACAGGTAGATCCGGGTATTTATGTGGCACTGGTCGTGCCCCCTCCATAAAGCACCCATCCCCACCTGTCGCCATTCTCAGACCCCGGTCTTTTGAAGTGCAGAGGGACAGTGCTCACAATATATTTCTATTGTTTTATTATTTAATACGATTGTTTGAAATAACAATTCAATAAATAGTGTGGTCAGTTTCAAAGAGACCAATAAAATACGAAGTCATTAAAATCGAGCACATACACGTCTTATGACGTAGACCCACAGACAGGCTGCCGTGTCTATTGTATATTACTCCAAATAACTACATGGATATGGAGTTTATAGCTGTGGAAATTGAAGAATTAAAGACAGCCTTATGCCGTGTTCTGTAATTCATTTTTCTTATCTACTAAAACAATTCCATGTCAAATTGTGTGTCAGTTCGATGAGGGACCATAACAGAATATGGGTATACAAACACACAATTTATATCGTTAATATATATACAATCAATCTTTGTGGGGTTTTCGACGTTATACGGAGTTATCTTGTGTGTTTTACTTACTGAAGCAATATTCATTAAAGAAATATCATCTGCATTTTTCAAATAATTTTGTTTTATAAGATATAGCTTCCATTTTTTGTACAGGAGGACAATAATGTAAGTTTGCTTAGTAGCTTTTTCAACAAAGATATGATTCACAAAAGATTAAAACATAAAAGTTTTTGACATTTAAACATGAGAAAAATTTTAATTTTAAATGTCATTTTGTATCCCAACAATTGAACGTTTTAGAAAAATAATACAAGTCCGTAAACTCGTGGCCAAAGTCACATATAGGATTTAAAACACCGCACTTTGTTGTGACTGAAATGGCTCAGTGGTTAGAGCACCAGACATAAGGTAACTTTAACGGGTTCTTAGCTTGTGGGTTCGATACCACCTAAACTTTAGGGGATTTTTTTCTTATCATTTGTTAAAATATTCAAACCTGAATATAATAGTTAGAAATTGTCCTTTTGTAAACTTGTATTATAACATTAGCAAATATATTTAAGTAGAAAAAAATTAAAATTGTATTATACGACTAAACCAAATGGGCATTTGCGCTATCTTATTCCCCCATCTTCTTTTCCAACGTGATAAATGCAGCTCATACGGCTTTTAACATTACTGGGACATCATTTCTATGTCCTTGCAGTCTGAAAATGCCCGACATTAGTTAGCTCAATATCAGTCTGATTTTACACTTATCCGACTAGATACTGGTGTCCTTTAAAGTTGGATTTAATTACCAGTGTCATACATAATGTATCAAACAAATAATAGACGTCAAGTATACCAGTAACACACACACACACACACACACACACACACTCTCCCCCCCCCCCCTCTCTCTCTCTCTCTCTCATTAATAAGATTTGAATAAATATCATTAATAAACTTTATTTCCAATGAATATGAATAGTTTTATGAATGGTTTGAAACACTGTTGTGCTCGTTTTCTTTGCACCACAGACCTACTGTACAACATTCATCACATAGTAAGGGTACTTGTAAATTCTAGTCACCAGTTCTATAATCAAATGAACAATGAGCACATGTATCAATTGCTCTAAAATGACACATCTCTCTTATACAAGGAGGTCGGAAAAAACATAGACAATATTATTGGAGATGATGCAATAAGGTGGAAACAACATCATACAGTTTAGTGGAGGTTTTACAGAATATAAATGATTTCATAGAATATAAATGCCCCATACACCAGATCAATTAAAATGTCAATGTCTGTGAAACAAAAAAAAAAACTAACAAATATTTTACATATCTCTCTCTTCAAGTAGTAACAACATAAGTCCACTTCTGATTTTACTGAATTTAATTCAGCCTACAGAAAAAAACCCAAGACTTGCCCAATGCAAAAAGTGCTCCGTGAAAAAAAAACCCACCAAAAACTCCATAATACTGTTGTGTGCTGTAACTACAGATTGCAGAGAAACCACAAAAGTGACAAAACATAGTTGTTTCTAGTATTTGATAGAAATAACTTCCATCACAAGAGTAGGGCACAGTTATTGTGAGTGCAAGTGACAGCCTAGATTACCAGGATAGAGTTTAATGCAGTACAAATAAGTGACCCAATGTGTGTGTGTGTGTGTGTGTGTGTGTGTGTAAAGACAGAGGAAATTCACTTTTGCCGCTTTTTATAATTACAGTGTAAAATAATGAATTATAAAAAAAAAAAAATACTGTGCAAGAACATGTACACTATAACATTATAACAAAAGTATCGATGTTTGCATTGAAGGTGTATACATCAAACAAAACAGTTTGTTTAATAAAATTACATTCTTATACACTAGCTGTAACAAAAAAAAATGCTTCCATGCTGACACTAACATTTCAAAGATATCTTCATACAATGTCAACATGCATTTCATTTCAAAGATTTTATGGTACAAGTGTGTGATATACAATCTATCACATAGCTGGTATATATAGTATGTTTGTGTTTACAGAATATACAGATAAAATTGTTGTCTATACTCAGTACAGATAAAATTGTTGTTTACACAATTTACAAATTAATCAGGTCGGTCTTTAGACCCCAGAGGACCAAATACAGCCAACAGCTCTGTTTTCAATAATAACATATTGCAACATTCAAAGTAAATTTAAAAATTCACAAAAATTTAAAAAGATCTTGAGTTCATTCTACTACAGTCAAAGCAACTATCATTCTAACACTTCCAAATATGTAGTAGGAACTTTTCCCTTTTGGGGGCCTCTTTCTGCCATCAACCAATCAGGGTCCAGACCTGGGGTTTTGTAAACTGTTATGAGCTGAAAAAATAAAATAATTCAGATTTAATAAAATAAGCTAAAGAGAGTAGGAAAAAAATCACCCCCCTAAAACTTAACGGCAAGGATTAATTATATTTGAAAATATGAGGATTTAAGTTTTTGTGATTCAATGAATTTCAAATAAAACTTCATTAAATTAATTATCCTATGAGTTCTTAACCACAATCTGAAATTTTATCAATCTTTAAATAAATGAAGTGTTTTCAAGCAATACAGATTTCATCTATAAAATGTGATTTAGCGGTACCTTATTGAGTTTTAAAAGTTTTCTTTAAAACACAAATATACTCAGAAAAATCTAGCATAACATAGGAGGAATGTAATATTTTATCATGTAAAGGAAAGTGTGAATATAGTAAATGAGCAATTGATACAAATCAAATGATAAATAAATGATAAGTAGCAGATATACACCAGAAGTTTGGTTTGTATAGAATATTTTGAAGAAACATTGGCTTGCATTAAACTTTAACAACAAAGAGTCAAACTGTCTATGAAGTCTACATTCAATGATCAATAAACTGTCTACAGAAAACTGATTCCAAAAGCATGCAACTCCAAATGAACATGAGTGCTAGATGATGCCTTACTTCATCAGCTAAGAGGGTAAGTTCAGAACTATCTGCTGCGTCATAGTCATACAAGACCCGGGCCTGTTTTTTCTCTATATTGGGCGTGGCGGCTATGACATTGATCTGGGGTGGTGCAGAAGGCTGGAGGGGGACGGAGGAGGGGATACTGGAGGATATACCTGCCCCCGAGGAGTTGGAGGAATTGTTCCCGACACCGGAAGAGTGAGAATAGCTGAAACAAAACAAAAGCAGTCAGACACAAGCCACACCGTCGGCCTTAGCTCCCCCACCCCTTGTCATTATACATCCTCAGTCTTGTACATCATAACAATTATTTCTAACTACGGTATATCTTTTTAGATCAATGTCAAATTCAATGTAAACAACTTCTTGAATCATCTTAAAATTTCAAAAAAATGATTGTATTTGGTAAAAATAATTTCCTATAAAATGTACCTAAATGATTTTTTCCTACATCAATGTCGATGTTAATGTTCAAAATATATACAACAAATCATCTATTTACACATGTTTTGCAATGGTCGTATGCACTCTCAAATTGATATTAATACACATTTTTATATACAGTTTATGTTATATTTCACTCGGGGTGTAAGGGATGTTTAAGGGTGAAATCTGACTGACTTAAGAAATTCACTGAAGAAAAAGTAAATAAAATTGAAAGCATGCATGCAAAGATATTCAAAGATACTGACTAAACTGAGTAACGATCCCCCCACCCCCCCCCCAACAAAAAGTAGTATTTAATTATGTGTGGGTTTTTCCTTCCCTATTCATATTATAGGCCAAATTCTCTTTCGGATTTATAACCTTTGCAAAAGTTATAATGTGACTACAATGTAGGTCAGTATATCTTTTAACTTTGTGTATTCATAAATGTATTTAAATACCAATATCTGTATATATGCTTTAAAGGCAGGACCACAATGAAAACTAGTTGTATGCTGTGTTGTCCTGGATAACTTAAGGATATTGTTAATCAGAGTATTATTTGAATTTGGAATTATTTTGATTCTTGGAATTTAGGGCTTTTAAGAAAATTGCCCTTAGATAGACTATTCATAAGGGAAATTCATGTTAGTTGACTAAGTTAGTTAAATTAACACATCAAACAATAAAAATTCATGTTGGTTGTCAGTTAGTCTATCTAAGGGCAATTTTCTTAAAAGCCCTGAATTCCAAGAACCAAAATAATTCAAAATTCAAATAATACTCTGTTGTTATTATTATAAAAAAAAAAAGAATATGATAAATTTGCCAATTTAGAAATCTACCAATCTAAAATGTTTCAATATCAGTGTAAATAGTAGCAAGAAATGCCAAGCTAGAATTTTGCAATTGGCAGGAAATGTTCTGTTGTCAATGTAGATAATAGTTTGTTACATTTACTTTTAAATACTTTCTGCATTTTACTTTTTAAATAAAAATGGTTTCATTTCTCTGAGAACAGCCATAACAATATCCATATCAATACAACTGCCTGACAAAAAGGATTGGTTACCATCGACATGGTAACACAACCTGACTGCTAATCTCTTTAGAGGTACGTCCAGCTTACTGCCAATTTTAATATAACAATTGATATTTAACACTGCATTGTTATACAGTAGCCTCATTAACTGGACAAATCTGCACATTTAAAAACTACTTATATTGAATATTTGTTTGGCATATTTTTGGGAAAGAATAAGACCCTCTAAAAAAAGACATAATCTATACATATATAGCACTATTTGGTTTTTATTTAATTTGAGTATACCACCAAACTAAAGAAACAAAATATAGACATAAACATGCATATACAGATACAGGGTGTTTCTAAACTTACCTTCCTAACTGTTGCTGCAGATCAGAGATGTAATTTTGGCACTGAGCGTAATAGGTTAACTGGGCCTCAATAAAATCATTCAGACAGCGAAGATGATGGGCCTGGAGGCAGAATTATCAGGGTTTATATAAAGACATGTACCGTCATATATAGAGCAAAGTTTCTACTTGAGGTAATTGTTAAAAAAAAAAAATAAAGGTTGAATTTGAAGAAGAATTATTCAATGTGTTTTAAAAAGGATGTATACAATTGATTCAGAAGTTAAAAAATTAGCAGACTTTTCATGAACAGTTTATTCTGAATTTCTGTATAACTAAACATTTTTCAGAAAGATGCTATTTCATGCTTAATTTTGCAATGCAAAATTTGAACTACCGTATATTTCATGACATATTAAATGTGACTGGTGGCAATAAGATGAAATGTTGACATACATGTGCACTGCTGACCCCCTCCAAAAGAAGCTTGGTAATCTCGGCTTGTCGGTCAAACTCTGCCTGGGCCACGCGTAGGTCTGCTTCAGCCTGCAAGTACAGACAGAGGTCTGACAGAACCATACAGAACACAGAAAACGGACAACTTAAGTGTCAAATCATTAGTCAATCAAGCAAGGCTGTAAAAATGGCACTAACTCAGAAACTGTAGTCATCAAGCAATTACATCCACAGAGAGAGAGCACTACTGAATTGTTAAATGTAATGATTTGTTTGTACAGGACCAAGAGCTAGAATGTAGGGTATAATCAATCTAAAGACTATTTCCTGAAAAATCATGGAATGATAAAAATAAAGTGTTGTGTCCCTGTCCCTCAAATAGGTACACTTTTAAGTTTAACACTTAGGAATAAATAGTTCATGTTTCTACTGTTTTTTACTGTTGATTTGAATAATACAGTTAATTCAAAGTAATGTGCATTTACATCATAAAAATTTTAAGGCTAGTTTCAATATACATTGTATCCTAAACCAGTTAGTTTAAATACATACCGTAAATCTGGAAATTTTTTACCGTAGATAAATTTTTAGCAAATTTGCACGTGCTCTGCATTGGCAAAATTTTTTTCCTTAAAATCAATCAACAATAAAAAAAATCTAAATAAAAATTTTGCCGAAGGCTGGTCTCTACTCCTTACTATATGGACAGGTATCCGTAAGTAGTAGTCATTTAAAAACCTGTTTATATAACCAGGCAATTACATCCTTTAACCCGCGTGTGGAGAATATATGATATCTGAAGGTTAGCTAACATTGTGCTTGTCAATATGTGTGACATTTATTATTTGAGTGCTTTTTATTTTTAGCGCCGATGACAATTCGCAAAAATTTAAAAAGTAAAAATTAATCTTTAGCTTTATGACTTGGATTCGCAAAAATTTATTGATGAAAAAATTTCCAGATTTACAGTATGCATGTGCACAAGAAGATCCGGATTATAAAAATTCTGTATTTATCATTTCAATGGTAAAAATCACAATGCTGCTTGCAAATGTCATAATGTCTGTAGAATATATAGGGAGGATAGGCGAGTTGATTGGTTATTAATGTTTACGCTGTGTTGGAATATTTCAGCCAGATTACAGCTAGGATAAGAGACAAGTATGTACAATGATGACGGACCTATGAGCCTTCACCGCATGCAAACCCAACCCCAGCATGTTTTACAGGAAACAAATCCGTCTAAAGCTCTTTTATTCAAATGAAAAAAAAGAGATAAGAACATGCATTAATTAAATCTTACTCTAGCCACAGCATCGTCCTGGTGAGCATGTAAACAAACAATCAGCAAGTTTATAACATTTCAATATACCCACTGCTCTCAATCTCATTGTATGATACATGCATTGTCTGTTTAAAATTTCAATAATTCCTTTTTTTTTTAAATATTATTTTATCTTTTAAGTTAACCCTACTGAAAACTTTATTTTCACAAACATGATAAATAGTTTAATAATTTCAATACGACAATGTAAATAATTACCAAAATTGTTCTAGTAAAAACCCAAAATGTGATGATTGTGTGGTAAAAGGCAATGTACTATTTTAAAAGTGTCAACACACTGGGTTTATATTTGTCAGCTTTGAGATAGAGACAAACTACATACAGACATATGGACAAATTAGGTAGTACAATGTACCATTGTTGGCCACTTGGGGATGACTTGAGTGAGCTACATAGTTTGGTAAATTGGTATAATGACCAACCACATTAACTAATCTTCTACATACAGTTTTTTTTTTTACACCCCTCTACCTTGATGACAAGACTAAATTCACTCTCCCCCTAAGATAAGACTAATGGTAAATTGAATCGCACAATGGATAATTGATTTTTTTCCCATAGAAAAGCAGTTACTGGTAAGGTACAATAGGGAAACAGTTACTGAAGAAGAACTTGGGGGAGGAGTACATCAAACAAAAATGGTGGGGGTCTAGATAAAAATAGTACTGCAAGTCTATTTAGGATTATAGCAGAATTTAGCATTCTTTTTGGACGTGATCATTCATTGGACAGCTAAGGATGCAAGTCAGGTCTCTGGGTGGACGTCATAGCTGATTCTTTCCTCTTTTTTGAAGGGGAGTAGGGGGCTTTGGAGGTTAAAGATTTATCAGAAATTTGATAAAATCCATGCAAACATGCAAAATTAAATAATCAATGAGTATTGAAACCTGCATCAGATTACTTGCACAAAACACAGATTAATATTATTTCATTACAACTATGTAGGTTAATATTGCAATGGACACACTTCTAATAGATATATTTGAGCTAAGTACCAGTAGTTGTGTATTATTTAATTATTATAACATTCAATAAAATCAAATCCCTTTCATGGAGTTATGGTTTTGAATTGTGCTTTAGATAATTTCTATGTTGTCATAAAATAATTTTATTATAATTCATTATGAATACTGGAATTGTATTTGCAGAAATATTTTTTCCACTAATATAGAACATTTTTTTGGCAAATTATTTCCTTCTATACAGTTTATCAAAGTCATTTACTACAGACTACAAAATATATATTTTGTTTATCATTTCATTAATGACCAACCAATGATATTTCTGAAACATGAAATATATGTAATATAACAAGACAGTTGGCTTCACAAAACACATGGCCTGGGAACAATTACTATATGTCTTCTAAAGTACATGTATGTGCTAGACTGACAAATATGGAATGATCATAAATCTAAGCAGCAAAGAAAAAAGTGATAATTACAAGATGAAACCTGACAGGGTTTTCTTCCTGGAAGCATGAACAGACATGTACAGAATTAGCATGTAAAACTGTAAACCCTAGCTACTAGTATTAAATCAGTTTTGAAATACATGTATCTATAAATAATTAAAACTGCTTGATCCCATTGAAAATCACTTTTTTTTTAAACAATGGATTAATTTCATAAATATATATACATGTACATCAATAATAAGCAATGTACTTTTAAATTTTTCCATCATTTAAGCAATTTTTCCATGAAAAAAATAAAATTAATGATGTACAAAATACATTTACAAAACAGAACAAATAGGAAGGAATTTCAATGGTTAACTTGAATGTGATTATATCCCTTAATTAACTTGAATGTGATTATATCCCTTATGTAACTTGAATGTGATTATATCCCTTATAATGATTCATTCTGATGTGGAGAACGGTATATTCATAACAGGACTTCTGCATTTCCCAACAATAACATAGATTTTGTAAGTGTTTGGCTAGTAAAAAACAAAGTCCTGTGTACCAGTACATATCTCTTTTCTATCTTTTTCTATCCTTTACGTTTGCATAATTCACTGATGCATATAACATCAGGGCTAAATCTTAAAATATGCACAAGCAATCAGGGTAAAAATCAAATGGTTTACTATATATACTCTTTCAAACATTTCTATCTTTTCTAAGAGATTGATTTTCAGGTGATATTTTGTGAAAGTTTATACTTTATTGTATTACATTATTTATATTGTACATAAACCATTAAAATCCATTGATTCATATACTGGTACAGTACTTTAATTGCCAAAAAAAAAAGATCAAGCAGCTGTAAGAAATTTAAACTGGATGTTTTATAAAATGTAGATTTACTCTGTCAAAATATTTTATATTGATAAGATGTAGCATGCAACATTCATACCAAAAAAAGAAGAGTTTAAATATTTTCAATTCCCAAAAAATTTAAATGAAAGATAATGAAAGAAAGATAACTCTGGGGAAACCTAAGCAAAACAAAATATAAGTCACTAGAAAACTGTAAATGAATAAATTGCCGGGGGTTGTACAATAGACAACATAGTAGACTGACCTCTACCATCATCAATACATTCTGTGGGGAATTCTGGGATGACTGCAACAGGTACAAACACACAATGTAAACAAAGACAGTACAATCTCACTCAATCTCACTCACAATGTAATCAAAGACAGCACAATCTCACTCAATGTCACTCAGTCTCACTCACAATGTAAACAAAGACAGCACAATCTCACTTAGTCTCATTTACAATGTAAACAAAGACAGCACAATCTCACTCAATCTCACTCAGTCTCACTCACAATGTAAACAAAGACAGCACAATCTCACTTAGTCTCATTTACAATGTAAACAAAGACAGAACAATCTCACTCAGTCTCACTCACACTCTCTTTCTCTCCTGTCATTTTTGGCTCTTTCTTCATCATTCCTGCACTTATAGTCCTTCTTTTTCTTTCTCTTTGTATTCCTACTTTATATTTTGATATGATAGACAGAACTAGGGATAGACAGAACTAGGGATAACACATGAGCTAAATTAAACGAGATTGTCTCTTCTGCAAAAGTTCTTGTACAATGTAGTGCAAAGCAATATCAACCAGTTATCTGTTTAACCTATCTCAGAGACACGCACCCAGAGATCTATTGTAATCAACTTTGGCAGTGTCAAGTCAAGCTTCAAATTTGTGTATTGTTTTTCAATGGTGGATTCCCTGAAGGGACAGATGAACTAGCCTGGAGAGATGTGGTGTTTGTCACACAACGCAAATCTCATTCTACAGTGATTGGGAATAAACATCAGAACATCATGAGCATCAGGAAAGTAAGTCTAAAATCACCCCCCTCCCCCAACTTAATTTTAGTCCCTTTAATCTGCAGGATTTTACTGACAAATATTATTTTCTCACTTGCTTAAATCTTTCCCGCTCTACCATTAATATTCCCTTCACTAACACACACATTACAGTCTTGGTTTTCTTATTGTCCTTTAGCTCACACCACAAAATCAATCTTACACTTCCATACAGGAACTTTAACAGCCAACAAGGAGAAGCAGTGAAATATTGATGAAGTAGTTTTAAGTGTTTTAACAAGTCTGCATCATATCCCGTCACAAAACACTTCAGAGATAATGATTCAGTAGTTACCTGCGGCTGGGACGTCGACTTGGCTTTACGCAGTCTGTTTTTGGACGCATCCAAATCCAACCTCTTTGTTTCCAGAATTTTCTTTTCTTTCTGCAAGTAGAACATTTAAAATTGAAAAAAAAATGTTTATTTTCATATATACCGGTATTTGCTGTGAAAGCATTAGAATGGTGGTGGCCTAATTTTCTTGGTATTCATGGGTAGCCTTCCCCCACGAATTACATCCTCAATGAAAACAAATTCAACAAGAGGCCCATGGGCCACATCACTCACCTGAACAACAGTTCCTTGTAACATTCTTTTTCATAGCATAATTTGCTATTTCTATTTTAAACTTTGAACCCCTTTCTGGGGCCCCAGTATTGGTCTGGGGTTTATTGTTGGCTTAACAATTTAGAATCTACACTATTTGAGGATCCTTGTATAGTAATCTAACAAACTGTAACACTGTAGTTCTTGAGAAGATTTATAAACACTTTCCCTATATACTTCTATGTTAAACTTTGAACCCTTTCTGGGGCCCCAGTGTTTGTCGTGGGTTCACGGCTTTTACAATTTAGAATCTTCACTATTTGAAGATCCTTGCACAGTAATCTCACAAACAGTAACATTGTAGTTCTTGAGAAGAAGATTTTTAAACTCTTTCCCTATATACTTCTATGTTATACTTTGAACTCCTTCTTGGCCCCAGTATTAGTCCGGGGGTCACGGCTTCCACAATTTAGAATCTTCACTATTTGAGGATCTTTGCATAGTAATCTCACACACTGTAACATTGTAGTTCTTGAGAAGAAGATTTTCAAACATGTTTCCTATGTTTTTCTATGTTAAACTTTGAGCCCTGCCTGGGGCCCAAGTTTTGGTCCGGGGGATCATGATTTTTACAATTTAGAATCTTCACTATATATACAAGCTTTTGTGTAAATATAGGAATTTCTGGTGCGGTGGTTCATGAGAAGAAGATTTTTAAAAATGCACCCCCTTTTTTTACAATTTCAAGGTTTTTGATGCATTGAATACTAACTGGCCTTTTATTTCTGCAATCTATAATCACCTTCACATAAGGATACTTTGTGTCAAATTTGGTTGAAATTGGCCAAGTGGTTTTAGAGAAGAAGTTCATAATGTGAAAAGTTTACAGACAAACAGACAGACAGACGAACAGATGGACGGACGACAGACAAAATGTGATAAAAAAAAGCCCACTTGAGCTTTCAGCTCAGGAGAGCTAAAAAGGGTTATTTTTCTTACTGAAACAGAAATACTTCACATCCACGAATGTACATCTCCACAAATAAGCAAAACACCCACTATCAATGAAAATTGGCCCCCACGAGCTTAAATGATTCCACAGGATTCAAAATATCAAAGAAGAATAATATTAAAGCCAAATACCACTTTAAATTAATTTCTATGTTTAATAATTATTTCCTTAATGTTAAAGTTTGTTCCTTTCTTAAACTACTAATAACTGCATTACATTTAAAAAGTCCCATGTAATAAAACAATTTCTTTTATTGAAGGAATTGTAGACAATATTCGCGTTAGAACTACAGAGGTTTGAATAAGTAAGAGCACCAATAGGCCTCATTCCTAGTCGGCGAGAGGATTAGATAGGTAGAAAACTGTGTTCCTCATTTCCTGTCCATTAATTCATGTGGAAAGATACAATTATCTGGTAACAGATGCCGGTGGTCTCACTCTCCGTGTCTTGGACACACTGTATGGGACAGCTGATGTACAGTCCAAAAAAATCAATGGAGAGGATAAATACAACAGGGCAGACCGACAGGGAGAAGAGGAGCGAATGATCAGGGGTAAACTTTCAACACAGAATCATTGGGGAGGATAAATCCAAGGGGGGGGGGGGGGGGGGGGGGGGGGAGCCAGACAGGGAAGAGAGGTATGACCAATCAGGGGCATACTGTCAACACTGACATAATGGGAGGATATATACAACAGAATGCCCATTGTCATAATTTTAATTTCATTCACAAATTACTTTGATATCACATTGTTTCAGAAACTTTATGCCCTAACAGGTTTTCTATTTCTCTGATCATAAATGAATTGAAGATAAAATGTTCCTAAAAATTTATCATAATTTTCCATCAAGCTCCAACAGATGTTGGTCTCTATAGAGCTACTGTTAGTCAATACAGCTTCTTTCTCAGCTCATTGTAAACCTTCAATACAGATTAAAACATGTCTGAGAATCAATATCCCACAAAATACCCCTGAGTGACAGAATGCCTGCTAATGAACTCCTATTGGATTCTGTTTCCTTGATCAGGTCCACTCAACATAAGCTTGAGCATTACTGCTGCTTCTAAATCTACAAGACACTCTTGTCTCACTCAATACCTAACATAGTCATCCAGAGGCAATCCAGTCCGCTGGATTTATTGGTTTTAATAAAAGCAGCTTTTAATTTCGGGATTCTGTAAGTTAAGCCTAATGCTCTAGTCTTACAGGTTACCCAGTTCAGAATGATTGCATCACGTACTGTCTGTACTTCTGGCAGTTCAAGGCTTGGTGTACTCATCACTCACCGCATGGTGGGGCAATCAAATACAACCAATGATTGGTAGACTTGACAAAGACCAGAGCAACTTAAAGAACAACCCCTTATACCACAGGAGTCAGGAATATCCTAAACATGCAATGGATTATTCTTGTGAACTTACAGAATTCTACAGGACCCAATTGGATTAAACTCTTCCCCAAGTGCATGTCTCAGAGTAAGACAACATCCCACACAGACCATTGAAAATAGACAACAGAAAAAGCAAATTCTATAAAGATTTTTTAGGTGTGTCTTTTAACTCCAAGGAACCCCAAGGATACTCCAAAGAACCCCATAGGAACCCCAAGAATACCCCATTGATACAAATTAATACCCCATGATACCCCAGGGGGCTCAATAAAATTCCAGGGACACCTCTAGCAACCCCAAGGAACCCCTATGAAACCAAGGGAACCCATAAGGTAACCCAAGGAACCCTTAGAAACTGTATGTACACCCAGAGAAACCCTAAGATACCCCAGGGAAACCCAAGGATACTCTATAGACATCCAATTCAATTGAAGGGAACTTATTTATTATTTTTATATGCATATTATATCAAATTAAATTTTAAAAAATATTTATCTAGGAAATTCAGTAAAACGAGGTGAACATCAAAGTATCATGCAAGCTTGTTTTACCAAACATAGGTAATCACAGATTACAAAGCTCACCGAGATGAGGCATTGCCTTTATGAGACCACCTTTATCATATAATATGAAAATCATATTTAATGAACTTGGATATTGGATACTGTAGTGTGGTTTTACACAATATCGTATATCATATGATACAAAATTGTATGATAATCAATTGTAAATTTCATACGGTATTGTATAATACATGGTTTATTAATACACTACTATAAAATATGATATTGCATCCAATGATACTACACAATATTGTGTATTATGATATATCATATGATACAATAAAATAATGTAATATATCATGATACAATCTGATCTGGTATCATATGATATGACATTGTATGAAGATATGAAATTGTATCATATAATAGGATATGATGTATCATGTTATACATTATTGTATTATATCACATAATACAATAGCATATTATATGATACAATATAGTATCATATGATACAATATCATATCACATATTACGTTACAATATTGTAACATGATATTATATCATTTTTTTTAAAAACATAATTTCTTGCATCAATTAAAAACCGGGAATCTGCAGACCATAGGTCAGTAGTTTGATGCCATATCCATAAACCTATGAAGTTAGATATCAACTTGTTTGACACAATAGTAGTGTACTGTTATAAAAAAACATGTCACAAAGGGTAGAGGAGCCTTAATACTAAACATTTGTTCAATAAAATCTTCGAGATTACTCAAAAAAGTTTTTAAAATATTAGAAAGGTCATAGGGGTTTTTTTCAGTTCATATTGCTTTTGACTGATTTTCATTAAATCCAGGACAACTGATGCCCACAAAAATTGACCAAACCACAGTACCATCAAATTAATGTAGACAGTGATGTAAGTGGCGTTCACCGAGCAGGCCCCCTCCCCAGCCCCGGTCTCACCTGTATTGTCTTCATGTCCCCCTCCAGGAAGTTATGGAGAGGCTGTAGGAAGTTGTTACTTGTGGTCTGGATGAACTCCCTCTCAGCATTTCCTATCCTAAGCTGGGCCTGCCCACACTTCACTAAGGCATTACCTGCAGACAATAACAGTGTTGGTGACATTTTTGAATTTCCTTAAGACTGAATGTGCATGATTTTGTTTTTACACCTTTTCAATGTATACCTTACAACTAACTTTTGCATTCCAACTTTCTATGCTATTTTGTTAAAAATGTAAACATATGCAATGAGCAATGTTTTCAGTGAACAGGGCATTATGAACTGCAGTTATTCTGCTGGCACATTTACCGTTCATGCCAATTACAACATTTACTGCTTTTAATACTTGTACAAATCATTTATAAACAACTGGGACATTATGTCATGCCAACACTTGTATGATTTGCGATACAATGATTTATTGTTTGAAAGTTTGAAGAGAGTATACAACATGGCAATTATTTTTCATTTTTTGATTTACAATCACAATAACTCAAACAGCATGGTATGCACAATCAACAACCTTTACTAGCTTCATATTGGGTTGTAATTACATACACTAGATAGTAATTTTCAATTCATTGAATTCTTTTCATTTTGCATTGGAAAATTTTGGTCCTCAAATTGATTCCTGTGCATGATTCTAGATTCTAAACTTTAATAAACATGATCATTAATTCAATCAAACAAAATTAACTGTTCATAATAAGAGTTTACAGCAGATGGATGTTTAGCTCTGCTTACCAATGAATAGCATACACCACAATCATTCTTCAACAGTTTACCAGTCAATGCAAGCATCCCACTACTAGTATTTAACACAATTGCAGGAAGATTTAGACAAGTACAAGTAACCTACCAAATGTCCACTAGATGTCATTAATTATTTGTACTAATGCCACTCGGGTTAAACTATAAACAGCAGCAAATAACAATTACAAGAAGTCATTACCAAATTAACTTGTACAGATTCAATTTATTCTGGTTAACAATTACAAGAAGTAATTAACCGCTGATTATATTGTCCTGATTCCAGTTCATTCTGATATGTGACCCAGTCTCATGCCCTTTACTCACTGTTTACTCCCTTGTCCACAAAAGAGATTCACTTTACACAGGCATTTGTGAGAGCTTCATTGATTTTGGATTCAATCCATTGATTTTGGATTCAATCCATTGATTTTAATTTAAAAGTCTTGTTACATTCAATTAACAAAAAATAAATTTCAGATCACCTTCATGAAATGTCTTCATTTAGAGATAATACCAATCTTGGTAAGCACATGACAGATGTTGAATGTATTCTATATAAGTATATATTCATGCATAAACATGCATTTAATACCTTTACATTGATTTTCAAACATTGATTTTACAAGCACATAAAAAATTCTCTTTCATATATTTTCTTAAAATCAAGTGGTATGAATATTCAATAAACATGTGTTGGTTTCGATAACTTGAAAACACTCCTCAGTCTCCTGAGACTATTCTATGTTTATTATTCAGGCAGCTAGCCAACTACTTGGACTTCCTGACAGTGGATATGCACAAGCTGATACAGAAAGACAAAATCCAAAATAATCCAGCAACCACGGAGAAATAAACCAACAGGATACAAATATACTCGTGTTGTGAAACTACCACCATTCCTACACAGGATACAAATAGACTCATGTAGTGAAACTACCACCATACCTACACAGGATACAAATAGACTCGTGTTGTGAAACTACCACCATTCCTACACAAAACTGTTCTCATTTCTGTTTCGGTTACCTAATCTGAGTGCAAACAATGTTTCTTTGATTGTTCAATACTTTTTCTCAAAAAATTGATTTAATAAAGTACTTCCCTGTATTACCTGAAACAAAAACTTTATTATCTGTATTAGTGGAAGAAAATCCTTAATAAATGTGATATTGTTAAGTCTAGTGTATACACAACAATAATAATGATTGCTTTTGTGTGAGATGGGTGTCCATGACCCTACACTATGTAATGTTGAAAACCATTTTATTCTTAAAAGGAGTGGAGTGGAAAACATGGTATCTTTATTTGATCTAGACCTTGACCTCTGCTGTAAAATACTTCAACAAGGTCAATGACCACCATGTACTGATTTACTCACACTTTTGGGGTTGTGGGTAGAAATAGGACAGGGTGGCATTGTTTATACATGTGCATACGAATTGCTGACAAACGGCAACAGGTGTTGGAAAAGGACAAGCTATAGCATCTATTATTTTTAATGGTAGATCAATGATCACAAACACAATGGGTCACACAGTGTTTATCTCCTCTCAAACACTACATCATTCTGACACATATCCAAGACAACTCGCCACACTCACCATAAGTTGTGCCTGGACCAAAGTCATTGCCCCCGTCCACAAGCACCTGCCCCAGGACTTCATGGTGGTTCACTCGGTCCCTCTTCTTTTTGTCCAACTTCTCGTATACAAAATCTTCCATTCGTATATCTAAAATTCAACATTTAGTAATAACATCAATGTAGCAAGTGTATGATATATAATAAAGCATACTGGTACATTTGTTTCCATGTATGTATATAAACATATACATGTTATTTGATTACACATGTAGATATTAAAAGTACTGGGTGACAACGATTTTTTTTCTTTTACAGTACTGTGTCTGTAGAAGTTGTTTTTTTTCTTCTTTCAAACTTCTGTTTTAGTCTACCAAACAACAGCTCTTAACTGTCAAAGCTCCTTGAAGGACTTTAAAAGCTTCCATTAGTTTTAGAAGACTTTATTGATATTTGTGCCCATGGACATCATAAAGTATTGTCAGATAACACAAAGGCCAACAGAACCGCCGCTGACTTACTTGGGTTGGGTTGTAACACACTTTCGGTCTGTTTCAGGATTTTCTCTGTCCATACTTTGGTTTTATCAGCCCTCTGGAGAAGATTCTCATAGTGAGCATCAAGCTCCGTCTTTTCTGCAGACCCTAGTTTCTCTTCAGTGAACTGCAATGGAAAAGGAATCAATAACTGTCTGAAAATAAGGCCTGGAAATTGACAAAATTAAAAAAAAACCATCAAAGCTTAGTTTCAAATATTTCAATCAAACTCTCTTTATATCTGTCCATTAATTCTCATTTTCAGTGTTCACACTGTTTCAAACTAGATGTTAATATGACAAACCCTCTTCAAAAGAGTCATGTGTCTAAAAAATGACAGCTTATATGGCTACATATACTCTACAGATACAGACTGATATATCTAAATTGGTTGCTCTTATTTGTTCTGTGACAGACTGTGACAAAAATATTTGATAAACAAATAAATTCACAAAAAAAAACAATTATTTCCAGACATAAATCCCACATTTCCTATAGGTGTGTGAGAGGGTGACCCACAGGCATGCACCGCATACCTTCTGTGGGTGACATCCATGACTCAGACATGCACTGGATGAGTACACCTGTGTTTATAAATGAACCAACCTGTCATGTCATTCAACAAATTACAGGTGTAACTTACTACATTAACACTTAACAGAATGATGGCACTGTGTACTCCACTTTTTATTCATTCAATCTAATTGGTGCCTAGAATGTAACATCCAAAGCACTGCAAGTCTATATGGATTTAGTAAATTTCACAGTATTGGGAAGGCATAATTAGTGGCTGAATGGTCTTAACAATTATATCTATATTTATATCTTCAATGAGCATTTGATTTTTGGGATTGATTCAACAATAAATGTTGATGAAGCCACAGTATGCTGTGTATTTCACAGTGACAGGTTTTAGAAGTTACTGTAAATTCCTTATTTTAAGTGAGTACTTAATTCCGCAATTAAACCGTTTCGCATCAAATTGTGAGAATATAAAACGGCGAACACCAAATTTTTATCATAGTTTCATTAGGTTTACATCTGTCTTAAAAATAAAGGCCAGATTTTGGATTCTGCGAGACATGCTTCTCATGATTGTACGCGAATGTAAATTCCTCGCGTTTAATTGGGAATGTACAGTACTGCATATCATGTGCATTTATATATACATGTATATACAAACTATAGTCATAAATATGACCACCTAGTCTTTGGGACTTGTATGTCAAGATCCATTCCAAAATACATAATATATTATGTGAAGCATTTTTAGAAAAATAGACTGATATTGTTTATTGAATAATCTGTGTTTACATACATAGCAGTTTGTATAACTTAATAATAAAATGCTTGAAAGTATGGTTATCGTAATTAAAAGACTGCTTTGATTGAACATTTAAAAATGCAATATATGTACCCGTACTAATACCTTAATAACTTTCTTTTCCTTTTTACCCAGTTTTTGAAGTAGACCTTGCTTAAAGACAATCAATAAAATTCATTATTCTGAAATCTGATTCCAAATAAAGCATATAATGTATACCCAGTTACATTTTTGTCATGTTTTCAAGTTTTAAGAACTGCATTAAACAGCCCTAATCATATGATAGCATGTTTCTATTTTTAAAAAACCCCAATGTTGCCATTTTGCCATTTTCCAAATTCAATATTCAGAAAGGCCACCATGAACAACATTTAAATAATATAATATGGTATGCAATTGACAATGCACAAGTTGACTTATAACAATATTGTATAATAATCATAAAATGGCATCGGTTACCACTAAAATTCATTGTACCCCCAGCCTCCCATAGTTAAGATACATGTAGCTCCTCACATAATGTGTCATACCTATCTCTTCATAGGACATTCTAATTTAATAACAATAGATGCTTTCTTCTGGTGGTTGAAGTTTTTAATTTCAAAAGGTTTTGGTATTTTTATCAATTGACTGAAATTCTAATTCCATCATCAACTGGTGTATGCAATACCTTTATTTTGATTCTGACACCAAGACATTATTAAATGATGCAAAATCCCTTAGACTGGAAAATCAATTCTCTAGCCGGTCTGGTCTGTCTTACTATTACCGGTACTGTAATTTCCTTCAATATATTGAATGTACATTGTGATGCAAAGGATGCTAGTTGTAATGCCCTATTTCACTTCAATTTATTTACATTTGCAAATATGCTTCCTTCTGTGAACCTATAGTATAGCGAAAACGTTCAATTCTGTGTGAACTTTTTCATGACGTCACAATGATAATCGCACGCACTTATCGTTTGATTCATGAATATTGTAAATGCTAAAACATCGTTATAATAATGATTCTGAATGATTTGCCATTCTCAAACATAGATATAAGTAATAAACAGAATTTGATCATTGACCAACCAACTCCTGGAGAACTTTTTAAACTGCAGTTTATGTGAAAATGGCATGTTGTGGGGGGTTTTCCCCAGAACTATTAATTAATGCATCAATTTGAAGTGCATTCTGAAAAAAGAAATCGAGAGAAATGTACACTGAAGTGTGAATAAAGCCTCACAAGGCTTTAGCTAATTGATATAACACTATAGTGACTAATGTATATTACCAACACTATAACCAAGCCAGTGTAAGTTGAGCTGTCTTTTTTCACACGGTCTATTCTAGTGTCATCGTCAAAGACAGTCAAAGTTTACCGCCTAATTACTTTATAACTTTAATACCAAATGAGAAAGAAAAACGGGTATAACAGGAATTCAATACACATCCATTTTTTTTTTTACCTACAGCTCAAATGGGAAAGGTCTTTCAAAAAGAAAGTCACAAGTTTCTAGGGGCGTGAGACAATTGTAAGGGTCTACGTAAATCTTCTGTGAAACACGGCATCAATTTCTATATAAAAATACCATTAATTACCTGAACTGCCCTATTAAACACTGTAGATGCGTCTGACACAAATTTCTTCATCTTGAATAGTCCTGTATTTGCATCCATAATCTAATCGATTGGTCGGACTGACAGACAAATACTTCCGGTATGCTATCCCGAGGCAAAATATTATTGTAAAAAAGAGAGAGAGAAGTGATAAGAAAGAAGCCACCCAGGAAATTTCACCTATATAATTTGTTAATCTGACACTTTCTGAAAATTTTCTTTTTATTAAGAAGATAACAAAAAAAATAAAAAATAAGTGCGAGCCTACAAGTTGCCAAGAACAAGTTTCAATATGGCGTCCAAGGTAAGCCAGAATCGAGTTTCGGAGTTACACTGCAGTTATCTTTGCATTCCCACTGACATTTAAAGCAGTACCGGTAGAGTTATATTTTCTAAACAATACTTCTTAAAAGTTTTTTTTTCAAAATTAAGAAAAGCATATCTCTTCTCTACAATTCATTTTAAAAACACACACAAATCAAAATTTAAAATAATTAAGGTCACAGTTTGTTTTGTCAACATTATACACATATTCTGATAAAAAATGTCTTGAATAATGTAATGTATTGCGTTCAATGTGAAATAGCCAAAATTATGCTTTAAACAATTTTATGCATGCCCATGGTAATTCAAACTTCGTGTCCCAAATGGCCAAAATAAAAACTGAAAGTTTTTGACCAATTTTTTGTTAATATAAGATTGAGAAAATATTTAAAGCTAAAAAACCTTTTTGACCTATCATCACAATTTTCTATTGCACACACAAAAGAACTGTTACTTATTATTCAGCTGGGGTGAATTAATTTGGGGTGAAACTTCAATCATGCTTGCGTAAATTGGAATTCTGGGAAGGAATTAGACAGTCAGTTTAGAGAAATTCAAAGAAGTTATGAAACTGGTCAGTTTCTAGCTAGGTTACAATTAAACTTCGATGTACTGGAAGACTGTAAACAGTGTTTTCCCTAAGAACCGGCTACAGGCCAAATTGACTGCTTCAATCGATCAAAATGCCGCTTAGAAATAAAAAATTTGAAAAAATAATTGTTTTTTCGACACAGTTCTGTTTATTCATATCAACGCTTAGCCTGTAGCAACTGATCTTTAACCCTGTACTTTGAAAAAAAGGGAAAACACTTTGTAAATGTGTATCGTCTGCAGTCACGTTCCTGAGTCTGCATATATATTTTCCTGAATCTCTTAGTGAGATTGGAGAGGAAATGTATTGGCAGTGGTTTGCGACAAGAGCTATCTTTGCAAAGTTACAACTTTAAGTATTAACTTACTTACTGCCCGTGACACCTTTGGCGTATAGGGCAGTAACGAGGGTTCTCCATCCGTGTCTGTCACTGGCTAGCTTTTGGAGTGTGCCCCAGCTTCTCTTTTGTTCTTTTATTTCGGTCCACCGCCAAGTGACTTTGGGCCTTCCTCTTCTGTTTAATTTCCCTCTGGTGTCCAGAAGAGAGCTGTCTTTAAAATGCTGTCCGAGTCCCTTCCAACTACATGGCCAAGCCAGTTCCAAGGTCTTCTGATTCAGAAGGTGATTGTGGCCATGTCCTCCTGCTGACACCTGTTGAGAAGGTCCTGATTTGAGATGGTATTGGGCCAAAATAGTCTTAAGATCCTTCTCAGGGACTTTGTATGGAAGGTTGACAGTTTGCTCAGATCACTCTCTGTCATTCTCCAGCACTCTGATCCATACAAAAGGATAGGTAGAATGCAGCTTTTGTATAGTTTTAGTTTTGTTCTAGTGGTGTATTGACTAGATCTCTAAACAGTTTGTAGGTTGTTAAATGCTGCTCTTGCCTTGGATAGTCTCTGTTTGATATCAGTCTTTGCTCCACCATCTGTTGTTACTTTAAGTATTAAGTAGGTGTGCAATTACATTGTATGTACATTGCCACATGCTTATCTCCTCACCTACAGCCATAAAAATAAAGGTGCAAACTAAATGTTCACCTGCAAATTATTATTTATCTTGTATTTTGATAAATTGTGTATTCACTTTTGACCTAAAATTGATATTCCGCTGGCTGACTTTCTTAGCTTTTTAAAAAGCTAACCTCGTGAAATGGTTAAATTGGTGAAGCTTCAAAATAAAAACATGTATTAACAACTCGGTCCTTAAATATCATTGCACCACATTTTGCCTGATAATTTGATATTTATATATACCTTAGAGTTCAAACAATGTTTATCTAATGCAATGTAGTATGTAAAAAAAAATCTCAATATTTTACCTTTAAATGGCTAGTTTCTTCTAGCTTGTTAGGTTGCAGCATTAAAAGAAAAAGTCTTCTGGGATTCCGCATTGCAAATGATATGATAGTCCCCAGATGGTAATGTTGAACAAATTGTGCAAGGTCTCCATGGTACTTTATTCCTAATGGAAAAAAAGCTGCCAGTTTTTCCCAATATAAATCTATGTAAGAAATCTATTTTTGGTCTTGTTAATTTCTCCGGTTAAAAAAAGATATGATATGTCAATAACAAATTATGAATTTCAAGTAGAGAATGTCAGTTCTGAAAATAATCTTGGAATTTGTATGTAGGTAGGCATGCACCATATATACTAAAATGTGAGATTCTTGGGAAGTTTGGGCAAACTATAGAATAGTAATATATGTATTTATGTTTATGCATGTAATTAAACTCTATTCATTTGGGGGTTTTTTAAATAATTTTTTGAGGCAGAGGTTATATATATCAATCAACTTCTTTTTGTGTTGTCAAATAAGTGCATGAAACAAGATTTTTACCAGATGCACCAAAATGATGAGAAAGAAACTTGTTATTTCAGGTTTAGGCTTAAAAGCCCATGTTGATCTAGGATAGGTAGATATGTGGGACTTACGATCTCCATGGTCCTTAGCGGACTGGGGGCCTCCTATCCCGGAGAAGGATGCATCCTGTGCCCCCCTATGTCAGCACCCTCCCTGCTGGCAGTCCAACATGAGGAAGGTAAAAGGAATTAAGGACCTTCCTCCAGAAATTCCACCAAAAGAGGATATAGAAACAGGTTTGTAATATTTTCTGACAATTTTAAAGTAGAATTGCAGATTTAACTCTTTGTAGTTAGAACAAGAAGTATTCTTACTCTAATATGATAAAACTTGTATTATATAAAATGTGTATGTTGTGTGGTTTTAGACTTGCCTACACTTAAGGTATGCAACATGTTGGATGACTATGGAGACGATCCTAAAGATCTTTATCCAGCAAAGTTTGCAGGGAAGCCCCAGCATGTTCGATCCAGTGTAAACATTCTGCATGTACCTAAGTCAAGAAAACCAAGGTAAGAAAGAAACCCAGAGAAGCTACCAAACGTTTAGATGCGTCAGATTGAAAATGAATCGTTTAATAGCGTGCTTTTATCAAGTTTCTTCATATGTTACAGATTTCAGTATTTGTGTACATGAGACAGTTTTGATTATTTTGTTATTTTATGAAGGAAAATTACTTTGGATTTCAGTAGTTTGAAAGTGCCCTCCCCACCTACACAGACACCAGTCAGTGAGAAGAAGGTGAAAAGTGCACCCAAAGGGAAGCCCATTCAGCTGGTGGAGGTCCAAGAAATGTTTGAGCTGGAGGATCTTAACAAGGCCTGGGACGACACATTCCTCCCAAAGAAATTTTATGTGTGGGTGCCAAACCCCAGAAGGAAACAAAAGCAGGAACAAGCGTAAGTGATTACTGATTCCTAGGTCTATACCTGGAAAGTCTAATAGCAATTTTACAAACACTCATGCATGTATCAGAATATAATGAATTTTGTTATAAAATAAATGTTGAATTTCTTTTGATAGAGCATCAATTAGTGAGCTAGCCAAGAGTGGTCCCCAGAAAGTGCTGGTGCGTGACATGACAGAGGACATGATCCCACGCCACATTGAGTATGAGCAGACCACTAAGGTAAGATTTATACCTCCCCTCCCCCCTCCCTCCCCAATTAATCCTTCAAAGATAATGTCATTTAGTTTAACCATGATTTGATGATAGCACTTTAAATTGTGGCCGATGTGTAAAATGCAATGGTGCTGAGATTTAGACTATGGCATTAAAGACTTACTTTTTTATTGTGAGTCGTATGAAGTCCATTTTATCATTGTTCGATTATCAGTAATTCATGAAAACAAAGAATAAATAGTCAATCCCAGAAACTGCACTCTGTGTGATGATTGCATCTTCCTCTGTTAAATTAGAAGTTACATAAAGCAGTATCTCTTCACCTAACATAACAATTCATAAGAACAGCATTGTTTTTTAGTTGATTACTAACCTGTTGCAAAGAACCCATATCCATTTCAAAGCTGAAAAAAAATATCCTCTCCCGATCTTAACACTGGTACTGAATATGTTCGAGGGCAGCAGATTTGGCTGTGTGTAGGTGCATGTTGTAATTGTTTGTTTTTCTTTGATACATCAGCCATATGATGGGCCAGTGATCAAGGTATCAACATGTAGATTTAGCCTTATGTAGATATATACAATGACTATCAACAAACATTCTTATCTTGTGCTTCATACTCCATTTATGCATGCAAAGTTTCCTACCCTTGATCTTAATATGGAAAATACTACAAGACTCTAAAATCATATTATACTTTGTTACAATTGTAATCTGATTGCTATAACATATTTTTTATTCATTTAATTTTTTTTTATTTATACTCTAGTATCATTATTTATTTTTACTTCATTATAAACAATATCAGTACCTCAATTATAAGTTTATTATAATTTTTGAGGTAGGAGTGCATTATTCTATATTTCTTCACCCTCTTTGTTCCTCTGGTTGTACTAAATACTCCGTACTGTCGTTCTACCATCCCCTGTACATTTCCTCTCCTTTACTTCTTTCTTTTACTTATGACAATGCCTTACCCTACCCTCTTCACAAACTAAATTGGACAAGTTAAATTGTATGACACACAGTTATTAATTCATTTAATGTTGTATTGTTTAATTTTTGTAATGATGTATTATAAAAATGCTTCTCTGTTAAATTTCTCTTATAAATTATAAAATAAAATTAATCTTTGTAAACTTGATTTCAAAATGATTCATTGATCTCTCTTAGAATAGTTGGAGGAGTTCATCATTATTTTTACCAAATGTTTAATATTTTAAACTCTCCCAAATAATGTTCATATTAAATTACACTATCAATGTTTAAGATATTTCTTTTTATTTATTTTATAAAAAATAGAGATGTTAATCTGTGTCTGTAAAAAATAAAAATTTGTACAGAACTTCAAGCTATTAAGAACTTGTTTATAGTTGATATACATCTTCTAAATACCAGTACACTGTGGCATTAAATGTAACAGTGCATTGTTTTCCTGACTGTTAATTGTTGTATGTTTTAGTTCTATTAGTGTTTTCATTATTTTTTTTAATTGACCTTTACAGATGAGGAGAAGACTTAACTCTCCTGCCTCATCCCGCTACAGAACTCCATATTCCCGCTCCTCCGCGGGGCAGCGTGCTGGACCTCATTTTTACGGGGGATCAGGGTAAGACCAGAGTTCCGTGTGCACTGAGCATTTATTATCTGTTAATAATTATCTTTCAATCATTGTTGTCAAGTTCTAGAATTTGATGGAATGTTTTTTATCACATACTACATTCAATGTCATAATCAACACAAGATATTTTAATTATTTAATTGTTTACTTCTTTATTATTCTACTGTTATTGGTGTACCACATATAGGTAATTTTGAACAAAAGGTTGAATTTTTTTGGTGGATGGGAGAGAATGACTTGATCAGGTCTTTGCAATCTCTGTTTTTGGAGGATAACATACTATCAAGATGATGACCAAATCTTGTCCATATATCTTAGGTTACACCACGTTGCAGAGGAAAATTTTCTCCATTTTGGACGATAACATAATTGATATATTTCAGAGACTCTGCAAATATTCTGAATGCTAACACCAGACTATATATGGAAGTTAAAGTAAAATAAATACTATTAATGATAAGCATATTAAGATTTTGTGTAGAATTTTTAGTACATCCAGTGTGCAGTTTACATTGATATGTATACTTACCTGCATCAACTTCAGTGTTCAGATATACAAATGGCAGAAACTACATGTATGTACATCAAATTCATTAAATAAAAACAAATACTCAATTTCCGTGGATGCATTAACTCTTTTTCAAACAAGAATTTATTTATTTGTAACAAATGGACATAATTGAATGTGTTGGGAGTCTTGACTTTGGTGCAGATTAATGTCAGAAGATTGAAAAAACATTTACCACTATTACCCCGGTGAACAATTTATTAAATAAGAATAAACCAATACAATGTACATAAAAAAGAGAAAAAAATTATAACAGAAAAAAGATACCCAGAATAACCCCTTTTATTTTAACAAAGTTAACTGTCTAGTTAATACATTTGGTAAAATAAATTTTAGGGAAAAGTCTATATGTCCTTCAAATATCTATCCTCCAAAAACAAAGGCTGTCTATAGACCTGTTTATGAGGTGTTCTTTTTACATGAATTGTCTGTCAAATGTTTCATATATCTTATTAATTTTGTGTGGTGTTTTTTTTAAAGTGTAATCTCTAATCATAGAACTGGTCTGTGTTTGGTATTTGATTGCTGTGGTGTTTTTTTTAGCATTGAGGAGTTATTAGATCTTCCAAGGGATATATTAGTAAGAGTGCTGGATCATGCAAAACAGAGGTAAGGGAACCAGTTTGTGAATGGAGTTGGGAGTAAGGAGGCTGATGTAATAACCTAAGATAAGAACTGATAAAAATAAAATCCTTAATTAATTCTGGGTAAGATTTAATTTGGTTTGAACATATTTTATTGTATATATGATATACAATGGGTTTGAACACAGGTTCTAGCAACTTACTACGTTCTTACCCTTATACAAATAATTTACAACTGTCATAAAGCATGATTTATCTGTGGAATAAGATAGGTAAAGAAAGAAATATGAAAACACAATATAATACTTACCGAGTATGCAAATTTGCGAGAATTGATTATAAATTTCTGCACAGCAGTTGAAATTCTAACATTATATAGTTTCATAATCAAAGTTATCTTTAATACCCCATAGTAAAATATGCGAGTCTATAATACCTAATAGTTTGTTAAATGAAGTATTTCTTGCAGTGAAGAATCATTTGCAAACAAATAAAAAGTGATATTCATCTTCCGTCTTTCCACACATACAGTTCAGAGAATCAATAATATTTGATTCTAGCCAAGTTTAATGCAGATCGATATTGTAATCAGGATTTATTGTTTTAAAGAATTATGTCTTGATAAATTTGACTGATGAATATAAATTAAGTGATGATAATTCTGGTGATATTCTTGGTATAATGTATATATTTATTTGATAAATGTCTTTATCTTTCTTTCTAGTCATTCAATGAATTTCTGACTTTGATTTATTAGGCTGACCTACCAGACATTATGAAATCTGTAGGTATTTTTTTAGATTTGTTGTAACATGAAGTTTAAGAAGCAATATGAACATTATTTTGTTCACTCTTTCAGTGATTTTGCATCTAGTCAGAAACTTCATGAACTAATCAGTAAGTTTGTCCCTATCATGGACCGAGAACCTACAGACATGACCGCCAACAGTACAGACTTGTTACAGCAGAAGAAAATGAACATCTACGAAGGGAAGGAGAAGAAACACAACGAGTCCCATCTGATGGAGACCAAGCCCGTCTATTACCTGGACGAGGACGGCGTAGAACAAGAAGTCTTCCCCGAACCCAGGATGTCACGGGGTCATAGGTTAAATGACAGTGATTATGGGTCTTATCGAGATCTGTACATGAGTGGAACTAGGGAATTCCCAAAACTGAGAAAACCTCTTCCACCGATTGGTGGAATAGGTAAATTAACTTAACCTATATTGCTATAATGTCAGTATGGAAATACAAATTCAAATTGTTTATTGTATAAAATTCTATAAAATACATTAAATCTCACTTTTGTGGAACTTTGATACAAGGAAAGGATGGTTATTAAGAAGTTAAATTTTTCCCATTTAGACTGTTTAATTGTCTTGTCAATGATTTTTCTCAATTCATTAGCCACAGGTCTCTGTTCTAGGAAAGAAAGTCATTTTAAGGAATTAAAAATTGATGCTTCAAAGACTACTTTACAGTCTACTTTCACTGTACAAGGCAATCTTAATAGTTTGATATTATGTGTCAGAAGGATGATGAACTCAGTTTGCCAAAATTTAATTAATAGAGGGGTTTATTTTGCTTAGTAGATGACAAGGTCAAAATTCCCTCAATTTCCCTGGGCCTGCCAGAACTTCCTACTGGAGTCCAACAGACCAGAACATTTAACTACTCGAGAAGAAACTACAGAAATTTGGACCTAACCATCGGTAAATTAAAATCAACAGTTACACTTATTTTGGCTAGATTGTGAAAAGGAAAGCTTTGTTAATGGAGAGGTCATAGTGTGTCAGATGGTTTTTTAGCCCCGGTGATTAAATGAGAGGTCGTTGGGTACGAGATGGTTCTACTTACTACTGTGTTCTATTTTTAGCACCAGTGCCTACCCCTCCAACCAGCTATAGGACAGAGGACACCAGTGGGTCTGACCATGGTACCACCGTCCATGTCAACATCCCATCCGCGGAGTCGGTCAGGGATGGGGTGCCTCAGTCTGCAGCAGAACAAGCTGAGCTAGCAGTATGTATCACTCAATAAGTCAGCTGTTCACTTTATGGTTTTATTTTTTTCAGCTATGAACCTTAATGTTGTCTCGAGACTTCTTTTCACTTTAAGGACATATCACTCTTTAAGAAAGATAAATCCTATATTAATTTGTCAGTGACCACCTAAGAGTTGTTTTTTATTCGAACAAAAAATATATACAAACAATTCTGATATGATTTAAAACGTTCGTTGACAACTCTTTTGAATTTAATTAATCAGAACCAATCACGCCCGACCACTGACTCTCGGGATCTTATTGATGCATTGGCTGTAAGTATTTGGATTAGGAGTCCAGTTTGTAAAGCAACCAAACTTTTCTGTTTTGAGTTATCACAATTGCAAATTTAGTGGTAAGCAAAAAGTAAATTAGTGGCATGAAATTGAACTGAATATTATAGCATTAAAACTGTAAAGTACTGGTTGTCTAAGGAACTTAAAAGGATAAAATACAAACTGGACCCTAAAGGATGTTGATTATGGGTGTGGTTATAAATGTTTGATTAAGAGCGATCGGTGTGATGTGGAGTAAAGGCTGCTCGTAATGCCTGGTTTGTGCTTAATAAGTGTTGCGGCCCTCAATCATTTGTAAGCATATTAATCCAGCTGATATTCTCATCATTGAATTTCATCTACTTATTATCTACTCAATCATATACATAAATGTATATATTTTATCTTTTTATGCATAAAAAATGATCTTATTGTATGTTCTTGTAAAGAAATTAAAAAAGCTTGCTTTCACTATGTAGTTTGAAATAAACTGTGATCTTAAAATAATAACCTCTGAATGTATGAAGGTTTAATTGAGAAATGGTTATCAGTTTCCAATAAATAATAGTTTCAGGTTAGCAAAAAGTTGCGGTATAGAATGTGGTCGAGTTTCCATGACGCAGTAAGTGTATGGGTGTGTTTACATCCTATAGTAGACTGAAGGTGTTAGAATAGCGAGGAAACCCTGGGATTTCTCCCCCCACACAGAGAGTACCTGGGTTCTTGTGGTGTAGTGCTCATCATCTATACTCTGTGTTTGGCTAGGACTCCTATTAAATATGATTTGATTTTATTGCAGGTTTGAAGATTCATCAAAGAACATAATCAGAAATCACAAATTATATTTGCACAATTTGACCAATTCTAATGATTCCAAAATTTTTATGCATACATATGATTTTTATATACCATAAAAATTATTTCAATATCAATAACTAAAATTTCCTCTGCAAATTTGCGTAAGATTTAAAGTAGTTTTTTTAGTTTTTGCATTAATAAAAATCATACAGTGATTTATTTCTTCATGTGAGCATTTCTGTTGGTGTTGGCTGCCATTGGCTAGGGGACACTTGGGTAACTTTTGAAGAGGTGGTGGTACTTTATACCTAAATTTTGAGATTAGTGATTGAGTATTAAGTATTTTTTCTTTTAGTACTATGGCCTGTACACTGATTTTGAGGTAAAGTATTTGACCACCAGGTAGATATAGAAGCAAGGTGACAGGAAGACAATAATAAATGTATCCAAATGTTGCATGATGGTTTGTCTTCACCATTGGGAAAACAGCAAGAGCTCATTTAAAGATCTTTCTATTAACTAATCTTTAATGAGATTTATCTTACTTCATTTAGTGAATGAACACTCTGAAAACAACCTGTCATGTTTTGCTGTAGATTTTAACTGTCACTATCTTTAGATTTGGGAGAGACATTGATTCCTTTATGTTCTGGTACATATTGATGGTTTTGGAATTACTTGCATGTTAAACCTTTTATAGTTCCTTACTGATACCTAGGGGACACTCACTGATACCTAGGGGACAGTGTGAGGATAAAACTAAAACAATATGGTGCATGGCAAGTTCTAAACTTAATGTGTGTTAACTATATATAACCTTCACTCATGATGTGCCATCAAATGAAAGCTTAGTGTATGAGTTATTGTGTAGAAACAAGTCTACCTTACAACGGGTTGAATCAAATGTCTATTGTTCTCTTTTTAGAAAAAAGAACAATAGTATTTCGGTATTTTTAAGTGTTTTTGCATTGTATGGCACATCTATTAAAAAACAATAATCTAAATTGGATGGAAAGTTTGGAGATACATATCCATCTACTAATACATGTTGAGTACAAACATTATACAGCCCATACATTTAACACCCAAGTAGATGTTTAGAGAAAGAAATGACAGCATACTACCTTACATTTATGATATTTGAAACAAAATAACAATATAGACCAACTATATAAAAAACTGTAATACCATTTTGTATTTACAAATATAGTTATTACATGTATCATAACACATGACAATGGAATGGCATGGCTGGGAATTCTTGATTTTGTTTTATTATCAATAACTGATTTTTACATTTTCAAATAAAAAAGATCATCACCAAAAACTTAACAAAAAAACAATACTTAACAAAAGTTTTAAAAGCTGACCTAATTAGTTCAGATGTCATAGAATTTCATCCATTTTAATTTTCACATATACCGATATCATTTCAAATGATTCCAGATGCTGATATATTTGGTAGACATTGAGAGTTATTTTTGTGGTTTGTTTCAGTCCTCCAAATCCGAGAGGTCTGCCCCACGTACCCCTCTGCATGCCGTTAGCCCCGCCCAGTCAACACGTGTGCCCCAGGCCCCAGCTACCACCCCAGCCACACATGGTCAGATGTCCCCCATGAAGCTGTACCGAGACCAGTCAGGACTGTCCACAGGGTCCCACAAGAAGGCAACCACCCCCTCCCGCCAGAATCCCTCCCGGGAAAATACCAGGTCCCCCAACGCTGAGATTAGGGCCCCCACCAACTCCCCGAGGGCTCTCACACCTGAACAGACAGGTAACACCACACATACCTACATGTACCATCAGAACTCTCAGACCTGACAGTTTACCATTTCTTCTTTGTTGTATTATAATCAAATAATTTTCAATATCTTTAACAGTAGTCTTTTACAGTTGTTTTTTTAAAGTTCCCATTTACTTTTAATAGCTGTATAGCATGTATAACCATTGTTTACAACTATATATCTCTTTGATTTTACTAATCTAATTTTCATAGTTTGCATGCTTTAATACATATTAACTTCATAGGAAAATTCAGGAGACTGCCTGGTAAGTGGACCATTGGTAGTTACTGTTGACTGCTAGACATCATTTTATGTATTCCTCTCTTTCTCACCACTTCTTCTTTTTTCTCTCTCTCTATCTCTCTCTCCTTTTACTGCCATGGGTCAAAGCTTATTAAAGTTGGAATGTAGAACAGCTCACCATTGCATTCAGTTACCTGTAGCTTCATAGCTTACTAAAATCACGTGTACTGCCAATTTCTAATAAAAAAAGCATATTTATTGTTTATCGAAATAAACCATAAAATGAAGTGTAATTATATAAATAGTTTCTTTCCCAATGTTGTCACCTAACAGTGTAGCGCAGTGGTTAGAGGGTTTTCTACGAATCTGTAAGTCATGAGTTCGAATACCGCTTGGGGTTTTACAATTTTTACCTCTCAGAATATTTTTAAAAGCTATTTTTTTGGTTAAATATTGTAAAATTTGAAAATTCTAAACTGGTGAAAGTATTTTGATTATAATGGACTTTAATCCACATTAATATCGACAGATGTCCCATACCACCTTAAGCTCACCTGATCTAATTTAATCCCTTTGGAGAAAATGTAAACATTATGCTTCTTATTTGTGCAAATAAGTTTGAAACAAAAGCCACAAAAGTAGTAGACAGATTTTTTTATCGTTTTTATATCCTTTATTCTTGCATCTACTTAGCAAAGCTATCAGTAAGAATGCAGCAATATTCTTGGGTCAAAGAGACGGTATTTTCAAGGTTAGCGATGTGGCCCATGGGCCTCCTGCTCAAAATGGGACACAGTATTAAGTTGCTATTAACGTAACAAGGAATATAACGCAGACAGCAGTGATAGAGCCTGATTATATAGTCTCCATTCACATGCTTTGTACGCTCTTCAAATCAGCTTCTAGAATCTAATTTAGGAGGTATATAAACTAAAATGACAAACATTGACTGATATAGCTGTTTTATAGCAGAGTCTAGCATTAACTAGTCTAGCAAATCATACATATAGAAGGCAGAGACGTCACTATTAATTAAAGAATAATCAATTTTTGTGAACTATCAAAAAATAAAGTTCAGCGGTATATGAACTTGGTCACATAATCACATCAATGCGACCGTCAACACATAAGCTCACACAACTTCAAAAATATGACCCATTAAAAAGTTCACATAGAAACACAGGCACCTGACGTTATATATTTTTCTCATAATAAAATATATACCCTATACCCAATTATACATGTATTATTAGGTATAGGGTATAGGTTTTTAATGATGAGAAAAATATAAAACGTCAAGTGCCTGTGCATAGAAATTAACGTTTTTGCTTTCCATAGATTCAAATAAGTAAACATATTTGCAAATGTTAATATAGTATTATGAACATCTGTTGGTTTGTTTGCATATTTACTACGATGCAAGACAAATGCTTGCAGAGCAATTGCAATTCATGTTAACAAGTGATACAGGGATTATGTAATTTTTACAACCCTTCTATTATGTATAGATAAAAAATGAAGGCATTTCACTGATAATATTTGTACCTCTCAGAATCTTTCTTAGATTATTCTAAACAATTCGTTAAATATCATATCTTTGATAAGTAGGTTGCATTCATGTGAACGAAAGAAAGAGATAACTATTAAACTTCTTCCATATTTGGAAGTCGGTTGTCATTTTGCGCCATTTTCTTGTTTACAATGTTGATTAAAGTTTAAAATGTGAAAAAAATCTAACACAAATAGAAACTACGGGAATACAAATGGAATTTATGAATTCAATTGGAAAATGTAATTCATACAATTAATATGAAAAAAAAAATCGAACACAAATGGAAACTAAGGAAAAAGTACAAATGGAAATTATGAATACAATACAGTTGGAAAATATAAAACGCCAATAGATCGGCATAAAGTACTGATAAAAATGAAACTTTAAGAATATATTAGCAAAGTTCTGAAACATATGTATATCGCAGCATTTAACATGGTACACATAAGTTTAAGATAGAACCAATATTTTTATTAATTGCAATGCAATATCAAATTAGCGTGTTTTGCTTTGTGTGTAAATCTTGACCTCTATGACATCGTTTTTAACAGGACTAGGGACGATAGAGGAGACGGGACACGAGGAGGGGGAGGGGCCGCACCCAGTGTCACGTGGTGGGAGGAGCGTGCGGTTCGCCGAGGAAGTCCCAGAAATCCCTCCACCCCCGTCCTCACCCCAAAATCCAGACGACCCCGAGGAACCGACGCCAGGGGTGGAACAGCAAGGAGAGGACCCCAGCGTCCCTGCTTCCCGCCAAACAGGATTCACCAACCAGCCTACCTTCAATACGATGGAGAAAGAGCTTTCTCAGGATGAAATCCAAATAAAGTCTGCCAAAAAACGCGATTCTCTGCTGTCCACTCCAGAGCCCTGGCCTCAAGTTAATGAGGCCGATTACGATGTAACGCCTGCTCATACAAAAATGACTCTGCACGGGAGTAACGAGTCTAAAGTGAACGACTCGCGCCTTGCGCACATGGATCCGTACTCAGATAGGTCTGTCGGCACCGGAAGCACCATTCGTGCCGATATCACGAGCAGAGACTCTACGCGGAGCTACATGACGCAGAAAGAAGAATCCCCGGGCCCGCCCCCGCCGTCACCGGAACCAAAGGACCGGAACGACGAGCCACGGTCGGCACGAAAACGAGACTCCAAATCCCGGGAGTCCACCACCATGACACCGCTGTTGGAGGAGAAGGATGAGGACACTGCATCACCGGATGTCCACATCAGAACTCTGATCATCGAGGTGCCGCCACTGGGTCAGAAAGAACCGAAAGAGAGACCCAAAGGTAAAACCCGCACCACCGACACATTTGTCAGCATCGATATACCGGCTCAGCAGGCAGCGGAGGGTGAAACTACAAACGGCAAAAGACAGCTGATTAGCAAAGGAGGCAGGCGATTGGAGCCGCCATTAGAGGAAAGAGAGGAGGAATCCACGGTAGATGGAGGTATACAGCATATTTCATTTATTTTGTCTACATGAATTTGTCCTTTTTAATTTTTGGGGGGAAGGGGGGGGGGGGGGGGGGCTCAAGTTCAGTTTGTAATTCTTGTTTTCTTTTAGAAACCATCAACACACGGGAGCAGAATTTGTCGGTACAGAGTTCCGTTGCCGGCAGGACGACCGCTGATGGAGACACGGAGACAGATGTTGGATCCGCAGGGGTTGATCCTTCCATTGGAGGGAACGTCTCGCCGACATCAACTATAACCGGAAACGAGAGAGGCGTCAACACCGATCTGCGACAGTTTATAGAGCACCAGGAGGCAGAAACAGAAAAAATTGAGGAAGACAATGAACCAAAATCCAGCGAGCGCCGGAAAGATTCGTCCGAGATGCTTGGATCTCGCGACTCGCACATGCCAGACGGCGAGGAACATAATGTACAGGAAACAGGCATAGAACAGGAACCACAGGGTGATAGGAGGGAGACAGAGGGGGCAGAGACGGGGGAGGACAGGGGTCCAGAGGGAAACCTCACCCAGCGGAGCGAGCAGGAGATCACGGAGTTTGGTGGGGATAACGACGCCTTTAAGTCACTGCTGGCGGAGGAACTGGCCCGGATAAACCAACAGGACTAGGCCGCTTAAACACTATGATATAGGCTCAGTGATACTGTGATAATATATCTGTGATAAACAATCGATGCGTAGGAAGACACCTGTTTGTGATTGGTGTCCCTTAATGTGATATTTTAAAGTTTTACTGGGATACGTTGTTACTTTAATGATGAATGAATCCAAATATTCTGGTCCGACGTTCATTGTTTTTGTTGGTTATAAATGTTACATATTCATGTATCCATTGAATCATGTGACCATATCCTTTTTATTTCACCTGCCAAAAAATTTTTTTAAATTAATTTCTAAAATATTAGAGCTACATGTATTTATATATAGTTTTTTTTATGTGTAAATATGTATATACTTTCGTTATTTTAGTGGTATTTGAAGCATGTCACAGATAATATTGAACTTCGCCATTTTTGTTCATTATGCTTTACTCTTGTTATATAAAGAATAAACAACATTTCATTTATTCTGTTTCATATAAAATGTTATATTTTTTGTTAGGGAAATGATATCATGCATGCACTCCTCATCTGCAATAATGTCGTGCAATTCCTGTGTACACGTCGGCTTTCTACTTGTACTTTGCTGTGGTATATGTCGTAAATAAAGTCATTGAGAAGAACTGTTTTTGTTCCCGCTGAGTGAATTCGACTGATTAAGGGTAACAGACTCAAAACAACTCTCGGGTCTTGATTCTTGTTTGTCTAACAGATCTGACTGTTTTCGAACCTGTAAACAAACTTGTAAAGACCTTAAGGTGATCTGGTACACCTCCATATTGTGACGTACTTCCTATCGAAATAAACAATAAAATCAAGTATAATTTAATAAATTGTTTCTTTCCCGAAATCGTTACTTAACAGCGTAGCGCAATGGGTTAGAGCGTTAACTGTGACACTGTAATTCATGAGTTCGAATCCAGCTAGGGCTTTTATAAGTTTTACCTTTCCAAAACCATTTAAAACATTTTTTGGTCAAATACTGTAAAACTTGAAAATTCTAAACCAGTGAAAGTATTTTGATTATAATGTACTTTTATCCACATTAATATCGACAGGTGTCCCATACCATCTTAAAGTTTAGTCCGAAATATCTGACGTTTTCCTGGCTTTTTTAACGATTTTGATATTTTACATGCCAGGAAAACGTCAGAACCGGCGCCATTACGAAAACTGGAAATTCACCGCCTCCAACTGGAAGGGGCATTCTAGGCTCGATTTTAAATAGATATATATATTTAAGCTCAATAATACAGCTTAAAATATAATTTTACTGCACATTTTGATAATCACATTGATAAACAATAGTGTTATTGACCTATTTTCTCGCGAGATTTCAAAAATGCACGATATCAAAACCAATCTCAGCGGTTCGATAGAATGTGTTCAACAGCCTGTTTATGGGATGTAAGGACCCATAAAAGCTATATTAGTAAGCAGCAAAATCATCGTTTTATTAATTAGTTGTGAGTGAAACATTTGATTCAACTCGTAAATAATTAAAATCGAGCCGAGAATGCCGCCTCCAGTTAGAGGCGGCGAATTTCCAGTTTTCGTAATGGCGCCGGTTCTGACGTTTTCCTGGCATGTAAAATATCAAAATCGTTGAAAAAGCCAGGAAACGTCAGATATTTCGGACTACTTAAAGTTATGACAATATACCAGAATATGCATAGTAAATAATGATGACAAACTTGAACGGTGCTCATAAGCAAATATTTACATTTTTCAGTGTCATTGCCTGTGATAACAATACGAATCGATTTTGTACTATACAGTCCAATAAATTCAAAAGGGGTTTGCATAATTAGTATTCTATTATTTAATCGTACAATTGCTGAAAATTATATAAATATAAGTAATAAGGAATCATTCTTTGAGTATTATGAGGCTATAATTTCGGTCGGGGCATGATCAAATTTATCATAAAGCCCTTCGGGCTTTATTGGATTTGATCATGCCCCGACCGAAATTATCACCTCATAATACTCAAAGAATGATTCCTTATTTCTTAAATACAATGTAAAATAACTGGTTACACAAAGAGTTATTTTGTAGCTATTTTCAATCGGATGGACTTTGGGTAACGAAGGAACACGTTCTATTTCCACAGTACTATAAATGGCATGATTTTTTTTTAAAACTTCCTAAATTTACTTGGTTGACTGTCCCGTGAGTCTATGAGTTGACGACGCAAGTCCGGTTATTCCGAAAAATGGGATCTCGCCGAAGTTATAGGAACCACTGAGTGTACCGCCACAGTACGGCACGGGACCATCCTTAGTGCAACATCAGGAAAAGTTAAACTACGTCAACATATGCCAGACTAATAAGGGAACCACCGCATATCCAGTACGGCACGGGGCCATCCTTCGTGCAGCATGTTAGGTTAGGACAACTCAGACTACACTGACAGACGACCGCTGGAAATCATGAAATACAACGCCCCTATAATAATCACTGCACTGACACAGAAGATGAAGCAGTATTTGTCAAACAACTTAGCGAACGTTTTCCATGTCTCCAACTCGTACTCCGGAAGCTTATCGCAGTCCTCATAGATCACTTCAGACGACTCTCCGAGATGAAAACTCTGCCTGTAGATGGATGGGCCTTTCCCATCCGAAGAACCCACTATGGACACGATGGGCTTATTGAAGTCAGTTTGCTGCGAGACAGAGGGGTGCGACTCGGGTTCAGGGCTTCTGTGTTGACTTTCTGCCGACCTTATCCTCCGTTGCCTACAATCCGACTTGAAAATACCTCCGAACCGTTTTCTTATCTTTTTGCACCGTGATATCTGAGTCAACTTACAAAGCCACTTGGGTAAAGGTTTCCGTTCACTTCGGAAATGGAACCGGAGGCCGATGATGGTGAGAAAACAAATGAGGGTGGACAGAATCAGTAGGACCATCAAGACGAAGGTCAGCACGGAGATGGGTTTGGAGGACTTGGGGATGGTGTCAGACACTAGGGTCAGGTACACGGTGATGGCCAGCAAGCACGTGATGGCGTACCCGATCCTCTCCCCGGAGTCCGCCGACAGCAGGAACACCATACAGTTCAGGAACACCAGGAGGACCACTGGAATGAAGAGGTTGATGATGAAGAAGGAGGATCGGCGCTCCAGGTACAACTTGAAGTAGATGTATTCGAACGGTCCGTCCCCGACCCTCTCGGCGGCCGTGTCGTACAGAATCCATTCCCCGTTTTCCGTGAAGTTGTCCAGCTTGATGTTGTTTTCAACGATAAAGAGTTGGAGCTCACGGTGGCGGTAGTTCCATGGAATCATCACAATGGTACACACCTGCCGGTCGAATGGAAAGTGTGTGACGTCAATGTCACATGACGTTTCTAAGTAGTCTCCCGTGTACCACAGTGCCACTCCGTTATCATTGTAACGGATCATGATGTCATCAAATCCGATTTTCCGGACTTTCTTCACCGGATTCGTCACCACGAGATCTGGTTTCCACACGAGATTTTGCGGGACCAGGATCTGCCACACGTTGCTGTAAACCGTCTTGTCCCACACCATCCGGGGATCCTTCCACGTCACGTCTACGTAAACGACCGTGGACATTGTACCGGACAGCTCGTCCACGTCATTAATGGCTATTAGGTGTAGCGTGGCCCTGACGGTCGTCTGCTGGTCCTGATCGTCGTTTGGTCGGATGTACGGATTGTAGTTACTCAGAAGACCCTTGTATAGTGTTTCCACTGACGTCCTGTTTGCGGATGTATAGCTAAACAAAACGGTTAAAATTGTCCCAAACGCAGACCACTGCAAGGGTCTTGTCTTATACTGGGGCATTGTCATTGATTTTAATTTTAGAAACTATGATACTGACCACTGTTTAAGCATACTCATGTCTTCCGACTTCATTAGAAGGAATATAGTTCGATCATCAACAAAACAGTGAAGGTTATAAAACGCCTTTGAAATGGTACCATCTCTTTCCCACACCGAACTACTCACTGGCCACTACTAATCCGAAAATCGTCTGTTTTCGCAGAGTTTACATTCCATTGAAAATTATTTTTGTCCTAGAACAACGAATGATATCACACTGACCAAACGTAAAAAGATGAATAGATTTTAGTGAGGTTTATCTTCAGGCCAGGTATTGTTGTTGTTGTTCCGTGCTGGTACACGTTCTCCCATATCACACTAACATTTAAAGACACGCATTGTAAAACTTTGATTAAAGGCAATAATAAATGAATAATACTGGTAGCGATTTTCAAAGGGTCATCGCACGTCCAACTGGAGTTGTTTTACTTTTTCCATAGAATTTCTAGACAGGTTTTGTTAACGTTCTGATTAGTTATATTATTTTTTAAAGGGAACATCAATTTCAGATGTAAGCAATAGTGATGTATATGTCTGGGTACAACCAGAGGCCATGTTAGTCAGAATCCTTGATTTCATTAAAAGTTAGCATAATAGAGACTTAAACAAAAATTAATATTTTGACTCCTTCTGTTGTGTAGGAAAAACAGTACATGTATAAAGAATATGCCTTAAATAGATTGTGTGAACGAGGTGACCAACTTACTACACTTGTGTTTGATTGGCAAAAATTGATTCCAAACTTTATTTTAAAATTCAAATAACAATAAAATGCCCTGATGACTAATCAAACATATTTAATTAGAGTAAGATATTCATAGTCTTAATATGTTTACAATTCAATTTCTTCTCTTTTATTCATTACTTCCAGTGAAAGTTGATTAGATACTTACAACATACTACATGTATACCATAATGCAGTTATATTTAACTGATTATTGTTTACCAAAACGTTGGATTTACATGCTTAATATATACAGTACACATCTAAATGCGTAGCATCATATATTTTGTAAAGAGTTGACAAATGACAATAGCGTTATTTTCCTTTTTTTTAAAAAGATATTTTTATTTCTATTGATTCTGTTTTTGTATTTAACACGAAAAATTCCGACAAGAAAATTGCAGTCCAAATTAATTAAAAGGAGAGTATTGGTGAAATAAACTTAAAAACTTCACTGTTCCTATGAGTTCGCTCTGCTGGTTCCTTTGATTCTGGTTGTAATGTTGTATCAATCACATTAAAACGCCATTTGATTCAAATCAAAACGGAATTTAAATTCGTATATTCCCAATTAAACCGACGCCAGTGGTCCGACATAAAGACAAGATGCCTGGTAGCCGTCCGGGTGAGACCCCCGTTTCTACTTCTTTCTCATTGTGATCAAGCATCCACTAGTTCTACTGAACCCAACATGCGGAGTCGTAGCAATTGACATGGATGCGGAAGCAGTATTAGAGACACGGTCACTGTTGCACAGAATAAAGAAACCAATATTTTTTTTGTTTATATCAACCAAGTAGTACATCATTTTATTTTATGTTAAAAAACCCCCCAAAAACTAAAACGAACTAGAAGCGATCTCGTTGCAAGCAACGAGGTCTTTTGTCCTTCACAAAATTAAGACTCTTCATTTAAAGGAATAATAATTTTTAAAGGAAAGTTCATGTGGTTTTTAACATGTTGGTTTTCCACAACAGTAAAAAAAAAAAAATTCAGATGCACGAATCTAGAAATTAATGTCTGTCGGTCCTTTAGGGCATCTGTATTGGTAGCGTTTGGCTAAAATTGAAAGGTTGCATTGTTTAAATATTGTGTTTAAAGAAAATCTCTTTTATTATTTTGTTTTTGGTAAAACTTAACATTAAAGATTTAAGTCATTTGGTTATGCCATTTAAACATGCAAACGATCATAATGATTCGTGTTTATCTTAAATTACTTAAACAAACTATTCCCACCTGTAAAGTATTTATACCAAAATATTGATCAACAAGAACTTCAGATGAAAAGGTTTAGAGCGCATGACTGGCCGATTTATTTAAAGAGTCAGCACACCTTTTTTTCTTGATACAATATTCAAAGTACCACGATTTTCTATGATTTTTAGCATTGCATAATCAAGCAAAATATTGCCCCGAAAGGAAAGCATAGGAAAAAAACCAAGAGGCCCATGGGCCACATTGCTCACCTGAACAACAATAGCCAGCTTTATGGAGTTACATATACTGTTGCCCAACACTTCCCCCGGGGATCATGATTTGAACAAACTTGAATTTAAACCACCTAAGGATGCTTCCACACAAGTTAAAGCTTTTTTGGTTGAATGGTTTTTGAGAAGATTTTTAAATTTTTCCTCTATATATTCCCAAGTAAAAATTTGTCCTCCCATTGTGGCTCAACCCTTCCCCCGGTGATCATGATTTGATCAAACTTGAATCTATACCATCTGAGGATGCTTCCACACAATTTTCAGCTTTTCTGACCAACTGGTTTTTGAGAAGATTTTTGAAAAATACCCAAAAATTTTCAATAATTCCTAGTAATTATCTCCCCTTAAAACAGGGTGAGGTCCTTCATTTTAACAAATCTCCTTCACCTAATGATGGTTTGTGCCAACTTTGGTTGAAATTGGGTGAGTGGTTCTGGAAAAGAAGTCGAAAATGTAAAAAGTTACAGACTGATGAACAGACAGACGGACGACGGACAAAAAGTGATCAGAAAAGCTCACTTGAGCTTTCAGCTCAGGTGAGTAATAATGAATCTTTGATTTCGATGTTCGAACCCTACCAAGCCTCCATGTTTTTTTTATTTTAAAGCTGTCATAGAAACCTTAAATCTTTTGTTTACCATCTCTAAAAATTTAAGCTCTACATTTTTATTATTTTAGGAGTTCCAAAGATCATTATCAGAACTGCAAATTTCACATGCATCGTTTAATTTTACGAAATACTAGCACAAAAATCAGTTATCAAATTGACAGAGAAATAGCACAAGTTTTTCCATTTCCTTCCTCAGGGACCAAGAGAAAAATAAGGACGGGAACCTTTTTATGAAAAAGTAGCGGGAAATGAACAGTTGCCCAGGACTCAACAAATTCTCCAACACAGATTCAGTAGGAGTGGCAGAATTAATGTATTTCTAATCTAAGATCATCAGAGTTCCATCTTAGCTCCAGGCCAAGGGGTCATAAAATTTGGACAAGATCCTTTTGTAGAAAAGTAAGACTTGGGCTGAAGCTAGCTTAGCTAAGTAAGTTTTATGACTTCTTGCTGAGCCCATTACCCATGGGTAATAAATTTCTCAATGTTGGATTAGGCACCACTGGCAATCATTTTTGTAGCTGTTCCTCAATAGAATTTTCACATTATAATGCTATAAAATTATCATTGAAATTTAGTAATCAGGAAACCCTTGCATTTTTTAAACTTAAACACAAAATATGGCTTTGACAAAGATGTTTACACATAAGGATGTCATGACACACACAGTATAGCAAGCACATTGATTCTATTTTTTTATTGCACAGTGTAGCTAATTACATATGTACATGTGGTAAACACAAGTAACAAGATATCTGTGAGCCAATGCTCATTAGTGATACCCCCGCTCTGATGTAAATAATGATCAAAATAAGCAAAGTTGTCATTTAACAGGAAGTTGACAATGAATTTGTTCAAAAATGACCCCCACCCCCATATGGCATGCCTAAACAAAGAGTGTGTTAAAATTTCAAGCATCTGGGATTGATAAGTGCTGAGAAATTATTGACAAAAATTTGTTCAAAGATTTAGGCTAAAAATAAACAGTTGTCATTTAACAGGAAGTTGATGTCTTATTGGTAAACAAATAAATCCCACCATATGGCATGCTAAATAAAGAGTGTGCTAAAATTTCAAGCATCTGCGATAAATAGTTGCTGATAAATCTTTGACGAAAATTTGTGCTAAAAATAAACAAAGTTGTGACTTAATAATAAGTGGACATTTGACTGGTACAAAAAGGAATCCCACCATATGCCATATCTAAACAAAGAGTGTGTAAAATGTCAAGCATCTGCGTTTAATAGTTGCTGAGAAAAATGCGAAAGAAATATGTTTCGGACAGACAGACACACAAGGGTAAAACAGTATACTCCCCTTTCCTTCGGAGCGGGGGCATAAGAAAAAAGCTGTAAATGCCATATTACCTCTTACTCATTACAAAAAATATGTAACTCAACCAAAGCTGCCTCTCTCTGAAGTGAATTTGAACCTGACTAGATCTTCATTGACTGCTAACTAATTATAACTACTACTGGGTATACATACATTCTCCATCATTTCTGAATGCCAAGTTTCACAGAAACTCTCAAATATAAAGGTGGATCAACCATGGAAAATATTTATAATACAGTTTTTCTGAACTTACTGGTAGTAAGAATGTGTTACAAACAGCATATATGTCTACATGTATCTGTGAAAATGTCTCAAAAATGAAAAAATGAAAGTAATCCTATATGATGCCATACTGATCTTGTTTTATTTCTATGGGTTAAAAGGTGTATGTTTCTAACTGAGGTAAAAATTTTATAGAATACATAAAGCTTTTTATAGTGTTTTTTCTTTAAAAAATCACCCTTTAATAGTGTGTTTTTTAAAAACATCACAATCTATACCCATACTTTAAAGTTTTGATTATGAAATTAGAATCTAAATAAAGGAAAAAAAACTTAATAAAAACTATGGTAAATTGAAAAATTCATAAAAATGTACAACAAATGATATATTCTAGATATGAAAATGTGTAAGTTATACAAAAATAAAGACACCTTTGTTTATAGAAGCTGCTGTATATTAAGGCGGATTATTTTGGCAACACATATCCCTTGCTGACCAGGGGCCCCCCTTTGTGGAGGAACACCACAGGCCAAACGGTTAAGTGGACAATGGTCCCCTTCTTCTCGTGGAACTTGTACAAGTCTTTCTGAATGGGTGTATTGGGATCAGCAAACTCCAGGGACATTTGGGGGTCCTGTACGCACATCAGCCACAACTGTTCAATACAGACTTTGATATATACCCTCAGCTTCTCCCCAGAGCTCAGTGTTTGGAATGTCCTCTTCAAAAAGTCAGATTCCTCATGCAAGAAAACCTAAATGTATAGAAAAAATGAGCTTCTTATCATTCATAGAACCTCAGATGGTGCAGATATTTTACAAAGAGGTACAGCACCTTTTCCCATTATTTCGCCTATATCTGTGTTTGGACGGAAAGTTCCTGTTACTAAAAATACCTTAAGGTACCTACAATGTAGTTGTTGCAATAATCATATGATTTTCGAAACCTAGATACCCATTTTATAATAGTGTCTTAACAACTGATTTGTCATAAATTTGGGAAACTCTGTATAATGTTAGTTGATATTCTGCAACGTGATAAGTTCAAGCAAAATGCAATGGATCTAAGTGTAAATAAAGTACATGTATAGTGTTAATGAAGAGATCTGGCCTGGCCTCAGGATCATGAAGCAATTTCAGACTTAAGTCAAAACTTCAACCAGTCATAAAATTATTGTTTATCATGATATGAAGATTGAAATTTGTAATTAACAACATTATATCAAGACACTTTTAATAGCATTTCAATTTTGTCAGTGTTTTTAATCAAGAGACAATAAGACAATATACAATTTTTGACTTAAGTCTAAGATTGCTTCATGATCCTGAGGCCTGTTTATATTGGGTGTGCTCATACTCAGACTGAATTAAACAAGATAATTTTTTAAAATCCCAGAAGATTAGATACATGTAACTTAATCTCTCTATTCTTTTCATGTTTCAATTAAGTGAGAAAAAAAATAATTACAATTTGGTGGATTCGATCCAGTGACCACAAAATCAAAAAGACCTTTGCGTCACCACTCGGCCACGCATCTAACATTTTCAGAAGATGTATTTTCAATATATATGGCTATATACATGATTGTATTAGAAAAGACACTTATTGAAATATTTGTCTAATTTTCAGTACAAAGGCCACGTTAAACAAAAACTAATTCAATGTAAATGTGTACTACAATGCCTGTAGAACATAATTTTAATCGGATTTCTTTGGTTTAGAGTGGTTCAAATAGTCAAATATCCAATTTTTTATCATATGCTAACTATATTCCTATATATCCCTTACAAAACAGGAAGATTTTAAGAATGTTGTGTATGATAATTAATCAAGACTTGTTCAGCTTGGTAATTGTGTTATTTGTGTTTCTTTGAATATATTTTAACTCAATATTGTATAATATTGAAAATGTTCGATGTTTGCAAAAGTGCTATATTTTAGGCGAAATCATATATCGTGTGCTCTACCTTTTACATTACCTGGTTTGTGAAATAACTTGGGGATAAAAATGATCTTATACATGGTATCTCAAATGGGTTTAGAACTCTGTTTGGTATGCAAGATTAGGGTTTGGACAATAATTAATATGCACATGTTACATTTTTCAGAAGATTTAAACCTACCAGTAATGAATGCATTGAATTTCTTGTCTATTTATATTTCCTCTCAAAGATCTATATCTAAGCCAAACAATACATAAATTATAATAAAAATTGAAAATGTTTTGGTTCTCTTGACAAAATAAGAGTGACTTTATCAAAACAAACCTTGCACACTTCTGGAGATGAAATGGAGGCAGTAACCTTTCTATAGTCTTTAGCATGTTTTAAGGTAGCTGTTGTGAGTATTTGGACCATATCCTTTGGAACCTATTGCAAGGTAAATTAAAGATACTGAAGAGAACTTTGACAAAAAGTGTTAGTTTAACAAGCACAGTATTTAAGCGTTTAAGATATAACAATAAACAAAAACAGCTACTGACTTGACTCATTGAACAATTTTCCTATGAGGAAGCCTCTGAATGCAAATACTGGAACAAGTACCAGTATTTCATTCTTAATTTCTGATTTCAACTTCTGTAATTTAAATTAGCTTTTTTTTAAAGACAAATAGGTATTCATAAAGGTCTCTGTTCTGTAAAAGGTCACTGAGATTCAAAATACAGGCTGAATATGTTAAATGTTAAATAATTTACCGGTATTTGCTTTAGTCAAAATAAAAACTAGAGGTACTGTGAGCAAGCTCACATATGATAACCCCCTTCTAAGAAAATATAATATAAGATATAGCCTAGACAGGCCTAGGAATTATGCATTTTTTTTTACAATGACCTTGAACTTGCAAAAATGACATGATACACCCTCAGGTGATAAACGATCTTTATGTGAAGTAGGAACTTCCAATGTTTTTCCATAAGAAAGATACAGACCAGACACGATTTATGTACATTTCCTTCCAGGAGCCTTGAACTTACATGAAAGCCCTTAAGTCAAGATCATGACACACCCTCAGGTCATAAGCAATCATTGTGTGAAGTAGGAACTACTAATGTTTATGCATAAGAAAGATATAGACCAGACGCAAATTATGCATTTTCCTTTCAGTGACCTTGAACTTGCCCAAAATGACCTTGAGTCAAAATCATGACACACCCTAAGGTCATAAGCAATCTTTGTGTGAAGTAAGAACTTCCAATGTTCCTCCATAAGAAAGATATGACCGGACATGATTGCACAGACAGACAGATGGACAAGGTAATTTCTTTATACCCCCCCCCCCCCCCCCCCCCTCCTCCTTCCAAACTTTGTTTGTGGTGGGCATAATGAAGTTAAATTGAAAATAGCAGTGAGCTAGCTTTGAGCATGAGGATGACTGAAATCAAATGACACCTACTACGCACACTTTAATAATCATCATCTATAGAGGGAGATTATGAGCTGTTTCATTTATGTTCTGAATTTTAAAAAATGTTGTGAAAGCTATGTATAAAAATCAAGTGTAAAATAGACTTACATGCAGTGAATGCTTTATTTGAAATGGTTGAAGAATCGGTATCTTCATGACAGACTGAAGGTCCTCTAATTGCTCATCAGCCTTCTTCATGCAATATTTGTAACCATGCTGAAAAATGGTATGAACGGGGAACAATAACACTAATAAATCCATATCAAGCAAATTTTACTCAACTGTATGTGAGGATTGCACTTCAAATTTTGATTTTTCTAAAAGAAAGTAAACAAAATTGAAATATTCATGGAGTCTTATACAGATTTCCAACAATAAGTCCAGCTGCTGCCATACCTGAATTGTTTGTAGTAGCTTGGAAATGATACTTTGATCATCCATCCCACCATCTTTGAGTTCTTCGAATGCTTCAGACCACTCATCGTCAAAGACCAACCCAAATCTCTCCCCGATCTTTGTAGGCCTGTTCTTGTCACTGAGGTCTGTAAAAGCTGCATTACCTTCTGTTAACTGTTTACTGGCAAAACTGCTTAATCTATTCATAAAAAAATATAAATGTTAACCAAGAACAACCGTTCACTATTTACTGGCAAACCTGCTTAATCTATTTAGAAGAAACAACAACAACAATATTAACCAGGAATTTCCCTCTGTTTACTGCTTACTGGCAAAACTGCTTAATCTATTGAAATTCAGAGAAAAAATATCATTGTTCATCATCAAGAATTTCAGTTGAACACAATGTCAAAAACCATAAAAGAAGTAAAATAAGATTTATTACAAATTTCAGTACACCCCCCCCCCCCCTCCCCATTCCTACATCATAGCCCCTTAGTTTATCATAAATTTGGTAGAAACTTCCTTACTCATCATTATCATGAACTTGGAAGGGGGATTTTAGAAGAGATATTGATGACCCAGTGGCTGATATTGTCATTTTGAACATAAGACTCATAAAATGTGGGTGATTTAGCAGGTAAGATATGACTGAATAAAAACTAACAGATTACTTAAATACATCAATGTATGATATACATGTACTTGCCTGTTTGTAAGCTCTTCTATCTGTGAATTTTGATAACTCCACGATTTGTGCAGGTCCGAGTAAGCATCTTTCCAGTTGGTCACATTTTTGTCCCCTGGGTCTGCAATTGCTCCAAAGGCTGAGCTTTGACTGTTACTGTTCTGTCTTTCTACAGTCCGTTTTATTGGTCTGGTCTGTGAGTCCTGGGTCCCGTGGGGTCTCCTATTTGAGTTGTGTGTCCCTGGGGGTCTCATACTTGAGTTCTGTGTCTCTGAGGGTCTTGTATTCGAGTCCTGTGTTCTTGGAGGTTGCATATATGAGTTATGAGTCCCCGGGGGTCGTATGTTTGAGTATACAGTCCCAGGGGGTTTTGCTTGCGAGTATTGCTCAAGAGAATTGGGCTCGTAACTTGTGTTGCTCTGCTTTTTCAGCACCTTTTTCCCTGACTCAGAACCTAAGTAAATATTTCTGCCTGGTAATGGGTATGTTCCAGCCATCTGCTCTGAAACTAAAATCCTGTTAAAGTCAATATTGTTTCTCATTGACAAATGAAATTCATTAACACCGTAGGGTGATGCTCCTGCTTGGGGTACATCTAATGATGCTGGAATGTCCTCAGGATATCTGTACGTCCATTCTGAATTAGGATCGCATTGAAGTAGTAGGTCTTCCGCTGAGCTTAAGATGTAGTATTCTTGTAAACTCAACTTAGCTACCCTTTCATTGTTCCCAACAGTGCAGTGTTTTATGAATTCATAAAGAGGTCCTTTCTTAGCCACTTTTTTATCAAACTCTTTCACATTAACATCCTCTGCTTCTTGAAGTTCATAATTAATACTCCTATGCTGGAAAAAAGTACCAAAAATATTTTACTACCAGTATACATAGTTTTTGTTTGACATATTTTCCCTTTGAGTTATTTTCCTTAGCCCTCATCCTGGAGGTCTAGCAAATTTATACTCTGTGAGCAAACGATTTCTGATAAATCTGGCAGAAACATGACGGGAAATCTTAAGAATATCACAATTACCGTACAAGTTATAAGAGGCTTTAAACCAAGTGTATATTAGTCAGAAAAACACTCTTATCTAAATCTAAATAAATCTAAATAAAGTATAAAGTAGCCGATAGCTGGTCCTTATTGTAAAAATAACTAATTTAACGAAACTATTTCGTGATTTAAACAAATTTGAATCTACTCTACCTCAGGATGCTTCCATACAAGTTTCAGCTTTTCTGGCTGAATGGTTTTTGAGAAGAAGATTTTTGAAAAATTCTAACAAATTTTCAATAACTCCTAATTATCTCTTCTTAAAAAAGGGTGTGGCACTTTATTTTACAAACTTTAATCTCCTTCACCCAATGGTGCTTTGTGGCAAGTTAAGTTGAAATTGGCCCAGTGGTTCAGGAGAAGTCGAAAATGTAAAAAGTTTACAAACGAACAGAAAGACGGAAGGACAGACAGACAAACAGATGCTGGACAAAAAGTGATCAGAAAAGCTCACTTGAGCTTTCAGCTCAGGTGAGCTAAAAATTACACTCTCATCCCCTTTTAATTTGACAGTGAAGTGCTAGTCTAGAAAAAGAAGAATTTAGATGTCTCTGAATGAAGCATCCAATATTCAATTCAAGTTAATGGCAGCAAAATAGTTATTGTAGGTTATCGATATCATGTTTATTTAAAATTGTCTCAAATGCATAACTAAAGTGGTAAGTACCAAGTCTTAAAATGTCACTGGGAAGAAATTAGTGGGTGAACATATCTACAGAGAAGGGTTCCATATCCCAGTAAAGTTCTACAGTAAGTCTTGAGTAATTCTTCATTAATTTTCTGTAAATAATCCACCTTTAGTTTTTTCTCAACAAAATACACAAACCAATATATTCTTTACCTATATTTATCCTACCTTACCTTTTCTGGGAAATCCCTCTTAAGGGCTGCTTCTTTACACACTAGTTTAACATATTCTTTCTTGTGCTCTGCTTTGAGGATTTGTTCTTTTTTAGAAACTTCAAATAAGTTCATAATTGATTCTTTTGCACAATCCTCACATCCATCAGGCCACAGCTGTACATCCAAGTCATCAGAAGGTTTCTGTCAAGAATTAAAATTAAATCAATATCTTCCTATATAGATCTTTTTTACAAATATAGGATCTTTTATGATTTGTGATGTAAATATTATTTTTATCCAACAAGTTGTGAGTTTCTATCCCAAAATCTTGGCGAGGGGATAAAAACATGCAACAAGCTGATAAAAATCATAATTGATACCACCATAAATTACCGTATTACCTTAAGCCCATTCATTCGGATATTCAGATTCAGAGTTTGTTGTTGTTAACAAGTTTGAGTTATATGATTTTAATTAAACATAGCTGTTTTTCTGACTTGAGAGCAAAAGGGGGTATATATATCTCTTCTTGGATAAGGACATGACCGTTCATTTGAGCCCCCTTCATTTGAACAAATTAATAAAGTTGGTGACCCTCGTGGGGTATACATACTCTGTAATAATCATACTGTAAAACGCTACAAGGATGTAGAAAACACAAAGTACATGTACCTCAGAATAGGCATAGTTCTCTATATCTGAGAGCTGCTGATCTGAAGCTTGTAAGGATTCAAATTGTATCTGTGCCCCTTCTTTCCAATCAGATTTGACATTGGTCGCCATCAATTTGGACAATGGAGACTGGTCCAATCTCATAACATTGTGTCTTTTGCAATGCTGTGGGTCTTTTAATGTATCAAAAAACTGAAAAGAAGGTAATTTCCTTTTATAAAACATATTCAACTTATCATATTCCTGATCAAACACATATTTGCTGTTTTCTGTATCAACCAATCTACAGGTTTATCAAAAAATCTTTATTGCAATTACAATAGAAGAAAAGACTGGTTCTTGATCACACCTATTAAATGTACCCTATACAAAGGACTACTATAGTCAAATATCTTAGTGTACCAAATGCAAAGGACTACCCAAGGCATGAAAACATATTTGTGTATAATAACTGGAAGCAGAATTTATGGAGGGCATAAGTGAATGAACATTAAAATATTAGATGTTTAAGAACAATGAATACCGAGTAGGTGTCCTCTTGCAACAGAAAATGTAGATATTCAATGCAATATACATTGATGAACACCCAATTATACCTTTAAATTCTATTTTTCCTTGAACAATTCTTACTCAGTATACACTCTAGTGTAGTTATGGTAATTTGTTCGATAATTATGATAATTCATGAACAGTTACTTAATACCATAATTGATGAATGAAAAACCAATTAATATAGTGATGTAAATATAAACAGTAACATGCTTTCTTTAGTAATTCATTAAAGCTATGAAGGAACGTATGAATGACAAATGGAAAGTTTTAAGATTCTAAGTTTTCTTTCCTTTTGCCCTCAACTTTTGTACATCAATATACCTGATATCAACACACTAACTCACCATGCAACATACACACAGTTAGCAATGTTAATAAATCCTTCAGTCCTTGCAACTTTCTGTAATAATTTTTTTCTCAGTATAAAATAATAGCATTTAAACATTTTACTCACCTGTTTTGGATACTTGTATGCTAAGGTTTTTTCATTTTTCATTAAACTTTTGTACTCATCCCAAGCCTTGGCAAGCTGAATTTTGTTAATTCCATCTTTTGTTTCCACTTCCTTGAGAAAATTCTCAATTTTATCTCTGGAATGTCTCTCATTAAATGTTTGCTTCCTCCCTGATGTGTAGGTGTTGGTTGAGGCAGATCTGTTGAATGACTGGAAGAAAAAAACCCTCAGAATATTACAGCTAATATATTCTGCACTGAGAAAACATCCATTATTTAAAACAAAGCTAGAATTATTATACCTAGTACAAGAGTGTCACCCATAAAAAAAAAAAACTATAATGTATGACATATAGCTGGCACAATGATAAAAGATCATACATGGAAATCCCAAATATTGTATAAATCAATTTTAAAAAAGATGAAATTAACATACTATCCTCTAAGAAAATTTCTTCGACCTCACAGGTGTTGCCACTTTGAACTCCATTATATTTTACAACATTAAATCAATCGATCAAATCAAATGCATGGTTGCTTTCAACTACGTTAATTGCTTTTATGGTGGCTTGACATATTAATATATTACAGTGAAGTCACCAATTCCGGATCACGTCAGACTGTTTCTTTGATATTTTACAAAGCTGTTCTATTTATATTTTATACTATATATATATTGAAAGTACATTTTGTGAGTTATTAGGCATTCATTTTGTTTTTCAAAATAAATTCTCAGAAACAATATTTATAGAGGCATTTCCACAAGGCATGGTTTCCCCAGTTTCAAATCATTTTCTCCATTTTCGGGTCATGTGACTTCAAAGTGTCAGTAATGTTGGGTAGTCGTCTCAGAACACAATTTTTATTAATTTGCAGCATTGAAATAATGATTCCGATCAGAAAATATATTTACAACTACTGATACTCAAGTAACAGGGATCAATTTCTAAATGTAAATGACAGTCAGGATTCAGAATGAAATGATCGTCATTATGTCATCATTGTGACAAAAAGAAAAATAAACTCAAAGAAAAATAACAGACAAGATAAATAAAATGACACCTGAGCTGGATGGATCATTTTATTCAATTGAATCTCTTTTTTTTCTCTTTCACATTATTGTAAATCCGTAGAAAAATATGTTTCAGGTATAGTGACCCGCAATTGGGGAAATTCCTTCAGATTGATTAATTAATTGCTGTACATTTATTTGAGCAGATATCATTCTGAATAATTTCTGACATATAACTGAATGCATGTGCAATATTTTACATCCATTAACGCCCTCCCACAACTTTTACATCAACCGTGCAACAGCGTTAATAATGAAGGCAGCATGTCAAAGTAGTGGAAAAATCTCCATCTCAAAAGCGTTTGATTTCTAATTTTGTTTCTCGGTGGGTTTGTAAATGTTAATTTTCGAATATCGTTTAATGATCAAAGACAGAAAGGCCTATAGTTCGTGATCAATATATTTATTAAGTTTTTTCTGCTTCAATTTAAACGAAGTGACATGAAACACACACGAGTGACCCGGAATTGGCGACTTCACTGTATATACTCTGTCCCAAGTTACTGCTTCCATCACTTTTGCAAAATATTTTAATAATCACAAATAACTTTGTGCCCAAGCTACATTCATTCACTGTAGAATGAAAAAGTCCAGTTTTTGTTTTGAAACGCCCCCTATATTACTTCATGTTTCAATAAACAACCAAAATAAAAAGACTACGGTGATTTGGCATTGCAAACGACATGATAAGTACCCGGGTGATTATGTTGAAAATTTGTGGAAGGAGTCTCTTGATTAATAAATTGTTACTATTGACTATTTGGCGTTGATCGACCTCACCTGCATGTTGACTAAAAACAGTTCAACACCAAATTGTAACAATTTATGATTAATGCTTTAAATTACAATAAAATTTATCAAAGATATCCGTAAATCATTTGTATATCCTTACAATATAAAAAAAACCAAACCATTTTAAACGGATACATCCCCAATTTTGAAAAATCTACTTTTGGTTTCTCTTATGACAATGAAATCCGTACCCGATAATAAATAATAAAATTTTGTGTAATTATTGTATAAATTTTAATGAAATATGCATTAAAAGCTAAATATAAAAAGTAAGATTTTATCTCTCAATTTTATTGTCTTCAGTGAACTTGTGAACCCAATTCCTAAAATTGCATCGGGTTTGACATTTGTTTAAGGAAAAATGGCGGCATCAACAAACTGATACGAACAAGTTTTAATCGCGTTCACTTTATATTTGTTTAGTCCCATATGAACCAGAAGGCTAAATCAGATGGTAAGTATAGACTGTATGATGTACATATGTAATGAACAAAACACAATTTACGTTCATATATGATATAATAAGTCGTTTGTTTAATTGTTGTTATGTAAACAATTAGAAAAAATGTAACTCCAGCTCTACACCTTTAATTCATTCTAGAAAATGCAGTGCTCTCACTGGACCAAAAATACTTTTCGCCACTTTAGCACGGCACGAAGTACGACCTATGTTTTACAATTATCTCTATCATATCACATATACTAGAAAAAATAATCCTACCGTGACCAGGCTACGCTCAGATCACATTAAGAATTCGTCCCATATACTTGCAATGTAGCAGCCGCAAAGCGAATCTGCTTTGCGTCGATTGTAAGTCTGTTTATTAAAATCTGCAGGGGAAAACCACATTTTTATACATTACAAACCTTTTTGATCATGCATATGTAGTTGTGTACACAAAATATCCATTTAATGGGTCGTACCAAGGCATTTTGTTAATACACACGTTTGAATTTGCCTGGCATTTTGTCGGAAATTGCACTCGGAATGTCTCGGATTTTATCATTAACATGGCGACCGTAAACAGCGAATTTTCAAACGTTTTGTTAAAAGTGACAGTGATTTCATTGCAAAAGCAGTTAATGTGGTAAAATTGGATTGTAAAAGAGCAACATTGTAGGTATTTGAGACTAATCATATGAAAATTTAGGTGAGATACAGCGCGAAATTTTTTTTAATTTGCTGCGAAGCGAGTATATGGGACAAATTCTATCATTAAACTGGGTCCGTAGGACTTCTGTCATTTTAACGATAGAACATTCTATCTACACATTTACTTGAACATGTATATGTTTTAGTTATTATATTCTGTCCCAAGTTATTGCTTCCATCACTTTTTGATGATTTTTAATAAAAGCACACATACCTGTGAAGGAAATACAGTTGAAATCAATAAAAAGGAAAATATCAAAGATATCATCATTGACACATTTTAATTTTTTAATCATAAAAATTCACAGGAATGAAAAGGGTAACCCGAATTATCGAAATGACAGTATTGACCGAAATGACACCTGAAATTACCGAAATGACACCTGAAATTACCAAAATGTCAATGTTTATCAAAAAAATGTTTTCACCAAAAAAATACTAAATTTTATCCATTAATGTCTTTATTAGTAAATAATTGATATATATAATTGCAAGACGGAAAATTATGAGATGAGCATGTAATTGGACCTTCTGATATTGTAAAAACATGCAATTAAAATTCCTCAGTAGGCCTAATGGCTATATGTATTCTTAATTAGAAATTCTTATTTAATCTATTTTAGTTATCGTTATTTGACTTTCAATTAATACGATATTTAACTTTGGTTTTTAGTTTTGTTTGGTTATGAAGCATTTACCGCAAAGACATAAACGTATAATATTATATATCACCATTTTAATGTATTTGAAGTGTCATTTCTGTAAATTTTAGTGTCATTCCGGTAATTTCAGGTGTCATTTCTGTAAATCCTGTCATTGGTCATTCGATGGGAATGAAAACAAATTTCTTGAGGAGATTTATAATGGGAAATGTTTACATCTTTTCTCCATTTGGCATTACTCGGAATACCTCGCACAATTTTTCAACATTATCATCTGAGCTATTTCATGGCTGATGCAATGCAAAATCCCCATAGACTTTCTATTCTATTTTGGGTTGTGTATTGAAACCTGAAGCGGTAGATGGGTCATTTCAAAACAGATAATCTGGACATTTTTCATATTAGTGAATGAACATACTTTGAGCACAAAGGTATTTATGATTATCGAAATATCAAGCAAAAAGTGGTGGAAGCAAAAACTCGGACAGAGTATAATATTTTGAACTTTTTAAATACATTTGAACTTTGTAAATATACATGTATTGACCAATTTTTTGTATGTACATTTGCACTCTCCTCATTGGCATGTGTCAATTTGCATCACTATCATTTCCAAGTAGTATGGTATCAAAGCTTTTGAAAAGTTAAGATAATTGCTACAATTCTAAGTGTGAGGTTAAAAAACCCACTTTTTTAATACATGTACAATGAAACAATCACAAAAATACCTTTATGGACTCATACACATTGAAAAAAAGATGGAGTGAAAGCCACAAAGACATAATTAATTTCTCTATTCTAGAATTTCAGAATTAACAAACTACAAGTTTACAATCTCCAATTTTGACAAGCCAGATGTAAAAATAAAATCCTGCTTGGTTTTAAATCAATGAAGTTGCATTACAACCTCATACATGTACTACACAGCTTCAACAAAACATTTTTTATTTATGTGCATATAACAATAAATAAAATCCATTGAAGAACACATATCTATCTTACTTTGGTGTAACTATTAGTAGTGCATATATTTTTGGAGGGCAAATACGGTATGTCGCTATATATATAAGTCTGTAAGTTAAGTGAATTATGTTTGAAGGTCTTTCAAAGAAATAAGAAAACTGTCAACACTTGCAGTACTCTGATGATTTCAATATCGACGGACTGCATTGCATAAAGTATTTCATGACTTCTTAAGCTGAGAACAAAAATATAATTTAAGATCCATGACTGAAAACTTTAAAACTTATAATAAATATCCTATTCTGTTCATAACTATAAAAGTTTAGTCAGTTCAACAATTTAATTAGTCCCATTCTCAGATTAGGATCTTGCACCTTTAATGTGAAGATGGTTGACTTCATGCAGTGTTGACCACTGCAGTGAAAGCACTCTTCCAAGTGTTACTCAATAACATAACAATTGATGATCTGTAGCCATAAATAATCTGGGGCTATCTAAGTCCAGAGCTGTGTGCACTGAAGGGACACTAGATTCCCGGTTGCACATGGTGATTGAATTAACATATTGACCGAGTAAACAAACAGGTGGAAAAGAGAAACTTTTATACAAAATGAGTCAAAAAATTGATTTTCACCACATTTGGATTTCTTTTCGCCAATTTTGAAAAAAAAATCGCCATTGGCGAAAATGGCGAAGCCCAGCTTGAGCACTGGAAATGGATGTATATCCCATGACATTGAAGGACATCGGAAAAGTATCATAATCACGATAATGATTGAAAATTGTGCAAAGATTTTCCCAAAAAAAACCTCTGAAGAGATCAAAGAGAAATATTTTGAAATTGAAAATTCCCTTTTGAAATTTGTTTTTATTCTTGTCAGTTTGTCTGGGTTAAATAAGGGGATATGTTAATGTAGAATTTTGAAGTTTTTCTTTGATAGGTATGACATTGTGTATCTATACAGGAAGTTGTAAATTGTAAAGCACAAAATGCCACTAAATACAAAACAATATGTACCCTTATTTTTTCTGCAAAAATCATTAAAAAAGTGTTACTTCAACACCTCTCATCAGCAATAAGCTCTATCATTCATTGCATATACTCTTTTAGATGGCTATGTACATACAAAAAGTGACTGCTCAATCAAGTTTTGCAATTTTTGGCTCCATGGTCTCCACCAGAATAGCTTTTGATTTTTCCTTCATATATTATATATATGTAATACATGTTGAATAATTTTCTTTTCATCTTTTGCAGTGATGGATCCTTCTTTCTGAAGAAAAGACATAGGAACTGCATGATATAACGGGCCATCATTTATCTGCATTATGCTGAGTCTAATACAAACAGGATGATGATGTGTTGACATTTATGAAATCCAGACAATGAATGTAAATCAGAGAGAGAGTGCACAAAGGTCAGGGGTTGTAGAGGACTTTGATGCAAAACAAGTAGGGAGAACTGCTGTGAAACACAATGGACCCACTTCACTGCCCGTTTCTCTTCAAAACACTCTGCAGGGCCCATCTAACGCTGCAGACATCACAGGGCTCCTGCCAAACATGTTTCTACAGACAATTAACTTTGATGCAGCTTTTCAAGAACTAGGGCTGAGAGGGAATACCTTATTACAACCAAATGGTGGCCAAGAAGATGAAGAAGGTACTGAAGTCAATCCTTTGGAACAACAACAAGTAAAGGAGCAAGCAATGCTGTTACAGAGATTTAAAGAGCTCAGGCAGTGGCAAATGCAGCAACAGGAAAAGTTAATGAATCAACAGAAACAGCAACTAGAACTGTTACGCAAAGAGCAGATGGTAATCAAAAGTGTGATTGGCAAAAACAAAGACTCTGTCAGGGGATTGGAATTGAATGATGATGCTTTAACTAGAACTCCTCCACCCTCCCAAAGGTTCGTAAGACCAAGGTTTGAACCCAATTTCAAACCATCAGAAGCTCGTGACTCTAAGTCTGTTCCCCAACAGGAGTCACTGCTAGCTAGTGGTCAGCTTCCAGTCCCTGTCATGTACGTACCATTCAATGAGGATAATGATGAAGCCAATACAAACCCAGATCTTTTCAGTGACACCAACTCCCACACAAGTGAAATGACAGAGGAGAGGCTATACAGAGAAGAAATGGCTCAGAGGAGAGTAAAGTCAGCAGATAGAATGGACAGCAGTGAGGAAGAAGATGAAGAAGAGGAGGAAGTGGTAGATGAAGATGACAATGCTGAAGATGAAGACTACAGTGATGCAGAAAGTTTAGAAAAATTGTCAGATCATGATTTAGAGGAAAGAGACTTTGATGAAGATGAGGATGAGGTTGATGATGAAATGGAGAAGGAATTCATTGATCCAGATGACAGACCAATTATGGTCACCAAGACATTTGAAGAGCTACTGGAAGAACAATTAAGAGCTGAAAGTGAAAACCAAAAACATGAAACTGAAAGGAGTGTGGAAAGTCCAAAACATCATTTCTTGAAAAAAGGAGAGGGTATTGCAAGGTTTGGTGCTTTGAAAGAAAAAAAGGCTAATATGAGACCCCCACACAAACCCTCATCTGAAAAACCAAATCAACATTCAGAAAGACCGGCTTCAAGGAATACTGCACGTCCAACAAATACAAAGACATTGTCCTCAAAGGCAAATGCACAAAAACCAGAAGAATTAAAGAAGAATGATAAAGCTCTCCGAAGTGGACAACCAGTAATCACCAAGCCATCAGGATCAAGAGATGCCAGTGAATCTAGTAGAAGTGTTAAACCCTCCAACGCCCAGAGTCTGTCCTTATCAAATAAAACAGGCAAGGGAAGCAACGCCAAACAAGACCCTGTCAGGAAGAAAAACCTTGAAAGAAAATCTTCCTTCCAAGATGATGCCTCTTACGTGGGTAAACTGCGAGAAAGAGAGATAAATGAGGAGTTGGAGAAAGGAGATCTGGAGGAGTTTGAACTTCTGGAGAACTTGGCAGACAACATGTCTTACTGCAGTAACACATCACTGATGGTTCGGAAAATGGAGGACAGAGTGAAGGAAAAGAAAAGACCATCCAAGTTAACACTGAAACCTCTCTCTTCAAAATCTAAATCTGTACTTCAAAAATCTCTAAATGAGAAGATTACAGTCAAACCAGCAGAGAATTCTGCACCAGTTGAGTCAGAAAAAAGAGAAGCAGTTGTACAGCCAAACAGAGAACCAGTTGTGCAACCAAACAGAGAACCAGTAAAGCCGATACAAGAGAGATATGATAACAAATTGGAAGAAAGTGAAGAAGATAAAACTGATTCTGATGAATCTGAATCCAGTGACTCAGAGAGTGAGACGACTGATATAGAGAGAGACACTGATAACTATAGAGACAAATACACTGTTGGTATAGACAATGATGACGGTTACAATGCCAATCAAAATGCTGAAGTGTCTCCATCAAAATTTATGAAGAGAAAAATAGCACAAAGAGATAAATCTAGTCCAGTTCCTCAAGTCACAAGGGAAAGGAATGTCCTGCAGCTGTTCAAGTCTTCCGGCAGTGAAAAGACAATTGAAATTAAGACTGATTACATTAACCAGAGTGGACTGCAGAGTGATTCAGATGAAAGTGATAAAGGATTTCAAATGCACAGTAAACTGTTGGATAGGAATACAGATGATAGTGACAGTGAAGGTAGTCTAGTGTCTTACTCAGATCTCAATATAAAGAGAAAACAGGAGGAAGGGAAAAACAAAACTACCTCCAGAAAACCAGATGTATACGACGATGAAGAGGAGTGGGGAGATACAACATTGAAGGCAGTCTCACCACACCCTCCCAATCAGAAAAGTGAACAAGAGGAACAGGGAGGCACTCCTCCTACCTCCAAACTAATGGCCAAATTGTTTCCCAAACTGAAGAAGGCAGAAACAAAAGAAACACAAAACCAGCCCAACTTTCAAGTCAACAATGTTATGCCATCTGAAGGACTTCAGTCAAAATTATTAAGGGAAAAATTATCGGAATTAGACAAGGAGATTGAGAAATTTAGGAATGAAAATGCCAATCTTCATAAACTTCGAATAGAGAGAGAAGATGGGTTGTCAAAATTAAAAAAGGAAGTTGCTGATTTTGAAAAGGAAAAATCTGATGAATTAAAAAGAATCCAGGAGTATAAAACTGAGGAGATGAAGAAATTACGTCACGAGAAAAAAGTGTTTGAACAGTTACAAAAGGCAAAAAGAAATAACCCAGATAAGAAGGAGAGGGAAGAAATTGAAATGCTGAAAACTCAGTTAAAAGAACTGCAGGAAGAGATGAAGAGGAAAGAGTTGAGGTGGGCCTCAAATGATTCTAGAACAAAAGAAAAACTCAAACTGCTTGAAAATGAAAATTTACAGCTTAAGGAAGAGATAAAGGTGATGGAGAGAAAACGCCTTGAGTGGCTGCAGAAAGAAAAAAATGCACAACTTGAAAGAAATTCACAGCATGAAAAGGGTGCACAAGGAACAAATACGGCATCTAAAATATCAGCAATTCCGAAGGCCATCTCTACTTCAGCCGACTTCCAGATGACAGACTCTGATGAGGAGAAGGACCCTGTCAGAGATATACCCATCAACAAGGCAGGCAGCTTCATGTCTTCTCATGTTCCTCAGCAGACGGTCAGAAATAGACAGCAGAATGGGGAGGCTCCTGCTGCCTCTAGACAGAGATCTGTCACCAGCTCAGGGAATCTCTACTCAGCTCAGCCAGACATTGCAGTCAACCCCAGGACTAGCCAGAGTGATGGCTCCCAGGGGATAAAGGAGGAGGTACCCAGAGGGGATCCCATTGTATCAGCGGTTCCCCAGGACACCAGTATGTACACAGACGGAGGCATGGATGGGTCCTACCTGGAATGTGTTCCCAGGAAAACTGCCCAGAAATATTCTATCGATCGTTCAGTCATTGATAAAGGGGATAAAAGATTCAGGGAAATTCAACATCCAGACGGAAAAGTGGAAAAAATCTATAGTACTGGCGTACGTGAAATCCTATTTCCTAATAGAACCAGAAAAGAAATATCTGCAGATGGGAAATCAGTTGTTGTGTCCTTCTTTAATGGTGATGTTAAACAAGTAACTGCCGATCAAAGAGTCATCTATTACTACGCTGAAGTACAAACTACACACAGCACTTATCCAGATGGACTGGAAATTATACAGTTTCCGAACAATCAAGTGGAAAAGCACTATCCAGAAGGAACTAAAGAAATCATTTTTCCAGATCAGACTATTAAGTATCTGTTTTTAAATGGATCAGAGGAAAGTATATTTCCAGATGGAACTGTGATCCGTGTGGATAGAGATGGGACCAAAACAATGGAATTTCCGAATGGACAGAAAGAGATTCACACTCAGGAATACAAGCGAAGGGAATATCCAGATGGGACAGTGAAGACAGTTTACCCAGATGGACGACAGGAAACAAAGTATTCCAATGGTAGAATCCGAGTGAAAGACCGTGATGGGAATGTCATCATTGATAGGAGGTCCTAGTTATTTATTGTCAATTTTATGTTAATTTCGTTATCTTCGACTTGAATCCGAGTGAAAGACCGTGATGGGAATGTCATTATTGATAGGAGGTCCTAGTTATTTATTGTCAATTTGAATTGTTAATTTCGTTATCTTCGACTTGAATTTGTTTCATACAGCATAAAACGACTTGACTAGAACATTCAATTAGGTGCTGTGGTTTCATCAATTTTCGTGGATTAATTATAATAAGTAAAAATCACTGTTTCAAGGCTAGTTAAATTTGTGGCCACTGATCTTATCAACATTTAATTTCCATGGATCAACTAAACAACAAAATCCGGGTACTAGTGTTCAGCAAATAGTGATGAAACCACAGGAATTAACTTGCTATTATGATGCAAGACTTATATTATAAAACAAAGAATTACAATTGTGTTTAACAGTTATTTATAGAATTTTCATAATTCAGAAATAATAGTCAAATATTTTTAAATGCTAGAAATGGGTTGAACAAGACATATAATGTGGTTAGTCTAGTGCTATTGTGCCGATGAGTTCCATTTTATTTGTATTTATTTAACTGTGTATATTGAGGTTGGTTCAAACCAAGTAGCATTCAGCAGTTGTTTTTATTTTAGTATTGTGTTCTACAAATTTGTCATTTATTCAAATGCAATTGAGTTTATTGCACTATGTGCAGCTAATTTTTGTTTACATGTGTAGTATGGGGAACAATTACCATGTTTTTGCTTGGCATTTTTTTTATTTTTAAACTCATTGACATTCAGCATTGCAGTAAGAGATAACTATAATTAGTTTTTGTTATCAAGAGAATGCATTTATCTTTTATATTGCCTTTTATAAGACTCCCCCTTTCTATATTCAATAGGTATAGATAAAACAACCACCTCTTAAAGTAAATGAAGTGCCAAGGGGTAAAATAAGTAAGATGAATAATAAAGATGATTTTATGTGTTAAATTAGGACTTAATGGAGCACCATGTGCTACTAAAAAAAAAAATAGAAATTAAAAAAACAGTTTATGTAAGCTTTTTGCTAAAATACAACTGGAAGTTTTCCTGTAAAGCCATCCTTATTTTTCAATAACTCTCTCCATATCTTTCTTTTTGTATTTATGATGAAATTAAATTGAAAAATTTAAATCCTCGAAGTAAGTTTAAATTTCAAAATACTCCACTTATAAATCAATTTGAATTTAAAATCAATTTTTAATTATGTATCATTATATAAACCCCCTTTCTCTGATTTTTAAACAACTTTAGACTTGTAAAATTTCGATAACAAGATTGAAAAAAAAATTAAATTAATTCTGTATGTAAACCTTTAATGCACTCTGTATATAAATCCTACCTATTGTTACTGGAAAGTGAGGAACTATTCTAAAAGGTAGATGACATTAAGGGGGGGGGGGGGGGGGGGGGGGACTCAAATTTAGGCCACTGGGTTTCCTTTTTTTTTTATATTTGGTAATCGATATCCTCCAGTAAACTTTCTACAGCTTCTCCACAGCTACTTGGTAGTTTTGATAGATCTGATGTTGCAATTCATGTTGAGTTGCTCATTCTCCTGTAACTTTTGATAAAATTTCTCTAAAAGAGTGAATTTTGTTTTTAAAGTACTGTATTACTTGGCCTGTAAATTATATGCTGAACTATTATTTTTTTGAATATGTACCAATTACACCATCTTCGCTAGCCACGGGTTTTTGGTCCACTCTGCTCCACTCCATTTATGGGGAGCGGAGTGGACCAAAAACTCTTGGCTAGCGGAGGTGCAATTACACATGACATTAGGCAATGGACATGATTTAGCTGAAGCCATTTCCCATTTAGAATACACAGCTACATGTTATATATTTACAGATTAAGTGAGAATTGTGAGTTGTTTCACGACAAAACAATGGTCTCGTTTTCATTCAAGATAGAAATGCTGAATTGAAGTTTGATATACAAGTAGAATAAACTGTAGGCCTAAAATACAAATCAAAGGCCGGAACAGCCACAAAGGCGTCGAGCTGACATTTTTTTCTTTTATATAGAATGATACCAATAATTTGAATTTCTGTACTAATAGTCATATCAAATGATATTAGACTTAGAATAGAAAGTATATGAATTATGTTTTCTGCTGCTTTAAAAACAAAAATCAGTATATTTTCTTATAAAATAGGTAGTGGTGCTTTTTTAATACAATAACTCATCATAATTGCAAAAATGGAAGAAATTCCAAAGTTCAAAAATAATTTGTTTCTTTCTGCTTCAAACAGTCTTTGAACAACTTTCGCAGGTTCATAATTTGAATACATTAACAGTGTGTCCCTAATTATAATAATAAAACATACATTTATTTATTTCAATTCCCGTTTGAAACAAGATTTCCTATGGTATGGTTGTTTACAAACAAATCCACAACACGTGCTATCTAAAATGCTCGACCAAACTAACTGCATTATCAAATTTATTTTTTAAACTAAGATAATATCTAGTGAATCTTTACACTTAGGCCTGATTGTATTCATCCGCCATTTCTTGATTAAGCAAATTTATTCTTATGCAATGAGTTGTCAATCACCAGGGAGGCAAAGTTGGGTATTTTGTACACAATTTAGTTGAATAAATGGAAAAAAATCTTGTAATACGTTTAATACTTTTAGGAACTTATTTCTTAATAATGCGCATTTAAAAGGCGGTGCAGCGCGTGAATTTTGGACGATTGCCAATCCAGACGATCGCTAGAAGGCTGCCGAGCATTAGCTCGACGCCTTAAAAATCATTGATGCAACTTTTGAAATGTTTGTCTCTTGATCAGCATGATCAACTGTGTAGCAGTAACTGGATTTATTACCTGCATTTCTTAATATACAGTCTAACTTCGTTATCTCGAACTAGATGGGACTGTTTAAAAACTTTGAGATATCCGAGTCTTCGAGATATCGAGGGTAAAATACTTAAAAAATAAGTGATTGGGACTTACAAATCACCTCGACATGTCCATTTATTCGAGATATTGAAGTCCAACTTCCTCTTTTAATAGATAGGCTGATTAACAGATTTACAGACTCTGATTTTGTCTTTGACTGTTCCATTCATATTCAGGTAATTTAAGTGATCCTGATGTTAAAAGTTGCTACTGTGTCTGTTGCACTCAACTCCAAAAAAATGGGCTAATCAATTACCTCAATACATTAGACATTAAAACATTTATGAAGATGCTATAGAAACAACACAAAACAAAATACAAGAATAAAGTTATATATTATAACTTTTATTGAATACATAATTGATATGTGTTCAAATCTAACCATACTAATCTAATGACAATTCACTAGTAGCTAACAATACTCAACTAATAAGCAGAGACTTCATTAAAAATTGCAAGAGATATAAAAGTACAAAGCCATACAGAAATAAAACATCAAGTTTTGTTAATAAAATCCTGAGTGGAAAGCTGCCGTGTCTGAGTGTACAAACTGGTGTTTACTTCCTCTGTGAGTGTACCAGCTTTTGTTCACTTCCTCTTTGTGAGTGAACCAACTGGTGTTCACTTCCTCTTCATGAGTGTACCAATTGTTCACTTTCTCTTTGTCTGAGCATCTGCCAGTATTCTATTTCGATTACCTGCATATGTAAATTAGAGATTTACATAAAGTATAATAATGTACTGTATACAGGGTTATTTTTATCCCATGATTTAAGGCCCTTCTACATTTGCAAATGATTCCACCCTGTCTTGAATTCACCCTAATACATTTACAAATAGATATTCTATGGAATCAAAAGTTTTAAAAAAGATGTTTTGAATTTGCCCAGTCCTAAAGGTGAAAGGGGCAAAAATAAAAAGGCGTCAAATATTGTCCCTGTATACAGTATCTTGCAACCACTCCATTGTAAATGGATGAAATGGATTAGTATCTGTTCTAATTAAAATCAATTAATGAAAGTTTGTCATTAGAAAATTTATTCAATGCCAGAGTTTCTAAAAATCCAATCCAAATTAAGTTTCCTGCTTATTGCGGTAGATAAATTGGAAAAAAAATCTCCGATGGAGTTGTTAAGACTATGACTAAGAACAACTATCTGGTTGTAAAATCAGATCCTTGATCCGCTCCTTGTTTTTCTATAGTCGCTATACGAGGATCTAAAAAACCCAGCTTGAGGTCACCTCCAGGTGAACTTTGATATAAGAATATTCATAAGTAATTTAAGCCAATCAGAGCAAGTGTTAGAAACGGTAATTTCGGGTTATAAACAAAAATGGAGTCGTGTGACAAAGCAATGGCACATGTTCTCGAATCTTTTGGTATCAGTGAGCTAGAGACGGAACAAAAGTTGATATACGACAACCCCAGGGAATCCAAAGATTGTATTAGTCTGACTTCCAAAACACGTAACTGGGGAATGGAACCGACGATTTCATTGGTCAAAACAAAGTTCACCAGGAGGTGACCTCAAGCGGGGTTTCTTCAGATCCTCATGTAGCGACAATAGAAAAACAAGGAGCGGATCAAGGATCTGATTTTAATCAGATTGGTTGTCGCTCATATATCTATTCTCTGACTGATTAAAGATTCAGGCCATGTGTATCTGTCACAGGCGAAAAGTGAGAAGAAAATTCAAACACATGCTGCCATCTTGGTTTGGAACTTCCTGGATTCCTTCAGAGAATGAGATGACAGAATGAAACATGCTGATTTTAGACAAGAGGCATACAATAGCATTTTGATGATGGCTAGACAGTATGGGACATGCTGCTATCTCAGTCATAAACCAGAGAGATATCACTTTGTGGCAAGAAAAAAAACACAGAAAACTGATGAAGTCAAAGTAAAAATACCTTTGTTTCCCCTTACACAAGCAATCCAATTAAATTAAACCAATTCATTTCAGTAAAAACTTTTTATGAAATTGAATTTTCTCCAACTTTATCACATTGATGTAAGCAAAAATAAATGATGGACATAACATGTAGTTTTGATATTATATTTAAATTATATCCCCCCTCCCATTATTAACCTATCTACCAAAATAGACTCAGGTTTCAAGGGAAACAAATTTATTTTTTTTTATTGATGGCTTCAGACAAACTGCCATTCAGAACAACTCAGGCAATGCTCAAAGGATTCGGGACATGCAGCTGATTACCCTTTGTTTGTTTACGCTTGCCACAGGTATGACAAGTCTTGAGCTTTGTCAAAGTCTCAGATACAGAGTCTGAAGGCTCAACGTGTTGAATGCTTGAGGAATAGTCTGCAATATTTGTAATGGTATAATAACAAAGGTATACATAAACACAAACAAGAATACACAAGATTACAATGTCAGATACCAGCAGGCCTGTCTTACATACAATTAAGACTTACTGATTATTGGCCTCTTTTTCAGTTTTATAAACTAAAACTGGTTGCAAAAGAAGGTTTTGAAGATATGAGAGTGAAAATCAATCATTATTTCTTTACCCTGTGACATTATAGGCTAGAAATTCCTCACAAAAGTATAAAAATGCCAAGTATGAATATGTAAGCGAGTTGGTCCAGTGTCTTGTTAATTAGTGTTTGATAAACTGGCTTTGGGTTTTTGACAATGGTATAGATTAAGGACAACCCTGTCATACAGGTCACACAACATGGAACAACATGGAACAACAATAGATGATCACATATATTCGCAACATTCTATCGACAATATGAGATACATGCAGTACAGATAAATAACAGACAAGGACCAGATTTACTGACACCCACCATCTTTCAAGGGCGATGCGGCAGGGACTAGATTCTCTTTGCTGTGCTTAAAGGCCATGCTGGGGTCAAACTTTGTCTTGCCATCGTTGGTTCCAACCTTGTCCTCAAGTTTTTGGATGGTTCTCTTTTGTTTGGTGATCTGCTCTTTTAACATGGTCACTTCCTGATATCAAAGAATATACAATTTTATTTTTAAATCAATATCAATATTAAAACTTATAAATTTAAAGAAAACTCAAATTAACTGTATAATAAATTTCTAGTTAATCATAAAATCATTAAATCAAAGTTTTCTTGGCCCCTTCTTCATATATATCAAAGAAATCCGAAAGTGTGCTTTGATTATTTATAAGTAGATATCAATGGAATTACTGCGTAGCCTAAATGTGTCAAAATCAAATACAATGATTATTGATCAAATGCAATAACTAACAAGGTGTACTATTGTCTATATCCCAACAAATATGATTAAATGTATGAAGTATATAGTTGTACTATATTTTCTAGCAATTCCTGCAAAATAAGGTAATTTCCGCTTTTTTGCTAACCTGTTACATGTATTAATTACTATAGCTAATTATTAATTTTCAACTGTGACAGGCATGTACATGTACATACTCCGACACAATAAATGGTCACTAAGGAAATAAAGCCAACCTTCTTGAGGTTAATATTTTCTTCCTTGATTTTAGCGACATGGTGGATCTTCTGTTTCTGGTTTTGATGTCCGAGAAGTTTGGCGTACTGATTGGCTAGCCTATCCATCTCAGCCTGGGCATGGTTACTTCGACCTACAGTATTCAATTATATATTTTACATAATACACAGACGTTATTCATAACAATTTAAAAAAAGACAAATTATCTTATTTTGAAAAGATGTACTCTTTTCTGAATTTTATACCACCAACTTCAAGTTCATGTTTCATATTGTTTATTCTAAATATATTTAGTTTCTTACTAGAAAATGTCAGAAAAAGATTATGATAATCCTAAACACTGTCCTTTGTTCTTTTTATTACCTAGCAGAGCCTGTTTTTCTAATTCAAAAGCATCTAGTTGTTCCATAAAAGGTTCCACTTTTGCCTGGAGATCCTCAAACAGTTTCTGCCATCTGAAATATTGAGTCACTTTTTGTATTCATATGTAGGGACATATTTCTATGTATCCATACTTACTGTTAAGTTATCCTGGCCCCCTCTCCTCATCAAATAATATGCAAGTGAAACCTATCTATGAAGCTTTTTAGAAATATTGGAGATCCTGAATTTTGAAATGACTTACTTCTCAGCCTCAGCACTCATCCGCTTCAGTTCTTCAGTGTTAGCCTGAGCATGTAAAGACTCTCTTAGAACCTCCAACTCTTGAACATGTTTCTCTGTTTCTTCCAAACTTCTGACTTCCAAATCTCTATGAGCACTGTGATAAAAAAAAAAAATAACCATTTTATAGTGCCTCTCATCTGAATAGAATCTTAAAGGCCGAGGTTTTTAACTGGGTGGTTTACCTCAGGTAAGTTCAGGTGGGAGTGGAGCTTATTTTGATAAAGGTGTGAAGCCCCGAGGGAAACACGCTCGCTTGTGTATACATGTCTATATACACGGGGTGTTAAAATGCTCTCAACAGAGTTTTTTCAATGATCTAGAATAATATCGTATTTATATATGTACCAGGAAAACCAAATTGTCGATCGCTAAAATGAATATAAAAGCATGAAATAACCATGTGCGACGTGGGCAAACAAGTTTCTAACGGGATCTAGTGAGAATTTATCGCGATGTTTTATGCAATACGTGATCATCGTACCGTACTCAAATACTAATACAACATTTATATTATACAACATACTTCTCCGATCAGCTGCTAAAGTGCACATGATTCTACCAGCTGCGCATGTACAAAAGTTGTCTGTACTTGTTTCTTTTCCGGTTTCGGCTCGTGAAATTTCTCTCAGATATTTGATTTAATTTAATTCTGTACTCTCAATTATTCACAAACATCTTTATTAATAAAAGAACGTTTTCAAAGATGATCGGCGCAACATGATTTTGACAGACTGCAGGTGATCAGTGCGTTTGGTGTGATACATAAACCAAGTACGAGTAAATTTTTAATTCATATCTTTCAATTTTCAAGAGCAGAATATATAATCTGTGTCAAACGTAGTTTCTTTTGATTATAGTGCTAAAAGACATGGCGTTTTATAATCACGGTATGCATCAAAGGACAGAAGTTAATTGCATGATCGTCGCGAGCGCTAGACATGGTATACACAGGACGAGTAAACGTATGTCAATCATTTTCTAACACCAAATCTGGGGCCTCAATTCAGTTGATTGACAGGGGTACGATGACCAGGTAAATTTGAAGGCGGTGCTTATTTTCTCGGTCTTTAAAATGACAAGATTAATTTGGTACATTAAGTAAAATGTATATATATCACATTATTATCTATACCTTTGCAGTTTCTGGTTTTCACTCATCAAGCTTTCCTTTTCAGCCTCTCTTTGAGATACCATTTCACTGATATTTTGATTCTCTGATTTTAAATAATCTCTTTCCTCTTCCAGTCTACAAAAGAAACAAATAATATATTAAATGACAAAGAATAAAATCACACAAACGATATCACCTGGATTTTCAAAATGAAACTACAGTATAGGAATAGTCTTCCTTTACGTTAGCTGTACATGGACCAGCACTCACTTGTCTATGGTCTTTGTGAGGGTGAGTCTGGTCGTCTCCAGGTCTGAACACTTCCCCTTCAGGTGGTTGAAGTCCTCCTCCAGAGTCTGTCGGATCTGTCTCTCGCTCTGTAACTCTGACTTAGCCTTACTGATCTTCTCTGTAAACAGAAGGTTGTCCTCCATTTTCTTCTTCACAACATTGGACAGCTCAGCCTGAAGCTGGTGAAGCTCCTTCTGGTTGGAGTTGGTGGAGATGTGAAGGGATTTCTTGAGTTCTTGAATGCTGTTTGTCAGTTTTAGAATCTCAGCATCATGTGACTGACTTAAATTCCCCATCTTTGCCTTAAGATCCTCCACTTCTGCTTTAAGTTTACACTTGATTTGCTCAGCCTGACCCATTTGATCTGTCAAACATGAATTTTCTTCTGAAACACATGCCAGCTTTGATTCAAGTGCCTGAATGTGACCCTCCAGCTCAGCCTGTGTGGAGTCTGACATACTGGACAACTGTTGGCGGTCTTTCTCTAACTTATCGTTGGTCTCCTTCAACTCCTTCACCTGTTGACTCAGTGATGTGATTACCTGTTCGTAGGATTGCTTCTGCTCCTCCAGCTGATTGAGACGAGCAGACATGGACTCCTCTTTCTCCCCTACTGCTGCCTTCTGTCTCTCTAAATCATCAACAGCTTGTTCTTTCTCAGTCTTCAGTTTCAGAATCTCCACTTCCAGTTTTTCTTTCGTGGTTGAAATATCTGCTGCTTTCTGGTACAGACTGGCTTTCTCTTCGATCAGTTGTTTAACTCGCTCCTCAAAGCTGTATAATTCACTGGACATTTGATCGTGATCTTTCTCCCTTACAGAGCTCAGGTAATCAATCTCTTTCATAAGCTGGCTATTCTCCACCATTAGACTGGTAATATTCTTCTCTTTCTGTATACAAGCATTCTTGTTTTCCTCCACTTCTTGCTGCAATTTTTCAATGTCAGCTTTAAATGCATTTTCTGTTTCCAGTAATAGTTCCTTTTCATTTAAAATCTCCTCTGTTGTTTCCTTAAGTTTGATGTTCAGCTCAGCAACAACCAAATTTAGCTGGTCTTTTTCTGTAGAAATAATTTTTAATTTCTCCTCTATGTTGCCATTTTCCGCTGAAAGAGTTTCTATGAGTTTTTCTTTTTCAGCAAGAGAAGAATGACTCTCAGTGATGCTTACTTGTAGTTCAGCCACTTTACAGAACATTTCATGCTTCTCTTTGATTGTAGATTCCAAATCTTTTCTCAGTTGACTATTTTCTTCCCTCATTTCTCCTTCCTTCTGCATGATAGACTCCATGGAACATTCCTGATTCAGTTTAAAGTCTGCATATTCTCTCTCCAGACATTCCACATCAGCCCTTAAAATCGCTTCTTTCTCCTCGAGGTTAGAGACAGTGGCTTGATGCTGTAAGAGTTGGTCATCTTTCTCTGAAACAATTTTCTGAAGATTTTCGTTCTCTGTCTTTGCTTGCTGTAAATTTTCTTGCAGAATCCTAAGATCATTGTCTTTGGCTTCAGACAACTGCTGAATTTCCTGCTCAGATTCTTTACATACGCTCACAACATCTGCCTCTAGCTTCTCCACCATGCTTTTCATCTCTGAACACCTGAATGCTGCCCCCTGAACTTCCTTCTTCAGGGCCTCATTTTCCTCCATTAAACAGATTTCCCTCTTCTCCAAGTCAATAATTTGGTCAGCATGCCCCCTTGCAGTCCTCTGGTGAGTTTCTTCCTCGTCTTTCAACTGCTTCCTCAAAGATTCCTCTACTTCCTTAATATCTTTCTTCAATTTCTTGACTTCCTCTTCCTGTTTTTCAGCTTCCTCCTTCAGGTGCTGCATCTCTATCTGGGCGCCCACCAGTTGAACATCCAGATCCGTGATCCGGTCCTCCTTTTCCTTGATCAACTCAGTCATGCCAGCACACTCCTGATCTTTATCTTGTATCTGGCGGCTGAGCTTTTCCACTTCTTCCTGTTGTCAACATTACATCACAATAAGAATGTAGAAAAATAGCTTTGATTTTTACATAGTTTAATCTAATTTTAAGAAGTTTCTAAGCAATCTACAATGATATCTTTCACTTACCATTTGTTCATGCATTTTTCGAATCAGTTCATTGTTCTTTCCTTCCAGACAAGAATAATCCTTCTGGATATTGCCAAAACTTGACTGTGATATCTCCAGCTGCATACTTATACTTTCAATCACTTCTTTACTAGATTTCTTTTCTTGCCCTGGAGGGAAAGAATATGAAAATTTTCATATTCATTGAAGTTTATATCAATATATACAAAATATGCTCCAAGTTTGTGTAATTTATTTAGGGCTCAAAGTAGACTTTTGGACAAAGTCGCCAAAGGGCGACCTTCTTTGAATTTAACTCGCCATTTTCAAATTTAAGTCACCAGTAGTAAACTTATTGTAGCATTAAGACGTTTGCATATTTTCTCTAATTAAATATACTGTAAAAAATATATTGTTGAAAACTGTATTGTTGAAAAGGCTTTATTTATTGCATGATTTACGTCTGGCAAAAAAATTGTTTTGAGTCGATACGAAAAACGATAATCTCGAATGAAACAAAATCTGTATATACTAATATACAGGACTGAGACAAATCATATTCTTTAAAAAGTCTGCCATTTTGTTTATTTTGAAAGATTTTTTAACCCGTTCTAAAATTTTAAAAATGATCCGGGTGGATATTTTTGGTCGTCAAATTGGCGTCTAATTTAGTCACAAAACCTGAATTTAAGTCGCAAATGCAGCCTATTTAGTCGTAACTTTGGGCCCTGTTATTGTGTATGTGTTCATTGGCAGTAAGAAGACAGATGCATGCTAATGTAGAACATATCTTTTAAAATATTAACTAGTTAAACAATGTTTCACCATACCATGGTTTCTCTCAAGGATCTGGAATTTATCCATAAGAATCCTTATATTCTCATTTAAGGTATTTTTCTCTCTAAAAAAGAAACATCAAACATTTTTTACAAAACACTTTTTAAAATTTCTTTTTCCATTAGAATGAAATATACATGTTTAACATTATCATTATTTTTTTAAAAATATAATAACTGTTTATCTTTTCTTAAACAACCCTGAGTACAGGGGATCTCCCTGACTTACTCCTCCAACAGCTCCATTTTTTCTGTCAGTACTGCTACCTCAGCCTCCAATTCAAATGCCTCCTGGTCCATCTCCCCGGCCACACCCGACACTGCCACCACCTCACCCTTCAGATACCTGAGTCACAGAAATATAAAATGTGAAATATAAAATGTGTGTTTGAGGATGACTTAAGAAACCCTAAGAGTGCATGTGTTGAGGATGATTTCAGAAACCCAAAATGTGTTTGTGTTGAGGATGATTTCAGAAACTCAAAATGTGTATGTGTTGAGGATATCAAAGTCAATACTGTCCCTCATACTAGAAATCGGAAATACTTGGGTGTACATCTCGTTGAATGAATGAAAATGTTAAAATGTCTCAATAAATAACAACCTCATCATCATGTATTTGTAGTAGTGACACAATGGTCTGAAGCCATGTCTTAAAGGTCAACTAAATGTACAACCATTAGATCATTTCTGTCTGATAGTACATGTCATGTATTTTCTATACAAACAAGACAGATGGGATTTTACAAATAACCCTTGATATTTCATTACATGTACTTGTTTAACTTCATACCTATGTACAGTTCTTACATTAGAAATGAGCACAAAGATAACTGTTTCAATCTCACAATGCATGTCATTTTACCTGATTTCATCCTCCTTGGTCCAGTTCTTGTCGGTCAGACCTCTGATCTTGTTATACAACTGTCTCTTCTGGTCTTTACCCTTTTCTCTGGCAAAAAAAATCACCACCAATTAACCACCATAACCCTGTACATCACGACACATGTTTTTCTAGAGTTCTGATCTGGTAGACATTTTACCTCTCGGACTGCACTTCCTTTGACACTCGTAGCACCTCCTCCTCGGCTTTCTTCAGTGCCGACTCCAGATCGACCAACTGCCGGTGGGCGTGGCTACACTTCTCCTCCATCGCCTGCCTCAGTGCCTCAACCTTACCACCATAGCTCAGTACCGCCTCCTCAAACCTCCTCCTCAGTTTCTGTCAGAAACGAACAAAATACTGACCAAACAACTTCACATTGTACATGAACCTAATCCGACAAAATGCATTGAAAACAATACACTTGTCCCCAAAATGTAACTTGATGTAAAATAAAATTGACAGAAAATTTTAATATTTTTATAGCAAAAATACAGATTTTTGGAGAGTTATAATTGTGTCATTATATGCATTACATCAAACAAGATTGGGATGTTCCAAATGTTTGGTCTATATTCTCATAAATACCAATATTTGTCTTATTCTGAGGACGCTACAAAGTTACCTCTGCATTTCTCTTTGATGTTCCAGATTTCTCACTTGACGTGGTTCCTCCTTCTGTTTTGTTTGGCTTGGACTCTGTTTTTGTAGCTTCATGCTTCTGAGAACCATTGTACTCTGCAATCAGCGAAACAAGAGACTAAACTTTGTATAGTTCTGCATGTGAAATTTGCAAGCTTCAGAAGCTTTTAAAATCAGTGTTACTGATACTAAAATACTTTGTCATTACTACATTTTTCAACCGAATACATCCAACATGCCTTCTTTAGCTGTTTTATGATTTCTTACCTAAATCTGCAGCCTTCTTTTCCAAAGTAACTACGATAGATTCGAACATAGCAAAATCTGAGAGTTGGGTTTTTATCAGGGCATCTAACTCCTGACGAAGGCGGTGAATTTCTTTGTCTTTGACTTCGATTTGGTGTTTGAGGTTAGACAGTTCTGACTGCAACGCCTCATTTTTCTTCCCCGAATTTTCCGCTGCAGTAATCTAAATAAAACAGGAGAAAATTGTTTAAATTAACACTGAAAAATACAGGATCCTCAGAACATTTTGGAACTATGGAAGAAAATTACAACCTTTGTTTTGAGAAGGTCGTTGCCTTTGCTGACATCCTTGATGCTCTTCTCTAGACTGGCCACTTTAGCTATCAGAGAACTGCGGTCAGTCTGGGCGTTGTTGAGACGACCCTCCAATTTTGTTATTTCCTCTTCTCGCTGACATAACTGTTTGTCTTGGTTTGTTCTCTCTTGTAACAGTACACGAATCTAAAATAACAAGAACCAGTGTTAACCAATTTGTATTACTACATTTTAAATAAAAGCCATTTTAAAATTTGACTCCAAGAATGTTTAAGGAAAAGTCGCATTAAATTGACTGACACAAAAACTTAGACTCTATGTTTACCGATACATGTAAGTTGGTGAAAGTACAATACACAGTGTTAAAAGTAGTGTCAAATCGCTTGAAAATCATAATCAAATAATCAGCAGAATCGGTTGTCTTTTACCAACTGATGATCGGCCAATAATTAAATCGGTAACATATTGTATTAAATTTATTAAAATTGGGCACTAAATTTTATGCTATGGTTTAATTTAAAATATATAAGTGCTATTTGCACTAACTTTTTAAAGCTTATAAGTTATCAATTATTGTTATCAATTAAAATGTTACATATCTTTTGAGATTGAAAAATAAAGACCAGTTTGCAACAGTTTTCATTTCATTAAATACAGAATATTAGAGAAACGATAGGTATAGTATTATTTTAATAAACGGATTATAATCGATTATAAAATCTCAAATCGATTATCGTAAATCGACAACCTTTCCAACATTTTCAATTAAAAATCGAACATTGTGACAACACTACTTTAAAGGATAAAACATACACTATTATCCAAATTTTCTATGCCCAGTTTCCCTACCTCTCTTTCAAGCTCTTTGATCTTTGCTAATTCAGCTGATGGAGTTTGGTCAGGTTTCTTTGTTTTAGTTTTCAGGATGCTGGAATCCATCTTGAGAAAAACAGAGATTCTATCATTATTTTTACAAAGAAGTAAAAATTGATGTTTTTATAAAATGTAATAAATGATGCTAGTCATGACTTACAACAGAGGTGTTGCTGCACATGGAATCACTTGGGATTCTTTTTTTGGAGGGAGTGTCCAACATCTCTGATCCCCCATCTTGATTTAAAAAAGTTAAGAAAACATTATTTATTTCTATATATGGTGTGTGCGCTAAAATTTCTTTGCCCCAATGTGTTTGCACTTGCGTTTGCGCTAAAATATGTATGTGTCATATTTTTTCGTTATATAGTATAAGTTACTATTTTGCTTCCATTACTTGGTCAAGCACCTGTATGGGACCAATATTTTACTTACCTAATAGAATGCTTCATTGTTTTGCATTTGCAAAGGTGGATGATAGGAACAAAAAGTACAGTCCCGAGAATGAGGTCATGATATATTTTGAATCAAATCAATCTTATTGAGAATCACTAAAACATGTTGATAATTTGCAACTTTATAGGTGCATTTGATTTCAATCTTTTTCTTAATGCTCATGCAAGCACATACTGACTCATAGATTGTTTTAAGAAGTTTATTAATACAGTATACCTGGTACTTGTTACAATATATGCCAATTGGTTGACTTAAAGTGCTTTTTATAGTTTTTTCTTCAGAAAAGCCACCATGTGATCCAACATAAATGAAAATTGGATTTTGTTTGGTGTGTAAAATAGGTGACATCCATTCATGCCTTTGAACACCAAATAGGAATAAAACCACTATATCATATACCTAGTAGTGTATCAGACCCTGATACAAGTGTTTTGGACTAGGTGAGACAGCAACCGGAAGCTAGGGCTGTATCACCCTAAGGGCGATATTTCTCTTGTCTCCGTCGAGGGCTGTATTGCCATCAAATTTAAAATTGTTAATTCACCAATACCTCTGTTTTTATTAAGACTAGTTAACTCGCTAACAGTGTGGATTTTTAAACTTACAAAATCGCAGTGAAAGAATTTCGACTCATTACAAAGTTGAATAGGATAGAAGTTCCTTTGGATAATTTTTAATTCTAAAAGATAGTGCTGCATCTCAGACAACAAGACCCACTTCTGCTGAATATCAAACAACAATGGTTTGTCAACAAAGTCCGACAACTCTTACAGTTCTGAGCACATATAAAAAGGAATAGACACGAACAAGTTCTTTTTTTATATCCGAAAAAAATTTACAGATTCTTCATGTTCTTTATAATAAATCATATTCATTATTTGGAATTTGCATTTATTCCATCAGATGGTATCAGCCCACGCCCTTCAAGCTTGGGCTGATACCAACCACTCAGGCTGATACCAGGGCCGAGATCAAAACAACAGTGTGATATTCTATATTATATATAGTGAGCTGTCAGGGACAGTCCTTCATTATTTGTGTTTGAAAATTCAGATGAAACATTGGTTGTTTCTTGTGGCTAAAATCATCAAAGTCTTGCCTGTTAGGGCTGAAATGATTCACCGAAACATAGATACTGTTCAATACTTACGTCCGATTCAATTTTCGATTCATTGCTTCAATTTTCAGTTCGATACATTTTTAAAATTGGGTTTGGTTTATTACATCGGGTTCAGCCTACTTAATACTGCACGAGGGAAAAAACATGGCAACAATTTCGACTGATACAAATGAATTTATGAATATTGAGATATTACGCAAAAAGTGGTGGTAGCAGAAACTTGGGACAGAGTATAATTATTAATCTATATATACATGTGCATTTCTCTCCAGAAAAAGGATTATTCATACAATTTACTCATAGGTGTATTTGTTTTGATTTAAACTGCCTTTTTGTATTTTTCTATTCCAAAAAGTTCCCTCAGAATCATTTGAAAGCTTTATATTAATGTGCACTACTGCACACCAGCATCAAGCTTCCCAAAGATAATGAGAGAAAATGAACCAAGAATCAATATGATCAATACAAAGAGATACCAACTGTATAAATTGTGAAAGAATCATAAGGATAAGAAATGCAGATTTGATTTAAATGATTCATTAGATGGACACAGACAAGCATATAAAAACATGTGCACAGATCAATAAGGCAAATCAAATCGTTAGTTGGCATTATACGACAAACTTTCTGCTCACTAGATTATAAATCATTCTGTTTATTATTCAAGGCATTAGTGCGACTTCATCTAGAATATGCGAACAGTGTATGGAGCCCCTATAAATGTAAAAACATTGAATCTATTGAGAATGTACAAAGAAGAGCCACAAAAATGCTACCACACCTGTCAGAGAAAAGCTATCAGGAAAGAATGGAAATACTGAAATTACCAACACTTAAATTTAGACGCTTACTTGGAGATATATGATAGAAGCATACAAAATAATAGCTGAAATCTATGATGAAAGAACAACAGAAGGAATGTTTATCTTGAATACAAGTTACACCAGGGGACATAATATGAAAGTTGCAAAACAGAGATGTAAACTAGATGTTCAGAAATACTTCTTCACAAACCGAGTAGCTGACACATGGATCTGCCTCCCTGAGCATGTTGTATCCGCCACCAAAGTCAAGGCATTTGAAAACAGACTATAGACAGATAGTCAGATACTGGAAGAACCATCCAATGAAATACGACTATACTGTAGAGACCAACTATAGGGGAAATGACCAGGCTATCACACAGTCTGATGAGACAACAGAGATGAACATAGTGGAGCAGCAGCTCCTGCGTTCATAATGAATGTAGGTAAATGTAGGTATGATTATGCTGCAAATTGAAGCACGCGAGATACACATTACAATTTAAACCACAACAAGCAACCAAAGTCGGGGCTGAATTTTTTGACAAGAATTATCAAATCTTAATGCCAAATATCCAAATTATCTGCCGAGATTATGCCCAACCTGATTAAGAATTCCAAACCTAAGTTCTAATACAAACTTTCTTTATCAAATGCATATTTCAGAAAACCATAAATACCTTTTGGAGGTCTGAATCTTTCTGATTTGTCAATGATTCCTCCTGCTTGTTTTGAGGCTAATTTTGGGTCATAACTACCAACAGGAGGGGCACATCCTGCAAAAAATCATATCAACATTTATTTCTGAGCATCAACATATTTGCTGTCATTCATTAAATTCTTGTTTTTTCAAGATGTGATCCAGCCTCCAGGTTCTTTGAGTGTCCCGTGATTATTTATAGCAGAGGGATTTTACCCTAAATCAACATTATCAAATAAATGATAACTTTTCCAGACATACCCAACACGTCGTTGAATCTTTTGATGTTGGCTTTTGGGAAAGACATTCTTCTGATCTGGTCTTCACTTTGTCATCGGTGATTGTAGCCGCCAATGTTCAAATACGACCAGCACCTAATCCTTCGTTGTTGATCTCAGCCAATCAGGTGCGACCGGAAAAATAAAAGTGATTGTTAAAACCTGTCGGTGACGATTGAATATTTCCGGAAAGATATACACATTGCATACGTGCCTACATTGTGTAATATATGCTGCTTAGTAAATTTAGCCATAATAATTTAAGCTTTAATATCATTGAAAACAAACATCTACCCCCCAAAAAAACAGATTCATTATTTACATTAATAAAAATATCTAGAAAATTTTAACAACAAGAGTTGTCCTTCTTTTCTGTAAATCTTCAATGTTGACATGTGGTGCACTGTTTTGTCACAAGTTGTGAAATAATATACAGAATGGGGAGAAAGAAAACTAGTGGGAATCTTGGCAGGTCCATTATAAAGGATCGTTTTGGTAAACGGAATGTTGTTAAGAGTGAAGACTCTTTCATCCATACCAGTGAGCTGCAGGATGGGTATGACTGGGGGAGACTGAACCTTCAGTCTGTCACAGAACAGAGTAACTTGGACGATTTTCTGGCAACTGCAGAACTCGCTGGCACAGAGTTCGCAGCTGAGAAACTTAACATTCAATTTGTAGATCCTCAAAAGCATACAGGACTAAAAACTGAGGATATGCAACGAATAAAACAGTTACACAAGGAACATGAAACCTTACTTAGGATTCCAAGAAGACCCCATTGGGATGAGAGTACCACAGCTGAACAGCTGGATCACATGGAGAAGGAAACTTTTCTGCAATGGAGAAGAGGACTGTCTTCCTTGCAAGAAATTGAAGGCATTATCATGACTCCATATGAAAAGAATCTTGAGTTCTGGCGACAGTTATGGAGAGTTATCGAGCGAAGTGACATTATTGTCCAAGTAGTGGATGCCAGGAATCCTCTTCTATACCAATGCATTGATCTTGAACAGTATGTCAAGGAAGTCGACCCCAGAAAAGTTAATGTTCTGCTGATCAATAAAGCAGATTTTTTGAGTGACAGTCAGAGACAAATATGGAAGGAACATTTTGATAAAGCTGGAACTCGAGTGGCATTTTGGTCTGCTTTAGAGGAGACAGAGAGATATGAAAAGGCAGAGAGGGAAGAGAGAGAGGCAGAAAATTTCTCAGAGCCAGAATTTGAGGAAGATTATGATGAGGAGGAAGAAGAGGAGGAAGAAGATGAAGAGATGTTGGATGATCCCAACAAAATAAAGAATGAAAATCAGCAACAAGAAGAAACCAGAGTTGAGAGTGAGGTCATATCAGCTGAGGCAGCATCTCCTGCAATCAGTGAAGTCAATGATACCGAAAAATTAGAAACAGAACACATCCATAGTTCAACTAAGGCTGAAGCGTCTGGTGGTCTAAATAACAATGTGAAAGTCTTTAATGCAGAGGAGTTGCTGGATTATTTCAAGAGCATCCATCAAGCAGAAAAGGTTACAGAAGGACAGACAACAGTGGGAATGGTAGGGTACCCTAATGTTGGGAAGAGTTCAACAATAAATGCCATCCTTAAAACAAAGAAAGTTCCTGTATCTTCAACCCCCGGGAGAACCAAGCATTTCCAGACTCTTTATGTGGAGACTGATTTGATGCTGTGTGATTGTCCCGGTCTTGTATTCCCTTCATTTGTGTCAACAAAAGCAGAACTGATTGTGAATGGAATTCTACCTATCGACCAGATGCGGGACCATTGGCCCCCAGTGAACCTTGTGTGCAGTTATATTCCAAGATCAACCTTGGAGGCTTTGTATGGTATTAACCTTCCACCTCCGTCAGAAGGAGAAGACCCGAATCGACTTCCTACTGCGGAGGAACTACTGACAACCTATGGGAGTATGAGGGGGTACATGGCTGTAAATGGGACCCCGGATTGCCCTCGGACTGCAAGATATATCCTCAAGGACTTTGTGAATGGGCGCTTGCTCTATTGTCACCCCCCGCCTGATGTAGATCCTGAAGATTTCCATGATTGTGGGTTAGTTCCAAAAGACCTTAGGGAGAAGCAAAGTGCTCTGTTAAAAAAGAAACCTAAGGAGATGGCTCCTTCCCAAAGCAAACTGGATAAGGACTTCTTTAAGAAGTTGAATGTGGGCATGCATTCAAAGGGCTCTGTCAACATACGTCAGACGGGTGGAGTTAGTATGGGGGGAGGAAGTGTGAGTGGCAGCATGACGTCAATAGCCGGCAAACCATGGAAAAAACACAACAACAAAGGCAAACGAGAAAAACTGCGCCGAGTGTACAAAGATGGAGAATGAAATTACTTGAAAAGACAGTTTATTAGCTTGTAAGATTGAAATAATTGTTTAATGAAACTAGGAGAAATTCACTGAACATGAAAACTAGTGCTTTTTATCTGACACTGATATTGCTAAATGAACTTGACTGAATGATTTACCTTATACATGGGCAATATGTCAAAATTTGAATTATACAAGTAGCATATATTTACTGTAAAACATGTTTATCAAATTTTCATAGACAAAAGTCAACATCTAAGAAATAAATTCCAGTGACAAGTTAAATACTTTTAACATATTATTCCATGCAAATCCTTATTGAGCAGTTCTTGTTGATTGTCTAAAGGTAATAATTTAAACACATTATTCTATGTTGAAAGTGGTATTGAACGCCTTGAGATGTGAAATATACAGATGGATTAAGTACATAAATTATCATCTTAAAATGTTTGAGTTGTACAGTATTTGACCATAGAATGCATTTGAAAAATTCTGACACCAGTAATACAAAAAATGTTAAAGCCGTAGCAGGTCACTTGCAGATGAGATGACACGTAAACTTCTTGCACTATGCTGTTATACAATAAAATTGTGAAAGGAAAAGTAAAAGTTTACAATGTATTTCACAATATGGATATGGACATACATGTACCTCCGAAAAGGAATAATTCTAGTATATCGGTAAATAATTAGGGGGAAATGTACCTTGGGGAAATGATATCAATTACTTTTTGATTACTAGAATTTGGCATACAGCTTGCCTAACAACTAAGAGACATTCAAAAAGCCAAATTAGTCTGTGCCTTGTATTAAATCATAAGAATGAAAGTAACTAAAGACAGAGATGTGTATAATATCGGTGATATTACCACACACGCGTACAGTCAAACCCAGTTATAACCAAGTCCTATTGACCTGTTGATTTATTTTGCTGTATCCGTATTTCCTTTATATACTTTGATACTTGAATTTGTAAATTAAATGTAGTCAATTTGCAAATTGACTACAGCATGTACAGTTACCTGGCAATTTAACAATAATATATACATGTTATATTCATTGACTATTAACTGAAAAAAAAAATTAAGTTCTAGGATTGTAAATTAAAGGATCAATGTTCCTAAGTTCTAGGATTGTAAATTAAAGGATCTATGTTAAGACAAATACTTCCAAATCTAAAATAAATCAAAAGATATGTACATGTATAATTAACTTTTGGGACTTGAAAATTCATAAACCCTCTGCTACAAAATACAGGTTTTTTTTATAATATTCTAATGTACATTTTCATAAAGCACTATACCTAGTGATATAAAAATAATTTATTTTAATGTCTCGTGCGGTTCTAATATTCTCAAAAATTGATGCTGAAAATAATAGTGATGAGAAGAGATCACACACTGTTCGGAAAATACTATATTTTGTTATCAGAGAATAAAATTAATAATGTATACCATATATCACAACGAAGTATGGTATCAAAAGAATCAATAGTGTGTAGGGAAGCGCTGCTTCTTTTGTTACAATAAATTTCTACAAAAATCTACCTGAATTAGTAATTGTTCAGGGATCCTACAAAACTTCATTTCTTTTTTATTATTAAGATATATCCTGGTGCATACTAAACACGTTTTATATATATGGTATAAATTGTCAAATTTATTGGTTATATCAACAGTTGGAAATATGTCACAATATTGAGGTCTTTTGTTCCTCATGATTTGCTTGAACATTGTGTTATGTGGAAGGGGGGGGGGGGCTTCCACAAATTTAAGATCATAAAGAGCTCGCTAGTTGTGCATTTGACGAAACAACTTAATAATACATGTATAATATATTATAATCTCAAGATTTGACCACTGTCCAAGTGCCATAGTTCACACATCCGTCGTCTGTAAGGGGTCCCGGCGGGCTCTATTTTTCACGTAGTTTTGTTTACAAATTGTAAATTGGACTGCATTCGATATTGCCTAAAATACATGTGTTAAGATTAAGTGTCCGACATGATAAGAACATTTAATTGTTACAAACTTCGATAAAACACCCTGGCACCAACAGCTGCTCGGGGGCAAGGCGATGTCATTTCACTTCTAATATCAATGTTACACATAGGTGATGCCACTGTGATCACCTGGCAGGTATTCACAGGTGGAGAGTGAAGGCCGGTAAAGTTCCAGGGACGAAAAGATGGGACACAGTGGGGGTCCATACAAGGACTAAAGCTAATCAGTCACAACAATGTGAAACTTAAAAAAATGTATCGTTCAAGCATTTTCACAGCACTCAGACTATTTGTCAGAAGCTCCTATAACACAACATGAAGTTTATCTGAATATTTTATGACTATGCATGTCAAACACAGGAGAAATTGTTGCGTATGAAAAAAACATTTATATAAATTAAATGTATTTAAACGATAAATGTTTCCATAGAACATGAATGATTAATTATGTCCTGCCTAACATGGTACATAGCTTTGTAGTCCAACATAAAAATGTATACTGTATCAATTATTTTACGATTTTGCATAAATCAGTAAATGAAGTTTGGTGAAAATTATGGAATAGTAAAGTCAAATGTTCATGTAGGGAAAGTGGAGATCGGAAAATAATGAAATACATGTACACGTAAAATGTCTGGACCAACTTCATTGAAATTGAGCCAAAGACAACAAGAAAGGGATTGCTGAAGGTCGTAGGAGTTTAAGGTCAAGAAAAGTTGATACTATGCCTGTTACACTTTTGATAAAACTACCTTAAACAATTAATTTGGACTACAGGTAAATTCATAATTCATAATTATATTCTGAAATCAAAGTTATAGGAAAGGTCGGTGTCGGAAAAAATAAGATCAATACCCTTGAATTTGTGGTGAGCAAAACTTTAAACAAGGAGTAGTTATTGAAGTTATGGTCAGAGAGAGAGAGAGAGAGAGAGAGAGAGAGAGAGAGAGAGAGAGATTATGAAGATAAACCAAATTAGGACACAGCATATTGATCAGTTTCTTCGAAACAGTATGAGCCAATCACAACATTGAATGCCATGCCGAGGTCATGGGGGGGGAAAGGTCAAAGTCGGATACTTTAAACCACAAATGAAAGACATGCAGTCTCACAGACAAACAGATGGACAGACGGACGGATTGACAGAAAGACGAAGACAGAACTAACCAATATGCCCCCGGTAAAATTGGTAAATAATTACCGCGATGTTTAATAACGCTGTATTCCTGAATTAGATTACATTGATTTGTTATTTATTTATTTATTTATTTATTTTTAATCGTCTCATAACACATATAGATCTATGAAACATCTCCACTGCCTTATAAGGATAATTTTTATTGATACTTTTCCATGACATTATAATTATCTACATTAATATGTTGATATACTTCTTCGTTATGTGGAGGAATATTGCCTTTTAAATGCTGACAATTTGATCAAATGAGCATAATTTGTCCTGACATAGCGATACCTCTTCATATCTGTTGCTACCGTGTCTTTTATCATCATTATATGCTGCTAACTATTTCTATCTTATGTTGACAGTTCTTCATTATATAATAGTACTTTGACTGACAACGCCACAGGGGCTCGGTTGTCGGATAGTGGAGTTCTTTATTATTTGTTCCTAGCTGAGGACAAAAATGACAGACCTACTTTAGCAGGTTATGTAATTTTTTTCTGCAATGACCTTCATACTTCACACACACACACACACACACGCGCACGCGCACGCACACACACACACACACATATATTAAAAAAAAGAAAAAAAGCAACACTACTTGTAAAACGTTAGCGCTTTCATTTCATATCTTCAGACGTTTTACAGTCGTTAAAATTATGGCGCAGTTACATATATAAAATATCCGCATGAATCATCAAATAAACCATTTTATTGTTTATATTTACATCTTTGTTTTAACAAATTGATCGTACACTAAATTATTGTTAATGAACATCAGTACGTTATATTAAAAAAAACCCACCCAAATCGTCTTCTATAGGAATTTGAGTCTGACATCAGCATGATTATTTCGTGCATCCGTGATTTTTCTTAGGTTCCTGAAGGTTTCAACCAATTGAAAAAGGGGCGTGTAGATTTTAATCCTAGTTTCTACAGAGCTATGAATGTACAATCATTTCCATAAGAAATAGAGGGAATCATACTTGATGGATGTAAATGTAATACTTTATTGTACACGTAATTTTAGACAAGATAACTCTGGTAGTGTTCATGTGATGTAATTTTTATACATATCAGATTAACTGTACCGTAGACAACAATGGTCTACTATATACATATTGACACAACATTTTCTTAGAAGATAATTTAATATTAAATTGCCAATCATTCTTGACTGTATTTTTTTTTTAAATCCTCGTCGAAACATACAGCATAATTCCTACTGAACTACAGGAAACTAAAATCATGTTAGTTAATCCTTAATACCGTTATCTATTTTACTTACTCTTTCCTCATATCAAGTACTCGATATGATTTTTTAAAATTTTGTTTTGTATTTTTAGTTTTATCCTATTTTTCAAAATTTCAAGCACATAGTGAAGCATTCTACCAAATTCAATCAAAAATATAAATTGAAGTACATACATGTATATATATGATTTCTTATGTGGAAATTTTAGGGTTTTTTTAGCATAACTTTGGAAATCATACATTCACCTTATGACATTAGACTTAAAAAAAACACAGATGATATATTGTTTTCAAAGCCTCTTTGACTTATCTTTACACCTCAGGTGAATAAACATGTTACAACCCCGTAAAATGCCCGGATATCGTTGTCAAATTTCTTGTGAGTTCAATCTACATGCATATTATACATAAATGTAATTTATATGACATCTGATTGGTCCGTTTTTTGGAGGGACCGATAATCGCCCTTGGTCAATATTTTCTACATATCTCATATATGGGATATATATCTGTCTGTTTGACCGGCCAGTGCTGAATCAACACCTTTGTTCTCCGAGCGATACCAATTGACCAAAATATTTGTCATTTAGATATCACTTACAGACTACAACTGTAGATTAAATAACGTCTGGTGGTGGAGCTAACATACATGTATATAAGGTAACCATACTGTAAGGAATGTACAAGAGTAACCCACTCCCCCCTTCCCAATGTACTTTGTGTTCGACTTGCTATACTTATCCATTCTGAAAAAGTACAACAGTACACAATCTATACAGATTGTTATGGCATCTTTTTCCTTGTTTCATAGCATTGGGTGTATATTGTTTTTATTTTATTTTCCGAAAACAAAGCAAATTTCAGAATTTTTATACAAGTATTAAACATGAACATACGGTATATAAACATGTATTATACATGTACTTACAGTATATATACGTGTATCATACATGTAACTACAGTATATTTACCCGTTTTATACATGTACTTATAATATATATATATATATATATATATATATATATATATATATATATATATAGATGTGTGTGTGTGGGTGTGAGGGTGTGTGTGTGTGGGTGTGAGGGTGTGTGTGTGTGTATTATACATGTACCTACAGTATATATAAGTGTATTATACGTGTACCTACAGTATATATATGTGTATCATACATGTTATTACAATATATATGTGTATTATACATGTACTTACAGCATATATACATGTATTATACATGTACCAATAGTATATTTACGTGTATTACACATGTACTAACAGTATATATACGTGTACCTACAGTATATATACGTGTATTATACATGTACTAACAGTATATATACGTGTATTATACATATACTTACAGTGTATATCTATGTATTATACATGTACCAACAGTATACAAATGTGTATTATACATGTACATACAGTATATATACATGTATTATACATGTACAAATAGTATATTTACGTGTATTAAACATGTACTTACAGTATATATACGTGTAATATACATGTACTTACAGTATATATACGTGTATTATACATGTACTTACAGTATACATAGTGTATTATACATGTACTTACAGTATATATATGTGTATTACACATGTACTTACAGGATACATACGTGTATTAAACATGTACTTATAGTATATAAACGTGTATTATACATGTACCTACAGTATATATACCTGTATTATATATATATATATATATATATATATATATATATATATATATATATATATATATATATATATATATATATATATATATATACACACACAGTATATATACTTACGTATACATGTACCTACAGAATATTTACCTGTATTATACATGTACCTACAATGTGTTTACCTTTATTATACATGTACCTTCATTATTTATACCTCAATAGAATTTCCAGAACACGATATGTTCACATAGTGGTGGACCAATCTCTCAGTAAGAGGGCAATATCAAAAGTGTAGTGCATGGTACATGTACTGCCTAATTGTCATAACGCAAAATCAGTTGATCTCTGATGGGATTAAATAATAATCAACAACAGAATAAGGTTATTTATTTTATTCATAATAATTCCCAATAAAATAACTGGGCAATGAATTCCCTCAGTAGCAACAATCATAATGTGGTGAGTACAAAGCTAATGCTCTACAAGTCTGATGATTAACTCTCCAGGTATTCACTTCTTTCATTAGTCCACTCCCGTGTAAGCACACAGATACTGTGATTCACACATACATCCAAAGACTACACAAATATCACAGTAAGGGGGGAAGAATTCCTCACAGAGACCACTCATCCATGGATAATCTCACCCAGGGGCGGCCCTCTCACACTCTTGTATAGTCCCTACCTATATTATGACTAAATGCACCAACATTTAAACCCTTGTAGATTTGCACAACTCTTTGGAGTTAATTTATTCCCTGTAGATACTCAGAAATAAACATACAGTAACGATGGACATCCCTGCTCCAGAACTCATGACAATGATACAGAGGGGTCAGCGTGAACTTGTTCAGGTTTAGGAGCGAGAAATGTCAAGTGCACATATGCTTGTTAATTTATCTTCAACATAAAAGCAGTTTTTGTCTTAACATATAATACTTAGAGGCATTAGATCCAAGCATCATTCACAGTGTTAGCAATATATTAATCCTTATTGCTGTTTTCCCTACATGCTTGATCAATGCCAGAGAAAAATGCTGGCAACATACATCTTGGAAGAAAATACTGAAGCAGAGGCTAAGTGACCTTTGAACTTTGTCACAATGCTAGCACCAATCAGCAATGTAGTTAAAGTCTCTAAACTGTAGTTGATCTTCAGCAGATAAAGTTTTGCGGTCTTTGGCAGGAGTTAGCACGGGTTTCTCTTGAGTAAACTCTTCATCAAAATTGCTCACATCCTCAGAATATTTCTACAAAACAGAAAGTGCAGATCAAAATAAGTTAATGTGATAAAATGATATTGTGCCATCAAACAGTTTAAGTAAGATACTTCACAAATCAAGAATAAATTACTTAAAACAATGGTATGAAAATGGAATCCAATTTTATAAAAAAATTTACAGCAAAATATTAAGACTTAGAAATTCAACATAAAAGAATATTCATAGGAAACAGTAGATCTACTGATCCCGATCGACCAGCACAATGTTGTAGAATACCACCAAATAAAATCTGTGTAAATTAAGTATTATGCAATCATGAACTCACCACAGTGGGAACAAATGGAGGCTTGACCTTCTTCATCAGCAGGTCATCCCAAGATAAATTCTACAACAGGTACACAAACAAATTCATCTTTAATAATTCCACTGGAATAAAACAACAGAGAAATCCAGGATTCACCTTATGCATTTCAGTAAGTTTAAATCCAATAGCTTGAAATCTAGGGTAAAGCAAGATTGGATTTTACTTCAATAGGCTATACAGTAACATGGAAGGTATACAGTAACATGGAAGGTATACAGGAACAAAACTAACCCTGAAGAAAGCTTGCTTCTTGACATCTTCTGCATCTCTCTCACTGGATCCCAAGCGGCGATCAGGATTCCGTCTTAGGAGCTGCAATGGGCAAAACAAAGAGATTGCTTCACAAAGGGACCATTTACAGAAACAAAAACATAAATCAATGGAACAACACAAAAACACACTGTACCCTTCTCATGATGGCAATGGATTCAGTTGACAAGAAGCGGGGGTATCTGACTTCTTCATTCACAATACTGTCAAACACCTCTTCTTCATCATCTCCAGGAAACGGTGACTGAAAAGTGAAACAGGCAGAAATATAAATGACAAACCTACATGTGCGACCAAACATTAATTTGTATTTTACAGTTAAGGCTGGTCAAAATATGACCTATCAGATCTACATTAAAATTATAGGCATGATTTTAAAGTCATATACTATTATTTAGTAAAAATAATATTCAAAATAATTTAGCTTTGAAATTTTAATAGTTTCCTATACTTTTAAACAAAGCTCATCTTCTTAAGAAGAACCACAGCCATCCAGCCGTCTTAAATCAAAACCTTTGTGAGAATAACAAGTTTGTGGTATACAATCTTCACCTACCTCTCCCACCAACATTTCAAAGATAAGTACACCTAGGCCCCACCAGTCCACAGACCTGGTGTAGGACGTCTCCGTAAGCACCTCGGGGGCCAGAAACTCAGGGGTGCCACAGAACGTACTCGTTCTGTCCCCAAAACCCATCCCCTCCTTGCACAACCCAAAGTCAGCAATTTTTAAGTAGCCTTCCTGATCCAACAGTAAGTTATCTAATTTTAAATCTCTGGAAAGTAGAGAACCAATGACATGTTATTAAAATAACCTTATCACAAAAATAACTTAATTTTAAAAAAGATTTTTATTGTACTACTAAACAATTGGAATCTGGCACAAGTTCTGATGATTTGAACATAACTTTTTGTATCAACACAATGGGACTGGGCACAAGTTCCAAAACTTATTAAGCCCTCTCCCTAAGTTCTGAATACTTTACAACCCTCTCCCTAATCACCTTTTAACTAGTGGCTTAAGAATAACATTTTAATATTTCCTATCAAAATTCTCACATACTTTTTCTGATGAGAAATGACAAGATTAAAGTTAAATCTATACTGCAAAATTTTCTAGTATAGAATCTTTGGAGAAGCATTGACCTACCTGTACACAACATTATGTTCATGTAGGTACTGGAGCCCTAGAACCACACAACCCGAGTAGAACACAGTCCGAGGCTCTGAGAAGACGTCACTGTGAATATGCATCATCAAATCTCCACCACAGGCATACTCCATCACAAAAACAACATGAGCCTGAAAACAAATCTCACAGCATTATAGGCTATATACCAAAATAATACATAATCTATTGATCAGATAACATTCAGAGTAAGACGTGAATTTCTACATTGTACTTTGGAATTTAAAATCCTACCCCAGTTTGGAAACAAGCAAATAAATTAACAAGGAATGGATGTCGCATGGAATTAATAACTTCAAATATTCTCTTTTCAGACATCAAGCTTTCCACTTCATCCCGAGCGATGATATCTGGTTTCTTCAAAGCTTTCAAGGCATAATATTCATTGGTATTTTTGTACTCCGCCAAGATAACCTGTCAGAGAGGGATTAATATTTAAGAAAATCATTGAGGACATCTGCAATTCAATTGCATCCGACATTAAAGACTATCCATTTCTACCATAAAAAAAAATGGATTTTACCACAAAATAACTCAGTGGATAATCTTATTCAGGAAACTTGTGAAATATATATATATTTAAGAAAGACAAAGACATGTATTTATATACAGACATTTATACATATACTACTATTAAAGAAGCTTTATAAATTCTAAGACATCAACAAACACACAAGAAAGCATTCAGTAGCAAAGGTTCCTACTTTTCCGAAATGCCCTCTTCCCAGTACACTTATTGGCCTGAACTCATCCATGTTCACATGCTGGCTTGAATAGCTGCATAATAAAAAAAAAGGTAGCCAAGATAAGTTGGTGCTGGTACAGTTCCTTACAATAATAGGATCAAAGAACAACCACAGTCACTGTAATAGCAAATAAAGGTCATGGAAATCAGCATGCAAGGAGAAGTGAGTTTCTGACAAAGAGTGATGGGATGATAAGCACAAAAGAAAGAATAAAATAATAAAAAGCATAAATACAGAACTTCACAAGTGAAGAAGTGAAAGTAAACCTACTCTGGTTCCACTGCATAAGACTGTTGTCTGGAAGACTTGGGGGTTTCCATCACCGCCGTTGAGGCAGGGCGGGGCTGGGCTGAGGGTGGTGAGGGAGCCCGGTAGTCCTTGTAAGACACGGGCCGGGCATTAGAGGGTTTAGGTTCCAAGTTGTCCAGATCAATCACACTAGACTGGTCGTCGGGCAGGAAGTCAAAAGACTTCAAGGCATCCTGTAACAATAAGTAATCTGCTTGTCAAAATTTATTCTGCTTCTCATAATGACTAGATTATTTATTGACAAGAATGCTAGGACTAATAAATAAATTTTCTGTATCTCTCTTTTCAGATTTATCATATTGTCCAATGGTTGCAGTACCTGTACAGCTCGCTCCTGCTGGTGAGGGGGTGTGGTGAATTCCTTTTGTGCATAAAGAATGGAAGGTGGGGAAGAGTCAGGCATCCGTGGTGGTCTCTCCTCAGTAGACATTGGCTCAAAGTTAATCTGGTGTATAGGGGGACCCCTGTCTGATGCCATAATGCCTGTCAAAATATACAGAGTGTACAAAGAGGAGTCTTCAACTTTTACACATTGTGACAATCATCAGACACGTATGTATAAATTTAACAATGTCCTGAGCATACCAAATATCTGGTAATTTTGCGATGATCTCATTTTCGCTTTTTTCGTGATCACTTTTACATTGCGAAATATCCAATATGCAAAAAATATATTTGGTATTGTTTGCTATAAGAAACATATTTAATCGCAAAAAATGACTGACACAAATAAAAAAAATAGTTACACATTGCCCTCATTTTTCACAAATTTTGTGACAAGCAAAAAAAATCTGGATATACGGTATTCTTAAAAGTACATGTATCGAAATGTAATATCGAATTGATTCACTTGGATATCGAATGCATACCAGGGGAGGTAATCTGTGTAGGTGGGGTGAGTGCATTGGAGTCCACACATTGCTGAGGCAGCGACCTTTTCATGAGACGACCCCAAGTAGCCACATTGATATTCACTTGCTTAGCTCTCAAAATATCTTTTCCTAAATAGAAAACCAAATCTTACAGAACACATCAATTACATTATATCTAAATAGGTGTTTTTATAAACCAAGCCATCTCTACCTTTGTGCTTGGGGAATATTTTTCTCTGTCTTTGTAGCTTTGGCCTTCTGGACAAAGAAGGATTTAAAAATGTAATCTGAAATGATAATGTGCAGACATGCATATGGGACAGCACTAAAGACATGCAAATCAAACATTGAAACATGATTAAGACGAGGATTGGTAACAGTAAGAGACAGACCTCAGCAAACAGAATTCCCTGCGGCTCCAGATGAATGGCCATTCCATGCCGCTGATTATCCAGGAAGTCCTCTAGCCGTAGGAACTTGATAGCTGCCATCTGTCTCCAGTCCCTCCAGTATATTGCTATTTCTAATTCTCTAGACTGCAGACAGAGAAAGGGGTGTTACTTCAATATAAGTTACTGGTTCATATATATCACTGTTTAGTTGTCCAGTTTACTTACGAATGAAATTTTCTGGTCTACTAGTAAAATCAAAATCCTTATTACAATATTAACCTTATTTATAAACTTGTACGCTATAGTAAGGAATTGAATTTTATCCAGCCCAGTTCTATACAAATTCTACGTTAAATGATGGGCTTACCCTATCCAGTTTTATACTAATCCAATAATCCCACAATGAAAGGGATAGACTTACCCTATCCAGTTCTATACTAATCCAATAATCCCTCTATGTAAGGGATATACTTACTCTATCCAGTTCCATACTAATCCAATAATCCCTCTATGTAAGGGATAGACTTACCCTATCCAGTTCTATACTAATCCTATGATCCCAGCACTGCTGACTGTGAGACTTCCAGCTGGTCTGAGCCACCTGTAGGTTGTCTAGTTTCACAACCGCCATCACCTCATCTGAAAAGGCACACAGATATATTAAGTATCACTGATAAACTCATTAATGAAATATTTTACTGCAATTTGTGTTTTTCATGGCAAATATAATCAAATGAAAATAATGACTTTATATGTATTGAAGTGTGGATTTATATGGAAACCAATAAGCTTCATATGAAATGATAAAGACAAGAAACATGTAACATTTTTGAGCATTAACTCTTTTTTTGGGTAGTTTATAGTTTATTCTAAAAAAATTTAAAAAACATGAAAAATATAAAAAAAACAATTCCTGAACAAATTATTTTAACCAATAAATATATGTGTAAAAATGATTCAAAACTATGTTGAAGAAAACATGTGCATGTATTCATATACAACTGCTGAAATATGATTTCCTTTATTAAGAGAGTACCTGGTATAAATAAGATTTTTAGAAATTCACTTGACTGGTCAATCAAATTCAATGTGTTTGACTATACACGGTTTTCCTTCCTATCTAGTGTACATTTCAGCGTGATGAAGCTTGTGTTGCACAGATATCACAAATTATGTAACCCCAGAGGGAGACATACTCCACAGTAATATCAAATAACAAGCACTGACTTGTTGCCATTGATCCCTTCAGCTTCCTTGTTAGGTGGCCTTTTCTTGGCATAGTTAGACTACATGCATGTATTTGTACATTGTATAGACAACATACATGTATGTGTACATTGTATAGACTACATGCATGTATGTGTACATTGTATAGACAACATACATGTGTGTGTACATTGTATAGACTACATGCATGTATGTGTACATTGTATAGACCACATGCATGTATGTGTACATTGTATAGACTACATGCATGCATGTGTACATTGTATAGACTACATGCATGCATGTGTACATTGTATAGACTACATGCATGTATGTGTTCATTGTATAGACTTCATGCATGTATGTGTACATTGTATAGACTACATCCATGCATGTGTACATTGTATAGACAACATACATGCATGTGTTTGTACATTGTATAGACAACATACATGCATGTGTACATTGTATAGACTACATGCATGTATGTGTACATTGTATAGACTACATGCATGTATGTGTACATTGTATAGACTACATGCATGCATGTGTACATTGTATAGACTACATGCATGCATGTGTACATTGTATAGACTACATGCATGTACGTGTACATTATATAGACTTCATGCATGCATGTGTACATTGTATAGACTAAATCCATGCATGTGTACATTGTATAGACTACATGCATGTATGTGTACATTGTATAGACTACATGCATGTATGTGTACATTGTATAGACTACATGCATGTATGTGTACATTGTATAGACTACATGCATGTACGTGTACATTGTATAGACTACATGCATGTGTACATTGTATGTAAAACTGGGACTTATTATTACTCTCTACTTTGAGCATATACTGGATGTTTTACTGGTATGTCTATGTGAACAAACACTTCCTTGTAGTGGCACATGTTAACACTCTCAATATCAAGTGCTCATAACTTATAACAAATTTCCTGATTACATAACTCAAAATAAAATCCCACCCACAAATAGAGGAATCAAATTCTGAGAAGAATAAAAATGTCAGCAGATATATTTATCAAGAGTGCTAGTTATGAAAAACAAAAGTAAAACATTTTAATTTTAAATCTTAAATTTCATAAGTTACTTCTTTATAAAATAACAGTTTATGGCTTAAAACCATATCTAAAATTTTAAGGTAGATCTGATGGTTGGTATATGGACCATTCAGCCTCCTTAATATCTTATACTGATCGACTTGACTTGATTTTAATTCTATACAATACTAACTTGACAACTCCTCTTTGACAGTGTAGGTCTTGGTGCTGCTACGCTTAGTCCTGAGTAAACTTTTGCTTTCACCAGGACTTGACAGGAGAAGTTGAAGGTTGTCTTTTTTTCTTCCAGGAATGTCTTCTAGTAAACCTTGGCACCCAACAAGCCTGTAAAGGACAAAATACAGAACAAAATTTGACCTTATGTACAGTCTCGGGAAATAAGTCTGAGGAAGCTATTGTCAGTGCTTGACACTAGCAGTCTCCATTTGCAATATTCTGATTGATAAATTTAAAACTGGAGCATATAAAATTGCACTTTATGATTCTAAAAAATAAAACACAAGTAATAGCAAAACCATAAAAATGTTGTTTTCAATGACAGAGGTTGAAAACGACATAGTATGAATCTAATCCTATGAACAGTACGAGAGGAACATCATGAATCATTTGCTGCATTACCTAATCTTCCCTTTTGACACTTACCTAACCTCCAATTTGCCTGTAATAGCCGCTGCTTTGGAGAATGGTGAGGAATTTTGTGACTTGGAGGAATCTCGCGTTAATGTGTTGTCTTTGGATGCGTAACCAGGAGACACAGTAACAGCATCCAACTCCTTCTTTAACATTTCAATTTTTTTAGACTTGGGTTCAAGTTCATTGCACACATTTTCCAGTGAGATTCGTAACAGCTCAAGCTTTTGACTTGATTCTGTTAATTTCAGCGTTGCCTAAAAATTAATGATGATGATGATCAAAAGTTACATTTAATAAATAAACTAAAAATGTTTGAAGTCACATTCAATTAATTTCATCAATCCATGAACAATCTTTTATTTTGACTTTTGAGTAAGAAACTTAAACATTCATGTTTATTTGAAAACTGAAATGTATGAATAAATTTATATATACATTTGTTTATGATGAATATTGATTTATATAAAAGATTTACAAAAAATGTATGTCAACAAAGAAATATATTATGTAACACTATTATAATGTTATAATGTGACTGTAGAGATCCTATGTTATTTAATGAGACTGGTGTAGCTGCTGCTGTACCTCTTTCAGGGCCTTGCTGTCCGGCGACTTGCTGTTCTGGAGAAGCTTCATCACGTTCTTAGCTCCCTCCTGGACAGCTGACTCAATCCTAAAATGATGTCGCAACTCCTCGATTCTCAGCTCCAGAGGAGACAGGACCTCGCACCGCTGACTTGCTGCAAACACAGGGAACCAATTTAATCTATTTGGTCATGGGAAACTGAAGTCTTAAAAATTATGCTTAAAGGTTTGTATACTGATGCTGGGGTTACTCTGGATTTGGGATTAGAACCTGATGACATTTCATATCAAAGACTAATTAATGTGCATTTTACATGCACATTACATTAGATGCTTGAAGCTTATTAAAAATGGAAAATTATTTGTCAACACTCAATTGACAACACTATTAATTTTGAATACAGAACATACTGAAAATTTTTATAAAGGAACTAGATGGGAAAATAAATAAATCATATGTATCAGTCAACAGACCAAATAGCTTAGAATACCAGTACATGTTTTGACATAATGATGTATTTCATAATGGAAAATGGATGGAAGAGTTAGTTCATTTGTACCAATTATCAAGCTAAAAATTTTTTAATACCATTACATATTGAATCATTTTAAAGAGGAAACTAATTGAAGTCAATTATTGATACCAGTTTTCAGACAGAATTTACCATCATCCATATTGGTTGCATCCTGAGTGACTTTCAGAATTTGCATTCTGATAATTTCCATCTTGGTTTTGGCATCTGACAACATCTGCTGGGCCTCAGCGAGCATCTTCTTGTCGCGGAAGTTCCCACTGCTGTACATACTGATCATGTTTTCCGCTCCCTGTTTAACCTGTCAGCGAATCAAAACATGGTGTCACATCTCATATCTATGTAAATTTTAGAAATTCATTTCTTTCCAAGCTATGTAGATATTGAAATCAGTGTTGTAGTATGTACATCAAGGACAAAAAGATGGCTTGCATGATGCAGTTTAAGTCAATAAATCTTGCTGAGGCCCCTTTTCAGAGATCATTACATCTTTTTGGATAAAGATAATTGGCCTTGTTTTATGTATGGTCTGGTCTAGTTCAACATCTCAAAAGTTGACTAAGAATTCCTTTATTGAGTTTTCATTTGATTTTGATGTCATGTTTTATCTGTATCAAGTTCTCATTTGGATTTTGATGTCACAATGTAACTGCTATGTGTTATCTTGATATTTAAATGTTTCTGTTGTGAGTTCTGATAATGTCAGAGTTCTCATCTTAATTTTGATGGCACAATGTTCATGCATTTAGTTCTGATTTTGATTGTCTTTATGACATCAGGACACACCTTATTTTCAATGTCGTACTGTTTCTGCAGTGATGTAAGCCTCTGAGAAACAGGGTCCATCTCACCAGCATCTTTATCTCGATCTTTGTCGTCTAAATATAAAACAATGGATTTATTAACACTGACACAGATAACACATCATAGATGGAGTTATATTTACTTTATAAATATATCTACCAAGTTACTACAGAAAACTAATTACAATTCTCATTAATGTATTTGCTGTTAGATTATCTTAGCTGTAAACATTTCAACTGTTATTATTGCAGACTGATAGTGTTTTGTGGTTTTTTAAAAATAAACTCTCTCCTTTTTTTAAGGGCACATAGTATTGGGAAGATAATTTAGTTCTGATAGTAAAATTGATGAATTATAAACAGTTTCTGCTGTACACCTAGAAACTAAATAAATACATCAAAAATCTTTAAAAATAAACATTTCAAAGTGTCATTTACTTGTTTTTTTTCCCTTCCAAAAAAGGGGAAGAGTGAAAAAAGGAAATTTTCCTTATTATGTTGCATCAATGCGATAATCATCGAACTTCCACTTTAGAAGTTCTTATAATCAATAGACACCACCAGACACAACTAGCTAATCTGTCACAAACAGAAGAAAAATGCGAGGATTGTCATATTGCATAACAGATATTTTTAAAAATCCAATAGTGTCTTCTCCAACATTACAAAGCATCTATTCAGTACAGACAGGATCAATACAAGTCAACTGATGCAACACTTGTGTTTCAAAACTTACACCAATGCACAAAATATAATATATTGATACAATCCTGATATTATCATTCTGCATGTCAACATATTATTACTGTAAAAAAAAAAGTTTGTCACATTGAACTTTATAATCTGTTGACCAGTGCTGACCTATCATGTGGGCTGTCAATGACAAATGTTTTATGCCCCTCTAATGTCTTATGAACATCTACAGAGTTGAACTCGCTCAAGTGGTTATAAAATCCAAGGAGTTAAATAAAACAGAGTAAGGATGCAGTGACATTTATAGACAACTGAAGTAGCTCGTGTGTCAGTGTCTCTTAGGGTGTCAGAAAATCTTATATCGGCAAAACTCTCCTTATTAACTGACAACTACTAGGATTGTGTTAAACTTACTTCATGTGGTGTCTAAATATGGAAATTTTCAATCTGTATATAACTAAAATCTTATTGGATAAACATTGTACAAGTATCAACTATTAATCTATTTTTTCATTACATTTTACAATGCAAATCACAAATTATCTGCAGGGATTCAAAGAAACAAATTAATTGAACACAATAAAAAACTGACCCTGGCTATTTGAATAGAAGACTGTTAAATCAAAAGAAATCAATTTTCACTCTAAAGAATATACTAGGATTGGTAAATGTTAGATGTTACATTACCTGCGAGAGAATCATGGAAACTGGCACTGTTGGACACCAATAGATAGGCATTTATTTCCTGGAGATCATTCTGAAGCTCCTTCAGCTTGTTATTTGACTTCTTCACAATGCTCTGGACATCAGATAAACTCCTTTTGTCTGTGGTGACCTCTTTTAACTTTTCTGCCCCTTCCTTGATCTTCATCTCTTTTCTAATTTCCTTTTTGAGATGTTCCCTCATCTCCTCCAGCCTCTGCTGAAGGTCAAACTCAGTTAAGCTCGGGTCAAACCCAAACCTCTTTCCTATCTCAGTGTACGAGTTGACCACGGCACCTCCCTGTTTAAAACAATAAACAATTATGTAACTATATATATATATATATAGCTTTACTGTATATATCTGAACAATTGTTGTGCTCAACTGCCAATGGAATCAGTAACGTTAAATTATTTACATGCTAAAATGGGAAAATATGATACTGGTCTAAGTTTAATTTTCTTTTTATAAAGAAACTTTGTCCTGCACATGTAATTTGAAATCACATAGTTCAAAAAGAAAATTATCCAATATCTCAACATTTTAAGGAAATAAATTTAATGTGACACATACTCTTATGGATAAAAATTTGAGTGACTCTTTCAAAAATTTCCTGCTGACTTAAGTGTCTTTTATATCTACATGTATCAGTCTTTCATGTTGTGTCAAAAGTATTAGTCTCATGTTGTATCATATCAATTAAAGCTGTTCAAATATCATTGTCTTTAAATACACGATTCAACTCACTGTTTCCTTATTTTAGGCAAGGTCAATAAATAATAATACTGAATAATACACTGATTTTGAAACATAATGTTTGGACGTGACAAGTACATATCAACAACATTTGTCATATTTCTGATTTTGGTTTCATAAAATAATTAGCTCAACTTTCAGCTCAGTTCAATATGTATGGGAAAATATTTCTTGATAATGACTAAATGAGTGAAAAATTCTCTATATCACCTTTCACTAATCTAACCATTCTCTCCAGGTCATGTAAACACATACCCTGAAGTACAAGTACGTATTAAAAAATGAGTCAACAGTAAAATGAATCATTCTGTGTAGTATTATGGTACATTGGAATTCAATTGACTCATCTTTACCTTATTTACCAATTCAAGGTAGTCTCATCTTAAGACTTATAATAAGAGTTTATTCCAAAGCAAATGAACCAGCAGAAAAACAATTCTTATAAACTTAAAATTATGAAATCATCTATATAATCATGGCCTTGTCTTCACTCTTCCTGTTCCACAATACACGATTATTTAATGCACTTAACATCATGGTATATGTATAACCACCAACCTCACAGCGCTCTGGTGGACCTGTTATAAAGGTTCCAAAGTTAGCTAGTGTAGGCCTCAGCTAGGGAGGGTCGGGGCGGAGTCATCGGAGGTACACACCGTTCATTGAACAGCCGTTATACAGAGTATCCCGAATTTTTGTTTATATAGTTTACGTAATAATAAAATCACACACTGATCTTACTTTAAATCTGTATTTACCTGATAGTAGGAGGTGCCCGAGTCTGTCGCCATCTTTGTTGTTTTTCTGACAAGGAAATGAGTTTCCGAGATGAGGTAAAATATTAGGCAACGAAACTTCCTCTCTCAAAGACCGGTTTTAATCATGAAACCGCCAATTGTGTATATTCGTTTCATGCATAATTTACAAATATAATATAAATCTGCAAGCGTAAGGACGCGAAATATATTTCATCTTCTTTGCCTCTCGTCAGACATTTTTCACTGATCCGACATGCAATAACACGTGACAAGGTCGCGAATTGAGTAAACCAATCACAATTCATTTTATATCAATGCTAGGCTTCGAGAATAAGCACGTGGGTGAAGTCAACAAACAAGTGAGATGGATAATTTGGTGCTTTTGTATTTATATATGTCAGTAATTGTAATCAGAACACACGGCAAAGATTGATAACAAACATTTTTGTTTTTCTAGCGCTATTTTCATCAAGACTGATTTGGTCAGTTTATGGAAAGTAAATTTGGCGGGAAATTTTCATACGCTGACTGATTGGGACGGTGAATCATTGGATTTGATGAGTAATCCTTCGATCCAACACAGTAGCAAAGCGTATCATGTGCGGAAGGACTGCATGGTATATTTAACATTCTTTGTATGGAATATCATTTCATGTCATAGGTAAATTAAGCATTGGTGCCCCACCTGTCATTTTTGAAAGGACTCGTGCAGGACTATGATCTATTCAAAAGGAGAACAAAGCTGTACACATAGCCCTATATTTTAATTGAAGATATCTATTACCAATCATGATAAACTTTGATAACTAAGAGAAGTCAATTTCTTTCATTCAGTGACAACTGATTCAAAAAATATAAAACGGGGTAGCCTATTGCCACCACCCAAACACTGCAGAGAACATGTTATAGTCCGTCCCAAGATATTCATGCAGCACATTTGACTGATTTTTAATAAAAATACATATACCTGTGAAAGAAGTGCAATTGAAATCGATGAAAGGGAAAATTTCCAAGATATCTTCATGAACACATAATCATTTTTCACTCATAAAAGTTCACAGGAACGAAAACAGATTTCTTAGGAGATTTATAATGGGGAATGTTTACATCTTTTCTCCATTCGGAAATACTCGGAATACCTTGCGCAATTTTTCAACGTTATCATCCGTGTCTGCTTCAATACAAAATCCCCGTAGACATCACATTTTTTAGCCATGTATTGAAACATGATCAGCTAGAGGGGGCGTTTCAACGGAGAAATATTGGAAATTTTTCATACTTTTGAATGAACATCGTTTGAACCCTGAGGTATTTATAAATATCGAGTAATTAAGCAAAATGTGAATCCAGATGTCTTGGGACAGAGTATAGTATCATGCCGTCATGTGTTTCCGATAGTCATGTGTTTCCGGTAGTCTATTTTGGTCGCGTGAGTTTTCTCCAAATGACATCATTTTGTTAATTACTTAGGACATGGGACTAACGAAATCTCCTTTCGTCATTATACATATATGCTGTGTGAAATGGTTAAAATCACACAATTACTTAAGGGACTCATTAAGAAACTAATTTTTACTATTACTTTAATTAAAGTCACTAAAATTGCCCAAAATCACAACTACATCACAGTATCTAAAATTACTCATTGTCCTTTAAAATAAACCTCTGATGATGTATTTACATGCTAAAATTATCATATGACTTTGTAAACTTTTCCTTATATTGCAATCGTAGGAGCGCTATGAATTAAGCTTCTTCGGAAATAAAAACGTTATTAATAATTATACAAATGACTATTATTGTAATAATCATATGTTATAAAATAAAGTTATGGGGAAAATTAAATATTTTGACGATTTAGTTGAAATAGAAGTCTTAGAAAACAATTGAAAATAATATATTCAAAAGGTTATATCACATTTATGTTAAGTATTATTGAAAAAAATGTTGATGAATTATACTATCGTAAACACATGACGCACATTTTCATTGATCAAATGCGGCATCCAGTTTATTTAAAGCTAGAAATTGCATATAATGACGAATAACTTTGATTTTGTTTGTATCGGCGATTTTCAAAGCTATGTGTGAGGTTAAAAAATAATGTAGTTTTAAAATTATTACCTAAAAAGACAGTCATTAGAGGCAGCGTTTAGTGTTAGACTATTGGAAACCCATGATGCCAGGATATATATTTATATACGTCTCTGTTTTATTCTAAGATGCATTAAGCAAATATGTCAACTGTTTAAAAATTAAATCATCATAAACTGTAGAGAAATAAAAAATAATTGATTAGAACAAAAGTTACAAATTAATACCAATTTTTATTTAGGTCAGTCATGGGTTTTTAAAAGTTTGCGCCTTCTGCGCAGGGTATTGCGCATTTCTTTAAAAAATTGTTTCACTGTCGTAAAAGGCAAATGCAGAGTAAAAAGTTTAAATCCATAGTTTATCATATAACATTTTTATTCTAAAAAAGATTTACATATCATAAAAATTATTTTTAGTGAAATGAATCCTTAGAATAATGTTCAGAAGTATTTTTATCATTTCACCTCTACTTCAAAATTGATGTTATCCATGTCGAAATCAACGTCTTACATTGACGTCAGTTGAGAGGTTGACATAACAATTGACACAAATAAACATCGTGCATTTTTTATTGCAGCGTCAATAACTGAAATTGAAATTATACCGTAATTTGCAAAATAGAAATATGCGTGATCCTTTCATGATCTATGTGAGGGGAATTCTATATTTTTATCTATTACAAATAAAATTGAATTTGATTCGTAAACATCCTTTTATTCTATACAATTCTATTTGTAAAATGGCTGGCAAGATGTATTTATAGGACCAATTTAAATTATGAGGGCAGTAATATAAAAACTATCTGGTTAATTTTGTTTTAATTTGGCAAACAGTTTGCTTATACGTTACCCTTTTATTGCTGAAAATTAAGAGAAAATCGTATGTTTCTCATTTTACACATATGAAATTGTAAATGATAACCCATTTTATTCCTATATAATCCTATATAAAATTGCGGGGATGATTCAGACATATGATCAAAATTTGAGCGCGGTAAAAAGATAAAATATCCGGTCAATTTACTGTTTATTTGGCATAGTTTACTCATAAGTTGACCTTTCATTGGAAAAAATTTAAATGAAATCGTATGTTTGAAACATTCTCCCCCGAGACTCCTTAAATTTGTTAATGCTTTAGTGTTATTTATACTGTGCAGTATATGTTGATGTGTGTACATATATATTTCATGCTCCTTGCATTTCCACTGATTGGCAAACTCTGGCTGCATTCACAACCAGAACCTTGTTGCAATTCTTTAATAAATTCAAATGATTTCCACACAGCAGATTAAAATTTTGTAATGGATTCACACATTTCAATGTTTGATTCTCGTGTTCCGCCGACATTTGATTTGTTAAGTAATACCTAGAATTTTCAAGAAAGTCAATGAAACTCATACTATGTATCGTGATACACATGTGATGAGGTCGCTGTATTGTTACACCTCTAGTTTCTTTATAATGCAATTGACTGAATTGTTATATTTCATTTGATTATTTGTGTAATGTGCCATGTTTATTTTGTGTCCCTTTTGACCTCTCTCCTGAGAAATTCTGCTCATGTCCTCCAATTTCAGATGAGTTACCAATGTACTGGTACCATAGATGACCCTTTTCCTTTCTAGGTCAACCGTTTCGGGTATAATGACACATTCAGCTAGGCTTAATTTTAATATATGTGTATTGAAGCTGAGGATATATATGTATTTAACCCTTCTAGCTTCCAAATACTCAAAGTCAGTAAATAATAAAGTCAGTGAGCACTGTTTTGTATTAAGTGTTCCAAAGCTTTGTTACATGCATTGAAGTAGAAGATTACAGCAGATAATGCATTGTGATGATGCTTGCACTGATTATCTTGAAATCATCAAAGTAATTGGGCTGGAGAACTTTGATGATGAGAGAGCAACTTAGAAAGCAATGTGTGTAATTGTGCTGCATTTGATGTACAGGGGATTGTTTATATACACCCCAATGGAAGATTAGGCTCTATTGCAATTGATGTAGTGTAAAATTATCATTCCGTTATCATTAATAAAATCCTTCAAAAACTAATAACTGATAAGAATTAAATCTGGGTCAGAATACCTACTGTGATGAAGGAATGGTAGTTCAGATGAAATAACAGATTTAAAAAATATGTTGTGCAGTGGAGCTGCCTTAGATATAAAAAGGAATAATATTTAGTTGAGGGGGAGTCATTGTTGTTTGTACCTGTTTTAATGGCATATATTGACCAACAAAAGCCTTTAGATTCCAGTTGTTCTTTATAGTACCCTCTTGTATTGATACACCATGTGGTTGTCAAATTATGAAGTCAAATCTTGTCAGAGATGACTGCCATTGAGAATATAGATTTCAGTCCTAAAACCCAAGATCATAATTTTAATCACAACTGCCTCATTGGATTTAAAATAACGGTAGACGGTTATTAATCAAGGGTCAAGGTCACTGTCTCTGTCAAGGTAAATAAAATTGGGTCTTGCAGGAGCAGTAGTTTTGTGGAAATTGCAAAGAATGTAAAGTGTAAGAAAAGTTGGGATGCTTTATATTACCCCAAGACAGATAAACAATAAAACACATGAAAGAGGAAAGAAGTGCTGTTATATTGCTACTGTTTTTTGTCTTATAAATAGGAGTATATTTCTCCATTTCTAACTGACATATATCTCTACATCAGAGCCCCAATTCCCCCTGGTTACATGGGTTTCCTCTCAGAGTGGGTATGATAGACACCCTCCTCTCTCTGGGATGTTTAGATTGGGGAGTAGTTTGGAGATGCATGCTTTAGATAGCAGGAAGTAGAAATAAATTTACAGTTGAAGATATTTGTTAAATATTGAAGTGTAAACACTGAAAGTGAGATGTGGTAATTATCATTGTAAAGATAACTGGTCAGTAATGGGTAGGAGAAACTAATTTTCTCCTGATACTTCCTTGCTCAAAGATAACTGTAATGTTACATAAGTCTGCTATTGCCATCAGTGTTAAGTGTGGCTGGTTAATGGCTGTTGCCCAATCAATGGTTTGAGAGGCCTGTCAATGGCAGCCACTAAATATCTGACACAGTTTGCCTTCATAACCCACAAGAATCATCAAAGAAAGCATTATATTGTTTATATTTACATCTTTCTTTTAACAAATTGATAAATTGATTGTAAAAAGTAAGTTAAATTAACTAAATAATTGTTAATGTACATCAGTACGTTAGCTAAAAAAACAGCCTTATTGTCTCCTATGGGTTTTTGAGTCTTACATCGTGGTTATTTCGTGCAGTCTGTCATTTTTCTAAGGTCGCTGTAGGTTTCGACCAATCGATAAATGGAGTGTGTAGATTTCAGTCCTGTCAGTTTCTATAGAGCTATAAATTAACAATACGTTTCCATAAGAAATAGAGGGAATCATACTCAGTAGATGTAAATATTGGTGAATATATGTGCTAATGTTCTGTTTTGGCTCACCTGAGCAAAAGGCGCGAGTGAGCTTCAAAAATTTGTTGTCCATTGTTGTCATCATTGTAATTGTAAACTTTTAACAATTTTTTTCTTCTTCTCCAAACCTGACACAAAGCGTCCTTGGATAAAGGGATTTAAATTTTATAGAAATGAAGGAAATAAAGTTGGGTGATTTTTAAATCTTATATTTTGGATATTATATTTGATTTGAATCTTTCTATCTTTTGATTATTTCTTAACTAATTATTATAATAAGTATTTGTTGCCTTTATGTACACTGTTAATGATTTGTATAATTTATGAGTAATTCATATTTTGTTCTTGTTTCAATTTTTCACCACTATAATACAATAAAGGAAGCACCTTTATTGTGTTTGATCATGCTATCTGCAAACCAAGGCAGAATAATCCTTTTCAAACATACCTCTCTGTCTGTAGAGATTATTTTGCCTAGACTAGGTCTAAGAAAATTATAGGCGCTTTTCTAATGTCTAGAATTGGTTATTTTTAAAAGAGATTTTGTAGTGACAAGATATCACTCAGAGACTAGTGCATGAATTTAGGAAGGGAATTAATGTCATCCTCATATCCATCTGTCAGTCTTTCTATCCATCTGTCTGTTGGTCAGTAGGTCTGCTCAACTGACTCTCATGTCTGGTTTGTAACTTTCAAATTGCCGTCAAGGTCACATGATCAATATGGCACATATTCTGAAGATGTTCGGGGGGGGGGGGGGGGGGGGGGGGGGGGGTTGATATTAATCCTTCTTGAACAGCTCTATTTTTTTTTAAGATCTAGTACAAAACAGAGAATGAATTAGAATAAAGTGTCTTGTTTGCACTATTCACATGTATTGTGATTCTAGCCACCTTATTCTGGTTTCAGTACCCTAGCCCCTGAAGAGATCTGTCAATCGTGTAGCTACAGTAGTAACAGTAAAGACAGACAGGAGCCAAAGTGGAGGGACCCACCTGGGGGTCAGAAATACTACCCAAGCCACAATGTGGCTCCAGGGGCCCACACGTAAGTCTGGCAAGTCTCATGCATGAAGGATGGAAAATGTATATTAGAAATAGAAGTAGTAACAAGCACCACATTAAACTGTCTATTGGTGTTTAGTTAATCAATATGTCATATTTTAAGAATAAGCATAATAATGAAAGTGTCTTTTGGTAAGGAAAAAAAAATATGATATTTTACATGTATGTATTTATGCCAATAAACGATGTAAAATGAAATTCAATATTTGAGAGATGATGTTCCAATTGCTTTTTTGCTCATAACTGGACTTTGTGTTTTGTAGCCCTGTGGTCATCTCCAGTCATCATAAATTTGGTACAGAGGATGATGTAGCATCCACAGAGAGGGTGATTCAGCCCATGCAGTGGGGACTGATCCCCTCCTGGCACAAAGGATCCCCCAAAAAGGTCAGCTACGAAACCAATAACTGTCGGTCTGAGAGCATGCTGGAGAAACCCACTTACAAGGTTCCACTGCAGCGAGGGCGGCGCTGTGTGGTGCTGGCCGATGGGTAAGTGAATCAGAAGAAAATTAACATCTTGATTAAGTGCCCGTGACTTAATCTCACACACAGGTTCACCTTTAAGGTTTAAACAAATTTATGTTTATATTAGCTGTAGAAGTCAGTGCTGGAACATATTAAATATGTATGTAATTTCTTATTTTTCATCCAGTTCTGTTCCTTTCTTCAGATTTTTTGAGTGGAAGAGGGACCAGGCCAAGAAACAGCCATACTTTATTTATTTTCCTGACAAAAAGGACACTGATGAAAGAGAAAGTAAATCTTCATGTCAGAAAGTAAAGAAAGAAGAGAACGGGACCAGTGTAAAATCAGAGACAGACTCAATTCTGGGCATTGTAAAAGAAGAGAATGTAGACTTGAAACAGCAAGGAGGCAGTGAATGTCCAGCAGACACTGGTTCCCTCAATCCTGCTGATATATTGGTGAAAGAAGAAATGAAGACAGAACTGAATGGTACTAATAAAAACAACCAGACACAGACAGGTCAGCAGCTTTTTTTATCAGCTACAGCACATTGTATGTTGATTTTTCTTTATAACTTTTGAAAGACCAACTCATTGCAGATGTATCTTGCCTGGTCTGCAAGATGTTTTTTTATGAGACCTAATCTTCCATCCATCTATGATGGCTTTTTATGTCGGAAATAAAGTTTACATGCTCTATAGTATGAATTTTCATGTATGAAAAATATACATTGTATGCATATTCACTGAATTAAAGAAATTACATGCATTTATCTGTACACCCACAAACTGAAGGTTACAGTATTTTTGTCCTTTCTACAACTTTAATTTACCTAGTCTAACATTTGAACTACATGTATCCAAGATAATTTCAGTCTGTGCAACCTTACAGGTCAGAGTAGATAGTTAAAGGTCATTAACAAAATATGTTCACAACAGGTAGATTGGTCAACATGCAAGGTGGCTGCACCTGTTGCACAGGGGTTTAACAAAGTTAATATGTGTCTTTTATCTTTCTTTGCAGACAGAGATGACACAAAGAGACTGATGACAATGGCCGGGGTGTTTGATGTCTGGAAACCCAGTGATGTGAGTGTCTCAGAGCATTCAAGCTTTATTGCTTAATATTGATATATACTATACTAGTTTTTCACAATTGACCAAATGAGGTCCATCTTTTACCCCCCCCCCCCCCCCCCCCCCCCCCCCCACCAAGCAAAAAAAAATCACTTCTGTTTGTATTACAGGGGTCTCCACCAGTCCTCTCCTACAGCGTTATCACGGTGGAGTCATCACCGGCCATGATGAAAGTCCACCACAGAATGCCAGTAAGTCTTCAGCAGAAATCTGTGAAATGCATAGAGCATAAAACATACTAAATAAAATAAGGAAGAGGAGAGCAAGAATGTAAACATGAAAAGACTCATTTTGTTGTAAAATACTCATTTTATTGTATTAAGTAGGGCAGGGAAAAAGATATTAAGAGTGACAAAGAATTAAAAAAAATATGTTGGTCTAATGTTAACGAAGTACAGTGTACACATATGCCTGAATTACAATTATAACACTTTCATAAAGACAATTTGTTAAATGATTTTGAATATTAAGAGCTTTATGATTTATTTTCAGGCATTATTGCTGAATGATAAAGAAGTCCAAGAATGGTTAGACTCTGAGAATGTTCCTCTGGAAAAGGTACAAGTTTGATTGGTTTTGGCTGTGTTCTTAGACATTTCAGAAATAGAGGGTATATACATGTACATGTATATTAATGTAAATCTATATTCCAACATTACTAGGTGATTTTCATTGCTTCATATACTGCTGAATACTAGTACTTTTAGGAATACCTTTAAGAAGTACCGGTATGTTTATAGTACACATACTTTGATTTATCTATTAAAGGCTGTGAAGAATATCAGAGCCACTGAAGAAATTCAGATGCATCCTGTATCTGACATAGTGAACAATTCCAGGAACAAAAGTCCAGACTGCACCAAACCTATAGATCTCACGTGAGTGTATTACCACCTAATAATTGTCAGAACAAACCTCGCACAAGTTTAGTACCCCTATACCAACAGACTACCAGACCTATAGATCTCACATAAGTTTATTACCATATTTTTCGGACTATAGGACAACATTTTTTCTCTGATGCGTGAGCATCATCTTATCTCCAGAATTTTAACGTAGGCTTAAAGTTGAGAAATTGATACAGTAGAAAACAAAGTCCAATGCTTTAATCCATTGTCACAGTTTCTTACAGGAGGTTGGATTTTTTTTTTTCATCTGTTTGAACTATTGTTCGATAGTTGTTATGTTAATTATTTTTGTAATAACATCGTAAATAATAAAATGTACAATGTTTTTTCTTTACAATACTAATCAAAAGAATGCCACTCTTTATTCCATACCCATAATATAAACCAAGCATTTGTATATGAAACCAGGAAACTATTATTGCATAGTAAAAATAAAAAAGAAACCGTGTAGAATGTAATATTACGGAATATTGTGATATTATGAATATTGCAATTCTTGGTATTATAAATGTGCGCAGTTATGTTTTTCAGTGAAATAGTTAATAAATATTTAAGAATGACATCGAAAGACTGGACACCGTAAATCGTAATTAAAATCAACTGGCATTACGGTAAAACTGATTTGCGTATAGAGATAACCAGTGCATTCACTATTAACAATAAACAATTGTCCAGTATTGATATGATCATTAATTGTTTAAAAATTAAGCTAGTATTTGTAGTTGAAAGAGATAGTAGTATATAATAAAGCACAGCCGGTGGTAAAAAAAACTACCCTCCATGGTCATCTTCAAGCGAAAGACTGCAATTGAAGAGAAGTTCCCACCCGATATAATTGTTCACCAGAATGAAAAAGGCTGGATGGACACTGACGCGATAGACTGTCTAGATGTTTCGTAAAGTGGGCGCACATCAGCGATGTCACCAAACAACAGATACATACAATGTCCCAGCAGTTATTCCTGGCAGTCTGACGAAGTAGCTGCAGCCCCTCGACATATCTTTCAACTGATGTTTCAAGGGAGAACTTAGAGTTATCTGGGAGAATAGGATGAAAACGGAGAGAACAGGTTCACTGCGACAGGAATGATGAGAAGGGCATCTTACAGCACCGTCTGCCAGTGGGTCTTGGAAGTCTGGAATGCCGTTCCTGATACAGTCATCATTAACGGCTTTATCAAAGCAAACATCATAGACATTTGATGGATTTTCAAACCTTTGACGAATCTGTGTAAAGTGACTAACTCTTTGTGTAAATGTTTCTAGTGATGTACAAGTAATTTGATTGAACATTGTGCTGTTGAACTTTGAAAATTTTATCAAATGTAATGAATTGAACAAACTTTCATAGCACATGCTTTAAGAAAGTTGTTTTTATGATCATTGATTCATACTACGGTAATAAATTGCATCATATTGATTTTTGTGATTTTTTCATGGTTGCATTTATTAGAATCATTGTTCTTGGGTGTAGAATAAATCAAATACTGTGTTCTTTACAATTAATTTCCAGTTAGTTGGAATAACGGTATTCTTGTGTTGTGTGTATACAAAGGTGTGAAACCTGTGACTTAGACACGGCCTGCAGGCACAATTAATATAGCATAGTGTACACCTCGGACCAAACCATTACACTTTATTGCATTGACTGTGTGATAAGAAATTTTTAGCAGTACAATTTCTTTGCATAATGGTAAGTCACTACTTAATGGAAAAGAACATAATTTAAACATTTTCTCAGTGGTATTTCATTTTCTCATTTATAGCGATTATGGAAGATAACTATATTTGAATATGAAACTACCTGTTGAGGTAATGGACACCATACCCCGTATCCATTTAGTCTTCAAAGGATACTTGAAAAAAAATAAAATGAAAAAAAGCAATAATGTATTAATGAAATATGAAATGTTTGGTAAAAATATTACTCTTAGTTTATTGGACAAACCACGGAGGTTGGTGTTGCAATAAAATTACAGTATGTAGAATTACGATAGCGGAAGAGAATAGTCATCCATGAAATACAGAGCCAGATCTATTTTTGAAATTTGCTATAAATATATATGATAAGTACATTTTAATAATTTTGATTACTCTTAACTTTCTATATTGATATTCCTGAAAGTATATACGATGACTTCCTTTATCAGTGGTCATACTTTCACTAGTAATCATCGATAGAAAATTGGCCTATCTCCCAGATTGTCTAATCTAAGGATTTTTTCTGAAATTTGGCTGAAAATGAGCAATCCGTCCTATGCCCCACATCGACAAAAAGTTAAGAGATAATGAGAGACTGTACCAAAGATAAAGATCATATATCTGATCTTTGTGAGTAGTTTGGATGGTTGAACTGATCTTTATGTGTATCTTTTCTTGCCACAGGAAACCCAAGTCTACGATCTTTATTTGTATCTTTACTTGCCACAGGAAGCCCAAGTCTACCCCCAGCAGTAACCTGATGATGAGGTGGCTCTCCAAGGGGAAAAAGGACCAGACTAGTGAACCGCCATCTAAACGGGTCAAAACAGAGTCAGAGTGAGGCTGTGTTTGTTCCTTACAGTAGAGAGACTAGCCCTAGCAAGATGAATGAAGAAAAAAAAGCATGCATGTAAAACCTATGAAATGGGCCGGCCATGCATTGCACAGTATCAGACAGTGCTAACAATCCAGTGTTACTTTAAAAAAAATGATTACCGTAGGTTGTTATTTTCATTTGCTTTTATATGTTATTTTATATGTAGGCATAACTGTCACTGTTTTTCATTTTGTACAGGCCAGGATACAAAGATCCGAAGTGTTCTTTTGCAATTATTGTCTTTTCTAAAGTTTACATTTGTTAAGTAATTGAAAGTTTTCCTTCAATACACATGTATTTGTATGTCTTGGACAGACGTATATCTGGGACACAGAACCTTGTTTATCAAGTACCTCATTAGCTGTCTATGAACATTTAAGCTGTCGATGAAAATGTACATGTATTACAAGTAATGACTGTTGTTAGTTTATATATCAATTCCACAGGATTGTGCTATGGTGCATGTATTAAATGTCACTGAAAAGTTTTTCAAACGAAACTCAATTGATAGTTGCCTGGTCCAGTCATTGTTAAAGCACCTGTTATTCTGAAAGGATTTAGCCAAATGTTGAAATATAATAAACATTTATTTTCAAAAGTGCTTCAGAGTTTGATTTTTTTATAGTTAAACAAAACCAATATAAAATCAATGTAAAGGTGTTTGAGAAGCCTCTAATTTGTAGGAAGTTTTTGTATACATAGATGTATACTCTTTAGCACACCGATATGAAGGGGGGGGGGGGGGGGGGGGGAAGGGGAGGGGGTGTCCAGACCTGGTTAAAGTTTTTGGAACAGGTCGCAGGTCGTATATCTAAGCTATGACTTGTCCTATCTTCACCAAACTGGCATGGATGATGTATCAGGACCTACTTATGGACTTAAAAGACTAGGATGTAGAATCTGGGCCATGCATTTCAGATTCTGGAGAAGGTTTTTTGAGCCGTTTAAAGTTTTTTTTGAGCAGGTACCCTTCGATGACAAAATCCAAGTTACTACTGCTCCTAACTTACCAAACTTGCATGGATTATGTGTCTTACGATACTATGCACTTGACAGGCTTGAATGCTGATTCTGAGCCATAGGTTTCGGATGCTGGAGGAGGTTAAGGTTTTAGAGCCAGTTAAAGTTTTTTGAGGCAGATGCCCTTTGATGGCCATATCTAGGTTATTATTGGTTCTATCAAGGATGCTAAGAAAACCTTGTCCTATGTCACTCAAACTTCCTTGATAGATGTGATTGTTGATATGATATATCATTGATTCCTATATTCCTTTAATATTGAATCATGACACATTTTATCATATATTGTACCATAGCTTGGCGTGTTTTCTATTGTTTAAAGTGTGGGTTATCTGTACATACCCACACTTTTTTTTTAACTCCGCCCACTATCTCAGGTAAAAACAACACCAACAAAGTTGTTTTTAACACGTCCATAATATTCCACAGTAAGAAATTCCTCCAGATAAAAATTGCCAAAACTCAACACAGATAACTGACTCAAACTAAGTTTCGTCGAATAAATCTAACTTGTAGCTCGAGACAAAACAATATTGGCAATTGTTTTGTCAGAAAGACTCTATTTTTATTCTCCCCCATGTGTGCGAACAAGTAGAGAAACGCGTGTAAGATGAAATAGGGGTATCCTGTATAAAGGTTTTATAGAAAGTCAATCACGTGATAGGAACGCGTTTGAATAGTAAACTTGTTTTGTGGACAGGTAGCCAATCGTATTTGACATTTACCATTCACAGTTTCGCGACATGCATTTCTCAAATAATATTTTTTTTTGCTTATTGATTGATTTTTTTAAGTCTATATAAGTACATATTTTTTTCGGCCATTTTTAAAAACATACATGTATATTATTGATACAGAGTATCAAATAGGATTTTAAAAAGAGTAACTACTCTCATCAATTTAAATCTAATTTCAATTGTTTAAATAGAAGCATTGCACAACTTAGGGTTCGTAAACATGAAATTATGTTAATAAGTTTAATTCTTTGAAGCAAATATCGATACTGGAAGTCGGAAAATGATTAAATATGAAATGAAAATATGACATTTAGCAGTCGATTTATTCTTAATGGCTATGAATTTTAAAAGAAATAAAGAATAATTGATATTTGTTGGGGATATATTTTCGAAATTCACGGAGTACAATGTACATATATAAAGACCAACGCATTGGCACGGTATTGTTTAGAGGAAAGTGCACTCCCAATAGCTATAATAATAAGATATAATGAATAATCGTAAACTATGGTACAAGTAACTTACCCCATATAATATTGTTGATTATGTGCAGATACCCGATGGGCGTGGTCATAATGACACTCGGGAGCTACGCTCCCTCGTGCCATTATGACCACGCCCATCGGGTATCTGCACATAATCAACAATATTATATGGGGTAACTACTACATATAACACTGTAACTTATGATCTGATATCATTGATCATGGTATTGTATTTTTATGATATTGTATCATATGATTCAATTTTGTATGATGTTTAATGATATAATATGATACAATATCTCGGAGTTCATCACTTAAGTACCTGATGTAACAACTCGGAGTTTATCACAGGTACTTGTTGTTACATCTCAAAGTTCATCATCAGTACTTGATATTACATCTCACAGTTCATCACCAGTTCTTGTTATTACATCTTGCAGTTCATCATCAGTACTTGATGTAATTTCTCACAGTTCATCTCCAGTACTTGGTTACATCTCGTAGTTCATCATTAGTACTTGATGTAACTTTTCCTTTTTACAATATCTCAGGGTTCATCACTTTAATACTTGATGTAACAACTCAGAGTTTATCACAGGTACTTGATGTTACATCTCACAGTTCATCCCCAGTACTTGATATTACATCTCACAGTTCATCACCAGTTCTTGTTACTACATCTTGCAGTTCATCCCCAGTACTTGACGTAATTTTTCACAGCTCATCCCCAGTACTTGATATTACATCTCACAGTTCATCATTAGTACTTGATGTAACTTTTCACAGCTCATCATCCGTAATTGATGTAACATCTTACAGTTCATCATCAGTACTTGATGTTGCATCTCACAGTTCATCCCCAGTACTTGATATTACATCTCACAGTTCATCCCCAGTACTTGATGTTACATCTCACAGTTCATCATCAGTACTTGATGTTACATCTCACAGTTCATCAATAATTGAAGAAGGATCTCACTTTTTATCATCACTTATAAAAAATCTCACAGTTAATCACTAATACTTTATACAACATCTTTATTTTTCATTACCAGAACCTTATGTTGCATATCACTTTAGTTACCTGTGATGTGAAATATCACTTTACTGTTTACAGATATTTGTATGTCACTCTACACAGTAAAACTTGGATACAGCAAAGTCCTAAGGACCAGTGAATATACTTGGCTATATCTGTAATTCATTATTTCTGCATAACAAATTCTTAATAATTAGTAAAGTGATTTTGCTTTATACGTTTTTTCTTCCACATTACTACCATTTTTGCTAATAAGGCATAAAATGAAATACCTTCCATGGAAACCTAAAATAATCGGATGGAAAATTGAAGGTATTATGTGAAAATAAATTACTGTTATTCCAAACAACTGTGTCAATTGGTATTCCTTAATTTAATTATAATTCAATTAAAAATTAAAAAATATGTGAAAGGTGTTAATTTCATTATTTTTTTTACCTCTATGGTACTCAAAATAAATTCGCTATATCCATAAATTTGTTATAACCTCATTTTTTTTTTACCTCTACAGTACTCAATTTAAATTTGCTATATCCATAAATTCGTTATAATCAAGTTTGTTATAGCCATAAAAAAAATGCTAAGAATTTTGTCAGGAATTCCATAAAACTTTGCTGTATCTGAGATTTTGCTAAATATTCTGTTCATACTAAACGAGTTTTGCTGTATCTATTTCCAGTACATAAAAGCAACATCTCATTCTTTATCTATCACCACTACTGGAAGTAAGATCTTCTCAAAATACAACATCATATTTCATTGTTTTCATTTTATTTGAAAAGACAAAATACAGAATATTTTCAATAACCAGTTCTCAAAGAAACACTGTCTTAACTCAAAAGCACTTCTAAATGATCAGTTAACATTAACAGATTTCAACATTTGCTGAAAAGAATGATTTCAAGGTGAAAAAAAAGAAAAGAAACCTAATAAAAAGATTGCACTTGTTAACAGTTTTGTTATCACAGACAACACTCAGATGACAAAAGTAAAGGTGTGTACCACAAGCTGCTTCTGAGAGGTTGCTATTCTGAGTTTTATTCCAGGCTCAACCCACAGAAGCAAGCTCATTTCAACCAACAGCTACAATCTAAAAGCATAAATATAATTCTATTTAGTTCCTGAACTAAGTCACTTTGACTGGCATAAAAGCTGCAGATCCAAAAAAATCTATGATATAATTCGGAAAAACTACAATTTCTTTGTCAAAGATTAAAGTGTGTTAAAAATTGATAAGTGAATTATTATGGAATCTTGTGGACTTTGTAGATACCCCTTACCCTCGTATATTCCCTAACAACAAATTATTAAATAGCCTAAAACTCCCTAATGGTGCCCTTGCAAAAAAAACCCATGTAATTATATCCCTAAGAACCTGTGGAAAATTTACAACCCTTGAAACAAGCCCTCTTAAATTGTAATAGTTAATACATGTAGTAAGAATCATTGAAATGTCAAATCAACACCAATGAATGGCAAGAATAAATAAAGATTTCTCTGTTACATGTACATAATCATGTGTATATAAAAATATTGTCAATGTCACTTTGAAAGGTAGATCAAATGAGTAAAATCTCAAATCAACCATTCTGAATAATTTGGATGTATCTGTGGTATAGTCAACTATACAATCAAATTGGTGAAAAGCATGAAAATGAGGCAATAATACTGAATGTAACGTTGAAATGTGGAGATTAATGACAAATAATTAGAAAATCAAAAAACAAATTATACATGTAGTCAAGCCGGCTGACTACACTAACACGATGTCTATATTGAATCAATTACTGGAATACAATGACAAGATAGTTATGCCGTGTGAACAAATCCATGTCCTGTTTAGTGGCTACAATAACTGTGTCTCCTAAAAGCTTTTCATGATATTAACACCACAGTACATGTACTAAATTACAACTGTGTTTTGAATGGGGACATATCACTAACTAATCAATTACAATTCGATATCAGAAATTATCTTCAATAAAATAAAATCATCAAACAAATATTGGTTATCAGAACATAAACAAAATCAACAAAGATCCAATAAGTAGGTCTTTCTTACTCTAAACCAAGAAATATGTTTTCATTTTAAATAACAACAATAAAAAAATAAAGAAAAACACAATAATTAACAACATTAAAATTTAACCAATCTTCCAACTTAAAAGAGTTATATGTTAAGCACTGCAAAGATATCAAAATAACCACACAAGTACATGTAAATAAACAATAAACAAAATGGTTACAAACATGGGGTTATAATAGTGCTTCATTTGATTGACATTATACAGAGACGCGGACCTGTACACAAATTGCAAAGTGAAAGTAAAACATGGATACAACATGTATTAATACAATGGACTCAATACGTGAGATGAAAATTACTGAATTTCTTTTGTTAAAGATAAGATAATAAGTTATCATTGCCACTTGTAATTTTTTCAAAACAATAACATGTGTTACTGCACTTGACTAGAAGATATGCCATTCATCAAGTATTTTATGAAATTGGAAAAAAGAGTTTTTTTTTTTAAAATGCAATGAATAAAGCTCATGCTGACCCCTCCCCCCAAAAAAATTAAAAATAAAAATCCCATTAATATTCGTGGTATGATTAATAATATGATGAGACATAACCAAAACAATTGGTTTTATAGCTCGTAAATATCTCATCGTTATTGTATAATTTGATTACTTTTATTCCAACCATTATTTAAACACATCAATTAATACAATCCAAATTTTATGTTTGTAGCTTGATACATGTTTCTCCTCTGATTATAAACAACTGATCTTGTTTGATACATAACATGAGGTTAATCTACATGTAAATATAAAACAATTCTGTCAAATGACAATGTATTATCATTGTACAACATTGTGTCTTTTCGATTAATTCTTGAATAAAAATCTCCTTGGTTTCTCATCGTTCAGCCTTGACCCTCCACCTAAGTACAAAGTAACAGCCGATTCTGAGGATAACAAAGAAAGCACACAGCACAATGAAGTCGATGTAGAATTTGGCATTTTGAACATCCATCTGCTGCAGAATTTCCTCTGGTTTACTGAAGTAGCAGGGTTGTTTCTCACACTCCAAAGTGTCTCTATCAAATCCATATATGGCCTGCAGAACTCCTTCAAAGGAGTACCTGTAAGACAAACAAAACAGGTCAAAAGTCTAACATCCACAAGACATTGACAAAATGGCTGCAAAAACATACTGTACTGAAAAGTCAAATCTGGGTCAAGTACATGTACCTCTGCAGAGCAGTTAAATGTAGGTCATATGTTTCTCTGTCTTTAATAATGTATTCTAAATTTTCCATTCATATACTTGATAAGGGCAATTCATTTTTGTGATGTCATGCAGCAACATGTTTTATTAATCAATATTGATGAAAGGCGATATTAAAAACATAAAGAGCACGGATGTATATTGATAAAATCACCACTATACCATAGCATTATGCCACCCACTACTTCAATGTGTAGTTGAATAAGAAATTGATTTACCTGACGTAGGATATATATGAAAGCCACTGGAGGTAAACTGGTATTGTGTCAAAGTTGACAAAGAATCCACTGAACAGCAGGATGGGGATGGCTGTAACTGGTCCCAGGAACACAGACACCTACAAACAAGGCACACAGTCTTACACCCCCAGTTACATGTTCTAATCTCAAAGAATTATATCATGTGAAATCAAAGGCAACATTTTTGCAAAAGTTATTTACCATTATTTTTTTAACCTGAAAAAAACTAAGGTATTCAAATTCTTCATTGCTTTTATTTTTTAATTTTTCATACAAGCTTATATGTATATCAAGAAAAACCTGTTTTTAAACAATGATTTAATTTTATAAGATGTTGGAATAGCAAACATCTTAAATTTGATGGTAAAGGTAAAAACATGTAAAATAAATATGTCAGAATATAGAGAAAGCATTAAGAGTTTGTAAGATTTGCCACCAAAATAAGGATAAAACATTCGGTATTGCTTATTCTTTTTTGAAGCTGTAAGCTTATGTATAAATCATGTGGAAATTAGACCATGAAAATTAATGATTTTACATAACTGTATACAGTACTTAACAGTATGAAATAAGTGATTTATCTCAGCTTGGTAAAGGTTCAATGTTTGCTTGAGATTTGAGTAAGTTACCTGTAGAGAGGTGGCTGCCCCGATGAGTAGTCCGAGTGACTGGGCCACCAGTGACGTTTGTGTGGCTAAGGTCAGGAACATGACGAACCGCGAGAAGTCGCTCGGCTGGGACGTCATCCAGTACACAATACTGCCATAAACAAGCGGGAAGACGATCTGTGAACATAAATGGGCCAGATAGTTAATAAGTAACAGGAATATCTGACAGGTTAAAATTCAAGCAAGATGAAAACTAAAATCTAAGGTAGTAATTCTATATTAAAGAGCAAATTAAGATTAGCATTAATTCATTTTGTGATTAAAAGATAATTGCAATTAATAGAAATTGGCACATCTAAACCTTGTTTTCTAAACCAATTTGCCTAATTGCTTGCGACTTACATGTATAAAGCATTTACACCAACCTGAAAGGGCATGTCAGCCATTGTCTTAGCCAGGTAGTAAGCTTTCACACTATACCAGTAGTTCAGGTGTTCCCTTACAAATACGGCCATCTCGATGGGAACTAAAACACAAAAACATAGACCTCTTGTTCCGCAATGAACCTCCAGCATATTAAGTTTACAGATTTTATTTTGACATCAACATATAACTGAAAATCCTGTTTCTTGATACAGCTAAGTGTACCTGTAATTATATTGCATGGCCTTATTGTAATAACCAGGATTTACTCACAAGTCATGACTGTCGGCATCAGTGCTGTGAACATTAGGAAGAGCATGCAGAAGAACAGGAAGCTGGCATTGTTCAGCCATTTACTGGCCTCGTTCCCGATCCCCAGATACAACAGACCAATCAGAATGCCCACGGTCAGGTGAGAGATCAAACGCAGCCGAGTCAATGTCTAAAATTTGTACAGGTCATTAATGAAAATTAATAATCACTCTCTTTTGTTTTCTGAGGCTCTTTCTTAGGACTACATTGTAATTTATTAGTAAAATATTGATTAAGTCATAATTCTTGTATTATATGTAGCACTGAATTAATTTGGGGCTACTGCATACTGGGAAATTTTCACCAACTAATAGCCCAATTTAACTTATTGCTAGAAGGCAATTTTAAAATACCGGTAAGATGTCTTTAATTCATGAAAAACAATGTTTCTTTACATATATCTTTGTTATGGGAAATATAAAATGGGGCAAAATCTTTTTAAGATATGACTAGGAAAAGATAAACCATATTACATTGTGTTTAAGTTATCAAACTTAAGGCATGAATCCATAACATATGTACATACTGTATCCCTGAGAATGGACAGGAGTGTCCGTACAAACAGAATTCTGAACTGTGTAAAGCAGCTGGTGGCAAAGGTGTGACATTCCTGGTCTTGTACATCCTAAAACGATTTAGATCCACACCTCAAAATTCAAAATTCTTTGATCTGTACATATCAGTTTAACTCATAACAAGGACAATTGTATTAGAAAAAAACATTTATTGGTATATCACACTAAGGAATAAGAATAAAATATCAAAACCTGAAAGAATTCCTATTGTTCATGTTCATAATTGTGTGGATGTGTACTTTAGACCCATTGATAAAGTGATGTGACAGTAGTGAGTCTTCAATGAGAAACACTACAGCTCTAGAGGGAATTTCCTTAACTCAAAATTGTTCATTTTCAAGTTCTTAACATCAACTTCTTTTTACTGAGAGACAAATCTTGAGAATTTGAAAATACATGTATAAATAAGTCTCTAGGATACAAATCTGTCAGAGATCTAGTGCCATACCAGGTATATAAGTACATGTACTAAGGAACAGTATATAACTTTGTAACTTCTTCACACAGTCTTTAATTTCCAGTGATAATATACAGGCATTGTGCAGAACAGGGAAACCTAGAAACCAATACATGCTCTCATTAAATTGATACACTCTGAGGGAGTTAGGGCAGGGGATATCCAATACAAACTGCCATAAAGATTAATTATGGCAAGGGATATTCCTTAGAGTTTTTTGTGGGAAATACATGCCAAAAATACAAGTCTCACTAAAATCAATAAAAGGCAGTGGATACCATGGGCCTCATTCACAAGCAGACTCCACTGCAGCTAAAACTAAAAAGGGGCAACCTAAGAACAAAAAAAAACAACAGCTTTTGGCTGGCTATTAAAAAATGGAGGCAATGCAGTTTTAGACAAACAAGAAATAAAGTATCAACAGCTTCAACTGTGGGGCAATACAAAGCTAAAAGGAGGGGGGGCTCGATAGAATAAATGATCCAATCTACATTGCTAGCCGAGACAAATCAGCTGTTGCAGCAGCTGACTGTATGACATCATGTTTATTCTGGGATGAATCTGGGGGAATCACTACACATGTAATGCATGTAAAGCTATCAGAGAATATACACAAATTGAAGCCTGCTGCTCAAGACAAATGTTTGTCTTTACTCATAAACTCTTCTACTTCAGATTTCACTGTGTTTAAAAATTTCTTGCAGACTTTAGATTTGTGTTTTAACATCAAGATAAATACACAGTGCCTGTACAGGTTATGTATTGCAATTAAATCCTGACAAGTGCAAGTGTCATGTTCATTAGTGATTATGGCTTCAGAATCATATAAACAATTTGTTTACAGAGGCTAGTACATGTTGAATTGTTTAAGTAAACTTACATTGACATCGACAGAGATTTACAACTAAACCTTACTTTATAAGATCTAACCAATCTTGAATTTTGTAAAGTGTACTACTCTAAACATCTTACTTCAAGTGATATGAATAATGTAGCATTTTGCACTAGTCTAAGACATTCTGTACAACTTGGGACTGTACTAAGTGCCCTCTCCACCAACATTTCTAGCTCCCTGTCGCTCTCCAAGACTTCATATATAAAGCTACAAACACCAGCTACCGGTACTTGTTAAGGACCATCTAGAGCTCTACTATAGCTGTTTAAAGGTAGAAGCTGTCCATGCATAAAACATACAAGGTTAGTCTCTCTTTGGGGGGAGATAATGATCATTAAGCTAAATAATAAAATGAACTAATGCATGTACTTGAAACAAAATCCTGATTTTGCTTTCGGATGGAAAATTAATCATGAAAGTGGAATGTTTATTATTGGATATAACATATTTCTTTATAAAGTATGAATATTTGAGACAGAAAACTAAACCAGCACCATTTAGCTTGACAATGGATTAGAGTTAGAGTTCAGCGTAACCAATGCTTTACTAACACCAAGCTGAGTTAGACATGTGACAGTACAAACCTCGGTAGAATCTGAGTCCTGTAAATGTTTGCAAAATTACGGTACACACTCAAAGTCAGAAGCAATTTGCAAAATTCTTTTTTTCAAAACTTTAACACATTACAAAATCAGTTAAAAAGCAGTTCTTGGTTATTAGTCAATGCTTGTGTGAGTCTATGTAAAATCCATGAAATGTTTTGAAGTTAAAACCATCACCTGCATCAAACAAGAACAGGCAGAGAAGAGCCTGCCATAGTTAGCTGGTTAAGGACTCCATCCTATCCTACAACAAGCAGTTCTACATAGACCAAATTCTTTTTGTCAGTGGCCCATGATAATGAGTAGAACTTCAGGGACTCATGAAGTAGAAATATTTCCTCACTAAGAGAAGTGAGACACGTACCTGGTCTTTCTTGCCCTTCAGTGACCCATTGTAGTGGACCACTTTGCCGTTGGTGAAGTTCTCACACTCCAGTAGACTCTGTTTTTCCGCATCCTGAGGGGTGGTGGGGATGACCCCATTTCCCTGAGTATTGTTGTTGGGCGTGGCAGGAGGAGAGGGGGTCCTGCTTCCCTCTCCCAGTTTGGCGTTCCTCCTTGCTATCTCCTCACACTGCCCATTGTGTATTGAATTGATCAGCTTTGATACCTTTTCTTCTCCATATTCCCCTGAAGCCACTTCCATAGCTGTTTCAAGAAAAAAGTAAACTGGTTATTATACACTATAGCATCTTCAGACCTTTCAAATCACTTTAGATTTTAAAATAAGTCAAGTCTTTAGACATCTTTTAAAGGTCTAGGAAATGCTGTACATGTGTCAATGCTTTATTGAGATCATTAAACAATCTGCTAGGTCTGAAAGTTAACGAATCCCTGTGGTTCTGAAGCAGAGGAGGAGACTGACCATAATCAGCTGGGTTGTGGTACTGGGGACACATCAGCCCCTGGGAGGAGAGGTAGGGGACCAGGTCCTTGGTGGTTCCTCTGTAGATGCAGTTTCCCTCCGCAAGCATATACAACTGAAACAGAACACGCCATTAAATCAGGAGGATGCAACTCTCCTCGTTTTTGCCATTCTGTACTTACACATCATTAACAGGACTAGCACTACGAGTGTGAGACTTTATACAATAGGGGATTGCTGTGTTACAGTACAATAGAATGATTCTATAAACAGGGATTCTCAGTTGCTTTATTATGAAGAAATAACAGACTTGTGATACATGTATTCAACATAAACAATTTCTTTTTTGCTGTGTCTTTCTACATATAACTCAAATATAATACTTCAACATCAATAACAGTCTAGTCATGCATAGATGTCCTTACATGATCAAACATCTCAAAGAGTTTAGCACTTGGCTGGTGGATGGTACAGATGATGGTCCGACCACCGGCAGCTAATGACTTCAGAAGGGACACACACTGGAAGCAGGAGGCACTGTCCAAACCACTGAAACACAATAACACAGAATGTAACAGTGGATCAATAATAGAGGCACTGTCCTAACCACTGAAACACAATAACACAGAATGTAACAGTAGATCAATAATAAAGGCACTGTCCAAACCACTGAAACACAATAACACAGAATGTAACACTGAAACACAATAACACAGAATGTAACAGTAGATCAATTATAAAGGCACTGTCCAAACCACTGATACACAATAACACAGAATGTAACAGTGGATCAATAATAGAGGCACTGTCCAAACCACTGAAACACAATAACACAGAATGTAACAGTGGATCAATAATAGAGACACTGTCCAAACCACTGAAACACAATAACACAGAATGTAACACTGAAACACAATAATACAGAATGTAACAGTGAATCAATAATAAAGGCACTGTCCTAACCACTGAAACACAACAACACAGAATGTAACAGTGGATCAATAATAGAGGCACTGTCCAAACCACTGAAACACAATAACACAGAATGTAACAGTGGATCAATTATAGAGACACTGTCCTAACCACTGAAACACAATAACACAGAATGTAACAGTGGATCAATAATAGAGGCACTGTCCTAACCACTGAAACACAATAACACAGAATGTAACAGTGGATCAATAATAGAGGCACTGTCCAAACCACTGAAACACAATAACACAGAATGTAACAGTGGATCAATTATAGAGACACTGTCCTAACCACTGAAACACAATAACACAGAATGTAACAGTGGATCAATAATAGAGGCACTGTCCAAACCACTGAAACACAATAACACAGAATGTAACAGTGGATCAATAATAGAGACACTGTCCAAACCACTGAAACACAATAACACAGAATGTAACAGTGGATCAATAATAGAGGCACTGTCCAAACCACTGAAACACAATAACACAGAATGTAACAGTGTATCAATAATAGAGGCACTGTCCAAACCACTGAAACACAATAACACAGAATGTAACACTGAAACACAATAATACAGAATGTAACAGTGGATCAATAATAAAGGCACTGTCCTAACCACTGAAATACAATAACACAGAATGTAACAGTGGATCAATTATAGAGACACTGTCCAAACCACTGATACACAATAACACAGAATGTAACAGTGGATCAATTATAGAGACACTGTCCTAACCACTGAAACACAATAACACAGAATGTAACAGTGGATCAATAATAGAGGCACTGTCCAAACCACTGAAACACAATAACACAGAATGTAACACTGAAACACAATAATACAGAATGTAACAGTGGATCAATAATAAAGGCACTGTCCTAACCACTGAAACACAATAACACAGAATGTAACACTGAGACACAATAACACAGAATGTAAAAGTGGATCAATTATAGAGACACTGTCCAAACCACTGATACACAATAACACAGAATGTAACAGTGGATCAATAATAACACAGAATGTAATAGTAGATCAATTATAGAGATACTGTCCAAACCACTGATACACAATAACACAGAATGTAACAGTGGATCAATTATAGAGACACTGTCCAAACCACTGATACACAATAACATAGAATGTAACACTGAAACAGAATAACACAGAATGTAACAGTAGATCAATTATAGAGACACTGTCCAAACCACTGATACACAATAACACAGAATGTAACAGTGGATCAATTATAGAGACACTGTCCTAACCACTGAAACACAATAACACAGAATGTAACAGTGGATCAATAATAGAGGCACTGTCCTAACCACTGAAACACAATAACACAGAATGTAACAGTGGATCAATGATAGAGGCACTGTCCAAACCACTGAAACACAATAACATAGAATGTTACAGTAGATCAATTATAGAGGCACCGTCCAAACCACTGAAACACAATAACACAGAATGTAACAGTAGATCAATTATAGAGACACTGTCCTAACCACTGAAACACAATAACACAGATTGTAACAGTAGATCAATAATAAAGGCACTGTCGAAACCACTGAAACACAATAACACAGAATGTAACAGTAGATCAATAATAGAGGCACTGTCCTAACCACTGAAACACAATAACACAGAATGTAACAGTAGATCAATAATAGAGGCACTGTCCTAACCACTGAAACACAATAACACAGAATGTAACAGTGGATCAATAATAAAGGCACTGTCCTAACCACTGAAACACAATAACACAGAATGTAACAGTGGATCAATAATAGAGACACTGTCCTAACCACTGAAACACAATAACACAGAATGTAACAGTGGATCAATAATAAAGGCACTGTCCAAACCACTGAAACACAATAACACAGAATGTAACAGTAGATCAATAATAAAGGCACTGTCCAAACCACTGAAACACATTAACACAGAATGTAACACTGAGACACAATAACACAGAATGTAACAGTGGATCAATAATAGAGACACTGTCCAAACCACTGAAACACAATAACACAGAATGTAACAGTGGATCAATAATAGAGGCACTGTCCAAACCACTGAAACACAATAACACAGAATGTAACAGTGGATCAATAACAGAGGCACTGTCCTAACCACTGAAACACAATAACACAGAATGTAACACTGAAACACAATAATACAGAATGTAACAGTGGATCAATTGTAGAGACACTGTCCTAACCACTGAAACACAATAACACAGAATGTAACAGTGGATCAATAATAAAGGCACTGTCCAAACCACTGAAACACAATAACACAGAATGTAACAGTAGATCAATAATAAAGGCACTGTCCAAACCACTGAAACACATTAACACAGAATGTAACAGTGGATCAATAATAGAGGCACTGTCCAAACCACTGAAACACAATAACACAGAATGTAACAGTAGATCAATTATAGAGACACTCTCCAAACCACTGAAACACAATAACACAGAATGTAACACTGAAACACAATAACACAGAATGTAACAGTGGATCAATAATAAAGGCACTGTCCAAACCACTGAAACACAATAACACAGAATGTAACAGTAGATCAATAATAAAGGCACTGTCCAAACCACTGAAACACATTAACACAGAATGTAACACTGAGACACAATAACACAGAATGTAACAGTGGATCAATTATAGAGACATTGTCCAAACCACTGAAACACAATAACACAGAATCAAATCAAATCAAATCATAGAATAACAACAGATTATTCAATAGACTATTTACAGATGTTCAATTTTTATTCAGACACCTACTACTACTTAAAAGGTGTGCCCAATATTAACTTCTGAAAAATACATATGTATCAGTGTTGCTGAAAAAAAATGAGGTGAAATCAGTTCACATTTTTAGCAATTAATACTCTCAAGTAGGTTTTTAAGCATGCCAAAGTCAATTTCCTGTTTGCTTACAATTATGACAAGGTTCAAATTGTATGACTTTAACGTATGACATATATTCTATTAATTAAACTAAATTAATTAATTTAAATACTCTTTAGAAGGAAAATAAATGAATATATTTTTGATTAAAAATTAGTCAGAAAAAGACTTACGGTAATTTCTAGGAAGTTTAATGTTGAGTACAGTAATACTACTCTAAATCACAGTTACGTGTACATCTCTGAATTTAAATTCAGGGCTGCCAATTATGTAATGACTTTACTTTAGAATGAGGTGCTTGTTCTGACTGACTGTGTTATATAGTACGGACCTGGTGGGTTCATCAAAGAACATGAGGGGTGGGTTGTTGACCAGCTCCAGGGCAATGGACAGGCGCTTCCTCTGCCCCCCGGACAAGTTGCTGGTTCTTGTTTTCTTTGTCTCCAGCAGTCCCAAGGTGTCCAAGATCTCATCAACCTGTAAACATCAGAGGAATTTCATTAAGCTAAGGAAATGATGTAAATTTAATAGTTAACCCGAGACATCTCTTCTCTGTTGCTAAGGATCCTTGTGATCTTGGGCCCTATACCTTTAAAACTTCCTGTATTTAAACATACTACAGTAAGTGTGCACATAAAGATTTATCTTTTGAGTTCAGACAAACACCATTTTTGCATACAAGTACATGTTAAGAAATTATTCAACCATTATTTCTATTTAACAGCATACCGGTAATTATCATTACTTAACACATTTTATAAATCAATACATGTCTTAATCTACCAAATATTCATCTTTAGCCAATGGGATATTATAAAGGAAAGTTAGATTGGACACAATGAATAAAATATCCTTGAAGTTCATGATAATCCATTTTTATCTGTTTATTGTACTCATTAAATGACTGACCCTCTCCTCTTTTTCACGGCTGGACATTTTTTCAGTCAGTTTCAGGTTGGCTGAGCACATCATGGATTCCTCCACACTCAGGTGGGGGAGCAGGTGGTCGTCCTGCATGATGTAACAGGAGATCTTCCGAAACGTTCGTAGATCTCGATCCTTGCCTTTCACATGAATCTTTCCGGTCACATTCAGAGTTCTGAATGAAACAGAATGGCATTTAAGGTTTGTTGTGAAATAAAACCCAGATATCTGTCTTACATAATTGATACTGTTGCAATTTTTTTTTTTTGATGAAATAAAAAAGAAGTAACAGATTGACAAACTAATGTAAATTTGAAAGTTTGAAATGATGATTCTTGCATGTTTAAGCATTTAACCATAACCAATCAATTGTTGAAAGCCCAGCAATAAGCAGGATTTAATTCTTTATATATTTGAGATTTTAAAAAATCCTGATTCTTAAAATGAAAGTAGAGCTTAAGAGGCAGATTTAAAAAGAAATTATGGGTGGTAAGCTGACTCCTTGGCAATGTTCACCAATATTGGCCAGTTATAGTATACCCCCGTATATTTCGGGTGTGTATTTGTAAATGGTCAACAGCAGATTCTGAAGTAGAATAAAAACAAAAGAGCTTGTTTACCTGTAACCAGCTAATATATTCATGAGAGACGATTTGCCTGCTCCAGATGGTCCCATAATGGCAGTCAGTTCTCCTGAACGAAACTCGCCCGATATAGACTTCAGAATGGTCTTTGGTCCTGCAGAAAATGAGAAGTTTTAATTCCCAAATTTAAAAGCAAAATAAAAATTGAAATAAAATATTCCAAGTTCCTTTTTTTTTTTCTTTTGAGAGGGGGGACCAGGGGGATGGGGGTATGAGAAATTGACATATTTGTTCTTTATTAATGGCAGAATTTAATTTGTACCAAATATATATGCACTTTTATGATAGTATCTTTATAATTTTTCTCAAATAATTAAATCTTTCTTTGTAGTAGGAGAAATGAAATGGATACATCTGGGCTAAAAAATATTCATACACTATACATGCTATACTCTGTCCCGAGTTTTTGCTTCCACCACTTTTTGCTTGATATTTCTATAATCATAAATACCTTTGTGCTCAAAGTATGTTCATCCACTAATATGAAAAATGTCCAGATTATCTGTTTTGAAAGGCCCTCTCTACCACTTCAGGTTTCAATACACAACCCAAAATAGAAAGTCTACGGGGATTTGCATTGCATCAGCCATGAAATAGCCCGGATGATAACGTTGAAAAATTGTGCAAGGTATTCCGAGTAATTCCGAATGGAGAAAAGATGTAAACATTTCCCATTATAAATCTCCGTAAGGAATCTGTTTTCGTTCCTGTGAACTTTTATGAGTGAAAAATGAAAATATGTCAATGAAGATATCTTGGATATTTTCCCTTTTATCGATTTCAACTGTATTTCTTTCACAGTTATGTGTATTTTTATTAAAAATCATCAAAAAGTGATGGAAGCAATAACTTGGGACAGACTATAGAATGAAAAAAAATCACAAGATTTCTAGATTGAAATGCTCCTTTGAGCTTGTGGGGTTGAAGAATGCAGCTAAAGATAAAAAGTCTATGATGATTCTTTATTGCCAATATGAAAGTACCTGGTAACCTGTATAATAATGTTGAAAAATTTGTAGGAGGACTTTGATTTCAATTGCACTTTTTTGGCAGATGAGAGAGAGAGAGAGAGAGAGAGAGAGAGAGAGAGAGAGAGAGAGAGAGAGAGAGAGAGAGAGAGCGCACACATGCTGAATATCAAACAGCTTTGTAATTTAAATAAAAGTCTTGAAAAAATCCGCGCTACTAATTCTGATTTACACGGGTAATTATTTACAAATCCTGAACAGCTGATGTGCTTCTGATAAGGATCAGCTGAAGGATTCAGTATGGTTTTAACATATCGAACGTTTTACATTTTGTGTCTTAGACAAAACTTTAACTTACCTGTATGCCTTCCCCCATCTCTGACCTGGTAAACAAGGTCCTTAAACTCCACACTCGCGGCTCTTTTCTTTGATAACTGGGCAAAAGTTCCATGATCAACGGGTTTGTCTCGTCCAGCACGATTAACGCTGTCTAATGATGATTTTTTGCTACTTTTTTCGGTAAATAATTTAGATGTCGGGGGTATATGTACCTGAACTGACAATAATTCTGCCATTTTTAACCCTTTTTATAAGATTTCACTATTGTTTAGGCGTCAATCAGAGGCCATATTGGACCATATCGTCTTTGTCCTTCAGACCCTTTTCGTACACGTGTTATTCCAAATATCAGGGGGATTAGGATTGAAAAATATTTTTTAAAGATAATATTTTCTTTTTCATCAAAAGATTCATCTCTGATTTTTATAACTAATACATTGTATTCAAAAATTTAACATAAGAACAATTTCGTAACTCAAAAGAAAGAAAATCCTTCCGATGTTTAGATCCATGCCCCCTCAAAATGGAACAGTCTAAAAATGAAAACAAATGTCAGGTGATATCTTTCGGAAGGCCTCGCTCGATCTCATATCTCCGCGAGATCATTCCGAATAGAAGCTTTTCGGGTTATATCATGAGTCGACCATCTAGTCCATTAAAAAAAACTAATTTGTGCATATTTGCATTTACTTAGTGGGATACTTGCCTGTAAGATTTGTCATAACACAACAACAAATTATTTATCTATAAATAATTTAATGACACATTTTAGACCGTTGTGAAAGGTTTGCACTTCTTGCCCGCGGGCGTTAACGGTTACCTGAATGTACTGCAATCCTGAAGAACTTTATTGCCTGACATATTTCCTTAAGTTTAACTTATATTGTGGTATCATGTTCAGGCTTAATTTTAAGGTACCTCACTTCACCTAGACTTATAGGCCTACTTTTTAAGACACTACGTCACATGATTGCGATTTAAATGTTTTGTTAAATTGTATCACTCGATTTGGTTATATGAATATCGTCATAGCTCAGTGGTTAAAGTATCAGGCTTGTGAACCGCAGATCATGAATTCCAGGGGCTTTTGTTCACATTTACTGAACTGAATTAAATTTTTCAAATTATAATTTTTTATCCAAAATTTAATTTTTTCACCTATTTGACATATATTTCTTATCCATCATGCTATCCATCATAATCAAGTAATTTTTAACTGGTTTGAGAAACTATTTCAAGGTGTAGTGAGCCTTAAAGTGCACCAGTTATCAATGCTGGAGCAACCAAAAATAAATATTTCTTTTCGAAAATCTCAGACTTTTTAACAAGAGGCCCATGGGCCACATCGCTCACCTGAGCAACAACAGACATATAATAAAATCAGCTTTACAGAGTCATATACAAAATATCTGAACAATGTCGTATAATAGATCCTGTACAAAAAAAAAATTCCCCTGCATATTCTTATGTTTATCATTGACCCCCTTTGTAACAGGATGATTTTACAGTCATATCACATATTGAGAATTGCAGTTCTCGAGAAGATGATCAGACCTAAACAACTGTTTATATATGGACTATAAACCTACATCAAACTTTGAACCCCTTTTGAGGTTCAAGAATTGTCCAGGGGCCAGAGTCTAAACAATTTTAAAGAATCAACAATATGTCAAAATGCTTGCATATAAGTAAAACCATATATAAAAACCATTTAAATTTTTGTGAACAATTTAAATGTTTACCTTTGAAAAATTGGAACCCCCCCCCCCCCCTCCCATGTGGACCAAACTTACTCCTGAAGAATATGATTTTGACAAATTTTAATCTAGACTATTTGAAGACTGAACTGACTAAAGTTAGAGCTTTTCTAGACAATTCGTGTTTTAGAAAAATTTTTCCCTATATATTCCTATGTAAAAATTTGACACCCCCACCCCCAATTGTGGCCCCATCCTACCCACAGGGATCATAATCTGAATAATTTGAATTTTTCCTACCTGAGGATGCTTCCAGACAAGTTGCAGCTTCTCTGGCCAATTTGTTTCTGAGAAGAAGATTTTTCAAGATTTTTCTCTATATATTCCTATGTAAAAATTCGACCCCCCCCCCATTTGTAGCCCCACCCTACCCCCAGAGATCATGATTTGAATAAACTTAAATCTACATTACCTGAGGATGCTTCCACACAATTTACAGCTTTTCTGGCTGATCAGATTCAGAGAAGAAGATTTTTAAAGATTTACTCTATATATTCCTATGTAAAAAATTAAACCCCCCCATTGTGGCCCCACCCTACCCCCAGGGATCATGATTTGAACAAACTTGAATCTACACTACCTGAGGATGCTTCCACACAAGTTTCAGCTTTTCTGGCCAAATGGTTTTTGAGAAGAAGATTTTTAAAGATTTACTCTATATATTCCTATGTAAAAAATTCAACCCCCATAGTGACCCCACCCTACCCACGGGGATCATGATTTGAACAAACTTGAATCTAGACTACCTGAGAATATTTCCACACAGGTTTCAGCTTTCCTGGCTGATCAGTTTCAGAGAAGAAAATTTTTAAAGATTTACTCTATATATTCCTATGTAAAAAATTTGACCCCCCATTGTGGCCCCACCGTACCCACGGGGATCATGATTTGAACAAACTTGAATCTACACTACCTGAGGATGCTTCCACACAAGTTTCAGCTTTTCTGGCCAAATGCTTTTTAAAAAGAAGATTTTTAAAGATTTACTCTATATATTCCTATGTAAAAATTCAACCCCCCCCCCCATTTGTAGCCCCACCCTACCCCCAGGGATCATGATTTGAATAAACTTAAATCTACATTACCTGAGGATGCTTCCACACAAGTTACAGCTTTTCTGGCTGATCAGATTCAGAGAAGAAGATTTTTAAAGATTTACTCTATATATTCCTATGTAAAAAATTCAACCCCCCCCCCATTGTGGCCCCACCCTACCCCCAGGGATCATGATTTGAACAAACTTGAATCTACACTACCTGAGGATGCTTCCACACAAGTTTCAGCTTTTCTGGCCAAATGGTTTTTGAGAAGAAGATTTTTAAAGATTTACTCTATATATTCCTATGTAAAAAATTCAACCCCCATAGTGACCCCACCCTACCCACGGGGATCATGATTTGAACAAACTTGAATCTAGACTACCTGAGAATATTTCCACACAGGTTTCAGCTTTCCTGGCTGATCAGTTTCAGAGAAGAAAATTTTTAAAGATTTACTCTATATATTCCTATGTAAAAAATTTGACCCCCCATTGTGGCCCCACCGTACCCACGGGGATCATGATTTGAACAAACTTGAATCTACACTACCTGAGGATGCTTCCACACAAGTTTCAGCTTTTCTGGCCAAATGCTTTTTAAAAAGAAGATTTTTCAAGATTTACTCTATATATTCCTATGTAAAAATTCAACCCCCCCCATTTGTAGCCCCACCCTACCCCCAGGGATCATGATTTGAATAAACTTAAATCTACATTACCTGAGGATGCTTCCACACAAGTTACAGCTTTTCTGGCTGATCAGATTCAGAGAAGAAGATTTTTAAAGATTTACTCTATATATTCCTATGTAAAAATTTGACCCCCCATTGTGGCCCCACCCTTACCACGGGGATCATGATTTGAACAAACTTGAATCTACACTACCTTAGGATGCTTCCACATAAGTTTCAGCTTTTCTGGCCAAATGGTTTTTGAGAAGAAGATTTTTAAAGATTTACTCTATATATTCCTATGTAAAAATTCAACCCCCCATTGTGGCCCCACCCTACACCCGGGGATCATGATTTGAACAAACTTGAATTTACACTACCTGAGGATGCTTCCACACAAGTTTCAGCTTTTCTGGCCGAATGGTTTTTGAGAAGAAGATTTTTTAAAATACCAACAAATTTTCAATGATTTTTAATTATCTCCCCTTGAAAGAGGGTGTGGCCCTTCATTTTAACAAACTTGAATCCCCTTTAACTAAGGATGCTTTGTGCCAAGTTTGGTTGAAATCGGCCCAGTGGTTCTGGAGAAGAAGTCGAAAATGTAAAAAGTTTATGGACAGACAGACGGACAGACAGACGGACGCCGGACAAAAAGTGATCAGAAAAGTTCACTTGAGCTTTCAGCTCAGGTGAGCTAAAAATTAATTACGATCTTCCCGAGAGTGAGATGAAAGGTTGGAGATGGCCAAACCATTAAAGGATGGGGATCTAACTTGTATTCAAAATAACCAATTCTAATCGAGGGGGAATAGGGAAGACCAGAGGGGTATATACTTGAGCTAACCAACCATGACACGATGCACAATCTGCCCTTGGATCCGAGGGGCACTTGTCATGGCATTGAGAATATTAATGTATATAAATATGGTTTAGGGGTAGTTTTAAAGATAATTAATCATGGGGGTTGGGGATGACCACATCTTTGTTTGCCAAGGGCAAGTACCAACATTTTTGTATTAACATTGTACCCCCATTAAATACCAGTCTTCAGTCTACCCCACAGCCCAAACCTTTGGGGCTACCCACAGGTACGTGTCACCGCGATATGATGATTTCTATCCAGTAGGGTTGTATTCATCTGTGACAGTCCTTCTCTTTTTAAGACACAGCAGAAAGAATAAAGTAAAACCCTAGCTTGGCTACAGTCCGATTAAAATACAAATCTCTACAATATCTCAATGCACAGAGAGAGGTGACAATGACCCATTGAGGGTCATGATCCATGTTGTCAGAATGAATTTAGATTCAACAAATAAGATGGCAAATTCAACATTTTTGTTAGTCGACGTCTTAACAATTGTGATTGGTTGATTAATTTATCTTTCCCGTGAATAGTAAAGTTAATTCAGAGGTCACAGAACATGACTCAATGGGACATTGTCAGCTCTCTCTGCACTTTGCATTATTGTAAAGATCTGAATTTTAATCAGATTGGCTTGCCTAACGAAGATTGAATGATCTTGGTGCTTGTCCAGAAGACCATTCAATGGGTTTGACATGAACAAGAAAAGGTATCTAAGCCATTTTACAAGATGTAAGACCATTTTCATTTCATTGCTGTGGGGATGACACCCACCAACCCCTAACCATTCATCATGCAGACTACCGGTAAACCTATGTCTCCGGGTTAACTGGTGTGTGACTGTCAGTTAAATATATCTGGTCTAAATGGCTCAATGGTGAAAATGCTGGCATGGAATGCCAGAGGCCTTAGGTTTGAGTCCTGGTTGAGACTTGACCTTTCACCATCCATTACATTTGGCACTCGACATACAAAACCCACGGTCCCACTGGTGGGATAGGGCATAATGAAGTTTACATTTACTGAATATATTCCCTATACCATACATATTTCTTAATTTAACATACCTTTATGTACCTGTATGGTAATAGCAAATATGTTTTTCAAAATAAAATGAACTTGCATGTAAATGTTTAATGACAACAGATGCAATGAGGTAGTTCACTTGGTTCACTTTAAGAGTAAATGTCTAGCATGTTCATTACATTATTCTTCCTCCATGAAATACTTTTTCAATTGCAATCTAATTTCAATATTATATTACAATAAACCATGTATATTGGCACATTTTCACATATTGTTATAATAGTGCTAGTCAGAATTACACGTTTGACCTTCTCCCCATTCTTAATTCATGCAATTTCTGTTCAAATGGAAAATATACACCAAAATATTTAATTCATATTTTATTTGAAAAGGGGAAAATAACACTGCAATGCATGTACATGTACAACTAAAATTTGACAAACAACTTAATGTTTCTCAAAGTTTACTTATTGTAACAAAATAAAAAAGTTACACTGTTTAAAGATTCAATTATAGATACCCTCTTCTAATTCATTTTAGAGTTAGCAAATAAAAACAACTAAAATTATAAAGATACATGTTTTTAAAATATTCTGTTTTCTATCTCCAAAAACATGTTATAACGTGTCATGTCAATAAATGCATTCTCTGTAGAACATAACGAAAAATAGTTCCAAAAGGACTAAAACATCTCGTACTCGTATATTATAAAATAATATTAAAATTTTCCACATTTACATCAACTTTTTTTGACACTGTCTATCTAGCCTGAGACTTGAACACTCTTCTAATAACAGAGCACAGACAAGGCAGTCTTGATACGCTTTCTGTCCGACGCTTGGAAATTCGTCTGGTCTCTATCGGAGACTGGGAAATTCGTCTGGCAGCAGAGCGTATATACGACAGTTAGGACAAGTACTCTGTTCTCTGAGCCATTTCCTGATGCACTGTGATGAAGAAAACAAATTATTCAAAATGTTTCATAATATGTTCCATTAATTCAAAGATTAAAAACGAAATGATAATTTTCTCATTATGTTAGCTGAATGAAATGGTTAAAGTTGCATCCCTTACCTCATCATGGAATCGATGTTTACACTCCAGCATGACGGTGGTGGGAGGAGTCATCTCCTCATGACAGATGACACAGGGGTCCTCCTCCTCCTCAAACACCTCACTGGTGACCCCCAGACTGACCAGGTCAGTCCCCGACACCCCCCAGGACAATGGGAGGCCAGGGGGTGGATTCCTCGCTCGGTCATCCGTAAAACCTGTCAGCATTTCCTGTCAACAATAATATGTATAATGGACATTCACTGCTAATTGAATTAAAAGAACATCTTTAAAATAATATAATCTATATATCTTTTTTGGGCAATATATTTTGTATAACTGTAGGATTCCATATGTAGCATGAATTTCTCCCCATTACGTAGTGCACAGATTAAATGTAATCTAGAACTCCCTTCCTATGGCTACTGATGGTGTTTATTCCTTTCTCATAGTTTCTAAGGGTACTGACCTGGGGTTGGGTGGCTGCTACAGAGGGGCTCTTCCCCTGCTGTCTCTCATAATGATGGACCAGGACGGTGATCTGGGACACAATCTCATCCAGGGTCATCCCAGACAGGGACCCCCCTCTGTTGGTCCGCAGCTCCTGAATCAGCCGGGTAAAGTCCGCTCTGTAATCAAAAACAAGTCCTATCAGTTTGTCCAGATTTATAGATTTCTCTTCCAATAAGTCCATCTTTATTGATCTTCAAATGAATGGTTGAAATTTGGAGTGTTTTTGGTGCATACCTAGTATACTTTGGTAATGCCACCTGAAGTTTCATGATAAGTTTGTCAAAGTTGCTTGTTTTGTGCTGAGGCTGCTGCATCGCTCCTTGAGAGAGAGAGGGAATCATGGGATTTATAGGCTGTGACATTAGAGGTCTCTGGGATCCTGGTAATCCTGAAATCAACAAGTTCAATATCTTGTTCTTCTAGAGTTTAGAAACTAAAACAATGAAATCACACAGTAATAATAAAATACTTTGTTTTGATGAACAACCAGGGATAGGATAGTAAAGCATTATTATACTGCAGTGACAGATGAATTCAACCCTATTGGATAGAAATTATCATCATACTGCATTCACACGTACCTGTGGGTAGCCCCAAAGGTTTGGGCTGTGGGGCAGACTGAATACTGGGAATTGATGGGGGTACAATGTTGGAGGCTGAGGGCTGGCCGCTACTGAGAGGAGGCGAGGGTGAGGACTTGGGGCCACTAGACAGGGAGCCACTTGCCAGGGTCAGGAGGGATGGAGCACTGGCGGTACTCGTCATGGTGTAACCGGTCAGCTGGAACAAAACAGACAGACATTGACAGCATGTATACTAGCTTATCTAACAACACAGGGTGTATACTCATAGAATGTAAGAGTTTCTGTTCAAGCCATTGTACAGTTTTCTATCATATAATACATCTTATTAATCCCTTATAAATATTTTCCTAGTTCACTTTTCTTGCAAAATATTTACCAAATATGGTTGGTAATATTGCACTTTGTCTTCAAACCAAGCCCCTGAATGATATCTTTAAACAACTGAACATTTTTCGTAAAGAGTAAGACTGTCATCCAAGATAACTGTATTAAGCATACCATATCTAGATTGGGCATCTGTGGTTGAGGGGGAGGAGGGGGAATGAAAATCTGAGGTAGTTCACTCATCCGCTTCCCCCCTTGGATCTGACGAATGTGCTCATCAAACTCCACCTGTTATAAACACAATATCAATCATCTTCATAATTTATCATATCATGATACAAGTACTTGTACATCAAACAGGATCCATTTCATTCATGTTGTGAAGCAACAACTTTTGTAAGTATTAAAACACCTCGAGTCCGTTAATGGTCTCATATTATGTTATGTTATGTTATGTTATACAGAGGGTTCCACTTAATCTGATAGCGGTTAATCTGATAATTCGGTTAATCTGATATAATATCAAAACACCAAACCATTTCTTATATATCCCTTTATATTTTTTCCTGATAATCTGATAGGAAAAAATGTCATTTTCGGTTAATGTGATAGGATTGTGACAGTGTAATATTGATTCCCCACCCTTTTACACCTGTATACACCTATGTGTTTTTGGTTAACACCCCTCTTGTGTACACAGTAACTCTTTCCATGGCATTAGTTACACTTCAACGCACACAAGGGGCTCCTTTCTTCGCAAGATGAAAGCTACCGACATCGGTAATTGTTTCGGATGACTGCACACAGGACTGTCCTTACCTGTGTACAATTTTAATTGTTTGTTTACTTACCAATCGCATGTGTTAATTTCATGCTGGGCTTGCACCATTAAGAAGTATTTAAACGTAATTTCTGAATCAAAAATGACAGGCTTTGGAACATGTGACACCGAGGAAATTCTGACTACTTTCAATTTTACATCGTGGTAGAAAACTTATAAATAAAATCAAATATTTTTTTTATCATGCATAATTAATTATTTAAGAGCATTTTATAACAGAAAAAGAATTAAAATAAATAGTTCAATTGAAAAGAGGTACTGTTCAGACAGCCATTTCCTCTTATTACTTCCTGTCAAAATGGCGGCCACTTTAAAACCATCGTAATGTAGAGAAAAATTTTCTTTTGGGCATTTACAAACAAAATAAAGACTTTCATGCTATTTCATTGCTATTGCAAGGTAAATTATTTCATTTCAAACTGTTGACATACAAATTATATCCTTTCATTGATAAATTATGTCTTGAAACAATTTATATTTAATTCTATACCAAAATCAAAGACCACAAAACCGCTAAATCGGTTATTCTGATTTTCGGTTAATCTGATAATTTTTCCCTGACAAATTGTCTATCAGATTAAGCGGAACCCTCTGTATTAGAGTGACCTCGAGTCTGTGGATGGTCTCCTCATATTATGTTATGTTATATTAGAGTGACCTTGAGTCTGTGGATGGTCTCCTCATATTATGTTATGTTACATTAGAGTGACCTTGAGTCTGTGGATGGTCTCCTCATATGTTATGTTACATAAGAGTGACCTTGAGTCTGTGGATGGTCTCTTCATATTATGTTATGTTACATTAAAGTGACCTTGAGTCTGTGGATGGTCTCCTCATATTATGTTATGTTATATAAGAGGGACCTTGAATCTGTGGATGGTCTCCTCATATTATGTTATATTAGAGTGAACTTGAGTTTGTGGATGGTCTCCTCATATTATGTTATGTTATATTAGAGGGACCTTGAGTCTGTTAATGGTCTCCTCATGTTATGTTATGTTATATTAAAGTGACCTTGAGTCTGTTGATGGTCTCATATATTATGTTATATTATATTTTGTAATATTAGAGTGACCTTGAGTCTGTTGATGGTCTCCTCACACTTCTTCAGAATCCCCTCGTACTGGTCTAGATGCTGCTTCAGACCCCCGGACCGGCCCTCATCCTTCCGCCTACAAACCACAATCAAATCATTACCAACTCTGAATGAGACCATCAGTATTATACACTATCACATATCAACCACTCTCTGTTATAAACCAAATGAAACAGTTTCTGTTCAACATTTCTTACTTTTGGCTTTGAGCATTTCTTACCTTTGGCTTTGAGTATTTCTTACCTTTGGCTTTAATCATTTCTTATCATTGACTTTCAACATTTCTTACCCTTGGCTTTGACCATTTCTTACCTTTGGCTTTGACCATTTCTTACCTTTGGCTTTGACCATTTCTTACCTTTGACTTTCAACATTTCTTACCTTTGGCTTTCACCATTTTTTACCTTGGGCTTTCATTTCTTACCTTTGGCTTTCAACATTTCCTACCTTTGGTTTTCACCATTTCTTACCTTTGGTTTTCAACATTTCTTACCTTTGGCTTTCAAAGAGATCATCATTCCACATACTCAATAACTAATTTTTTTTTTATTTTGTACTTATCAGAAAGACTGTATTATATCAAAATTAAACTTCTGTGAAATAGTTTTTACCTTTTAACTATCATAGACACTTTATTCTTATACACCATGTACTCCATTTTGGATCTTTCCAGCATTTGCAGAGTGAAGTTTTTCTTGACTTGCAACAGTTCAACCTGTGTACACAAGTGTAACATGAGATCACCATATTGCATGAAAAATTGAGCAAATGAAGTCTTTCGTCATTTTCAGTCAAAAGCTTCAGAAGACTGATTACATGTACAGTCATACCTCTGCTCTCATGGCCCTTTCACTTTCTTCCTCTCGTAACTTTTTCAGTTCCTCTTTATTTCTCACAGCTTCCAACTTCTCAATATCAAGTTGTGAAGTTCTAAATCTGTTGAAAAAAGATCATGTATAAACTTGTATAAATAATGTAAAATAAATGAAATAAAAGCAATTAAATGGAGTTCATGATTGAGAAAAGTTTTGAAAAATTCTTCAACTGATTCAATAGTCTAAAACATGCACAGAAATGTTATCACTGTTCTTTAAAATCAACTTTTGTTTTTTAACAACTGTTTGCAAAGTTATTCTGCTAATAATGAACAGATCAATGCATTTCTGCTATAGAAAACCTGTACATCAATTTCTCCAACACCATACACAACATGTACACACCTATCATCATTCTGCTGTTTCTGTAGATCCAGACATTTCTGTTCGGTAAAGTTGATTTTCTCTCTCAAACTGAAATTAAATGAGTCATCAATGTTTCAGTGTTCATCAGTTACGACAGACAGACAGTATGTAGAGCTATAATGCTACTTACTTTAATACAGCAGAAGACTTGGAGTTGAGTTCCAAACTCAAGCGATTGATCTTTTGTTCATAAGCTTGTAACTTGACCTCTAAATTTTTCTTCTCTAGATCCAGTTGCTGAGAACTTGCTTCCAGTGACTAAATAGAGCATAGCCAAAATACAGATTCACAGTTAGGAAATTACTGGTAATGCATATTGTAGAAGCAGAATTTTTTTCATGGGCATGAAAATTTTTTGAATTCAGATCATTTAATTTCATGTATAATGTTTTCGAGGGGATTCAATTTTGTTCTTTCAATAATACTTTAAACCAACTTTTATTCTGCTTGTACAGTTTACAATGAATTTTAGGTCAAAATCTAGTAAATGAAAGGTGCCTACAGGTTTCTGAAATTTAAGATACTGTATACAGGGTTATTTTAGCCTTTCTTCACTTGCAAATGATTTCGCCCCATCTTGAATTAGCCCAGACAAAGTTGTGTTTAAAGAGAGATAATCTGAGACATAGGAACATACCCACTCTTAAATTCGCCCGCTGACAACAAGGGCAAATGGGGTAAATATAAAACGGGGGGCGAATATTTCCCTGTACACAGTATCAATTCTTTTGATGATACTTCATAACAATAACTTTGATTAATAAGGTGTAAGGCTTAATTTTGGTGAAAACAATGAAAAATCTTGTTTTAAACTGTCATTTTCAATGAAATATGAAAGAAATAAGTAACAAAGCTTGAAATTTTGTCCATTTTTTATAATAACTTTTCTTTAGAATGCCTACAGTCTCTCCAAAAAGAGAATTAAGCATGCTCTTGACTTCCTCTTTAAAATGATGTCAAATTGAATATAGGTATCAGGATTACCTTTTCCATTATTTAATATCAAAAATGTCAAGGAATTGGTTTAATTTTCCACATAATTCATTAACATCCATAAAGTACTAAAAAATATATATCAAATCAATTATGACGTCATAATGGGTCAAGCACCGAAGAGACATTCTAAATTCATTTCAAGTAAATCATTTGCAATAAATTAACTCTATAAACAAGGGGAAGTATCATGCACAGGAATAGACATTTGACTCTGTGATAGCAGATTAAGAATATCCATACTGTGTATTCTTTTCAAAGGAAAAGTCCACCCATGCATAAAATACACGTATTAACTAAATTATAGTACATAAATAATACCTGATGTGTGATACATAGCTAACAATTGATATGTATTTGTATTATGCAAATAAGTTCTGAACTTTTTACAAATCCCATCATATAAGAAACATCTGCCAAACAACCTCTTTCAAAGATTATGTCTTAATAGTACCTTTTTTATTTAAAAATGGCAGTTTTTCCAGTTAAATTTTTAAAACCTTAAATTAATATAACAAAAAAGGAAAAAAATACAAGTTTATACAAAAACTAGATGCGTTGTAAAAGTTCAGAAGCAAACATAATTCATTATGCATATACAAACAATAAGACATACACATGGAGTTATATTTACATTGAAAAAAAAAAGTACATCAACACACTAATGGCAAACTGCCAAGGAGTGAAGGACACACACTGTTTAGTCAATATAAAGGTTGATTATGCTTTTAAAGACTGGCTACTGAAACTAATTTGGCTGTAAGCATGACTTAACTTTAAGCAGGTTTGCTGTAACAATATTTACTGTATTTGGAAATAGTTTTTTTTCCCCAAAGAACAGTCAATACAGTATACTTAAACACGCATACACTAATTGATGAATGAGTGTAGTGTAACTAAGAACAGTTTACAACAGTTGGTTTGTAGAAGTGGTAACCATAGTTACATGCTTTGGTGTAACTAAGAACAGTTTACAACAGTTGGTTTGTAGAAGTGGTAACCATAGTTACATGTTTTACACATGTTGCAACTTACTTTTCATTCAAACATTGGTAACTAAATACATATAGTACAAAGACACATAGTTTTGTAAATGTATGCATTTATATTCATACAGAATATTAATTTTAAGTTAAGCCCATGTGGAGCTGTAACTTTGATCATATCATACAGACACACCCAGTTTACCTTAGTTTTCAATGTCCACTCCCTCAGCATGGCTTCCCTTTCCACAACCTGAGCCTGTAGTCTAACCGCCAGACCTTTCAAATTATCACACTCCTCTTTACTCCGTTCATATTGTGCCATGTAGGACTCGTAAGGCTCAGTATTGACCTCGACGTCTCGAGTTTCTACCGCAGCCTGAACACACTGATCACTATGAGTTCCAAACACAGAGGACAAAGTGGAAGAAACACTGGGTTCTGTAAGGGACGTCCCTATACTGAAGCTTCCAAATGGTCCCGATGCAAACGAGGGCAGGTTAAGTGGGGGAGGGGGAGTAGAAAAAGAGGTCACATTAGGGATATTAGGCATTGCCTCACTAGTCCCTGATGTACTGGCCCAGATACTAGGGTTCACAGAGGGGTAGGTGATATTGGATGTGTAACTGTTAGTTGAAGAAAAAGAAGTGGGTAAGGTGAGGGGAGGGGGAATTCCCTCTGTAGTCTGTAAATTTGGAAAATTGTTGCTCACTTTAGTAATAGGAGGTTTGCTAGGATATGGAAAACTTTGAATAGTAGAATGGGGAAAACACGTTTTTCCTTGCAGAGGGTCAGTAGTATTGTTTTGATAATGACTTTTCATGAATTGTTCTGCATAATTTTTCCTCTGTCTACTGTCTAGTGAACTCAAAGACATTTGGGTGTACAAAGACTTGTTGTCTAGAGGCCACACAGATGACACAGAAGTACGTTGTTTTTTGAAGTCCTTCCATATATCCTGTGTGATACGGTTATACATCTCCTGTCGCTCCGTGGCCGATACATTCTTCCCCAATACGAGTCTCTCCATTACATCATCAGCTATCTCCTTCACCATTTCATTGTCTATTCTATCAATTTCCTTCTCAGCAGCAATGCTTGCTTCTGAGTGGAGTGACATTCCAGGTGTTTTTTGTGAGAACTGAGAGGGGAGTTTAAGAGGTTGAGGTGCAGTCAGTCCATGCAGAGACTTGTCCACATTTCTACCATTCTCTGAAAAGGTCGGAGAACCAGACAATAGACCCTGTTTGTCCTTCACATACAAAGATGTCACTGGAGAATTTCTGTAAGCCTTTGCCATAAGGTCATAAGATAAATCATTTCCTGATTTTTCACTTAGATCCGATTTTGAACTACTTCTACTGGAGATATCCAGATTTTGCTTCAAGTCAGCTATTCTACCATTTTCTGCTTGCATCTTTACACTAGACAAAGACACTTTGCCTGATCTTGCACCAGACAATTCAGAGTTTAAACTCCATGTGTCATCCTCACAAGAGAATTCATCGTCACTACTTGGAGACGACGAGAGTGAATCTATATCATCCAGGTCCTTCCGACTTATCTTGGTTTTTGTCTTTTTCTTCTTCTTTGTAGGAGATATCAAATGAATTTCATCAATCCTGTCCATTTTGGAGCCTGTTCTAACAGGTCCCAAGTCAAAGTCATCATCCAAAGCAGCTATGGATCCTTTTTTGACCACACTACCAAAATCATCCAAAGAATCAACCCCTGATGATTTCATCAGATATGGCTGTTGAAGAAACGCAGCTTTCAGTTTATCCTCACCAATCCCATTATCCGCTGACGAATTGAAAGAAAACGGAGACGTCCTCTCTGGCTGATCTCTACTAGAATTTGAATGCTTTCCTACAGTTTTCCACACATTATCCGAGGAATCACTAGAGTTACTTAATGTCTGCCTAACAAAACCTTGGGCTATGGACATGTCTCTTGCTTTCACCGAGTCCTTTAACAAACACACATAGTCATTTATCATTGCAAATTTCAGAGACTGTCTCAGAAAACTGCTCAGTCCCCCCACTTGTTCAATTTTCTCCTTTGCATCATCTGGAAAATCTTCAATCAAGGAGGTAAGCTTTTTATCATCAACATGAAGTGGTCCATGAGCATTTAGGATTTCTTCAAAAAATCTACAAAGTCCAATATGTAAATGAAGAAGTAACCTATTTATACATGTAAAACTGTCATATTCCAAAATACACAATCACAAATTCAACATTTAAGGAGCAGAACAAATATTTCAAATGTTTATAATGAACATCAAGAGAATTTACAAATGCATGGAGCAATTTATGTCAATAAATTCAACTTAAACTTGACCATTTTTAGGTTACTTTTCTTGTTTAAAGAGAAGCACAAAAATAGTTTAACACTAAATTATTCACCTAAGGTAAATTTTTATAAAGCTGACCATCAGTATTTTTATGATGCCTCAAAATATCCCTGCATTCAATGCTTCAAGATTTTTTTTTGTAATTTTGTGGTGATGGATATACATGGGTTATACTTACGAAAATAAATTTTCTGTGATTTGATCATATACATGTTGCACAGGTTTACTTTCATAAGAATTCTCAAATGCCTGAACTTTTTCATGAATGTTTGTTGGTACTGAGAAATTCCTGTAAAAAGAATAGTGTTATTTAAACATACACACATGTTTAACAGCTGTTATAGTAAGCTGAGAGATAGGGGAAATAAATGCGGTCTGTACCTAGTGGGAGAGTCAGGAATAGAGTGCTCATTCAACAGGTGCTTATCTTTGTCATCAGTGAAGTTCACCTCCACAGCAAGGGTCGCTTTAGCAGCCTTCTCCTTCTTTTTCTTGTTCTTTTGTTTTTTAGTTCCCTGAAATAATGTACAACCAACTCTGAATCCTCAAGCTTTATTCAAATTAAGAGAGTGGCTTTCAGTGTTTTATCATCACAACTAACTTTATAACTTTTTCTGAAAGATATATGGTAAGTATAAATTATCTAAAAAAGGAAGCTATACACAAGTAGTCCATCCTGCTTGAAACATGAAATAAAGGAAATGATATGTGTTTCTATTATCCAAAGAAACAGAAGTTTCATAATACATAATTCATATAAGAAGTAGCCATTGTGTGACTCCACTTGCCTTGTACTTGCTGAGTTTGATATCGTCGTCATCCTTACGCAGCACAGAGACGGGCTGGGTGTGGTCAGGGACTTTGAATTCCTCCTCCCTCCCATCACCACCTGTCAATCATCACACCACTATTACAAATCCTCTAATAATCCGCTTAATTTGAATAATACTGTACATTGTAAATATAGAACACTGCACTACTGTTATAACCTATACAGAACCAACTTCATCTTCTAAAATTGTAAATCACAATACCAGTAGTAAGTACTATATCTTACAATATATCAATCACAACAACTCTTTTATAACCTCTATAGAAGACCATTAGATCTTCTGACATTGTACATGATGAGAATAATATTTCTGTAAGATAGCCATGACTGTTTTTTCTGCCTCAAGATGAAAATTTTTCAAAAGCTCAGTCAGCTGTTGAATTCAATGTGTAAAATTTCAGCACTGTTACTTGGCTATTTAATTAAAGGCATCCATGATATCAGACTACCCATTTGATTTTGTTCACTGAAAATATTTAAAAGAAGGAATAAACTCTATAACCTCTTAATGAACTAACTTGCCCTCAATTACCAGGAAAAGTAGTGTAGAAAAATCAATGTCTTATATAAACTGTACATAATAAATAAATGTGGCTCAAAGCTTACTACTTCTGATGTCATCCTTACCCCCTGCTAGGTCCGACTTTTGGCTCTCGCTCTCCTGAAGCATCTGATCAATGTCCTCGGTTAAATCTGTCTTCTCCTCTTTGTTCTCCATCTTCTTCTTCATCTTCTGTTCCTTCTTCTCGATCTTTTTCTGGATTTTATCTTGACTTGATGGAGGCATCTTCAGCACTGGTTTCTTCTTCTTGTCTTGTTTTTTATTGGTTTCCATTTTCTCTGATTCAAACTGTCAAAAAGCAAACAATCTGTCTGTGACTCAACACGACATCAAATACCAATTGCTTGCCAAGGTACAATGACATTTGAGGTAAAATTAACAGTCAATTTTCAGCTGATAATCACTTACGTGTTTCTCATTGGCATCTTGTCTGTAGATGGATATTTTTACAATAACTGTGCCACAGTTTGGAGTAGGGCAGGGAGTCTCCAGCATATCCTGTAACAGATTCAATGGTGTTAATCATGAAGGGCAGCAACCTTAAACATTTCAACCAAACATCCTAAGGAAAGTTAAAACAATTTGAAGTTACTTATAATAAATTACGTTGTAAATAAAGTGCTCTCAAGTTACAGTAAAATCATCAATCGTTACAGGCCTTTTTAAAACCTTTGTTTTTCATCTGTGGAACATAAAAAGCAATTGCTGATTTAAAGAGGAACAAACAATGCAAAAAAAATTTTGCAAAAAATATATCGCTAATTTATGGAAAGAAGTATGACATTATACTTTATGATGATTATGATTCATTTTCATTCAAAATTTTTCTTTTCTTAATAAATTTGGTATTTTTTATGGTGTGTTTTTTTTTTCTTTTTTTGTCACAAATTATTACAAAAAGAAAAAGAAATATCAATACTTCATAATTTTTTAAGGTTGACTTTTGACACATTTCAAATATTCTGTAATATATTTTAAATGATAAAAGCAATACAAGCTTCAGAACAAATTTTTATGCTGGAAATTTTTATTGTGAAACTGTTATTTACAACTTTAAAAATAAAATCACCTTCATTTATAAACATTTGTTAGTTAATTTTTTGTGGGAAAAGCTATTAGAGACATCAAGTGAAGAAAAATTACATTATTGTCATCTTGTACGAAAATTGGTTTGCAATATATTCCATAGTAGAGAAACCTTTCTCCTGATAAAATGTAACGATTCATTTAAGGTAGCACAAAACAGATAAGCTAAAATTTTCCCATAATTCAATTTTTCTGAAATGTTTATATTTTGTTCTTTGGAATGAAATCTTTAAATATGTAAAATTTAAAAAAAATCTGACCTCACAATTTTTGCCCACATCGCCCCAAACAGACCATTTGGATCTCCTTTCAGTGGAGTGTAAAATGAAATAGTCATTGTTATAATTTCCTATGCTATTTAGTTATTTTTCATTTTACAAATGTTTGTGCTGCTATTTATACAGGAGACCTCTTGTTACTTAAAGATACTGAAATAAATTCTAACTGGTAACTTACGGTCTCTAAAAAGAAAATGTACCGGTAACTCTAATTTTAATAAAATTTAACAGTATGATTGTCATGATCCTGTAATTAAAATATATCAAAATAAAGCAAATCTAACCATTGGTTTTAAATTAATTAAGGTTTAAGTATATTTGACGAGGGTGAAAATTGATAAAAATCCTAGATGACGTCATCATATTTGAGCTTTGACCTGTGATTTGACCTTGAAATTTGTTGGACATAAAGCCTAAACACTTTTGGTGGTAGTGTCCAAATTTCAGGTCTTTACTTTGAAAGGAACACAAGTTACGCATTTTTAAATAATATAAGGCTAAATTGCACAAAAATCCTAAGAACGCCATCCAAAGGTATGTTTCAAAATTATCAAACTATGTTGTACCTTAAATTTTTCCGGCTTTGAGTAATTGATGGGTATGATTTATATTTTTTTCTTAAAATAATCGATTGAAATTAATTTTTACATAATACTAAGTCATTATTTTGTGTATTTGAGAAAAATATTTCAAATAAATAATTTCAGGGGTACTACGTACTACCTTAAATCATATCTATCATAAATTTTTCAGTTACATGCAGATTTATCAAAATAACGCTTTTTCAGCAAAATAAAAATTCTAAAAAAATACAACTCATATTGCTTTAAATATGAAATCTTCAGACATTTTCACCAAAATTATTTCAAACCTATTATTTTGAATAATAAATGATAAATTTTTCAATATCTGTTATTTCACTGACACTAATTCAATCGAATCAAAATCAGATTTGGAAAACCATCTCTACAATACGCTATACAAGATCTAACAACATCCTGTACAGGGTCATTTCAGAGCGATCTTTCAAATAGCCAATGAAATCACTGCTGTCAAAATCTTGGCTGGTATTTCGGATTAGTGTTTCTTTATCACCAATGAAACTAAATTCACAAGGTACCTCACGATTCTTAATTTGTGTTATTGTTTGCATGATTCATGGAAGAATATGTTAGCCAATCAGATTCAAACTTCAATAAACAACTCTGACTTTGTTTACTACGTGAGACACCTAGTGGATTTAGTTTCATTGGTGATTAAGACCTCGTATGGAATGTTATAGGATCTTGCATAGCGTATTGTAGAGGAGCGGTTTTACAAGTCTAATTTTAATTAGGTTGACACTCATTCTATTTACCATTGTATGTAGAGATAATATAAATCTAAAAAAATTTCCACTCATAATTGAATTATCTTTGACAGAAAATGTTCCTTGTAAAACAAATGTTCAATAACATATTTTTTATGAATGAAAGGTCAGTTACTACATGAAGGTGCAGCAAATTGAGTGTTTATTGAGCCAGGAAGCCAGTTATTGTGTCATTTGCAATACTTCAATGTAATTAAAGTGATTGTAACCTCATATTGGGAATTTTCTGACTGTACATATCATCTCCTTTCTAATCTTAATTTTCCTGGGCTGTGCAGTTGTATGCACAAAGCATACAAAGGATATTGCAGTTGTATGCACAAAGCATACAAAGGGTATATCGTCCTTCAACAAAGGAATGCCATACAATAATTGCATAAGCGAGTCTGACGACTTGACATACTTGTTACTGCACAAGCGAGGACACGGACGATGGTTATTATTTACTCTGTCAGTATCTGAAGTCTCGTTTATAATGTTTTGTACACAATACATAATAATTATAATACAGTAAGTTAATCTTGTGCATCTTATATATGTAACTATAGTACGGTGGTTATTACTTACTCTGTCAGTATCTGAAGTCTCGTTCATAATGTTTTGTACACACTACATAATAATTATAATACGTTAATCTCATGCATCATATACATATAACTATGAAAATCACATGATGGTAAAACTAAAGTTAAAGCAAAGTCCTGGGGACCAAAGGATTTACTTCATTAGATCTGTAAAATTTTGCCAAATATTTTTTAGAATTTTGCCAGATACCTCACAATATTTCATCTTATATGCATGTACTATACGTGATTTCACCATATCTGTGTTGTATTAAATAGGTTTTAATGTATTCTGAGCCTTGACTCAAATTTTCATATATTCTCGTAGCCCCATTATTTCATGTTAAAAGGAAAGATGATGAGATGAGAACAACAGATAATGTATTACAGATTGAAATATACTCACTACATAATACACAGACTCAGGGCTGGGATGCACAATGTAATCAGTAAAGACTACCTAGATACACATTAAACAATTACCTGGATACAACATTTAATAATTACCTTATCTCCTATTTTTTCTCCCATTTTGGATTTGAAATCTTTCCAACAGTTGTAATGAAACTCTATTTTACATTTGGCCTGGCAGATCACTCTAACAAAACCCTGAAAACATAAAACAACACACATTAACTTATTTTCAGAATATATGCAGAAAAATTTGGTGTGGAATGTAACCTCCTTTCTGGATTTACTAAAGAGGGGCAATTCATTTCTATATAGTCAATCCCCACTATCTCACACTCCATGGGACCAAAAAAAAACTGTTCCCAGGATTCAAGATATCAAAGTAAAAATACATGGAATTAGTGGTTGGCATTTCAAAATCCCTTTGACATTTCAATGGTATTTTCTGATACATTAGTGATTAAGATACTGAAGTTCAACTGTACTTCTCCAGTCACTATAGGCATTTATGAAGTTTGGTAAGGTTGTTACTATGTAGTACTGTTGATCAAGACTATATAAAGGTAAAGTTGTTACCTTGTAATCTGGGTCGGTCTGGTAGATGATGACCCGGTCATCCTCTGTGTCACAGTGGATCCTACAGGTGGCATCCGGGGGTGGGGGACTCAGGGACAGCTGTAGGAGGTCAGTCAACAAACCCTGACAAACACAGAAACACACAAATTTACTGTAAGAATGTCGTCAATAACCTCAGACTACATGTTCTACAATTCTCTAAGAGAACTCTTCTGTGTTCTTACCAGTAGTTTTTCTGGAACACTTTCCTCAATAGTGATGGTTGTTCCTGGCCAAGAAAAGCTAATACACTTCTGATTTTCAACCATCTTAAGGCCTAGTTTAATTGGCTCTACTGCTTGCCCATACCTACAAGTAAAATAGAATTGGAAATGACATAATATAATACATGTATTTGTTTGCTTGGTTGCATATTGTATTTCACAGCTTTAGAAAATTTAAAAGGTTAATATTTAAATTTAGGTTCTAGCTTTTATCTATTAGAAATCTATTGGATTTAACAGTCATTACTAGAATATGCATGCAGAATTTAAGATTATCAAATTTAGTAAATAGTATGAATATGTGACCATACCTGTTAAGAATTGTGTATGCTTTTCCTAGTCCATAATACACAAGAGGAAACTTAATTTCTGAATGTCTGCTACGGATATCATTGAATTTGTCAATACCTTCCATAATCATCTGTTAAAAAATGTAGGCACATATAAACTAAGGGTAAACATAAATACAAAATGAGAGAGAGAGAGAGAGAGAGAGAGAGAGAGGGAGAGAGAGATGCATTTATATCCAACTAATACCTTGTGAATTCCTGATGATATAGAAGTGATGCCACAAGCATATTTAGTGGTAACAACATGGACTTTTTCAATATTCAATTGCTGAAACACAGAGAAATCAAAATACATGTAAGTCAATCTAACATTCAGATGTACTGTGGAATCATTTTCATTCGTTGGGGTCAAAGTTCGTGGGTAGCCAAAATTTTCCTAGTTCGTGGGGACGTAATTTCGTTGGTAGTGTAATCAGGATAATTTTAATAAATACAAAACAAATGATTGTATATAAGTTCGAGGGGATGTAAATTTGTGGGCAAGGTTTACCCACGAACATTGGTCCCCCACAAACAATGATGATTCCACAGTAAACAGATGTTTAGACTTACAGCTGGTCTGGTTGATATCTTTCATACTCAGAAATGAAGTTCTAAAAGACAGCCAGCCACATTAATAATATCTCTTATATTCAGATGTAAACAAGAGGAGTTTTGGCTGCCTCTGACCAACAGCCCGACTTTGACTGATATCTGACTGATATCTGACCTTGAGTGTGTGTTTGTTGATCAGTTTGAGGGCCTTGCTGTACTCGGCGGTGGCGTTCCGGGCATCCCCCTGCTGGTACCTGTCGTATCCCTCCATCAGGATTCCCTTAAGCTCCAAGGCTTCTCTGCTTCCCTCAGGACTCCTCTCTTTCTTCTGATCATAAAAAAAAATCACAAAACGATTATCATTTGATCCAATTCATATGATCCAAATATTTTACTTATGATTAGTGCAAACCCTAAGATTTTCAGATATGAAGCAATGACCCGACATTATCTGTTTATGGTGGTCCAATGTTTTGTTAATGAGAATGCAATTTACATATCTTACCTCTTTTGCTACTGTTTTAGATACATCTTCCTTTTTCTTATTCCTTTTGTCCCCTTTTCTTTTTTTATCTTTTTTTGTCTGTAAATGAGGAAACAAAATATACATATTAACTTCAAGAGTCTTGACCTTTTTCAGAGTTTTTATTTCCCTTTCAATCAGATTTCAACCATATCTAAAGTTAAAAACACTCCTCCCTGATAGACTATTTAAGATCTAACATCTCGTACAAGGTAGCCTCAAATCGACCTTTGAGTTAACCAATGAAACCACTACTGTCAAAATTTTGACTGGTAGTTCAAGAAATGTATTTCTTTTTGACAGATGGACATAAGCACCCAAGTAGTCTTGTGTAGCATACAAAGTCATGGTGTAGTGTAAGAGTCAAAGCATAGTTTGTTTCTGCTGTATGCACGACTCATGAAAGATTAGTCAATATGAAAGGCTTTTTATTACAAAAAACTTAGATATAAATAGATAACTGAGCATCAGGGTTGTATGAGATAAAACTGCTTAGCTAATTTACAAGCTACATATAGACATTAACATTACCTGTACCTAGCATTGTTTAATATAGATTTGTTGTTAACATTATTTAAGCATTGTTATTGATTCTGTTAAACATACCTGTGCATTATTATTGATATTTCCTTCATCATCGTCATCAGCATCATCTGCCTCTAATTCCTGAAGATCTGACTGGCGAAAACCTCCAATTTTTGCTAATTCAATTTTTTGCTTGAATTTAGCTATTTCCAATTCCTGTCGATGCTTCATTAGTTGTGTCTCTATCTCCATATTCTTCTTGTCAAACTCCCACTTCTCTGTGATTCTCATCAGGTCTGACTTGATCTCAGAATAAGTTTCAGGCCAGCTGGCATCTGTTTGCATCTTTGTCTATTCAGGAAAAAAAGTGATAGTTAGGACAACTGAAATCATGATTCAATAACTGTGTAACAGAATGATAATATATAACACGCAGTGACAATAATATTCAACTAATAGCTCTCACAAGAACCTGCTGCTTGATGACAATTATAATCACGACAGACATACATGTAAGTACTCATGTATAAACCACTACACAAGTTAGTGCTTCTCTTCTCTGTTGAAATAAAATTACCTCTTTTTTCTCTGCTACCTCTGTTTTGGCTGGTTCCTGAAATAAGCACAAGACACCATTATTTGTAAGTGTGGGTCTGAATGTACTGTTTGCTTTTGGACTTTATTTTGACAATAACAGAAAATTCTCAAAATTAATGAATCAAAACAATACTGGTCACATTCAGTCATACCTCATCTCCACTTGAGGAATCATTGGTTTGGACATCAGGAATTTCTATGCTGGACTTGGTACTCTGACTAGAAGGAAAATAATGAACACCAAATCACAATTATTTATCCCACACAATAATCTACAGGAAAATGCAGTTTTCACCTCAAATCAAAAGTTCATTTGACAAAACCAGAAGAAGCTAACTGATTAGAGTATTGTAAAGGATGACGGAAAATGCAGTTTTCACCTCAAAAGTTCATTTGACAAAACCAGAAGAAGCTAACTGATTAGAGTATTGTAAAGGATGACAGATTGTATGAACTGGATGTCTCTACATCAGTTGACTTACTTCATAACCTTAATAGCATCAGTGAGTTTGATAACTCTCTTCTTCCCAGGTAAATTTCTCAATTCTGCAGGCAACTCTTCTTCTATGTACCTGTCTCCAAATTCTTTGTCCTCCAGCACTTTCCGGATCCGCTCCTCTCGGATCTTTGTGTCTCTCTCCATACTGAGTCGCTTCCCTTGCTGCTCTAGTTCATTCAGATTGGTTTCACTGATGTTCTTGTTGCGAGACTTCTTGCATTGTATGTAGCCTTTTCTGTTTACAGCTATGGCATAATCCAGTCTATCAAGATCAGCAAAAGCCTGGGCATACCGATAATGTCCCTGGAAACCAGATACCAATCATATCATGTAATATTTCATCAGATGGCAAGGTGCAGGTTATTGATTACTTTGGATTTTGAAAGTGCACAGTTCATTAAATAAAACAAAACACAGCAATACAATGCCTGATTTTTTGCTGGCTCTGGTACACTGATGTATTTTACCTACCTTGCAATAGTCAGGTTTCAATGTAATAGCCCTGCGCCCATCCGACAATGCTTCATCGTGTCGTCGTAATTTAGTGTAGGTCTGGGCCCGGTTTCCATAGAATATGTGGTTAAAAGGACTAAAAGAAAGAGATTAACAGCTCTATCACAGAAATAGATTGGTTGAATAAATATAAAAACTAGATACGATCTTGTTACGAGTAACGACCAATATTTTTAAAATGATACAATGAAATATCAATGTTGTTCATTTTGATATACAAATGATTGAATATTTTAGGGGCCAGTCCTGTTGATCCTTAATGAGGACAGACATTGGTGATTTGATTAGGAATCGATTAGAATCATTAATGCAGACATTTTCTCTTCAACAATACTAAACAAAATAGTTCTCCTTCTCTAGATATATTACGTTTAAGGTTTAAGGACTTTGGCCCCTAAAAATCCCTAATTACCGGTACGTAATAGATGGGTGTGGCAATGATATTTTCAAACAGATATTGTTACAATCAACAACTTTGCTTCTATAATGCATTTCAAAATCTTGATCATCTTTAAGTTATTTGTAATAGACTTTACGAGTCTCTTGGCCTATAATTAAAGGGGCCAGCCCCTTTTTCTTGATTTCGTTTGAAAGAACTTTTGACATTCTGCTACTTTTGTTATATATGTTTTAACAAAATATAAACTGATAAAACAATACAGATCAAAACGTATGAAAAATTTGATTTAAAATTTGTACCCAATTTTCGTGCCTTCTCGAACTCCAAGAAATGGCACCACTGACATAAAACAACTTAATAGTGCACAACTTTAAACTATAGTCTACCTATCCTGAAAATTTCATAGTCATATCTCTGTTAGTTTCTGAGAATAGCTCTGCCCAAAATAGGTCATGAAAAATTACAAAATCGACCATAAATCAGGACTGGAAGTAACGGCAACAAAAATTTCAAAAACATAAAATTCTGATAACGTTCCATCATCTGTGAAAAAAATGGTTGAAATCAGTCCAATAGTTTCTGAGAAAATCATGTGCACAAAATCTGGAAAGAAATAATAATAAAAAGAAACAGTACGAAAACAATAAGGTCTTCTGTTGGAAAGGGAAGACCTTAATAAAACAAAGTACCAAGAGTAAGAAGGAGTGCAAGCAGTTAATAATGCTCATTTCTAGTTGGTACACATAAAATAGTCAGGAAAGGTAAGTGCAATGGACTGAAAGAGAACGGATTTGTTAGGAAACAAATTCATTCAATATAGACAACTGAAACTGCATTCTGAAGCAACATGGAAGTTCAGAAAAATCTGTAGAACTTACTCAGCTTTGGCAGCCTTTGTGTAATAGTCAGCTGCTGTCTCAAACTTGCCACGCTGGTACTGCTCATTGCCCGCATCCTTGTACTTAGAAGGATCCACAGACTGAATCTAAAAATACAAAACTAAGTGTACTAACAGAAAGACCAGTACAACAACTATAATATATAACATCTAACCAATATATTGTGGGTTTCAACGAATCAGTGAGCTATTGGGTTATATTTAATAGAGTATTTGAATTAGTTTGCTACACAAACATTTGACAACCCATACTTACCTTTCGTCGATTCCTTTTATACTCTTCAGCCATGTCTTTGGAATCTCGCCCTACTCCTAGGACCAGAGTATGATCTACATCAAAAAACAGACATCACACATACAGCCTGGCAGATCTCATTGTAAGAGCTTGAATAGATGCAAGTCTCATTTCCTACCACAGCTTTAAACCATGATAACTGGTATAAATAATCAAAATAATGCCCACTCCTAGGACCGTGGTAAGATTTACATCAAAAGACAGACATCACACATACTGTAACAAGTCAGTGATCTGATTGCAAGAATTTGATTGGATGCAAGTCATTTATTTTCTAGCAAAGCTTTGGATAAAGATTGCTGGTTTACATGTATGTTATAATAATATGATTATATCTTATATTAATAAAATTATTCACAATTTTAATGAACAAGGAAAGTGTATTATCTATCACTGCTCTCTAATATCTAGACAAACATCATCTACTTACACACTTTAGCGATGTAAATGGTGGCAAATTTGGTCTGTTTCTCATTCTTGCTGCATATTGATGATTTGTTCATTTTATTCCTGCATAGAAAAACAACAATTCAGCTGAACAACTCTATGGATTATAACTCCCTCTATTGAAAATAACAAAATAACTCCCTGTAATGAAAATAAACCCCTCTAAGGATTATACCCCCCCCCCCCCCCCCCCCCCCCCCATGGATTATAACCCCCGCATGGATTACAACCCCCGCTATGGATAATAACCCCCTCTATGGATTATAACCCTCTCTATGGATTATAACCCTCTCTATGGATTATAACCCCCTCCACGGATTATAACCTCCTCTATGAATTATAGCCCTCTCTATGGATTATAACCCCCGCTATGGATTATAACCCTCTCTATGGATTATAACCCTCTCTATGGATTGTAACCCCCTCTATGGATTATAACCCTCTCTATGGCGAGCCCTGTTGCTGACTTTAAACTTACCACAGCTTGATGATGAGTTCCATAGGTTCTGCCAGTTTAATGCAGTTGTCCACTTGGATATTTTCTTTCATTTTTTCTTCAACACTGTCCACTAAATCCAGACAGGCAATCATGTAAGCAGACTTCCTCTGAAATGTATAACCTTAAAGCTACAAACTTTTCCTCTCCCAATCAATACAGTACTGAGAACTTTCTAAAGCAGAGATATATCATGAACTGTTGCATGTTTACCAACTTTAGACACCCAGCAGGAATTCATTAAATCCAGTAAGTTAATCAGAAGTAAAAAGAGAGATCTAAAAAAATAAATTGTGAGTAATTTTTGAAAATGTTGACTCACCAGTTTTGCTTTCATTACAAAGAAGACCTGTTCTACTAAGTCCAGGGCCTCCAACTCTGACCAGGATAGGGCTGTAATCTCCCTCTCCCTGGGGACAAACAATGCACACATTATACAAATCATAACCACCTCCAATCATACGTATCACAATGCTTATTATATAAATTGTCATATAAAATTTCCTCTCTCTTGACTGACCTATGCTGCTTACTCTACATAAAATGTTCACATAAAACTGAGTCTCTCCTACGGACTACTTCCTCTACACTGACTGACCTGTTTCCCTCCAGAAGTTTGACTTCTTTGAGTGCCTGGATCCAAGGCTGGGACACAAAGTTGTTGAGGCCAAGCAGGAAGGGCCCCAGGGACAGGATGTGGGCCTGAGCATCCTGTCTGTCTAGGAACCGCTCACTCCTTGTTACCCACGAATCAGCATACTCCCCTGTAAATGGTCACAGATTGAGAGAGTGGAGTTGGTAATAAAGGAAGTCACAGCAATGATTGGCTAGATTGTGAAATAGGTGATAGAGAAAATTACTGCAATGGTTGGTTATTGAAACAGTGGAATGGGCAATTCATCAGATTGCATGTGTACTGTAATCTTATGCTCTGAAAGAGTTTTCAATGACAAGAACTGAATATTGAGCTAAAGAGCAACAAGACCACGGAACAAACAACTTATAATTTTAGTGCTATATATATTTAAGTTATAAGGTGGTAGTTTAATTTTAATTCAAATAACTTTGAATTACTAAAAGATTTGATAGGGTGATTATTTTTATAATCTATTATTGGTTAATGTTAACTTCTGAATGATACTGACTTATTAGAAAGTTATGTAGGTGATGACTTATGACTTTGACTTACTTGAAAGTTTGATAGGGTTGACTTATGACTTGGACTTACTAGAGGGCTTAGCAGAGTGACTATTGACATTGGCATCCTCATCTGATGATTCCACAAGGTCAGGGACCCCTTCACTATCCGAGTCTGACATGGTGTCGTCCAAAGTGTTCAGCGATAACTCTTTCACTGTAACAAAGCACACACTTTAATCAACCTTTGTGGCCCTGAATCAAATGTACAGATAAGACCATATAAAGGCCTAAAATAAATTCAGGGCAGAATTCATTGCCAACAGTGGGTTCTCCTTAGGATGTATGTAATGTAATGTTACCTACATAGAAATGAGTACCATGCATAAACAAATGCAGCTGGCAGTTGCTATATATCACAGTGATTGACAACTCTGCCATTAAAAAGTTTTTTGCTCAAATATGTGCCAGCTAGGCTATCTGATTCTTAAAACTACTCTATTGGTTTTAAATTCTATCTTTCATATTGATTCGATTATATGTATGTATGATTTTTAAAGTCTTAAAAACTTTTCATTAATTATCATAAGCAAATTATTGGCAAATAATTCAGGTCAATAATTGAAAGTTGGCAAAATCTTCTAAAACATGGCTGATCATGGGTCAGCTGTTTTTGCATGGAACTTCAATTTAGATATAATTACATATTTAGATAAAGAAACTAATACATGTCCTTTTTCATAATTTTAAAAATAAAGGATTCTCCAGAATGATACAACAAAGATCACAAGATATGGGAAACTTTTAACAGTGGCCAAGTCCTGTCATGTTTCAGCTGTGTCAAACATTCTACCAACACACGAAGAAGTCTATCTTCTACCTTTATTTATTTTCATCTCTATTATGTTAAGTAATAGTTAGATCATACTAAGTAAAATTTACGTGATTAAGAAGGGGGCAGAGGGAGCGAAGCGATCCAGCACCTTCTGAATCACATAAATTTTGTTTATAATATGATCCAACTTTCTTTGAACATACTGTGGTATCATTTAAATTCGTGGGTGACAATTTTCGTGGATTGTGGGGTTGTTGCATATTCGTGAGGATGTAATTATATGGATGTGTAGGTTTTCAGGTTTAGTAGGAAAACTAAATCTTTTATAATTTAGTTTTCATCAAGGATTTTAATTCGCGGGTTAGGGCTCCCCACGAATACCATGAAAGTTGAGCCACCACAAATTGTAAAGATTCCACATTAACCCACTTTTTCACTGGCTGATCAAAAGTTCTGCACCAATCAAATATCATCTCTCTTTTATTTATGGCTCTCTAAGCTGTCAATCGAAATGTGACGTCGCTGTGAACTTAGAGAAATTCTTCATGATTAAAAACATCACTAAATAGAATATTTAGCGACTGCTGATTGTATGAAAAAGTGGTTTATTTTCAAAATACGGATTACGGGATAGAAAGTTTCTGATAGTCAATAAAAGCAAACAGGAAGGGGTAAGTATTTCTGGAAACTCATCTTATTTTAATTATAAATAGACAACAGTATCTACATTGAATGTCAAAGGATGTCCAAAAATAGAATGTATTTTCAATAACAGCAGATAGCAGAGTGAACAGGAATTACGTAAATTCAAGAAATAAAAAATTCCAAATTATTAATATAACGATAAATCTGTAAACAGACATGTCAATATAACGTTCCTCTGACAGGCAAGTATTACACAATGCCATCAAAGGAAAACCACCAAAAGAGCTACATGCCACATCTTGGCTCAATACACTGAACAACATTTGACATTGTTGGAAACTTGGGCCAACACAAGAAATCAACATGTATTCCACATAATAAAAACACAGAAACATGTATCCCACATAATAAAAACACAGAAACATGTATCCCAAATAATAAAAACACAGAAACATGTATCCCACATAATAAAAACACAGAAACTTCAAGTCAAGATTTTTACATGAGCTTAACAATTGAATTATATTATTTTTCAAAAATGTTACATGTAAATTTGATTAACATGAAATTTGGGCGACATTTCCCTGTGAAAGTCACGTGAATGTGCTTTTAACATTATATTCATGCAAGTTACAATTTTGTCAGTGATAAGTCTTGTATTGATACATCCTTAAATTAGTGTTGTCTAAGCCAATTAACTGGTTTCACCAGAAATAACGACTCAGAAATAATGAATGGGTTGTTCATAAAGAAAAGACAGACAAAATCATAGAAAATAACTCCTCCCATTCACATTCTCCCTCTTCAAATGTTGCTGCCACGTCCCATTTGGACCAGAGCCTGTTATTAATAATCTTGCTATCAGAAAAATGTAAATTCACTGAATTTTCTGATTTCTTATCCAAATTTCTTACATTTAAATGATATTTTAAAATCTAAATTCCACAACACCTAAATGAAATTTTAAAAAATACAATTAGTTTGTACACGTTGTAAAGAAGAAATTAAGAAACAATATTCATGATATTGGTTAGCATTTTGATTTTCAAATGTTAAAAAATTTCTCTTTCCTGTATAAATTAAGGTTTTCTGTCCAATCTAAAACAATTGTTTAAAATCAACAGGAATACTGATATAGAGAAACAATTTTACTTACTGGCTACAATGTCCATATGCTTATTTAACACGAGATATCAGAGAACGTGAAAATCCCCAAACCTAAAAATAGATCTTTTATATACGGTACTATATTTATATCCACGACACGGACCTCCAAGAACTGGTAGCCATGAAACACTATTTACTAAAGTCTATATATTTTTTATTCTAGATAAAACCTCTTCAATGCCCTTTGTTCTTGTGCTATTGTTATAAAGGAATTTGTTATTAAAGAATACAGGATTCATTGAAGTACACCCTTTATAACTGATCTTGGGTTTGTAAGATCTTATAAGTCAGAACGTTTTTTCATAAAAGGCAACAAAGCTATAGGCTTTCATACATACACAAATCATGCATCCAGAACTAGAAAGAGTTATTGTAACTGGTAAAAGGGGTGTCTTTTATTAACTACGTTGTGTTTGATTGAAAGATCTTCAAACTCTTGAGAAGGAAAATGCACGATAGCTGACGATGGCATATTAACCACATGTGCCTGGATTAACTGATCAAGTAACGGTCAGTGACCTTTAAACCACCGAGTCCCGAGTTCGCACTTGCAAATGCCATGATAATTTTCAATGATGATCTATTCTCTACATAAAAAAAATTATTCAAACCTAATCCGTGTTACCACGTGTTCAATAGTCTAATTTTTGACAAAGCAAAATGATTCAGAGCAAAAACAATATTCAATTTATTCCCATAACGACAACGATCAATGCTGAGCGCTCTCTCACGTGGAGACCGTCCGATATATTTCGTTGAAACTAAAACGAAAGTACCCCTGGTTTTACCTACCAACTATTTTTTTTATTTACTTCCTCTTCCGAGAATCACCATTGTACTTAGAGCTCGTCCGATTGAAACGCTTTTAGCAAAAATGGCGTCGTTGAAGCAAATTTCAACATTCGGAACACCTTCAGAATTATCCACTCTCTGTAAAGGAGACGAACGACCAGTGCAACATTCACCCCCCCCCCCCCCCCCCCCCCCCCCCCTTCTTCTCCATAAGAGGGGTTCTCGTTTTCGGGGGCCACGGAAAGAGAGTGAGGTGTTAATACATTCGAAATTCTGCATCATCTTTTAAGAACACATTTCTTAACAAACAATTTTATGAATGGTCATAATCTAAAAATAATATTCTTACAAATGCAAACTTTAGCCTCAATATGGTGTTCTGTTAACGTAAGTATATATCAATAGGTTTTAAAATATAAGGTCTACTATTTTTTTTTTTTTTTTTTTTAGAAAAGATGTATAATTATATCAAGTATTTTTTTTTGGGGGGGGGGGGGGGGGGGGGCAAAAATCTTGTTTACTAAAGCGTAGCACTATAATTCAATTTTCGATCAGTAGATCATGAGTAGATCATAAGTTCCAAACCGATTGGTGATTTTTACAATTTTTATAATGATGAAAATCGCACAATTTCAAAATTAAAAAAATATATACATAAATATGATATTCTTTCACCCACACCGAATTCATAAAGTATCCCATTTTACCTTAAATTTTTCAGCTCTTTTTATTAAATGTCGTACTGCTAATAAAAAGAAGAAGTACAACACATGTTTTCATTCACTCGATATTTTATTCCACTTTCCAGAGAGTACATAAAATGTATATTATGTAACAATATCAAAAATTCATATTATACAGCAAACATGACATACAAAAACCTATACATGTAAACAAAAGTGAAAATGTGAATATTGTAAATGAAATGTGAAATGCAACGTGCTAGTTAAATTTAATGAAATGGTTACGAGAGAAAAAATGCAATTATAGCACCAATAGTAAAAAAAAAACGTATATAAACACAGGGCTACTGCATATTATGTACAATTCTCTTGTAGTTTGGAAAAAACTTGAATAATATATTTTGAACATAAGAGTATAAGTTCTTTTTCGTTTTGTTCTGATAATGGGCTGGTTGGAGTTTTACCTAATAGGTATGTGTAAAATTCCACCTTGTCAAGGGCGCAAAGTTCGGCACAAATGCCCAGATCAAAATTAATATACAACTCCAGAACTGGGCCTTGGTTGTGGAAAAATACGAACACGGACAAGCAACGTGTTTAAATAAGTCTACAGTGTATTGAGTGTTGCACAGTTGGCAGGTACTTATATTTTTGGTTAGGCTAATTGTCCAGAGTTTTGTAAAAAGTTTGTTGTGCTGACCACATAAATTTCCAGATTCTTGGTTAGCCCGTTCCATTATGGAGTAAAATAAATCTTGTAAAGTCCGAATCATGAAGTGTTCGATTGGTCCATGGATTTTCAAACTTTATCACTTTTTTCCATGCAGTTTTGTTCGGAAAGATACCAGTTTCCAAGTATGAAGTGAGATATTCTTCTAGAGAGTATTTGTGAAGAATTGAGAGTATGTCTTTACCATACCAAAAGGAGTTATCTCGCTTGTCGTACAAATAAAAGGAATATTTTTTCAACTAAAAAGTAATGGGAAAAGTTACACAGGTTTTTTTTTTTTCAAAAAAACAGTTATTTCTTTTTATCAATTTCGAACGTGATGGGTCTTAGACCTACTAGACTTTCGCACATATCTGACTACGGTAATGTTTTTAGGCCTTGAATGTCTTTGACGATAAAATGTTATGTTATTATACAGTGTATAGTTTTATTATCAAAAGAAATATTTTTAACATCAGGCGCCTGTAATTATTTATAAATTCAATTTAAACATATTTTATTGAATAAATTCAATAGGATTGGACAACAGGCATAGCCTATGTATAATAGGTCAAGTTACATGAATTTTAAATGTTGGACAAACAAAGACATACATAAAAGTAATTAAATGTTGAAAAAAAGATTTGTTTATAAATTCAAAACGTTTCATGTCTAGAAGAAGAAGACACAAATGATATTATTAAATGGTGATAAGTCAAAATTTTGTTTTGAACGAACAAAAGAATGACCAATGTTGGACAAAAATAATGTTGGACATCGGGGGTGCTATGAATATTAACCTTGTAAATGTGTTTGTAAAAAGAATATATATTTTAAAACATTATAAGTACAAATAAATTGCCATGATGGTGTCAAAGATAATTATTTCATGCCAGTATGTTTTATGTATCCATGATCACTTTGCTCTTCGAAAACACTAAAACAAATCAGTATTCTTGTACATGTATATTGACCTTTTCAAAGAATATGGGCAAATAAGATGGTACAGATGCCTTTTGATTTCGTCTCACATTGTAATATTTTTAAGGTATATAATCGAATCTTCAACTAGTAAAAGCTCGGGTTTTTTTTAAAAATCTCTAACCACTAAACCAGTTGAGGATATTTAACTTCGTCCACAACACATGTACAAGTGTACGGACCTTTTATTTTTGTTGTATTTTAAAAATGATGATTCTAATGTTTGGTGGGTCATCTCTCCATCCTTTCGTTTATGTAAATTTGTCAGTTATATTCACATTATACTTAAATTATACCATGACAAAAATATAGAGCACAGACCCACTTTATAAAATAACAGGCATTGAAGTTAAAAAAATGAAACTATTTGAAGATGTTGGTATGTTTATACATAAATTTGTGTCAGTATATTTCAAAAACTTAAAGTGACACGGTGACTCAAAATGCTGTTTTACTTTTTGATTATGACAACGGAAATAAGGAGAAATATACTAATTTTCATCGTACGGAAGGTTTCACGCGTTATAAATCATCACCTATATCCGTTTACAAGTCGTTAAAACATATCCAGAAATTAAACATGTAAACAAACTGAGTTGTTTTGGACATTGATTTGAGTGTCACGTGATTGCAATTGCTGTCTAAAAATAGTTACAATGGGATTGGCACACTTAGAAAAGAATTTGAATTGGAAGTTACATGTATCCGACGTCTGTAGTAAGAAATATGCATTAGGCCCTAATAGAGAGTGCATCTTAAGTAAGGAATCGTCTCGTTATCAGACATACTTCTTATGATAAGAAATTCATGAAATTTTCAAACAGACCATATAACCAAGTGACTGTATCAGTGTTATCAAATTTGACCATCTTTATTTCGCATCAAGGTCAGGTCAAGGTCATACCTTTTTTCTTCAACTTTAAAGGGTGTAGCTGCAGGTCTGTAGCTCCCGGTCTGAAAAAATTCGGATGGACGACCTGGGAGCTACAGTGCCACCCATTGAAAAAAATGTATATTTATTGCGCACAAAAACGTGCGCTAGTTTTGGACTGATTAACCTTATTTATACGCAAATTCTGTGGAAACAATTAGTACCATTAAATTCTTCATGTAATTTACTACTGATATTGTCTCTTTTACTTGCCTCTGATAGTCTTTTAAACACAATCACCAGTCCCGTAAAGTGAAGTGGTGCAGTTTGTCTACATGTAAAAATGGCGACCTCCGACCTCGATGTGAGTTTAACATACTTCATTTTCCGAGGTCGGTAGCGTGTTCCGGAGAAAGTCAGAGGCAAGTAAAAGAGAAGATATATTAAACAATACAATATGTTTTGCTTGAATGATCACGGTCCGGGAAGAGTTTACTACCCAGAAAACTTGTCGAGCACGTGTTTAAAGGAAAACCGGTGAAAAGTTGCAAAAACGTCCAATGGGGAAACGGCCAGGACTTTCTAAAAATGAACGTCAAAGGGTTATAAGGATGCTAACTGCTGGTTTCTCGCAGAGAGATGTTGCTCAGAATTTAATGTGCATCCGTCAACCATATGCAGACTTTTAAACCGATTTAGGACCACTGGAAACGTCAGTGGTCGGCAGCGTTCAGGACGCCCACGTAAAACGACTGCCAGACAAGATCGTTTCATTGTAACAACCTCAAGACGTAACCGTTTCATGGCTGCTCCTAAAGTTGCAGGAGAGTTGCGCCGTGCTACTGGAGTAAGGTTATGTGGTCAAAGTGTAAGGAACAGGCTGCGTTCAGCAAATCTTCGAGCTCGAAGACCTATCTCTGCAGTACCATTAACTCAACGTCATCGACAATTACGCATCGCATGGGCCAACACTCATCGTCGCTGGATTCAGAGACAATGGAATGAGGTACTGTTCACCGACGAGTCGCGATTTAACGACGATTTTGCGGATGGAAGAGTTCCTGTATGGAAACGCAGAAACAAGCGATTTGACCCAGAAAATTATCCAACGTGATCGTTATGGCGGCGGAAGTGTCATGGTTTGGGGTGGAATTAGCCATCAGGGTAAAACGGAGTTTGTGGCAGTTAATGGAACGTTAAATTCTCAGAGATACTGCGACGAGATTGTCGTTCTTGTAGTTGCCCCCTTCTTGCGCCAAGGTAATCCAAGAATCCTGCATCAAGACAATGCCCGTTCGCACACTGCACGTCACACACAAATCACACTTCAACAAAACAATATTGACACTTTGGATTGGCCTGCACGATCGCCAGATTTGTCACCAATTGAGCACGTTTGGGGCATCCTGGGTCGTCGTTTAAGACAGCGACATAACATCAACAACGTAGCGGAACGGACCCCAGCCCTGCAGCGGGAATGGAACCAGATCACAATGCAAGAGGTACGAAACCTGATTAGGAGCATGAGACGTCGGTGTATGGCTGTTATTGCTGCAAATGGAGGTCACACAAGATACAGAAATTGAGTGTGACTTTAAGACATCAACCCCTCTTTAAAAGATTTACGTTGGTTTCTTACGTAACTGAACAAGATTGACTGAAAAGTTTGACCCATTTCATTTACTTGATAACAATCCCATAAATTAATTTCATATGCATGTTATGTCTTATTTCTGTTACTGTGTGTTATATTAAATATTTTGAATTGCTAAACTTATTTTGCTCAGTATATAATAATACATACCCATTTTCATATCACACCCTGTGTCAGAGATTCCAACATCAGCCCGAGGGCCTTACAAAAAAGTAAATAAACTACGACCTATTTCTGAAGGAGAAAAAAATCAAAGGGGTTCCGCAAGGGATATAATACGGATCCGTATCAGCCCTGCAGGATCCGTATCAGCCCTGCAGGATCTGTATCAGCCCTGGCCCTGGAGGCTGATACTATAACTTAGTATGTAATAAAATAGAGAAATATAATACATACCCTTTTCCATATGACACCCTGTATCAGCCCGATGGCTGATATTGATCGAGGGCTGATACAGTGGGTGATATGAAAATGGGTATGCATTATTATATTTATTACATACTTAGCAATAACATACAGAAAACAAACACAATGTAAAAGATATGTATTATTCTCCGTGTATTGACTTCAGTAGACTTTAATTGATGTTTACCATATTCATATACTTCTTGTACAATACTCTTTCTGTAAAAGAATAAGTGGACTTTTCAGAGAAAACTCCACGCATAATGACAACAAACTCATTTTTGGTGCAATTAATTTATAAATGGTGTCGAGTTGTATACAATTGAGAGTATTTCAGGTACAAGTAAACTCTTTCACATGCTGTACACATTCAACCAGCTCTCTCTCTCTCTCTCTCTCTCTCTCTCTCTCTCTCTCTCTCTCTCTGCCAATCTCTGTCAATAGACCACCTCACATCGACGTTTGATCTCTCACAGACATTTGGCACCTCACGTACATATCACATGTAAGTTAGCGTGAATAAGCTCCTACACTTACATAGGACTATTTATTGCACTAAGCCCAGGCTACAGAGGTGCTCGGTATGCTTCTAAGTACTGCATCCCTCTGATAAATACAAATATATAGGTGCATATTTTGATTATAATTTAGTGAAATAAATAATTAAATAAAATAAATATGTTTTTACCCTTTCAAAGGCGAGTTGCTTTGATATATTAGCGTGCACAAGTAATCAATGACACTTGAAAAGAGTTAATCTCGCTGTTTTGTAGTTCTTTGACTCTGTTTCAGGGCCACAGAGTGAATGGCTCTGTCTGATGATACTTCGTCTGTTGACAGGAAGGAGGGACGACGAACACATTTGGATTCGGAATACCTTCGACTAAATCGTAAAATCGGTTAGAGATGGAATCGGTGACATTGGCGCCGCCGAACAGGATATCCTCGCTCGATAGGTAACAGTTATTGAGTGTGAATGATATGTAGCGTCGGGCATCTACAAATAAAAGACAATACCATAGATATCGTGATCTTGCCCACATTTTTATAGCAAATTCAATCTAAACCTCATAAATGCATTTATGATTATGTGATCGAATGCTTAAAGAATGCAAGTAGGTGGTCAGCTATTCAAAGAATCTGTGCTCACTGCGCCGTAGGGGGGAAGCGTCTGACCACTGCTGGAGGATAATGTTTTCCCCGGGGCCCCCCATCGTGTACTCGTTCACAAACGTGGCGTTTGGTGGGATTTCGATGTCCCTCCACGGCCGGGCTGGGGCCTTGGTACAGTTACGAGTCCTGAGGTCCACCTTGTATTCTATCCCCTCATTGGCTAGCACAAGGTACTCGTAGAATCTGGAAAATGGAAACGCTAGAGGTCAATTTTGACATTTTCACAATACAATGAGGCTGGTAAGTCAATGAATTACCTCATCAGATCTGCTTCAATACTTTTTTGACATAAACTATAACTAAGTAAAAAATTAATTCCAATTTAAATATTTTAACTTAAAGATTTAAAAAGTTTCGTATGTCTTTATACAGAGTTCTTCATCTCAAGGAGATAAAACAAAATCTAAAAATGGCCAAGGCCATCATGATGGGTCCTTATTCCGGATGCAGGGTTTATTGTAAACATTACCGTTTTCCCGGGGTAAACTCGCTCAGTTCCTCGAAGATTGCTTCACGTTTGTTGACAGCATCGTAGACAAACATGAATCGGTTCACTCTGTTCTCTACGTAATCCAGCTGAACGACTCTAGCCTGTCAGAGAAATCATGGAATAGTGTACGACTTTAAATTAGATATCTCAACATCATGTCTGTCAATAATACTGTTCCATTCATGCGTGGATCCAGAATTGTTTTCCAGGGGGAGGGGTATAGGTGGTCCGAGGGATATTTATGTTTGCCGAAGAATGGGTGGGTCCGAAGCATATTTTCGGTAATTTTACTATGTAAATTTAAGATATTTAAATTTTCCAGGGGAGTCCGTACCCCCCACCCCCATCCCCCTAGATCCGCGCATTTTCTGACTACTTGTTGATTCTAGCCGTGAAATCAAAAATGGTTTTGCTATTTACTGACTTCAAACTGGACGAATCTAGACCGTCAATATAATCATTGATATTGTCTCGATTACTGACTACTAACCAAATGATGTCAATAGAATCAAGAATATTATTGCTATGATAAATATTTATGCTATTTACTGAATACTGACTGGATGATGTCAATGGAAGCAAGAATATTATTGTATCGTTTACTGGATAAGGTGAATTAAAACAAGAATATCTATGCTATTTACTGACTTCTAACTAAATGACCTCAATAGAAGCAAGAATATTACTGCTATAATAAATAGTATTGCTATTTACTGACTTTATATTTATTACTAAACGGTTACAGTTTGTTGTCATTACATGACTATAATTGATAGATTAGCCGACTACTAATTAGATTGATTATATTTGTCTGTTCTTCAAGAGTCCCGAACATGGTTTATTTAACTAAATTATAATATAAGTAAAACAATATAATGGTCTTATTTGACCATTCTACTTTAAGACTAGGACTGGATGAGTTTAGTATGTAAATAGATTATTCGTGCCCGCTTGAAGAATATTGTTTTGACAACCCTTTCTTTCAAAAGAAATATTTCATAAATGAATGAAATTTCTATGTATTTACGGTCTCATTGAATCGGTTATTAAAGTCTTCACAATATCAAACGATTCTCCGTGTACGTGAATAACTATACATTGTTCTTGTATTATAGCTTATAATTGTGATGAGATAAACTGAAGTAGTAAGGGGATTTTAAGGCGGTCTTAAGGACATAATATAGTAAAAGAGGCTGCGAGTTTATCTGCATGTATGCCACACCTTTCTGCAGCTTCCTGTCTGCGAGGAACGACTGCTTGCTCAAGCCTTAATTAAGTTGATTAAGCGAATTACTTTTCAGAGGTATTCTCGCATTTATTAGAGTAAAAGTAAAATTCAAAGAAAGGACCGAAAACGGAAAAGTTGATGTTACCTGAAACTGTGACGGAGCAATACATCGCTTGGGTTCCTGCGCACCTGTCAGGTAAACAGTCCCCAGGGCAGCAGCGAGGAATAAGAGAACCCCCTTCATGATGTAAGTGTGTACGGGGGAGTGAGACGGCGTGACAGTACAGGACGGGAGACGTCTGTGCAGTGATCGGCAGTTATAGGGACCCCCTCGTGATAACGGCGGACCTTTGATTGCTTGAGGAGATGGGGGACTTCGACCACTCGACTGCTGTGTTATCAGGCAGCCATACTGTCGTGTATTTGTTACAATACCCCAATCAACTTATCTAGACTGCGATTCCTTGCTGTGAGACCGTGACCCGATGTGTAGGTATATACATGTATGTTTGGGATGTACTTCGGGGTGCGGCGTAGAAAACAATTTAATAGAACGCAGTGCTTCATCAAACCACATGATCTCTCATTTGACAAGTTTCTGGTGACATTATCTATTGATAAACATCGAGTGATGTTCAACTGTATATATTTACATTTTCCAGTGTCTCTGTTTGTGATAACACTACGAATCGATTTTGTACTATACAACCCAATAAATTCAAAAGACGTATTGTTGGTGGCGCAAGCGGGTTTGCATAATTAATATTATAATATTTAATCGTACGACTGCTGAAAATTATATAAATATAAGTAATAAGGAATCATTCTTTGAATATTAAGAGGTGATAATTTCGGTCGGGGCGTGAACAATTCTATCATAAAGCCCTTCGGGCTTTATTGGATTTGATCACGCCCCGACCGAAATTATCACCTCATAATACTCAAAGAATGATTCCTTATTACTTAAATATTCACTGTATGTCTACAATTGAAAGTGGCAAGATAGGGTTAATATGTTTAAATATATCTAAAAGGATCCCATAAAGTGCAATATATGTTAGCAATTGAATGTTCTATTGTGTGCCAGGGGCATAAGACATTTATTAATTTTATTGATATACAATTTATTGTGTGTGTGTGTGTGTGTGTGTGTGTGTGTGTGTGTGTGTGAGAGAGAGAGAGAGAGAGAGAAAGAGAGAGAGATTCTGAACAACATTGTACCAAGTTTGATAAGATTCGCATATTACTGACTTCTAGTATGCATTAAAATATCTATAATTCGCATCGGAATAGAATAAATTGCAAGATATGTCAATTTGCATGAAAACATAAACTTAGATAGATGACTTGTTTTCAATGCACATTTCTTTCTTTTTTCTGTTAAAATACTTATTATAACACTCGTAGGGAGACTCATATGATTTTTCTGCTTTTAAAAGATGAAATTGACAGGCCTACGATCCATTGTCTTGCAATATGGCTCCTTATACACCTGTGTGGAAATCAAAAGAGGATCCATCGTCGCAAACCACGGCCAAAAAAGGAACGATCTCCTTCTGGGAGAGAGCTGTGCGGACTCCGGGCCGTGGCTTGAGACGACGAACAAAACCCATGCCTTGTCCGAAAGAAGACAGAACAAGAGACTGCGTGTATTTACTCTCTCAATGAAATTGCGTTTTATCATATTTATGTGTAAATATGTACATACAGTCTATAGTACTGAGTATTAAAGTTCATCGACTCTTTGATAAGAGAAATACTCACTTTTTTATATTTCCATATTCATACATTTGTGTACTAACTATATTCCCTCACTAAACTAAAATTTATTAAGGGGAGAGTCTTTCCTAGATTCTATTAATATATCAAACTATTAAATGTACTTATGAAGAAAAATGTCTAAAGTTAGGAATTCATCATATATTTTCTCTCCTCACAATTTTACAACTTCAGTGGTATAGGAAAAAGTTATCGTTAATCAAAACTGAATACCAACAAATTAAAAAATGATAATGATTTTTTAACTACATAAACTTAGTTATAAGGGACTGGAGTTTTAGAGCGCGTTTACTAGAAATGATTTTCCAGACAATTTACAATCTAGCTAGTTTTTGTGACCAATTTATCTGTACACAGATTTAAATAAAATTACAAAAATCAGTATTTTCTTTCTTTTTAATGAATGGTAAATGTAGTTTTTCTATCATTTTCTATTCTCATATAGAATATTTATAATATTTAGAAATAAGTAAATGTTTAATGTTAGAGCAATCGAAAAATAAACAAGATACCTAAAAATTACATGTAGGATAAAATTAGAAGAAAATCAGAGAAAGCAATACCTGTTTAGGTCTAGTTAAACTTTTTAATCTGGTAATTTAAAAAAAAATTATAAATGAAGAATTAAAGATATGACCTTGGCCTGACTTTGCTACGGAAATGAGATCATTTAGTATTACATGCATTGCCAGTTTGGGTGTGGTCAAATTTCGTTAATTTTTCAGGTTAACAAATATGAGAACAACCAATCCTTAGATTATTCTGTTTATAACGGTCTTTTTATTTGCGTTGCAATCCGCAGGGTTTCAATACGAGCAAAAATATTTGTTTTCAAATTTAAAAATCTGGATAATGATATAACTCTTTAACGGTTTTTGATATGCATAATAAGCAATTGATTATCTTTAATATTCCACTATACAAGAAAGAAGATGGGTGAATAAGGCGTGTAAAATGCCTATATGAGAAAAGATAAGATACTGTAAAATTAAAATATCAACAAATCTGATAATTTCTTTTTAAAATTATTAAAAACAATTTATATTTCAAATAAAATCGATTTGTAACCTTTAAATATGTTTAATACTTGGAATATGTTGATTTAAACTAGAATATGCGTGTAAAAAAAACCTCCAAATAGTATCATTTTTTAGAACTTCAATGCGTTTTCTTTTATAGAGTGGGTCTGAGCTCCATATTTTTGTCATAGTCTAAATAAGATGTAATGGAAATCAAATCGATTTCAATCAACAAAAACGTGGAGAGATGACCCACTCTACATTAAAAATGTCATTTTGTATCCCAACAATTGAATGTTTTAGAAAAATAATACAACTCCGTAGATTCGGTGCCAAAGTCTCAAATAGCATTTAAACACCGCATTTTGTTGTGACTGAAATGGCTCAGTGGTCAAGCACCAGCCATAAGTTAACCATATAGAGCTAGGGTTTTTAGATTGTGGGTTCTATACCACCAAAGCTTTAGAGTTTATTTTTTTCTTATCTTTTGTTAAAATATTCAAAACTGAACATAATACATGTAGTTAGAAATTGTCCTTTTGTAAACTTGTTTTTAACATTATCAAATATATTCAAGTGGAAAAAAAAATTAAATTGTATTTTACGATAAACCAAATGAGCATTTGCGCTATCTTATTCCCCCATCTTCTTTTTAAAACTGCATAAAAAGAGAAGATAAGTAATCTGATTAAAATCAGATCCTCGATCCACTCATTTATTATTTTTTATCGTCGCTACAATTAAGGAGTCGATCGAGGATCTTATTTTAATCAGATTGAGAAGATATGCAACTCATATGCAAACACAATAATGCAAATACGCAAATGATGGTGCCAAAAACGTCCGATTTAAACACAGACTTGTACATATTTACCAGAAAAAAAGAACAATTTTCTCGTTAATTTCTTTTAAAATAAAGGAAAGCACAGAATATGGAGCCTGGAGCTAGGTATCTTGTCTTTCATTTGAACAAACTTTAAGGCCATTCTCTTCAGGATGCTTTGTGTTAAGTAAGTAGAAATTGATCAAGAAATTAAGGAGAAGTTACGGAAGCGTATTGTTGCCATGCAGTTAAAACAATTTAAACTAAGTCGTACGTACGAGATACCAAGTCGTACATACGAGATACTTAGTCGTACATACAAGATACTAAGTCGTTATTACGAGATAATATGTCGTATGTAAGAGATAGTACGTATGAGATAATAAGTCGTACCTACGAGATAATAAGTCGTACATATGAGATAATAAGTCGTACGTACGAGATAATAAGTCGTACATATGAGATAATATTTACATTTTCAACTGTCTTTGTCTGTGATAACATTACGAATCAGTTTTGAAGACTATAGCCCAATAATAGCCCAATAATTCTATAAAAGACGAGCGACACAAAATGGGCGTGTTTTATAGCATAATCGAAAAACGGCATTGGCTGCGCCGCGTAGTAATACATAGAATGTACTACATGAAAAAAATACCGCTTTTAAAATGTTGTTTTTAAAGTGTAGAAATTGGAAATAATTTTGGAAGAAATAAGGAATCATCTTTGAATATTATGAGGAGATAATTTCGGTCGAAGCGTGGTCAAATCTATCATAAAGCCCTTCGGGCTTTATTGGATTTGACCACGCCCCGACCAAATTTATCACCTCATAATACTAAGAAAATGATTCCTTATTCCTTTTTAAGTGGTTATAACGACATTAACTAAGTCATACAAACGATATAAACTAAGACTACTAAGTCGTATGTACGAGGTACTTATCTCGTTTATACGCCTTAGTATCTCGTTATAACGACTGAGTATCTCGTAAGTAAGACTTTTTTATGTTGTTTTATCGACTTATTATCTCGTACGTACGACTTTTTATCTATACGTGCGACATATTATCTCGTTTTAACGACTTAAATTCTCGTACATACGACTTAGTTAATATTTATTTTAACTGGCAGCAATACGCTTCCGTAAGATGTACACACAACGGCATATAATAAAAACACACCCCAAGACGAAAACAACATCAGGACAGACAACGGATAAATTTCGACGGACGGGAAAAATCTTAATTATAAAAGCTTATCTAGAGCCTTTGTCACACCAATACATTAAAACTCATCCGAATAATTCGCCAATGAATTATTTATTTTAGAGTTACTTCCCTTAGCATGGAAAACGCAAACTAGCAGATATTGAAACATTTTTTTTGTACAGATACTTCGCAGGACGTTCGCTCTAAAAGCACTCGATGTATGACACGTTCTCTACCAGCAGTAATTGGTTACTCTAATTGACCGTTCTAAGTGGAAATATCATTATAAAGAGCCGCATAGTCATTTCCTCTTCTGTTTAAATCACGCTTGTTATTTCCAACACTTTTGAATTATAATTATCATTAGACTTATTCATGAAACAGATGTACAGTAGATGTATTTGATTAAAATACCGGTATCCCATTTCTCTTCAAAGATCTATAGGTACCTGACTCATATTTTAATTTCAAGCCATGCAGCTTACTGGATTTAAAAAACAAAAAAATAAAGAATTACTTGTACTTGTTTGAAAAAAAAAGTATGACAGCATAATTAATCACCTTAGAGCTTTATGGTACCGATATTTTCGTGTATGTTTGTGTGTTTGTTTTGAGATAGATCTTGTAGACAGCGTAATCTTGAAGGTTGAAGAATATGAGAATATATGAGAATGTTGAAGATATGAGAATGTATTTGAATGTTAATGATAATCATACATGAATATAGACAAACATTTTATGCAGTATAAATTGTATCAATAAAGATTTTTATCACATTTAATAGATTCATTTTCATCTTTTTTTTTTTAGAGCTTTTTGTTTTGTGTATTCTCTTCCCAATAGAAAGAAGATACTTTTATAATAAATAAAGTGAGATAAAATATTAAAGCTATTTTTGTTTTCCCTCAGTTACTAATTTGTCTGGACTATAGAATCACCTTACAATGTTTGAAGTGGACATAATCACTAATTTGTTGGCCGCCATTCGTCTACAGCAGCTCCCGGTGCTTGTTCACGACAGGTTTATGTTCCAGAATAGAATACAGTCATTTGACCGCTATCTTCAAGTGATCAGAAGATCGAGAAGCCAGATAAGGATCACTATACTCGCTGGAGTCTCACTTTAGAAACGGAAGGTACGCTAGTCATACATCACAAAAAGTCCAAAGTTTATAAAAGTTTACGAAAACAATTGATGTGCTTATGTCTTAAGGATAAAAGTTTACGAAAACAATTGATGTGCTTATGTCTTAAGGATAAAAGTTTACGAAAACAATTGATGTGCTTATGTCTTAAGGACGTTGGATGCTCGATACTTTAGAACCTTATGAAAACAGTTTTAGCATTGTTAAAACTCACATTTATCAAGATTTTCTTCAAAGCCATCATTCTATTTTTACATTCTTACCAAGTCTATACTTTTTTTTTTATCGATAACACGTGTGTGCATGAAAATTCAAAGAAAAACAATGGCGGCCATGGCCACTTTCTTATCAGTATATACATGTAGTTGTAAAGCATGGATATATATGTACATATATATATATACTATTTTTAAAATGCTTCTGATTATAGCGTAAAATTGTGCTAAGGAAACAAGATTTACAACGATGTTTATAGAAGCTAACTCATGGTTTTGAATAATCATTTACTATCTTTCAATGTTGAGGAACTGAAGGTTAAAGGCTTGGCTATTAAAACGTATGTGTGTTATTATTCACAAAAAGAGGAATTTTTACTTAAACTATTTTAGCGATTGCAAAACTTTAGTCATTGCGAAATTTAAAACCATTCTGGAAACTCCATGATGAATCATGCATCACTGCCCTAGACACCGGTAGCAGTAAATATATACTTGGCATTCAGATGTTGGAATACTATTCGCTTTTCACTGTTCAATATTCGAATAGCGAACAGTATTCTGTGGTTGGTTCACTATTCAAATCACCTTAAGTATTAATAAAGGTAAATTCAAAATCCACCTAAATTTCTTTATATTATCAAAAGAAACAGTGATATAAAATAAAAAAAAACTGTCATTTGCTGAAATGACCTGGCAATTCACATTATTAGCTAGCCTGGCGAGAGTGTAAGAAATAAATCATATACGGTAAGAAATATTTCATATACTGTTCGTATATGTTTTTGCCTTCATATTTGGCCAGGATGGGGCCCTGGGAAAGACCAGTCGACCCTCAAAAGGAATTGGGTTTACACGACCATTAACAGTGATACCTAGTCAGTTGAAAAATAGCAAATTTCGTACAATTCAGTTATAATGAACGCGCGGTATTCGATTTGTCTGCTTGGTGTGTTACAGGACCGACGACATCCAAAAAATAAGCATTCAATGCTTAAAATGATGTCAATTTGAATCCAATTTATCAAACATTGCTCTATTAGCTATTGAATTTCCGTCGGATGCATCCCTTGATAATAGTGATGACTACAGTGTCCTTGTGTCATTTGCTGTTCCATAAATATCGCGCGTAAACTGTTTATCTGATTTCATTAATTATAGTAAATATATGATTGAAAATCTTAATATGGACTGATACCGATACATTTTTATGTAATTGAAATATTTTAGTTACATACATTGTTATATTTATATATACAATTTTGTATCCTATGATACAATATGATATTGTATCAAATATTCTTAAATTCTTGCAAAACTTGGCTTAAACTTTTTAAGACTACTAATATATTTGCATGGTTTTCTGCAGAAAGTTTATTAAAAATTCTAATTTTGATGATTTTTTAAAGAAGGTGTTGCAGTTCCAATGCTATTTTTACCTCAAGGAGTTGCAGATAAAATGGAAAAGTCAAAGTTACAGAATTCGATGTAAATCTTTTTTGTATGCAACGTTGTACATAAAGAAGTTTAGAATTTTATCTGGAAAGTTTGTAATAACTTTTATAAGACCATGAAATAGATTTGAAAATGGTTACACAAACAAATGTGGCAGATTTCACGCTTTATAAAAGAGGGATCCTCATTGTTTTGAAAAATTGCCTCCTTGAAACAAAATCAATTTAATCTTAACGTTTAGAGTCAGACAATTTCCTGAAAACTGCCATTTCTGAATTTTGTTTCAAAGAGGCATATTTTTGAAAAATCGAACTTTTGGAAAAAATCTTTAATACCTTTGAAATCTAAGAATACTCTGTTAAATTTTCCCGATAAATGATAAGTCCAGACTAGTCAAGTGGAAACGCACATAGAATAGGTTTGTAACATAGTCCGATTTTTTTTCTTGGGTTCGAATCCCGGAACAGTTGAATTTTTTATTCAAGCTTTTTTAATCGCATGAAAAGGTAATGTATAAAGATAATTTAAGAACGTCCGAATAAAGTTATTAAAACTTTTTATTTTGCATGCGTATTTAATTATTTTCAACATTACTTACTGTGTGAAGTCCCGGTTATAAACTTAAAAAAGTATAAACTAGAATTATAAACATTTTCCTCTGAACAAGGGATTTCAAAACAATATACGCATCAATGTCGAAAGTTGTTTTAATTATTCCCCTTTTTATGAAATAACCGGGTATATCTGTCGTTTTCAAAGATACGTGTACAGGTTGTTAAAAGCAAAAAATTCATTTTAAAAAAGTATGAAGCGGCGATGAAGCAAAAGGTAAATGAAAATATGTACGGATAAATTTGTTCCATCTTTTTATCTAGACTAGGCGTTTAGTTGGACTAAAATCAGTTGTTTTTATTATTAGTCTTAGAATTCCTTTTACCATGAAGTTAAACAAAAATAATTTAAAAACTTTCCTGTGACCTTTTCCATCAATGTGATTCTTACGGTCATCACAGATAATCTGATGAGAAAGGAGGAGAGCGAGTTAAAAACCGCGATGGTGGTTTTATTTGATTTGCTGTTTTATCGCGGCATTTTTAAATTCTGGTCAGCTGACTTATCGAAGTGATCACAGTGTTTTCTCTTGATAACAAACTCGATCAGAGCCGGATTGTCTGAATGTGCAGCAGTGAGCCACGGATTCTCATATTCACGCCTCAGTTAAATCCCACAGATAATCTTCCCCGGCCCCGTTTGTCATCATGGATTATGTCACTGGATTATCATTGGTGCTGGCGATTCTGATTGAAGGTAAGGAAGCTGTCTGCAGCATTGGTTCTTAACCCACACTTACATCAATCATCTAACACTACTATAGCTCTATTGGAAACCCATCTTCTTTTTAAACAAAAAACGTAATTGTTTTGTTTTACTTGAGCGGTTTTAAGCAGTGTTAAGAAACTTTTATCGTTTATACAATATGCATTTCGTCTTACAGTTCTTTCAAACATGTTTCTGCCGTCGTCCATCTTACTGTACTTCCATAGCCCTATTTATTTAGTTTGTTTGTGTAAGATAAATGGGTATTAATTCAAAATTAACAGCAAAGAGTCCTTAAGTTTGTAGAGTAAATCTTTGGAAAAATATCAGATAGTTGATCTGAGAGCGCCTCGTTTCTCACACTGGACCCCGCTGGGTGGCATCTAATAACCCGCAAGGGGTCCTCGAGGATGTTGGACGTTATCTCGCGTCTGCATTATGCGATCTCTCTAGCCGGCTGCTTCTAACGTGTGTATTCTCAAAGGCAAAGAGAAGCTGTGTTAATTTATTAACCCTCTGGTATTTGTAAGTCCAGAAGGGTCGACTTCTTTTTTAAAAAAAAATCCTCCATCACATGGATCTTGAACATCTTATCATCAACTTTACTGAATGTTGCGGCTTACGCATTAAGTTATTGGTCGTGACATATGCACCATGATCTCAAGAATGTTATTGTTTTTTTTTGCCAATGGCGAATAGTATGCGTAAAATCTTGGTTTCTAGAGTGCGCGATTTTTGATTTAGATCTTAGTTTCTGTCGAGATGCTGGAGTTCTATTTTTTAGATAAGCCAGTTGGTTTTTGTCTATTTGACCTAGCCAGGTTTACGTTTCGCTTAATAAATAATGCAGTCACTACATGTAACAGAAAAAAACGATATATCTTCACATATAAATAGTACCAGATATATTGCAGTAAGGATTACATCCTTACCTTCTGAAAATAAAAATCTAAATTTAGGTAATTAACATAAATGCAATCTTTTTTTCTATAAAAACAGTAAAGAACTGAATGGATTAATCGTATTTTTTTTCTTTTTAGATGTGTTGTTGTGTGACGTACAATCAGTTATGCGGTGTTTTGAGGGATTCGATTTTAAAGCTGCGAATCTGTGTCTGTAAGTCACCCTACAAGCCTAAGATTACAATATTTCTATGTATATAAATAAGTAAGTTATTTTAAAGATCTTATCTGCAAGGAGGAAAAACAACGAATCACCAGGAAAATGATTCTTTTTTCAAACTAATGACTGATTTGAACAAAGATGTCTATTATTGTATGGAAATGTTATATTGTAATTGTGTTTGTGCCAATAAAATATTTGTATTTCAATTTTTTTCTAAAAAAAAAAACCCAGGGAAGTGAATAAATTTGAAGATTGTGTGGCACCATTAGCTGACAAATGCAGAGATAATGCAGCGTTCAACACATACGTTAACCAACTGAAGATCTTTAAGCCATCTTGTGGAGGTGTGTTCGATTTGATACACTTACAGCATTTGAGGTACATGAAAAATGACTTAAAAGAATTCAAAGATATTTCAAAAAGAAATTTTGGTTTATGATAAGATGTATATTGATGTTCCTTTTAGTTTTTATAAAAGTAAAGGCAGGTTTAAAATAAAAACTATGTTTAGATATTGACTCAACAGGTTCTTCCGGTACAGTCTGTGACGTCATGGGACTTCAGAAGTGTATGGCTGAGGTCGAGTATGCAGAAGGCGCGGACCTACGTGACAACTGCGCGTAAGGATATAATAATACTTCGAGTTTGAAAATGTTTCCCATATCAGGTTTAGGAGTTTTAAAAAAGATAATTTTACAGTCTATTTCCCTGATGTATATTCCTACGCAAATTTTCATTGGCTCCAATTTTGATTTCCTGTAATTTGATTGGTTATCGGTGTTTTCTTTATCATTGAAAAGGTCCACAATAATGCACGATATTTGAATACTCATGAAATGTTACTTTTGGTCTATCAATTCATCGTTTCTTAGATTATTTGGAATTAGAATCTTTCATTCTATAATGTGTATCTACTGGCTAGATCCCTCGGGAGACATAGCGCTGTAGAGCCTGCATGTTGCGAGTTTGATATTAAATTAAGAGCTATAGCATACTTAGCCAGTCTATAAATGTGCACTAGTCTATTGGTCTCTGAACTAAATCAACTTGATAGATCACATTTGACACCGTAAAAATTACTAATACTAGTAGTTGCTTTTTTTCTCGGGCATCATCGATGTTCTACATACATGTATACATGCATATGGATTACTTGAGAGAATTAGATAAAGAGTCTCGGAAATATATGTGCTACTAATGGTATCCTATTACGTACGTCCAAGTGAATATTATTTGTATTGACTGCAGGTTTTACCCGCGCTTTGAGGAGTGCACACAACCTTTGATGCCTCAGTGTGATGACAATGACCCCCAGTATATGAACATCAAAAGCAGCATTGACAGCTTCCAGCGTATTTGCGCAAGCTCAGGTTGGTACGGAAAATGGTGTCAGTTATATACAGTATGATAATTAAATGCATAGGAAGTATAATACTAGTAGATACTGGTTGGAAATATGTTATGAAAAAAATATCAAATGTTTTCATAAATCCAACACAAGCGTAGATACACAATTTAATTGCTCTCAGTTGTGCACATGGAGACTATACTACATGTAATAGTGACTTGGTAGAGTTTCACGAGGCACGTACAACAAATCGAAGATACGTCCTTATAGATATTATAGAGTTTGAGAAGGGGAGACCCTCAAAACTATGTCAATATGTCCAGGCAGCAAGCCAAAAGTTCACCCAGCGAACATTTGACCAGGCGCCGCGCGGAGCTTGGAGTTTCTTTTGTAAAGCCAAATATAACATGTACATGGCTGCTTGTGATGAATCTCTTTGGGGGGATACCGTTGGCACGTTACTAAGTATTACTATAGCTATATATACATTACTGGCCGACCCTGCCTCCTTCATTTAGCTATCGGTCGAGGCTATAGGTTAACCAATAGCCAGAGCTAGAAGGATTAATGTCATATACCTAACCACATTACCACTCAGCTTATGTATGTATCAATCTATTAGTAAACTTGCAAACAAAACCTAATCTAATAAGATCGGTGATCAATGAAATGTTTAAGCAACCTTGCACGCGTATGAACGTTTATTCATTATTTTTTGGTGAATAGTTTTGATATTTTGAAATCGTGTCATATTTACACCATTGAAATTCTTTCTTTAGTTCGGTCATTTTCATATAGTAACTTTGGACATCAAACACCCTTCAGTATTCGAGAATAAGGACAATTCTACATCATGAATAATTAGAATGAATTTTTTTGCGAGAATTGGTGACGTTTGATCAACTAAGCCGGGTTGAAAATTCTAATCGTATTCTGTAATAGGGTCAGAAAGGTTGACTTAATTACAACACAATTGTGGTTTTTCATATAATCTGTGTAGATTGAATTTAAGATTAATATAAGGATTTTTTTTACATAGGAATATAAAGAGAAAAAAAAATTAAAAATGTTCTTCTCAAAAACCAATTGGCAAGATAAGCTGTAACTTATGTGGAAGCATCCTCAGTTTGTGAAAATTTAAGTTTGTTCAGGATCCCTGGGGATACGCTGGGGCCACAATGGGGATCAAAGTTTTACATAGGAATATATAGAAAAAAAATCTTTAAAAATCTTTTTTTTTCAAAACTCAATAGTCAGACAAGCTATAACTTATGTTGAAGCAACCTCAGGTACTGTTGACTCATTTTTTTAAAAACTCAGAATGCCCAAAGTTAGGGTGAGGCCACAATTGCGGCTTATATAGAGAAAAATATTTAGACTCTTTTTCTTAAAAACCAATTGACCAGACAAGCTGTAACTTGTGTGGAAGCATCATCAGAGAGTGTATATTCATGTTTGTTCAAATCAAGATCCCGAGGATGTAATTAGGTGAAATTTGGGGGGGGGGGGTTGGTTGGTTGGGGTGGTGGTGGTTATTTTTACATAAAACACAAATTTAATTATTCTCAAAAACTCAAATGTTATATTATATGATGTTCTTGAGAAATGAAATGCTAAATATATAATCTGACAATGAAATCTTCCAGTTTCAAAAGAGGTTCAATGTTTAGCATAAAAATATGTGGAAAATCTTTTTATACAGGGTTTATTTTACTACATTGTTCAGATATTTTGTATATGACCCCATAAAGCTGATTGTTTCATGGTTGTCGTTGCTCGGGTGAGCGATGTGGCCAATGGGCCTCTTGTTATGCCTTCAGATGAATAATTTTATTCAACTGGAGGATTCACGCATACTATGTTATCATCTACATGTTTAAGCTAACAAGTCATTATTAAAACTCAAACTGAGTTGTTTTTTCCCCATTGATTTGAGTGTCACGTGGTTGCGATTACTGTCTTAAAATAAGTTCATTAAGATGATGCATTTAGATGCATTTAGAAAAGAATTTTTAATTATTTCGTAAAAATTTTATTTAAATTATTTGAAGCCTCGGAGATATGCATGTGAAGTTCATCTTAATAAATTTACAATTATCATTAGTTCTTGAAGACATTGGGTTTCACTGAGAGGCCGCTTGTCATGCTATATTCCTTGCTGTAGTTTACATTCCCATATTAATTTGTAATTCTGTTTTTTCCTTTTTTAACCGGACTTATTTACTTAAACACCGCGCTATTTTCCATGTAAATCTATTTAAGGATGTGTAATTCGCTTGATAAATCATGGATTTGTGCGCGACTATGTCTCTTTAATCACAGATTGATCTCACGTAAAGCCAGCAGAATAAGGTCAATGCAAGTAGTTTAGGACTTTAAATGTTTTAGTGTGTTTTGTTAAATGGAATCAAAGATAAGTGGAGTTTGGAAAATGTAAGAAATTCAGACAGAAATAGTTAAAGGCGACCACTCAAAACTGAATTCTTTGTGGATATTTAGCTACAGTGCCCTTCATAAATTGTATTTCATTAATATATTAGAAATATTTATAAAAAAAAAAACTCCAATCATGATGTAATAAAACTTGTAGGATTTTAAAGTAGCTCAATATATAAAGGCTTATACTTTTTATGACAAAACGTTACAGGATGGTGGTTTAAAATGGTCGATTCCTTGAATATAATCATAGCCCAGTGGTTTAAGTGTCGGGCTTGCGCCGAATTCAAATCCGCCTGAGGCTTTTGTTCATATTTACTAAAATTAAAATAAAACAAAATAAACTATTTCAAGGCATAGTGAGCCACCATACTCAAAAAGTAGGCCATGGACCTATTTAGGATCTGATACGTTAATTTACCGTAGTCATCAGTGGAATATTTTATCCATTCTGAGTAGACGTCATCCTTAAAGCATATTTGAGTAAATTGATAAAATATATAGGGAGGGACTAATTCATTCAAGGTATTTGATAAATCAACGTTTACTACTGCAGGAAAAGAATATATGGTAAATACTTGTGCCAATGTAAAATAAATGAGTGCCTTGGTAAGCAACAGTCATCATCTACTGTTATACATGTATTGTTAACAACCCCCCCCCCCCCCAAAAAAAAAAAAAACAAAACAAAACAAAAAAAGGGAATCTACATGTCTGACAAAATCATAGGGTGTAATGCAGCGCAGAAGTAAGATGTGAAATGACACATGAGGTCAACCCAATAGTCCCTTGCAAAAACAAAACCATTTAGAAATTCTCTTGAAGTATTCTCTTAACCCTCCGCGGCCATCTTTTCCTACAAACGGAAGAGGGCGGTGTCTGTAATTTTGATTTCGAAATACTAGGAATCATTCAAAGTGAAAAGAGTACATCTTGAAAATATAATGTATAACCTTCAACATTATTCAATTAAAGATACATGAATAGAAGATAACACAATTCATTAAAGATACAAGCAGGTACACAAGATTTTACTGTGAAGCATAATGGTCCATACAAGTACTATTGTCACCCCCTCCCCCTTTCTCGCTACTCCGTACATGTGAGTATTGTGTGCATTCAAGCGTAAGCTAGGTAATTTCCTGTCAGTGTTTAGTTGTACTTCACCCATTTGTTACAGCACTGGGTTTCTGACATTTATTGTTTTTTTTTGTATATCTTATAAGTTATTTTGACATAGATTGTAAAAAAAAAAAATAATATAAGAACGAAGTCCCCCCCCCCCCCCCCCCCCCCCAATGAATCCACCACTTGGTGAGACTGTCTTGAGGGGCAGATGCTTATCCCACTATCTTTGAATTTTCATCGAGTAAACAATTAAAAAAATAATCAAAACCATATACATATGTAGATGCGTCGAATGCAAAAATGGATATTGTGAAATGCGCCGCCGATCATTTGCGCTTCTTTCTCCTTGATGCCCGCCCCTGCTTGAATCGACTAATCCAGACATCTCGTCGGTAGAGGAGAGAGCGCGTGTGTATATAGGAGAGTGTGCTTAGAAAGGATTGTAGGGAATTCTCACTTCAGAGTAACACCACAATGTATTCTTTACTTCTGCTAGGAATCTCTGCCGTTTTTTTGACAGGTAAGATGACTTAATGATTGCAAAAATATTTCAGCGAAAATATTTATCAATGTTAGATCTCTGTTGTTTATTGTTTAATACAGTGGTCCCTGGCTTCGTTTCGGACTGCCCTCATTTATAATTAGTGTTGGTTGATAAATTTGGCGTGGCATACACCGGTATACATTCTCTTTCGCATATTGAGGGCATGTCTTTCTGTTCTTCTCCTCTTATCCTCAGCCATTGTTTTAAACGAATATGAATTAAAATTGGAACCAGTTGAGTAATTAAAGAATATGTATGCATATTGTTTATTCACTCAGGGGACATCTCTTTCTCTTGTAATTATAATGATTCCATTCTCTCTGAATTAGAAAAGAATGTGGACTGTTCTGTTCTATATATGAAAAAGAATAAAATATAAATCAGGATTATAACAATAACGGAATTATACTTATCACAATAATGTCAATATTTGAAATGAAATGTGCTTACATTAATATATTTATGGTGACGGTATGGATGGATTGCACATGCGCGGACCAAAAATAAATTTCCGGGGGAGAGGGGAGGAGGGGAGCCCGAGTGATAGTTGTGTTTGCCATGGAGGTCCGAGGCATATTGCCGATAGTTTGAAATTTAAGGAATTAAAACTTTCCGGATCCCTGGAACCCCCATCCCCTCTAGATCCGCGCATGGCTTGCGTAAAACGGCGGATTGGCAAATGAAATAAACCGTCGTAAAAAACAAGAACGGGGAAATAAATTGTTCTCGTAAATGTAATCATGGTAACAATTGTAACAAGTCTTTTATATATTTAACAACAATACCCATTTACAAAAGCCACACATACTGGGTATTAGGAAAGTTGGCATCATTATTATTAAAATAACAAAATACAAGTAATTTATAACAGGTTTGTCAAACGCTTTACCGTATTTTTAAACATAGTCATGTTTGAAAATTTTAGCATGATATCAAAGAGTTTTAAACACATTTTTCTCATTTTAAACCATCTTGACAATCGTTTTTCATTCGACATCCAATTTTGAATTTAAATATCTTTAAAGCTAAATAAGAAATGATTGTATATAAAAAATACTTTTGGGTTTGTTTCAACATAGAAACCAACATCTTCGGTAGCCAATGGTTTCAGATCCGCACCGCTCCTCACGAACCCTTGACATATTGTGCTATCAAAAGATTTTTTTTTGTCACGTGATCTCCCAGCCTATTTATAAATCAGGCAAATGATGTAAAAGTACAGAATGATACTGTACTTTTAACTTCACTGGTGCAGTAAAAAGTTTTAAATGTTACGTATATATCGAATTCATTCTTAGGTATTCTCTTTTTAGAAGTGGACAGGCATAGCCTACCTGTCCACTTCTCAAAAGAGAATAATTTTAAGGATGTAACACTGGGAGCGGTAAATCCTCAGTCTATGAGTGCATGCCTCTGTTGATACACAGTTAGGAGTACTTGTTATTGCACCATTGCATGCTACATGTATCACAAGAAAACACCTTGACGCAAGCGTCAAATGGGCCGCCAAAAATATAATTGTTGTATGAATCGTCATTGGTGTTTACCTAAAAAACACACCACAAAGAAGAAAACAACGAGTTGGTTGTACTGTCGTGTCGTGTTTTTGACTATGACGTTATATGGGGAATGTTTTACTCGCTTGCAGTGGGAGGACCCGTTTAGCAATGTCCAGTCCAAAAGGTTTGGGACTATTGCTCTGAAAATAGAAGCAGGGAAGCCTTCAGAAAATAATTATAACTTTATTGCTGCAGGTCTCCGATCAGAATGCACATATAATATTAGTCACCAGGTACAATAAAAATTATGACAGTATCTGCATTAAGCATTACAAATGTGGGTGCCCTAGCCTACCTAACTGGTGACTATCAGAGTGATTAAACAATATAAAAACACTCACTCTGTATAAAAAAAATATAAACAATGACATTTTCCTTAATAAAAGTTAATGTACACAATTGTCGAGGAAATTCGAACTTATAAAAGTAAATAGAGTTAACAGTTATCTGATGAACGAGGCTTTAACGAAGCGGTGATTCAAACAATGCATAAATTTACCCGAGTATTCTTTTAAATAAGGATCCATTAAGTATTTAAAGTATAAACTTACGATATAAAAGTTAACTGTTGCATCGCTGTGCAGTAAACAAATCTTAAACTCAAGAACCAAAAACGGAATAACTATTTCCGACTTTGTAAAAAAAAAAAAGAAATAAAGTGTAAATGCCGCAGGTGCCAGTTATGAATCAATAAACCAAAAATAACTATGATTAACTGTTTTAACTAAGAATTCATAAACTAAAATATAATGGCAACTAAAGTTAACAATTTAGAATAAAAAAAAAGGTTTAAATCAAATAAACTTGACTAAGAAAATTAATGACGTAAACATAAACTTAAACTTAGACGAAAGCTCAACTTTCTTAAAAACATATTTAACTTCACGATGAAAAGAACTTTTATACATTCCAAAATAAAGAAATGAAAAAGCTTTTAAAATAAACTTTGAAATTAAAGAGAAAATAAACAAAACCATATTTTACCTGAAAATAGAAGCAGGGAAGCCTTCAGAAAATAATTATAACTTTATTGCTGCAGGTCTCCGATCAGAATGACCGAGGTAGGGTACGCTACCTTAATCGGAGACCTGGGCTTCCCTGGTCTATTTCAGCCAATCAAAATTCAGATTCTTTGTTCGAAGACTATTTTGGTAATTTTAACTTGACCCACGTGACCGTACTTGCCGGACACTGGCCATCAAGAAATAATTAGTTTAACTAGATAATCCCCTAACAAAGAAAATCTGCTGACACCTGAGCACATCTTGAGCTTGACACCAGGTAAAAAAGATAAAAGGAAACTTTAATAACAATTATAAACATCGTAACACCCATGTGTAAATAAACTTGGTCGTCGGACTAATAAATTACATAATACTACATTTTTGCGACATTGTTACTCCGCATACCTAACAGGATAAGTTTTGATAAGTAATTGGACAACCTTTAGGTATTTACTTTGAGCAACATTGCTTTGCACAAAATAAAAATCTGTAACTGTCAGATATGCCGAAAACAACTTTTAAAGTAATCAATGTGTTTAACATTTTGTAATGAATTTTGAATTAAAAGAAAAATGCAATAAATGTGAACATTGCTGTAAACCATAAACCTGAACAAAATATTGAGATCAATAAAACAAATTTACTACTCTACTTTATCAAACAACTATGACTAAAAATTCCTCTATTACTATTACTATTACTACACAAAACAATTTAACCCATATATATATTTAATTAAACAAACATAGACTGTTAATAAACATATCTGTCCTTTCTGATATATTTCATTTTATCAAATCAAATATACAATATGACTACTTTTGATTTGATAAAATGAAATATATCAGAAAGGACAGTACTAATTTTTATGGAAATTTTAATATATTTTCAGCAACACGTCACGAAGTTTAACATTTTACTATTATTATTAAGAACCGAGTTCGTTACTGTAAGCATTTCTAAAGGTAATTGTATGACCATTGCCATAGTATGAAGTAATGGAGAACACATTGATTTGTACATTATTCTAATACAAAGTTCAAGTCATCATTATGCTCTTGGAGATTATGTATTTCAAACCATTTTTTTGTTGCATTGTATTGAATTAAAACTTACTGCATTAGTTTAATATATGATTTCAAGGGACCACATAATAAAATAGAAATGGATTATTTTAAAGGTACATGTAAGATCATGCTCATCCGGTAGAAACTGCACAATTTTAACGGTAAAAAATAAGCCGGATAATTTTTTTCCTAAATGGAATTATAAATCTTATCTATACTTCAGTTAATGAAGATATCATGGTTATTTAATTGCTTGAGATTCTCAAAAGAATTAAAAATAAATCAGGTCAGCTAAATTTTCAGATTAATTCAAATTTCCAGGTCTTTAATATTTTTGCGTAAATAATTGATATGGATGTCATTTCATGATAGTTGTCTACCAGATTTCACATGGAAATATAATAAATACACACACAAAGTCATTTTATTTGACGCAGAACATAGAAATTCTAAATATATCATTTATATAAAATTTCATGTCATTCAGGTCTTTAGTATTTCAGGTCTTTAGTATGTCCCGTATACCGATCCCGATACATAGTTTTGAAAAGAATGAAAAACTCCGTTTTCCGAATAGACTATAGTCTCGATAAAGACGCGCCTAACACGACAGTCTATGACCTACTTTACATTTACGAGTAAAACAAACGATATGTAATATATTTTAAAGGCATATAAATCATATTTCTACATGCAAATTTACTTTTAATTCATAAAAATAAGCATAATACTAGTAGACTAATTGTTCTCGAACAATTAGAGGTCTTTCCAACTCATTATTTTTTTTTGTTTTGTTTCAATATAATTAATAAAACATTTTCTCTGCGTTACTTTATATAAAGCTTGTATATGCAATTTTTTTTACTTTGACCTTTGATCTTTATGTCATATTGACTGGTAAATGTCAACATTTCAATTTAAAGTGGTTTGATGACCCTACGATGTAAGGTTCAAAATTTTGTAGGTGTTTTTAACAAGCTTAAGAAAGTTTCAGGGGCGATAACTGCTAGAAAAAAAAGCCAGGAAAATGTCAGGTATTTCGGACTGGCATGTAAAATAACAAAATCGTTTCAAAAGCCGAAAGAAAAAAGATATTTGGGACTAGACATGAAGATGAGTGAAGCAGGGTTTCATCAGATTAAAAAAGAGGTTCCTCGTTTTTTTTTTTAATTTTTAGCACACTGAATAATTGATGTCGTTATAGATGCAGCCGGTTGTGCTAATTAGAGTGCACTTATTTAGTATCGACATTTTGTCTGGGTTGACTCTTGTCAGTGAAACTATGTACAAGCTATGCTGTAACATCTACGCTGATGAAAAATGTTGACTGACTCTTGTCCAATCAGATTGTAGTAGGCGAAGTTAAGACATTCATCGCTCGTGACGAGAGAGAGAGAGAGAGAGAGAGAGAGAGAGAGAGAGAGAGAGAGAGAGAGAGAGAGCTGTATCGATACAATTCAAACAATCATGTAATTACAGTCTTCAGGAAAACAATATATATACAGAATTTGTCAGTAATCACATCTATATATGCATGCATGTACCTATGTATATAAATACTGTAAAGTAAAGATTTTACTGGCCGACCGAGTCTAGAGAGCTGCTGAAGTAAACATTGACTCTTACTAAGTGGGAAAATCGACGGTATTTTGAAACGAGCTCTATAAGAACGAAGTCCCAAACACCCCCTCCAAAAAAACCCAATGAATCCACTACTTGGTGAGACAGTCTTGAGGGGCAGATGCTTATCCCACTATCTTTGAATTTTCATCGAGTCATCAATTAAAAAAATAATCAAAACCATATTCATATGTAGAAGCGTCGGATGCAAAGCTGAACAGATCGATCAAAAATATTTCTGTGAAATGCGCCGCCGATCATTTGCGCTTCTTTCTCCTTGATGCCCGCCCCTGCTTGAATCGACTAATCCAGACATCTCGTCGGTCAGCTGCTCGGTAGAGGAGAGAGCGCGTGTGTATGTAGGAGAGTGTGCTTAGAATGGATTGTAGGGAATTCTCCCTTCAGAGTAACACCACAATGACAATGTATTCTTTACTTCTGCTAGGAATCTCTGCCGTTTTTTTGACAGGTAAGATGACTAAATGATTGCAAAAATATTTCAGCGAAAATATTTATCAATGTTAGATCTCTGTTGTTTATTGTTTAATACAGTGGTTCCTGGCTTCGTTTTGGACTGCCCTCATTTATAATTAGTGTTGGTTGATAAATTTGGCGTGGCATACACCGGTATACATTCTCTTTCGCATATTGAGGGCATGTCTTTCTGTTCTTCTCCTCTTATCCTCAGCCATTGTTTTAAACGAATATGAATTAAAATTGGAACCAGTTGAGTAATTAAAGAATATGTATGCATATTGTTTATTCACTCAGGGGACATCTCTTTCTCTTGTAATTATAATGATTCCATTCTCTCTAAATTAGAAAAGAATGTGGACTGTTCTGTTCTATATATGAAAAAGAATAAAATATAAATCAGGATTATAACAATAACGGAATTATACTTATCACAATAATGTCAATATTTGAAATGAAATGTGCTTACATTAATATATTTATGGTGACGGTATGGATGGATTGCACATGCGCGGACCAAAAATAAATTTCCGGGGGAGAGGGGAGGAGGGGAGCCCGAGTGATAGTTGTGTTTGCCATGGAGGTCCGAGGCATATTGCCGATAGTTTGAAATTTAAGGAATTAAAACTTTCCGGATCCCTGGAACCCATCCCCTCTAGATCCGCGCATGGCTTGCGTAAAACGGCGGATTGGCAAATGAAATAAACCGTCGTAAAAAACAAGAACGGGGAAATAAATTGTTCTCGTAAATGTAATCATGGTAACAATTGTAACAAGTCTTTTATATATTTAACAACAATACCCATTTACAAAAGCCACACATACTGGGTATTAGGAAAGTTGGCATCATTATTATTAAAATAACAAAATACAAGTAATTTATAACAGGTTTGTCAAACGCTTTACCGTATTTTTAAACATAGTCATGTTTGAAAATTTTAGCATGATATCAAAGAGTTTTAAACACATTTTTCTCATTTTAAACCATCTTGACAATCGTTTTTCATTCGACATCCAATTTTGAATTTAAATATCTTTAAAGCTAAATAAGAAATGTTTGTATATAAAAAATACTTTTGGGTTTGTTTCAACATAGAAACCAACATCTTCGGTAGCCAATGGTTTCAGATCCGCACCGCTCCTCACGAACCCTTGACATATTGTGCTATCAAAAGATTTTTTTTTTGTCACGTGATCTCCCAGCCTATTTATAAATTAGGCAAATGATGTAAAAGTACAGAATGATACTGTACTTTTAACTTCACTGGTGCAGTAATGGCAGCATCCATAGACAATGACAGGCTGAAAGAACGTTTAAAATGTTTTAAAAGTTTTAAATGTTACGTATATATCGAATTCATTCTAAGGTATTTTCTTTTTAGAAGTGGACAGGCATAGCCTACCTGTCCACTTCTCAAAAGAGAATAATTTTAAGGATGTAACACTGGGAGCGGTAAATCCTCAGTCTATGAGTGCATGCCTCTGTTGATACACAGTTAGGAGTACTTGTTATTGCACCATTGCATGCTACATGCATCACAAGAAAACATATTGATGCAAGCGTCAAATGGGCCGCCAAAAATATAATTGTTGTATGAATCGTCATTGGTGTTTACCTAAAAAATACACCACAAAGAAGAAGACAATGAGTTGGTTGTACTAATTTTTATGGAAATTTTAATATATTTTCAGCAACACGTCACGAAGTTTAACATTTTACTATTATTATTAAGAACCGAGTTCGTTACTGTAAGCATTTCTAAAGGTATTTGTATGACCATTGCCATAGTATGAAGTAATGGAGAACACATTGATTTGTACATTATTCTAATACAAAGTTCAAGTCATCATTATGCTCTTGGAGATTATGTATTTCAAACCATTTTTTTGTTGCATTGTATTGAATTAAAACTTAATGCATTAGTTTAATATATGATTTCAAGGGACCACATAATAAAATAGAAATGGATTATTTTAAAGGTACATGTAAGATCATGCTCATCCGGTAGAAACTGCATAATTTTAAAGGTAAAAAATAAGCCCGATAATTTTTTTCCTAAATGGAATTATAAATCTTATCTATACTTCAGTTAATGAAGATAATCATGGTTATTTAATTGCTTCAGATTCTCAAAAGAATTAAAAATAAATCAGGTCAGCTAAATTTTCAGGTTAATTCAAATTTCCAGGTCTTTAATATTTTTGCGTAAATAATTGATATGGATGTCATTTCATGATAGTTGTCTACCAGATTTCACATGGAAATATAATAAATACACACACAAAGTCATTTTATTTGACGCAGAACATAGAAATTCAAATATATCATTTATATAAAATTTCATGTCATTCAGGTCTTTAGTATTTCAGGTCTTTAGTATGTCCCGTATACCGATCTTGAAAAGAATGAAAAACTCCGTTTTCCGAATAGATTATAGTCTCGATAAAGACGCGCCTAACACGACAGTCTATGACCTACTTTACATTTACGAGTAAAACAAACGATATGTAATATATTTTAAAGGCATATAAATCATATTTCTACATGCAAATTTACTTTTAATTCATAAAAATAAGCATAATACTAGTAGACTAATTGTTCTCGAACAATTAGGGATCTTTCCAACTCATTATTTTTTTTGTTTTGTTTCAATATAATTAATAAAACATTTTCTCTGCGTTACTTTATAAAAAGAAGTCAAAAGCTTGCATATGCAAATTTTTTTGACTTTGACCTTTGACCTGTATGTCATATTGACTGGTAAATGTCAACATTTCAATTTAAAGTGGTTTGATGACCCTACGATGTAAGGTTCAAAAGTTGTAGGTGTTTTTAACAAACTTAAGAAAGTTTCAGGGGCGATAACTGCTAGAATGGGGCCTCGGGCCCTTTCGGTATGAATAGATTGAAGAACCCTCTAAGTGTACTGAAGACATTGGTTAAAGTTTAAAATCTCTACCTCTAACGGTTTATGAGAAGTAGCGACAACAAGCATTTTGTACAATAGGGGCAATAACTCTGTAATTATTTAAAGGCAGGAGCGAAGGGACTATATTTTAAAATGTCTTAAAATGTCCTACTACATCAATGAAAAAGTTTTTACCACCCTAGACAAAAGAGATCTTAAAACTCATTAATTAACGGATTTCCAAATGACCTTGACTTTGACCTTTATGTCATTTTGTTCGGCCAAGGTAGATGCTTCCATCCCAAGTGGTCCAAAGTCTTTATGACAAATAATAAAAAAGTTGGAAGTGATTTTATAAAAAATTAAATACTTTCAGGGGCAATAACTACTAGAATGGGGCCTCAGATCCTTTCGGTATGAATAGATTGAAGAACCCTCTAAGTGTACTAGAGACATTGGTAAAAGTTCCAAGTCTCTATCTCTAATGGTTTCAGAGGAGTAGCGATAACAAGCTTTTCGTACACAAGGGCAATAACATTGTACGTTCTGGGAGTTATCAATCAAAGGGTCATTTGGTACCATAACTTTTTATGGTCAATAACATAAAGAAAAATTGTTTCAATATCTCTTGAAATAAAAGCTGTCCCTGGAAAAAAAGAGAAGAAAAAAAAAATAAACTTGTAGACTAATTGTTCTCGAACAATTAGAGGTCTTTCCACCTCATTATATTTTATGTTTTGTTTCAATATAATTAATAAAGCATTTTCTCTGCGTTACTTTATAAAAAAAAGTCAAAAACTTGAATATGCAATTTTTTGTTTGTTTGACCTTGACCTTTGACCTTAATGTCATATTGACTGGTGAAGGTCAACATTTTGAATTTGAAGTGGTCTGATGGCCCTACGATGTAAGGTTCAAAGGTTGTAAGTGTTTTTAACAAAATTAAGAAACTTTCAGGGGCGATAACTGCTAGAAGGGGGTCACAGATCCTTTCGGTATGAATAAATTGAAGAACCCTCTAAGTGTACTGAAGACATTGATAAAAGTTCCAAGTCTCTATCTATTATGGTTTAAGAGGAGTAGCGATAACAAGCTTTTCGTACACAAGGGCAAAAATGTTTTTAGATGTCCTACTACATCAATGAAAAAAAAATTCTATACCACCCTTAACAAAAGAGATATAAAAACTCATTAATTAACAGATTTCCAAATGACCTTGACCTTTGACCTTTATGTCATTTTGTTTGGCCAAGATAGACGCTTCCATCCCAAGTAATCCAAAGTCTCTACGATAAATAGTAAAAAAGTTGGAAGTGATTTTATGGAAATTTAAATACTTTCAGGGGCAATAACTACTAGAAGGGGGCCCCAGATCCTTTCGGTATGAATAGATTGAAGAACCCTCTAAGTGTACTAGAGACATTGGTAAAAGTTCCAAGTCTCTATCCCTTATGGTTTCAGAGGAGAAGCGATAACAAGCTTTTCGTACACAAGGGCAATAACTTTGTAAGTTCTGGGAGTTATCAATCAAAGGGTCATTTGGTACCATAACTTTTTATGGCCAATAAAATAAGGATAAAATTGTTTCAATATCTCTTGAAATAAAAAAGCTGTCCCTGGAAAAAAAGAGAAGAAAAAAAATAGTAATAAAAAACATAAAGAATACAAAAGGTCTTTCGCCTGAAAGGTGGAAAGACATAAAAAACATAAGAAGTACAAAAGGTCTTTCACCTGAAAGGTGGAAAGACCTAATTAATTCTATAAAAAAAAAACTATCTCGCAGAAACGCAGTTACAATATCTAAATGTATATCAAACAAACTTATCTTTTAAAAAGATTGGTAAGCTAGCGCTGTAGCCATCATAAAACACAAAAGTAGATTTCTAAACCATTGATTTAATTTTTTGAATCGATTAATTATAAAAGGATGACACAGTGGTGCACTGGAATTGTGTTTTGGGTGGGGTGGGAGGTCTCAATTCAAAATGGTGATTCTAGAGTGGGTTTCACATCGGCAATGGCAATCGGCTCATTAACTGTGCTTTAATCATTCTGCATTTACTATAAATACTTTCAATTTTGAGGTAAAAAAAAAATAAGAGATCAGTAGAAACACTGTTTTGGAGCAATTGTATCTTCTCGGGCCTTTCCGGCAATCTCGGAAAACATATCCGATGTTGTTTTCCGAGCTTGAAGGTAGTTAAGAAAAGCTAGCTTTTATTATTATTTAAGAAATAACTTGGCATTATAACACCTAAGATGCTGTTACTTTTTGGCATTTACAACAAAATTTCAGATCAAGTATTCCCAGAATGCCCTACCTTGAAGTCGAGCATGCGTATTCCAGTAAAAAAGACTAACGTACATGTAGTTGCTAGCGCTCGAGAGCGCTAGCAATAACGGACCGCCTTCTGGCGGCCCGTAATGAAGGCTCAAACAGAAAGACTAGAAAAATAAGGATTTTGAACAATACGTGTTAGATAAACAGTACGTTAGTAGTTAGTACATTAGTAGGACTTCATTTGTCAAACTGGCGTACGCCGAATGCGCCGATTGACCTTTGGTAACCCGGCCTGTTGATTCATTTGGTCGGGGAAGGTTCGCCGGCGGACACCGATCTCGCCGGTCTTTTTGGACCGGCGAGATATTCGCCGTTTTTTCGATCATGGCGGATAGCCCACGTTTAGATGATACATGTAAATGTTTGTTTATAAATTGGCATATTAATTGATCGTATGCAAAGATTAAACACATGTTCATTCATTACATTATAATATAACGTTTAATTCATCTACATTACACAACCTTACTCACTTACGAAGTAGACAGAGACTGCAGAAGCTTAATTAGGCTATCATTCTTGCAGATAAAATCAGAGATATAAATAACATTATTATTATTTATGTCTCTGATAAAACATAAAATTTTGTGGGGAAAAATTGCATTTCGTGGTACTTTTAATTTTGACTTGTTTCATCTATTACCATTGTCACACAAACATTTGTGACATTTTACGCCGCTTTATTTCATTTGTCAATTCGCCGTTTAATGCCGGTCACATTATCGGCGCATTTCGGCGTACGCCGATATGGGACAAATGAAGTCCGCCAATTGTCGATTAGATATGTTTTGAATTTTTTGATTGGTCGAACGGTTTCAGTAAACCCCAATCAAAATTAAGGAAAAAAATCAAGACTTCTGATACCACCACTTTATCAACAGCATCCTATATGAACTTTTAACACACTATTTGTTTAGGCATGCCATATGTTGAGATCAATTTTTGTACCAATCGGACGTTAACTTCCATTTAAATGTCGACTTTGCTTATTTTGTATATTCACATTAGGTATTTCTTGTTCTGTTTACATCATATACCATACCTCAGCTCAATGTTACACTGAGGATATCGTACATGCGATGATCCCTAGGGGGAGGGGTTCCATTTTTTTCGTGGGGTGGGGTGTGTTTGAGGCCCATTTAATGTTTGAAACATACTGGTATTTTACAAAGAAGGGGAGGGGTTTTGGACCCCAAACCTCCCCTAGATCCGCGCATAGTTTACAATGTACTTCTTGACTAAATAATGTGCTAATTTATTTGTTAAAATAATGTATGCAAATATAATGCTTTCATGTAAAATGTCAACATTTTACATACTAGTATTTTCCATCATGACACAGCTTGTTAAACGGTGAAACTCACGCATGGATATATATTATATTAGATTATCTTTTAATTTTAATTTTTAATCTGTGTGGAAAACAAGTTCAATCTAATCATACCAATAAACCTTCAGTTGAAACATGGTTAACTGATTTATTGCATCAGAGATGGTTGAATGTACAATTGTAATGAGGTTAGAAGAAAGCAAAACTAAAGATTTTTCTGATAATTCTTTGGGACATTATTATCATAAAATGAAGTTTTATTTTAGATCTTGCTTCTGCACAATGTGATCTTCAAGCTGCAATGAACTGTTTGACTGGCTTTCAACAAGCACAGTCTGGTGGGTCGACCGATATGACCGCAACATGCTCGTAAGTTTTTAAATATTCAGACAGAATGGTTTTGAACACCTGAATTTGCAGTAAAATTGATAACATTTACTATAGTCAAAATGTTAGTTAACTCTGCACAGTTTAGATCTATCTGTATGATAACTCTGGACAATTTCATGTTTTAGCTGTTTTAGCATTTTGTATATGATACAACAGTCTTCATTGCTCATATATTTGAAAAGTCATTCCATACTACAAGTCTTCGGCTGAATACCCACGCACTGTTAAATTTTCATGAAGTGTTTGCTGAAATTTTGGATGATAAATACTAATTAATCTGATTTTTATAGATTTTATTAGGCCAGACGTAATACTAGCTTAATTGCTTAATTAACAAACGAACCCATTTCCGAATCCAATGTAGAGACAATGAGTTTTATGCATGTATATATACGATAAATAATTTTTTATATTCAGATATATATATATATATATATATATATATATATATATATATATATATATATATTTTAAACAGTATATTTGAATCACATTGTTTGAGAAGGTGTTGGCAATGCGGCCATCGTTCTAAAGTCCAATCCAATGTAGTTGTTCTTTTTATAGTGTCTTTGGTATTGTTAGCTGTAGTATTAAATTTTGTTTTCTTTGTTTTTACCCATGTAATTTATTTCTTTTGTCCTGAAGAAGGCAATGGTTGTCCCGAAAATTTGACAATATCAATTGTTCGTGTCGTTAGCCATTTTTAGGGCTTCATATTTAGTTTACTGGCTTAGTATCTATATATTAGATCCGACACTTTAAAGATGCCTAGTGTTGTTGATTTTATCCAGTGATATATATATATATATATATATATATATATATATATATATATATATATATATATATATATATATATATATATATATATATATATATATATATTACACCATTACAGGAGTTTTCGAAAAGCTATGACTTGCCTTACGCCTATCAGGGAGAGCTGTAAATCGGATGCAACCTTCCAGATGAGCTTGGGCGCGCTTACTTCTGTGGAACCAATGTGTGCAGGTAATTCAAAGTTTAAATAGACATTAATTCATATGAGGAACAGAAAGGATAAAAAAAACCCGTTAATGTACAATAATAAAATTAATTTTCTTAATCATTTTCAAAACACACTTGCCTAACATAAAATCAACTGGTTTAATTTCAAATGAATAATGACATTGATCTGAAAAATTAAAGGTGTTTTCCCCCAAAAGGTATATAATTAAATATTAATGCAGGCTCATGTGATCAACAAAATCTTTTTATGCTTTTGTTAATATTTTTTTGTCTGAGTAATTTCAGATGACATCCTTAAGTAGTTGTCATTAGAGACTGAATCTACTTGAATACAAATATTAACATTGATAGTTTGTATTTACATCTTTTTTTCTTACCTCTGTATAACTTAAGAAGAATAGTCATTTCGATATGTTCAAAGTGATTTTTTAGAATTCATTAGGGCTCAATAACATGATTGTATTGAACAGTGTCAGTCAAGAAACGGCATATATTTTGTTTTTCGCTCACCTGAGCTGAAAGCTCAAGTGAGCTGTTTTGATCACATTTTGTCCGTCGTCCGTCTGTCCGTCCGTCTGTAAACTTTTCACATTTTGAACTTCTTCTCTTAAACCTCTTGGCCAATTTCAACCAAATTTGGCACAAAGCATCCCTATGGAAAGGGGAATATAAATTGCAGATATGAAAGACCAGTTTTCATTCAAAGTGGAGAAAACCTCGAAACTGTAAGATAAGGGGGGGGGGGGGGTGCATTTTTAAAAATCGTTTTCTCAAGAACTACTGAGTCAAATTCAACAAAATGTAGCATAAATAATCCTTATGGAAAGGAAAATATAAATTGCAAAAAAATAAGGGTTAATTCGGTTCCAAATTTGAGTTAATTATGAAAATAATAAAGAAGGGGATAATCAGTGTATAACTTCGGGTTCGATATTCCATATATCGAAAGCGGAGTTCTTTGTTTTTGAGGCAGCCATATTGGACGCATGATAAACGGGTCAATCTGATACGGCTGCATTTGTTTGTAGTGCAACAGTTCGCGTGCTAAGGGAATTTTTGAAACATGTAAGATATATTAGTGCCGATTTTTTAAAGTAATTTGAGGTTAAATAATTCAATGCGTTGACATTTTCACTTCTGACGATGGTTTAAGCGTGTTTTGATTTTCGTTTCATTTCATTAATTATGCTTTTTAACTTGGGGGACTACCGCCTGTATTTTGGAATTTTTACGTATCAGATCAATCAAAGACATCGGTAAATTCGACAGCTGATTGTTTACCTGCGCAAAATGAGCAAAATTGAAAATCTGATACAATAACAACACTAAAATTCGGTATGATCATGATAAGATAATTATGATCTCTGCGTAATAGTTGATTAATGCAATGTGCTTTGTTAAGATGCTCACCATTTTCAGTCTAAACAGAGATTATTTTCGCTGATGGAAATATGTAGGTATATAAATGATTCATTTTGAAAAATAAATTGTGCTCTTTCTTTGTATTAGTGCATTTTTTCTCTGTTTTAATTGTTTACAATTTTCTAGTTACTTACCGTATTTGAGTGTCAGGCTTCTAGCTATAAGCAAGATGCAGGGCTTTGCTCACAATTATGTTTGAAGACAGAGCTGAGACTATGCTTTAGTTCGTTTACGTTTTAAATGCTGAATGAATATTTTAATAGGAAATACCAAGTTTAAAAATCTGAAGTTGAATGTAATAAATTCATGTGAACAAAAACATGACTCAAATCTAGTGGAATTGTGAGCTCTGTTTCTTGCTTATAAGTTTACGATTGATGCTGAAATTTTGGTTGATAATTATAAATGGCTCGTTAAACATTAAATACTTGTACAGAAAAATTAAAAGGTTGATATGCTATAATTAACTACATGTACTTTCTGGGGCCCCTTCTTATACGATGAATTATATGAAATCTACACCAATTTTGATAGTTTTTCAAACACGAGTAAACCAAAACGACATCTTTTAAATAGTTTCCATAGTTCTGACACCTTATTATTAAGAGGATAAATGCATTATCGTTGTTTTTAAGAAAATATTGCAGTGGAAAATCATCATTGTAGCCAGTTGCTGTTTCTGATTAAAGATGAAAATAATGGGTGGGCCTTAGTACTGTAATAGGAAAGGAGGAAATGAGCATATAAATACATTGAAAATATATGACTGGACCGGGAATCGAACCCGTGACCCTTGTAACTCCAGTCAGGAGCTCTACCACTGAACCATCCAGGCCGATTCAATGGTCCATGATATAGCCCCAACTACTAAATTCCTCCCTCCTTAAATGATTTTTGCCCTCGAAGATCACACGTGGTTCTTTCCTTTGGTAGGCGTTCACCTGTTATATCCAGGGGTTGGTTTTAGCACCAGTGTAATAGGAAAAGAGGAATGAGCATATAAATACATGTACATTGAAAACATATGACTTGATAGGGAATCAAACCCGGGACCCTGCAACTCCAGTCAGGAGTCTACCACTGAGCCATCCACTCATCCAGACAGATATCCACGGTCCCCAACTGTACTACAGTACATTAGAGTGATATGCTTGTCAATACATTGATTAGAATAGCTCTTTAACATATCACGTGACAATATGTATTCATCATCAAGGTAGTTATAAAACGTCACACAAGTTACGCCATGTAAACAACAATCGTTTATAATGGGGAAGACCAATTAAATATTTGAATGTTTTTAATTTGAGGTATTGAGCGCATTGAGTACAATTTTCTTCTTTCACATATAGGAAAATTAAAAAAAAAATAACAATAACTACTAGTAAGTAGTTGATGGAGAAAATGTACCCATATGCGTTCGTATATTTTAATCGCTTAATAAAGTGGGGGGGGGGGGGGGGGGGGGGGGGGGGGCTAAATATAGGGAGTTGGAAGTTAACAGTGAACCCCTACCCAATTTTTTTTTGAGTTTTCATATTCACAACATATATACACACATGACATAATATGTAATTGATGCATCTGTAGAGACATCTTATAGAATCGTTCGATTATTGCTAATTAAGGTCTTCCGTTTCCAACGGAAGACCTTATAGTGATTGTAATGTTTCTTATTATTATTAATTAAGGTCTTCCGTTTCCAACGGAAGACCTTATAGTGATTGTAATGTTTCTTATTAAGGTCTTCCGTTTCCAACGGAAGACCTTATAGTGATTGTAATTAAGGTCTTCCGTTTCCAACGGAAGACCTTATAGTGATTGTAATGTTTCTTATTATTATTATTATTATTATTATTCTTTTTTTTTTTCCTTTTTTTGTCCACAAGATTTCTTAGAGATGGCTAGATAGATTGTCTTGAAATTTTCAGTGATGATAGAGAATAATAATATCTCTAGGCGTTTTTTTCATTTTTTCAAAATTCATTTCCTGTCGTCTGTTTCCTGTCCCGCGACAAAAAGCTAGTGACATCGAGATCTCAAAAACGAAAAAGACTTGAGCATCCAAACATTGTGGGATGATAGACCTATAGTTGTAGATGTGTTTAAACTATTTTGTTTTGTTCGTCGTAACTTCCGGACGTCACCGGAAGCACTTCAAAAATTATTTTTTTTAAGTATATAATTTATTTTACATAGAATGAAGATATAAGTATAAATCCTCACATAAGTCATCTATGCGATGTTAAATTAACAAAAAAATTGTACTTCCGGTGAGATATCTCAATTATCTCAAGTAGCTTTTTAAAAACAAATTTTGTACCCGCGAGATCTTAGAAACTGTCAGTGATCAAGACACGAAACTTTCATGGATGATAGACATTTGATTGAAGATGTGTTTAAATGGTTTCATTTTGTCGACCGTCACTTCCGGTCCACACTGGAAGGGTTCAAACAAATGAAGTTGTTGATAAGTCTAACTGTTGTTCTTTGACAGTTTTAGTTAATTTGATAAGCAATAGAGTCCTGTTCCTTATGTCTAAGAAATAACGACTTACATTTTCATTGAGCACTTCCGTTTGTCCGTTTCCTGTCCTGAGACAAAAAACCTTTTTTCGACGAGATTTCAAAAACGGCAAGGACTTGATCAACCAAACTTTGTTGGACGATAGGCTTATAGTTGTAGATTTGTTTAAACTATTTTGTTTTGTTCGTCGTAACTTCCGGTCGTCACCGGAAGCACTTCAAAAGAAACTTTTTTTACGCATTTAATATTTTTTAATATAGAATTGAAAAATAAGTATAAATCCTTACATATGTTCTCTATCTGATGTTAAATAAACATAAAAAATCTACTTCCGCTGAGATATCTCAAATATCTCAGGATGCTTTTATAAAACAAATTTTGTACCCGCAAGATCTCAGAAACTGTAAATGATCAAGGCACAAAACTTACATGGATATTAGAGATTTGATAGTAGATGTGTAAAAAAGGTTTCATTTTGTCGTCCGTCACTTCCGGTCCTCACCGGAAGGATTCAAACAAATCAAGTTGTTTATAACTTTAAGTGTTGTTCTTTGACAATTTTAGTTCAATTGATAAGCAATAAAGTCCTGTTGTCTAATGTTTAAAAAAATCTAACTTACAATTTCCTTTAGCATTTCCGTTTGTCCGTTTCCTATCCTGAGACAAAAAACATTAACTCCACGAGATCTCAAAAACTGTAGCGGCTTGAACAACCAAACTTTGTGGAATGATAGAACTATGTATGTAGATGTGTTTACACTATTTTGTTTTGTTCGGCGTAACTTCCGGCCGTCACCGGAAGCACTTAATTTTTTTTTTTAAATTTTGTTTATTTATTTTACATGGAATGAATAGATCAGTATAAAATATGATATATGTCATCTATACAATGTTAAATAAGAAAACAAATTCTACTTGTGGTGAGATATCTCAAATATCTCTAGGTATCTTTCCTTTTTACAAATTTGATGTTAGCGAGATTTTAGTCACTTAAGTGATTAAAACACGACACTTTTATGAATGATAGACATTTGATTGAAGATGTGTTTAATGGGTTTAACAGGTAAATATATAAGGAACGGAAGACCTTTTGTTGCTATAGCAACAAGTATCTAGTGTTTCTTATTATTATTATTATTATTATTCTTTTTTTTTTTCCTTTTTTTGTCCACAAGATTTCTCAGAGATGGCTGGATAGATTGTCTTGAAATTTTCAGTGATGATAGAGAATGATAATATCTCTAGGCGTTTTTTTCATTTTTTAAAAATTCATTTCCTGTCGTCTGTTTCCTGTCCCGCGACAAAAAGCTAGTGACATCGAGATCTCAAAAACGAAAAAGACTTGAGCATCCAAACCTTATGGGATGATAGTCCTATAGTTGTAGATGTGTTTAAACTATTTTGTTTTGTTCGTCATAGGTTCCGGTCGTCACCGGAAGTACTTTAAAAAAAAATTTTTTCACGCATTTAATTTTTTTCATACGGAATTGAAATATAAGTATAAATTCTTACATAAGTCATCTATCCGATGTTAAATTAAGAAAAATAATCTACATCCGGTGAGATATCTCAAATATCTCAGGTTGTTTTTTTTAAACAGATGTTGTAACAGCGAGATCTCACAAACTGTAAGTGACCAAGGCACGAAACTAACATGGTTGATAGACATTTGATAGAAGATGTGTTTAACCGCTTTCATTTTGTCAACCGTCACTTCCGGTCCACACCGGAAGAGTTCAAACAATTCAAGTTGTTTAAAAGTTTAACTGTTTTTCTTTGACAACTTAAGAAAAATTGATAGGCAATAAAGTCCCGTTGTCTACTGTTTGAGAAAAACTACCTATCCTTTTCATTGATTACTTCCGTTTGTCCGTTTCCTGTCCCGAGACAAAAAACCTTGACTTCTCCAGATCTTAAAAACGGTAATGACTTGAACAACCAAACTTTGTGGGATCATAGACCTATATATGTAGATGTGTTTACACTATTTTGTTTTGTTCGGCGTAACTTCCGGTCGTCACCGGAAGCACTTCAAAAATTATTTTTTTTTACCTATTTTAGTTATTTTACATAGAATTGAAATATAAGTTTACATCATGTCATATGTCATGTATGCGATGTTAAATAAACACAAAATTTCTTCTTCCGGTGAGTTTTTTCAAATATCTCAGATAACCTTTTTTTAAACAAATGTTTTAGCTGTCAGATCTTACAAACTTTAAGTGATTAAGACGCAAAACTTACATGGACAATAGACATTTGACAGAAAACGTGTTTAACCGCTTTCATTTTGTCAACTGTCACTTCCGGTCTTCACCGGAAGTTTTCAAACAAATCATGTTTTAACAAGTTTACCTGACTTTCTTGGGTGTTTCATCTAGCCTGATAATATTGATGTACAATAGGAAAATGTGCATCAAATACCAGCTTTTATTTTTAATAATCACTTCCGTTCGTCAGTTTCCGGTCCCGAGACAAAAAACCTTTTTTCGATGAAATCTCAGATTAGGCAGAGAGGTGAAAAACCAAACTTTGAGGAAAGATTGACTTATGACTGTAGAAATGTTAAACGTGTATTTTTGGGTTCGGCTTTACTTCCGGTCGACACAAAAGGTACTTTAAAAATTGATTATGTTTTTCATTCTCGTTGTTGTTTTACATAGAAGTAACGCATACATTTTTCATTCAAAGTAATTATCATATCCGTTATTTTTTCTACTTGAGAGAAGCAATGTCTTATAGTTAAATTCATACATGTATATCAGAACGGAAGACCTTTTTGTTGCTATAGCAACAAGAGTCTAGTTATTATTATTATTATTATTATTCTTTTTTTTTTTCCTTTTTTTGTCCACAAGATTTCTCAGAGATGGCTAGATAGATTGTCTTGAAATTTTCAGTGATGATAGAGAATGATAATATCTCTAGGCGTTTTTTTCATTTTTTCAAAATTCATTTCCTGTCGTCCGTTTCCTGTCCCGCGACAAAAAGCTAGTGACATCGAGATCTCAAAAACGAAAAAGACTTGAGCATCCAAACTTTACGGGATGATAGTCCTATAGTTGTAGATGTGTTTAAACTATTTTGTTTTGTTCGTCATAGGTTCCGGTCGTCACCGGAAGTACTTTAAAAAATATTTCTTTTACGCATTTAATTTATTTCATACAGAATTGAAATATAAGTATAAATTATTACATAAGTCATCTATCCGATGTTAAATAAAGAAAAATAATCTACTTCCGGTGAGATATCTCAAATATCTCAGGTTGTTTTTTTTTAAACAGATGTTGTAACAACGAGATCTCAAAAACCGTAAGTGACCAAGGCACGAAACTAACATGGTTGATAGACATTTGACAGAAGATGTGTTTAACTGCTTTCATTTTGTCAACCGTCACTTCCGGTCCACACTGGAAGAGTTCAAACAAATCAAGTTGTTTAAAAGTTTATCTGTTTTTCTTTGACAATTTTAGATAAATTAATAGGCAATAAAATCCTGTTGTCTAGTGTTTAAGAAAAATTATCAATCCTTTTCATTAAGCACTTCCGTTTGTCCGTTTCCTGTCCCGAGTCAAAAAACCTTGACTTCTCGAGATCTTAAAAACGGTAATGACTTGAACAACCAATCTTTGTGGGATTATAGACCTATATATGTAGATGTGTTTACACTATTTTGTTTTGTTCGGCGTAACTTCCGGTCGTCACCGGAAGCACTTCAAAAATTATTTTTTTAACCTATTTTAGTTATTTTACATAGAATTGAAATATTAGTTTACATCGTGTCATATGTCATGTATACGATGTTAAATAAACACAAAATTTCTTCTTCCGGTGAGTTATCTCAAATATCTCAGATAACCTTTTTTTAAACAAATGTTTTAGCTGTCAGATCTTACAAACTTTAAGTGATTAAGACGCAAAACTTACATGGACAATAGACATTTGACAGAAAATGTGTTTAACCGCTTTCATTTTGTCAACTGTCACTTCCGGTCTTCACCGGAAGTTTTCAAACAAATCATGTTTTAACAAGTTTACCTGACTTTCTTGAGTGTTTCATCTAGCCTGATAAATAGTGGTATACAAGAGGAAAATATGCATCAAATACTAGCTTTTATTTTCAATAATCACTTCCTTTCGTCAGTTTCCGGTCCCGAGACAAAAAACCTTGTTTCGATGAAATCTCAGATTAGGCACAGAGGTGAAAAACCAAACTTTGAAGAAAGATTGACTTATGACTGTAGAAATGTTAAACGTGTATTTTTGGGTTCGGCTTTACTTCCGGGCGACACAAAAGGTACTTTAAAAATTCATTATGTTTTTCATTCTCGTTGTTGTTTTACATAGAAGTAACGTATACATTTTTCATTCAGATTAATTATCATATCCATTATTTTTCTACCTGAGAGAAGCAATGTCTTATAGTTAAATTCATACATGTATATCAGAACGGAAGACCTTTTTGTTGCTATCGCAACAAGAGTCTAGTATTATTATTAAGGTCTTCCGTTTCCAACGGAAGACCTTATAGTGATTGTAATGTTTCTTATTATTATTATTATTATTATTATTATTCTTTTTTTTTTTCCTTTTTTTGTCCACAAGATTTCTCAGAGATGGCTAGATAGATTGTCTTGAAATTTTCAGTGATGATAGAAAATGATAATATCTCTAGGCGTTTTTTTCATTTTTTCAAAATTCATTTCCTGTCGTCCGTTTCCTGTCCCGCGACAAAAAGCTAGTGACATCGAGATCTCAAAAACGAAAAAGACTTGAGCATCCAAACTTTATGGGATGATAGTCCTATAGTTGTAGATGTGTTTAAACTATTTTGTTTTGTTCGTCATAGGTTCCGGTCGTCACCGGAAGTACTTTAAAAAATATTTTTTTTACGCATTTAATTTATTTCATACAGAATTGAAATATAAGTATAAATTCTTACATAAATCATCTATCCGATGTTAAATAAAGAAAAAAAATCTACTTCCGGTGAGATATCTCAAATATCTCAGGTTGTTTTTTTTAAACAAATGTTGTAACAGCGAGATCTCTAAAACTGCAAGTGACCAAGGCACGAAACTAACATGGTTGATAGACATTTGATAGAAGATGTGTTTAACCGCTTTCATTTTGTCAACCGTCACTTCCGGTCCACACTGGAAGAGTTCAAACAAATCAAGTTGTTTAAAAGTTTAACTGTTTTTCTTTGACAATTTTAGATAAATTGATAGGAAATAAAATCCTATTGTCTAGTGTTTAAGAAAAATTATCAATCCTTTTCATTGAGCACTTCCGTTTGTCCGTTTCCTGTCCCGAGACAAAAAACCTTGACTTCTCGAGATCTTAAAAACGGTAATGACTTGAACAACCAAACTTTGTTGGATTATAGACCTATATATGTGGATGTGTTTACACTATTTTGTTTTGTTCGGCGTAACTTCTGGTCGTCACCGGAAGCACTTCAAAAATTATTTTTTTGATCTATTTTAGTTATTTTACATAGAATTAAAATATTAGTTTACATCATGTCATATGTCATGTATGAGATGTTAAATAAACACAAAATTTCTTCTTCCGGTGAGTTATCTCAAATATCTCAGATAACCTTTTTTTAAACAAATGTTTTAGCTGTCAGATCTTACAAACTTTAAGTGATTAAGACGCAAAACTTTCATGGACAATAGACATTTGACAGAAAATGTGTTTAACCGCTTTCATTTTGTCAACTGTCACTTCCGGTCTTCACCGGAAGTTTTCAAACAAATCATGTTTTAACAAGTTTACCTGACTTTCTTGGGTGTTTCATCTAGCCTGAGAAATAGTGATGTACAATAGGAAAATGTGCATCAAATACCAGCTTTTATTTTCAATAATCACTTCCGTTCGTCAGTTTCCGGTCCCGAGACAAAAAACCTTGTTTCGATGAGATCTCAGATTAGGCAGAGAGGTGAAAAACCAAACTTTGAGGAAAGATTGACTTATGACTGTAGAAATGTTAAACGTGTATTTTTGGGTTCGGCGTTACTTCTGGTCGACACAAAAGGTACTTTAAAAATTGATGATGTTTTTCATTCTCGTTGTTGTTTTAAATAGAAGTATCGTATATATACATTTTTCATTCAAAGTAATTATCATATCCATTACTTTTTCTACTTGAGAAAAGCAATGTCTCATAGTTAAATTCATACATGTATATCAGAACGGAAGACCTTTTTGTTGCTATAGCAACAAGAGTCTAGTTATTATTCTTTTTTTTTTTCCTTTTTTTGTCCACAAGATTTCTCAGAGATGGCTAGATAGATTGTCTTGAAATTTGCAGTGATGATAGAGAATGATAATATCTCTAGACGTTTTTTTCATTTTTTCAAAATTCATTTCCTGTCGTCCGTTTCCTGTCCCGCGACAAAAAGCTAGTGACATCGAGATCTCAAAAACGAAAAAGACTTGAGCATCCAAACTTTATGGGATGATAGTCTTATAGTTGTAGATGTGTTTAAACTATTTTGTTTTGATCGTCATAGGTTCCGGTCGTCACTGGAAGTACTTTAAAAAATATTTTTTTTACGCATTTAATTTATTTCATACAGAATTGAAATATAAGTATAAATTCTTACATAAGTCATCTATCCGATGTTAAATGAAGAAAAATAATCTACTTCCGGTGAGATATCTCAAGTATCTCAGGTTGTTTTTTTTAAACGGATGTTGTAACAGCGAGATCTCAAAAACTATAAGTGACCAAGGCACGAAACTAACATGGGTGATAGACATTTGATAGAAGATGTGTTTAACCGCTTTCATTTTGTCAACCGTCACTTCCGGTCCACACTGGAAGAGTTCAAACAAATCAAGTTGTTTAAAAGTTTATCTGTTTTTCTTTGACAATTTGAGATAAATTGATAGGCAATAAAAATCCTGTTGTCTAGTGTTTAAGAAAAATTATCAATCCTTTTCATTGAGCACTTCCGTTTGTCCGTTTCCTGTCCCGAGACAAAAAACCTTGACTTCTCCAGATCTTAAAAACGGTATTGACTTGAACAACCAAACTTTGTGGGATTATAGACCTATATATTTAGATGTGTTTACACTATTTTGTTTTGTTCGGCGTAACTTCCGGTCGTCACCGGAAGCACTTCAAAAATTATTTTTTTGATCTATTTTAGTTATTTTACATAGAATTGAAATATTAGTTTACATCATGTCATATGTCATGTATGCGATGTAAAATAAACACAAAATTTCTTCTTCCGGTGAGTTATCTCAAATATCTCAGATAACCTTTTTTTAAAGAAATGTTTTAGCTGTCAAATCTTACAAACTTTAAGTGATTAAGACGCAAAACTTACATGGACAAAAGACATTTGACAGAAAATGTGTTTAACCGCTTTCATTTTGTCAACTGTCACTTCCGGTCTTCACCGGAAGTTTTCAAACAAATCATGTTTTAACAAGTTTACCTGACTTTCTTGGGTGTTTCATCTAGCCTGATAAAAAGTGATATACAATAGGAAAATGTGCATCAAATACCAGCTTTTATTTTCAATAATCACTTCCGTTCGTCAGTTTCCGGTCCCAAGACAAAAAACCTTGTTTCGATGAAATCTCAGATTAGGCAGAGAGGTGAAAAACCAAACTTTGAGGAAAGATTGACTTATGACTGTAGAAATGTTAAACGTGTATTTTTGGGTTCGGCTTTACTTCCGGTCGACACAAAAGGTACTTTAAAAATTGATTATGTTTTTCATTCTCGTTCTTGTTTTACATAGAAGTACATTTTTCATTCAAAGTAATTATCATATCCATTATTTTTTCTACTTGAGAGAAGCAATGTCTTATAGTTAAATTCATACATGTATATCAGAACGGAAGACCTTTTTGTTGCTAATGCAACAAGAGTCTAGTTAGTTATATATTTTGTACAGTTAATATGAAGTGAAAGCTGATTTTGAGAGAGAGAGAGAGAGAGAGAGAGAGAGAGAGAGAGAGAGAGAGAGAGAGAGAGAGAGAGAGAGAGGTTCAGGTAGTGTATACATGTATAAACCATACTATACTCAATTGGGGACAGTTGGAATGATATGAAGATTCACAGAAATGGGACGAAAAAAACAAAAAACAACTTGACCATATCTATATCACTACAAATTTTTCAAATATTCTGCAATTGGCTTTCATATTCCTCATACCTACATTTTTTTCAGCAGCAAATATTTTTCAGTCAAAAGTCTTTCTGTTATGACCTTTTCAATACATGTATATTAGGTGTTGAATTACTTTTATATTTACATGAAAAAATATATTGCTTCACAATAAGAGCTATCAAGTTAAAAAAATTATAACTTTCTTTATCTTTATATTTTCCAAAAAGAACTGATCGTAGATAAATGTAATTGAGATTTCAAACTGTGTCACCCTACCCAAAATTTAGTTATACATTTATATCTTGCAAAGGATATTATTTTCGGTAAAAATGGTATTCCATAAAGGTACATATGTCAAAGATTAACTATATGGCCATATGGCACAATATCCTTTGAACGCCCATATAAAGCCATTGTTGCTCAGGTGAGCGATGTGGCCCATGAACCACTTGTTAATCATTTTAAAGTATTTTCTTTTATTTTTTAAACTAAAGGTGGTGCCAAATGTACGGAAGATTTAACGAAATGCTACACGGAAGCTGGAATTGACACAACAGGAGACAATAATTCTGAGCCAACTTGGTATTTTGATGATTTATTGTAGACTAATAGGAATAAGGCACTCAGGATTTGTCTGAACATTTCCTTGGTAACCTCATGAACAACATTTTCACAAATAGCTTAAACCAATGCATAAGAAGCAGGTCAGTGCTGTAGCTTTTTACCAGTATTTTGCTTTGGGTGAATTTTTGTTTGATAACTCTACATTAAGAATGAAACTTTATTAATTTCTGAATATGATCTGAAAATAATATTTAAATTTTACTTTAGATGTAAAAGAACCAGATATAATACACCAAACTCAACATAAATTTAATCCAAGATTAACAATCTTTTATAAAATCATAACAACAAAATACGCACTAAAAGTTAATGGCAAGTATCTTAATAAGATCCCTTGATTTGATTGGTTAATTTAGATATTGAATCTCGAATTTCGAATCTTTTGTGTGAATTAAGACATCAACATAACAGAAGCCAATGGACCATAACGTTCATCTAAACAACAGTTCTTGTATTTTTTTTCTAATTTTATATAATCATGTCTCTTCTAACAAATTAGTGAACACCCAAGCATTTGTACGAAAGCCCAGAAGGCTCACTCGAGATTCGAGATTCAAAATACGAGATTCGAAATACCAGACTCAAGATTCGAAATTCGAGATTCAATATCTAAATTAAAATCATGGATCTGAAACCTGTTTCCTAGCGACATCACAGTGTTCTAAATAAAGATCATTCGTACATGCTCTTACCTACAAGAAATGTCTTATTTAGTGGTTATATATTGGTTAAATTAACTGATGATTTAACCCCACACAAGTGACAACACCGTGTGCTTTGCGAATCTAAGTGACTTTGTTTGCCCCGTATGAATTCTCTCCCGATACATTTTAACTCGGAGTGTATTCGCTCAACTGTGTAAAATTCAAATCATGTATAATTTGAAAATTATAAAATTCTGTTTAAACCCACATGCAGTGCTGAATGTTTTAAAATGCTGAGTTAAAAATAAATCAATTAAAATAAAACCTGGATTATTTTTCAGTGAAGACGCCAAGACTATTCAGACCTGTGTGATGAGCCTAAGTAATGTGTGTGAGGGGAACTTTGCGTATAATCAGAGCAAGACCAGTCTCCAGGATGTGGTAGCAAAATGCAAAGGTAACTAACCACAGGGAACTCAGCAAAATTTAGATTTGACCCCCAAACGTGAGCCCACCCTACCCCTAATGATCATGATTTGAAAAACTTCAATTAACACTACCTGAGGATGCTTACACACAAATTTCAGCTTTTCTGGGCAAATTGTTTTTGAGAAGATTCTTTCTATGAATACCAATAAATTTCCATTAATTCTTAATTATTTCCCTTATAAAAAAAATGCATGGCCTTTCATTTTAACAAATTAGAATTCCCTTTACACAATAATGCTTTATGCCAAATTTTGTTGAAAATGGTCTAGTGGTTCTGGAGAAGAAGTTTCATACGACCATTTCTCGCCAAGGACAATTCATTGTCAGTGCATTGTTACGTCATTTTATCAACACATATAAAAGAAAAATGACATAAAACTGCAATGGCAAGAAATGATCCTTGGCGAGAATTGGTCGCATGTAAAAAAAAAAAAAAGGAAAATGTTTACGGACAGACGGACGGACACAATGACAGAAGGACGTTTCATAAAAAGTGATCAGAAATGCTCATTTGAGCTTTCAGCTTATAGTTCAAGAAAATAAGATTTTAAATCATCTATAGTCCCCTCATTTGTACAATATTGAGAGTATTTTTTTTGACGAGTACATCAGTTAACAAAAGATCAAAGATGTGTTAAAACGTGCGTTAAGAAGAAAATTTCTAGCTGATAGCTATATTCCTCAATTTCCCAGTGTTATCTTTATCATTGTTCCTTTGTTAACTTTTTCTGATTTACCTGTGTTACCTTTGTCTGATTTAACTGTGTTACCTTTGTCTGATTTACCTGTGTTACCTTTGTCTGATTTAACTGTGTTACCTTTGTCTGATTTACCTATGTTACCTTTGTCTGATTTACCTGTGTTACCTTTGTCTTCTGACCTTTGTTAACTTTGTCTATTCTAATTGTGTCATTGCAGGATTACAGGTCTTTCCCTCTTTAGTCCTCATCCTGGTTGCTGCTTTGCTGACGTTTGCAACGACCTTTTAAGGATATAAACAACATGTCTACCTCTGGTGAATTTAAGCAGTCCATAGAAATCAGTAATATTATTTCGGGACCTAAGATAGAAACACGTAGTTATATAAACAGACAAAAAACAACTGCGGTATTAACTTGTGGCAGTGTTGGAAAGATCATAGAAAACAATTTCAATAAGAAATTTTATTAAAATTATGCAGTTCTCAAGACCTATACTTGGTTGTTTGAATCCTTTACTACAGAATGGATATTTTGAAAGATCAAGAAAAATGTTGTATTATACCATATTAATTTCATTTTACTGCTGAAAATGTCACTTGTCTATTGTACTTGTAGAAAATTATTCTTCTTTAGAAAGCGTTTGAAAATTAAACATGGTCAAATAGCTTAAGAAAAGCTAATGCAATTATTGTTTGTGGTTATTTCAATGAATGTAAGTTAATGTGTTGGTAAAAAGTTGAATTGAAGGTTCAGAAATTTTTAACAAGTAAAAATTATAATTTAAACTGAATTTCTTTCACTTTTCAAATTGAAAAAAAAAATAAATTTGAAGTGTTTGGTTTTCGTATTTTTTTAATAACGGTAAGTTAATTATATGAATGTTGTGTATAAATGAATGATTGATGTTACAAATGAATGTTGTATTCAATTCATAAGTGGTAAATATACATATTGTGTATGTACTTTTTGTAGTGTTGGGTTTTAATGACTACATTTTTATGTTTTTAATCATTGTGTTCAAATAGTTTTATGCTTCTGTCTTCCAGTCGTGAACTAATCACATAAGACAAACGGTATGTTTAAGCAAACTGCCTCTCTCGTAATCATACATCTACAGATATTATCATTTGACTAATGAATATGTTCATACGTAAGCTATTTGAATCATTGTAACTTTAAATAATATTTGATGCATTACAAATAGTTTTTATAGTTTTTTTGTCTAAGAAGTTTTTTCCAATATAAGTGCGCTTTTAATGAAATAAACTGTCGTGAACATCAATATAAGCGTTGTTTACTTAATCAGGATTTGAGGGTAATTAAATGCACTATTGTGTATCAAATTGCCCATAAGAAGCAATGGAAATGTTGAATGATGGACAATTTTTCATAACACTAACTGTGAGATTGAGGCGATCTATTACCTACAGCAATGGTCGAACGCCAGATATGCAGAAAATAATCTCCTCTGCGTCCGTTCATGGGGCTCTACTGTCAGTATTGTAACGGATTTAGTAACGGTCCCTCTACTCTCAGTATTGTAACGGTTTTAGTAACGGTCCCTCTACTGTCAGTATTGTAACGGTTTTAGTAACGGTCCCTCTACGAGAACAATGACTATTCAATTCTGTTTATTAATGGAGGTAACAACGCCCGATCAAATCAATATTAGATATACACTCGTGTCACAGGGTTTGTGGATCGACCAACCTTGTTCAGTTAAATTGGCGAGGTATACAGGTTGTTATAATAGGTGATCGAGGGGATTGCAAAGTACATAAAATTCTATTTTAATGGCCATTTAGATAATTTCCCGATAGTTTTTAATTTTTTTTTCAAAATTCAATTTCAGAAATGTAGGTTAAAAAAAAATGTTTGTTGCCAGAAAAGGGGCCTGCCGCACCCCCCCCCCCCCCAGTCCCCTCCTCACCCCTCTGATGCTACCTGCCTGAAAGACTTGGTCTTTTGTCGGTATCAAGCAGACCAAGATTCATAAGGGCGTGTCCCTACTCTGCAAGATTTTTTAGAATTGAAATTATTATTATGTCATATTATGTAATTCTTAATTAGGAAATAATACTGAATAATAATGATAACAAATAACAATAACAAAAATATCTTGAATATTTTTGCAATTTTATGGATAAATGGCTTTTTTATTCGTATATAAACCGAGGAAAAACTTCATCTGTTGTTTTGGTATATGATTCGAGAGTTATTGTAAGATATAGACCTGTTTTATCTCTCAGAATTGGAGTCAGTTTTAGATATATACTTGTTCATTCGTTGGTATCGTATATAGACCGAGAGTAACTTGGTCTTTTAATATTATATTGCATGGCATGTGGTGATAACGAACAGTGTTCATATTCAAAAGTCCAAATGAAAATTACAAAACAGGAGCAGAGCAAACACGGACCTCTTAAAAAATAGAGGTAGGGTCAGGTGCCATGGAGGAGTGAGCATCCTCTGCTGACCGGTCACACCCGCCGTTTGCTCTTTGTCGTAATCGAGAGACAATTAAGTAATTAATTATGGTCTAACAATTAGTATGAAAAACGCCAGTCAGCATGCGACCCAGTGGAAGATTGTATTTGCTGACAAGGTCGTTGCATCGACCGTAGAACTTACGAAAAGATGACTTCAAACGAGACTGTTGGTAGTCCTGTTTTATCAACTTGTTTGTCAGTTGCTTGCCTCGCCTTAGAATATATTCATGTGCACATTATCAACACTACAGTTTTATGATTGCCAATAAAGTGTTCTTTTTTTCTCGGGATATAATGGGAACGAGGAGATGAGAGAGGGGTAGAAATTGGGTGATTGGATCATATTATAACCCCCCCCCCCCCCCGCGAAAAAAAAATTAACAGTCTTAATATACATTAATCTTGCTCATGTATTCTTATACATACATATACATACATGTTGTATATGTACATTTACATACACACAAACATAATACACATTATATAAAAAAGTGTGTTTGCTTAAATCAGAATTTATTTTACGTAACCCAAATTAATAAACTGTATTTAGAAAATAAATCAAAGGTAGAGACTGAAACTAAACGAAGTCTTGGACAAATTTGCTGTGATGCTATACATTTTACCAAAGTTAAGATTCTTGCTTATAACTGTACGGTTACAAGTCGAAGAGAGAATTACTAAAATCCCCAGAACGAGCTTTGAAATCAAAATAATTTTTCTTATAAGGTTAAATAAGCACAAATGCCTTTCTCACTCAATTTTGTTTGGTCAATAATGATGGTGTAGGAATACGCTTTCAAACTGTTACAATCAGTTGATTAATGAGGGGCAAGGTTATTTCAGAACAGAACACAGCTTTATTTGCTGTGATTAAATTATGGTAATGTGGTATCAGTAAAAGTCAAATTCTCTTTCCAAATGAATAGATTTTTTTTATTAATGAGAAATATAAAAACGTTGAAATAAACTGGTAAAATCCTTAACAGCATGCAAATACTAGACGAACAAGAAAGGAAATTTAAATACCAATAGTTTGGATTGGTGGGGATTGGTGGGGAATTTATCTAAACACCATACAGTCATATTCCTTATGAAACTATCATATTTCACAACAGAATTATAAAACTGCTATTCTGATTATCATACCACATAATTTTTTAATTAAGTGTACTACTGTGACATACCAGGATCTGTCAGAAACTTAACCCAGGGATGACCTGTGAAGAAATAAATTACATGCACGTCTGTTGACGGCGTGTGTTGGCCAGCCATGTGTAACAAAAGTATGCAAGAATTCAGATTTCACTGTAATGTTTCCGTCCTCTTTATTAACATTATGAATCATGTTTGTAGAATGGTTACGTTATAGATCAGTTAAATTAATCATACATGGTATTTCGAAATACATGACATGGTTATTGATTTCTCTCTATGACAATGTTACTGAGAGTGAGCATGTGCCTGTTTGGCCAACGTCAGCATACCCGACCCAAAACATCCAGGAATAACGTGAGGGCTGTCAGTAAGTATTACATAAACCAACACTCCGGAAAGTGGCTTCTCAACACTCACATTCAGAATTCACCTAATTCCTCTATGTATTCGTTAGTACACCTGAACATTTATGTTTCCATAACCAGAATTCCACCCATTCTTAAATTTTGGGAATTTTACATTTCGAAAATAGTACCTGTGTAAGTCAGCAGGACAACTTTTTTGGGACAATTTTTGCCCAAAAAAGAAAGAACCAATTTAAGATATGTACTTTTCCTAAGATATGATTATAAGTGATGTGCCACACTTTAGCAGAGGTAACCCACCGTATTGTCTGTATGAAATAGATGTATAAAGATGTAGACTCCTGTCTGTCAGCTGTCAGCAGGACACAAGCTACCAGGAAACCATCCCGGGGTTTGCCGTTATAGAGGGCTACTGTTTAAGTTAGAAATCAACGTATAGAATATACAAGAAAGGAAATAACTCGTTTGAACAGCTTTTATACTAATTCGATCATTTTCAGGTGATGAAAACTGCGACCCGTAAATGTTAACCAATCATCTGGGGCTAGTCAGCCATCCCAGGACCTCAACAACTGGTATATTTTAAGAAATAACTAATTTTTATTGTTTATTCACCAATCAAGAGCCCTCAGGGGGCATATACATTATAAAAAATCATGATTATAACAAATAATGAATGAAATAATAGCCTAGAAATGTCACATTACAAACAACCATATGCAAAATGATTCATCAATACAATGAAATATATGTGTGAGATATATAGAGGATATCTATATTGTGTGATTTTATATTTGCTTTATCCAACGAGTTGAAATGGTGTATATATTCGCGAGGCTTGCCGAGCGAATATAACCATTTCAACGAGTTGGATAAAGCAAATATAAAATCACACAATTATAGATGTTCTATTTATCTCATACAATTTGATTTATATCATGAAGCTTTTGAGACAGCCCCTAATATGACCCGAATTGATTTTTTTCAAAGATTAAACGATGATGCAACGTTGTGTTATGCGGTTATTGTGACCTTGCGCAATACAATTTAGTACGTCATTTCGAAGATAAATATAACTGTTTTAATGTAAAGTTTCACTGAAATAAACCTTGAAATAATTGTTTATCTGTAAATAATTTTTCTTAGAGCTTAATCACTTAATTAAATGGAAATACTGATCAGAAGACTTGAATAATCAACTTTATTGACATACACAAAGTTGCAAATGCTCGTTAGTTTGAATTGACTCGAACGAGGAACAGTTGTTGATGTTTTATAATACGAACACCAGCCAAATGATTCGAAGTTGAAAATATTGAATTAGGATGCTTACTGCTGGTGAAATGAAAGTCTTTGGAGACATTATTTCGGTAAGATCTTGTATAGAAACACAACCAAAACGTTCTGTTTGCATTGCGTCGTCAGAATGAACTCCTTGATAGCTAACGTGATTTGCAGTTTTATAAACTTCACAGTTATGTGTTTTCCTTTATATTTTTAATTTAAATCTTCGACAAAATCCATTTTAAATCAATTTTGGTAGTATATATTATTATATGGAAAATACTAGAAAGTATTCGAAAATATGTCACTGAAGCGTTGAAGCGAGGGGCTGTGTCAAAAATAGTTAGGACCGGAAGTATTTGATAAAGCATCACCCGTTTGATAAAGCAAAGGTTTATCACACGGGTAGTATACACCACACGTATGAGATAAACACACTTAACTATGTAAGATAATGCTTGATAATGCAGCGATATAGAAACAAGGTGGCCTGAAAACAGAGAGTCGGGGCGTGATCAAATCCAATAAAGGCCGAAGGGCTTTATGATAGATTTGATCACGCCCTGACCGAAATTATCACCTCATAATATTCAAAGAATGATTCCTTATTACTTATATTTATATAATTTTCAGCAGTTGTACGATTAAATATTATAATATTAATTATGCAAACCCGCTTGCGTCCCCGACAATACGTCTGTTGAATTGATTGGTCTGTATAGTACAAAATTGATTCGTAGTGTTACCACAGACAGAGACACTGGAAAATGTAAATATATATGTTTTAAACATGAGCTTAAGCGATCATTGTTTACCGCTTATTTACATCTTTGCACTTTCACCAGTGGGGGAAGTGACGTAATTAGTTAAAAATAGAATATTACCTCTTTGTGATGCGTTATTATATCCCTTCGTTGATTTGACATATACTATCAATACATATAAGATGTATAATCAAAAGGAATTCACTAAATTCCAAGAGATTCATAGCGCAGTTTCACGCCTGATTGCACAATTATGTATTGAATAGTCTACGATTTTGTGTATTACCGTATGATTAAAAACGAATAATTTTATGAGTTCTGTTTATGTATCATAACCCCTGACCTTTAGTCTGACCCCACAAGGGGCATAATTCAAATTACATTTTGCAGAGTAGAAATCAACATGTACAGGGATATTACTATGTTATAATAACGTACAGTAAATCGTAAAAACTCGGAAAATTTGGGGCGTACTAAAAAGCACAAACACAAGATGTTTTGGGTTCTATATAATGATATAATCTGACAGATGGATAAATATAAAGTATGTCAAGTTTTACCCAAAAATATCCAGAAATAAGGAAATACGAAAAGAAAACGTTAAATTTTAGCCGATAACTGGTACAGTGCCAGTTTATCTCCATTCGTCATAAGTCAGTGTAATATTTGGTCATTGTCCATGTATTGAAAGTTTTTACAAGAGTCATTAGCTAGATTGTACAGTGTATCTCTTAATGCCGGACATGAGAATAAAAAGTGTTTTTCATCATCATCTGATTTTATTCGCAGCTCTACAAAGTCTCGTGAACTCTCGCGATCCCTATTGTTTGTCAAAACCGTAAATCTCGCAATTCGAGATTAGCAATGGCCGACTGCGGTGAATGTAAACAGAGCGGGGATGTGTCTATTTTCGACCGTTTAAAGACTAAATGAATGTTGTTTGTTTAAAAATTACCGTTAATGGTGTTTTTTCCTAATAGATGTTCCCCAATTGTGAATAATTATTCTTTAATCAGAGCTCAGTATCGTGGATATAGACAGTTTTCATGAACCAGGTCAGAATGTTGTACAGCAATTATATCGGCTCTTTGAAGATTGGACGGCCAAGCAACGGGTAAGGGTGTATAGTTTGTACAAATTTTTAACTACCAGAGACGATAATTTCTTAATTAGGTTCCTAAAAGAGGTGAAACACATCTATATTGGTGTTATATGCTTTTCAACACGTACAAACATCATGTCTAAGTCAGATTTTCTCTCTTGAGATGGTGATATAGATTTGGATGCCTTGCTTGGGGATTACACAGAGGATGATGCTGAAACCCCAAAGAAGAAGCCAAACGATGACCAGGGTCCAGATTTCAAGTGTCCAGTGTGTAGCAAGGTCCTCAAAATTATTGCTGATTTCAGAGGCCACACATCAAAACAACACGACCAGCCTCATTTGAAAGGCATCTAAATCTATTAAAAGTCAATGTTGTATATCATGAGACTAATTGTGGACTGGTATAGACCTTTAGATTAGCAATTTTATTTCTTTTTTTTGAAGATTTTTATATACAGGGAACTAAATACTCTGTTACAAATGTTTGTTTTCATTCGTAACAAAGCACAAAATAAAGAGTGATGCAGGCCAGAACACTTTGTTGAAAGAGCATAGTGAAATCCATAGCAGCATCCCAGCAATCTTCCCAGCTGCTTACAGTTCAACACTGGAAATTGTTGCCAATGATCCAACTCATCAGCTTTTCGGGGATAGTGCTGTGTTGTTGATCTGAAGTGTTCCAGCAAAAGATAGTGCATCAAAAAACTTAAGTTGAAAACCCCGAATTCTACATTCGTAGCCAGATTCAGCAAGTGGAAGACCAAGAGTGACCGTGGAGGTCGCCTTACACCTTGTGACGAACTCTTCCTATTGGTTAGGGAATTTGAGACTGTCCTGTGAAAACTTGTCAACCTTGAAGACCTGTCTTCAACATCCTTACTCTGTGACAGATTGAAAGAGTCCATATTCGAGTGTTACATGGTGAAGTATTACTGTGAAAAACTGTTTGGTGATTTTGAGGAATCCATACAAGTGTCGGTTCTCGAGAGTATTCTTGGACTCTTTCTAACCGTACGAGGATATGCAATCACTCGCGTACAGAGAAACAAGATCGCTAAAGGACATGTCCCGAAAAAGCAGTCTGCTGGACTCCGAAAGACCTTGAAAGACCTCAGCAACAAGAACTGTTTATTCAACTTGTGCCTCAACAAACACTGCCAATGTTTTATGTATGGTTCCATGAAATATAAGTTAAATCTTGTCAGTTCTACACAATCATGTTGTGCTTTTATTTATGATGTGAATTGTCTTATTTGATATGCTTGTCATATATCACCACGTTGAAGTTTGCTAGTGCTGTAAGTTTAAAATTTCTTAATGTTTGTCTTTGTTTGATTGTATATAGTGTAGTATAGCGGTTAACTAATTTTGTTAACCTATCGTGAACGTATTATAGTATACCATAACACTTCCATCTCGATACGATCCGGCCTCAATACCTACTTCACCTCTCAAATGCACTGACACAGTGAAATTAAGTTGTGATGAGGTACACTTACATGCTCCGTACAGGACGTATGGGTTGTCCTGCAGTTAAAAAATAAATAAATATAAATAAATAATGGACCACCGGTGTACCAAGTCTGGTGACAGTGGTACTATTTTTTCAGTGGCCGGACGCATATAAGCGAGGTCATGTCAAAACTCAAAATTAAAATCATAATAAATCATAAAAAAGGGGGTGAGAATATAAATTTAGAGTTTTAACTAAATAGATGATTTATTAATTTTTTTTTAACCAACCTGTATATTATAATTATATGATTTTATAATTATATATAATATAATAATTATATGAAATAGATTATGATTAATTTTAATTGTAAAAAAGTTAATAAAATAAGACATGATTTTATAATTAAATGATTTTATAATTATATAAGATATATGATTATATGTTTTTAATATAAATGAATATATATATGATAATATAATTATATGATATTATAATTATATATGAAATAAGTTATGATTAATATTAATTGTAAAAAGTTAAGAAAAATGCAAAATATTTGATATGTGTTTATGTTTGTATATATTCAAAATAAATAAAAAAAAAAAAAGTAGCAGCGATAGAGGGCGCGTCAATCAAGCCAGGAATTCCTGGCTTCGATGGCAGTAATCACCTGTCTCTTAGCAAGGTATCACACCGGTAATCCACCAATGAAAAGGTATCACACCGGTAATCCACCAATGAAAATGAAAATGAACTTAGTCAATTGTAGTTCCATACATTTATAGGGAATATTTTTTTCTTTTGCCCGCATTTTTCATTTTCCCATATTTGATTTTAATGAAAATGATATCTATGATTAGGGAAATTTCTGTACTTTGTAAATTTGATTCTACTTTTATCGGGAACTATTTCTTAAAGGGCATAAAGGCCGACTTCCTGGGGTGCGCGCAGTCTGTTTACAAACAGCTTGAAAACACGTAGTTTTGGGGGTAGGCATGTTCGCAGCTAGAAAACTTGAGAAAATGCCGTATCGCATGCCCATATTTTGATGTTAGATAATGCGTTAGGCATCATAGAACACTGCTATCTATTTTTTTTCTCACGAGAAAAATATTTCGATTTTTTACGAATTTTTTTCTTACATAGAATTATATAGCGAAAACAATTACTGGTGTGATACCTTGAACTGGTCCTCTGTCTCTATCGTATCGCGCATATCAGACAGGCATTGCCAGTCTAACTGCCACCTTACAGTGCAGCAAAATAGCCCGTACATGATTTATTCCAATACCGTAAATAGTCCGTACATGATCTATTCCAATACCGTAAATATTTGTTATTTATTAATGTGTATATCAATGAATGATCATGTTGTCCTTATTACTTAGATTCCTGCCCACCCGTCTAGACTACCGCTGATTATGATATCTGAGTATTGAAGTATCATGATCTCTCTGACCAACCGTTAGTCTACCATTGATTAGCTGTGTATTAAAGTATCATGACCCCCCCCCCCCTCCCCCTCAATTCTCGGTGCGTGTGTATTGTGTGCATTCAAGCGGAAAATGTTTATTTGTTTACACACATTTGTATAAAGAACACTGGACTTCTCTAATCAATTGTACGGCATTTTGATATAAATTGTAAAAATATATTTTCAAGAGCGAGGTCTCAACCCATTCATCACTCACTTGGTGAGATTGTCATAAATGTTTTTGATAATTTTTCTTAAAAACCGTATTCATATACATTGATTGAGTCGGATGCAACGCTGAGTTTCCTGAATAGTCAGAACCATTAAATATATACCACCAAATCGATGTTGGTAGAATACACAGAGGATCAATTGTGCAATTGCTTTCTTACTCCTTGATGCCCGCCTCTCCGTGAGTCAACGAATCCAGACATTGATAGTTAGTCATCGCGTCTGTCAGCGGCTCGGTAGAGGAGTGTACGCGTGTGTAAGAAGGATTGCAGAGCATTAGCACCACAATGTATTCTTTACTTCTGCTGGGATTCTTTACGGCCTGTTTGACCGGTAAGACGACATAACGATTTACTGCAAAAACATTTAAAAGGTGCAAAGATATTTGACACTCTCTTTATACAGTGTTCCAGGAATGCGCCATGTGCATCCAGTCATTTTACCTGTTTTGGACTGCCCTCATTTAGTGTCGGCTGATAATTTTTATCGCCTGGCATACCTTCGCATATCGAGGTCATCGTCTTTTTGTTAGTTGTAAAACTAATGTTAATTAATGTAATCAAAGACTAACGAAATTATACGATTTTCATGAACACAATTATTAAAATATAAATACATTTATTTCACAAATGTGCTTGCTTTGATAAGCTTGCTATGGCGGTATGTATTGAATGCAATAAATTATGTTTAGCGTGTAACGCTAATCTTGCCGCAGGGCGCGCTCTGAAAAACCAATGACCGTGAACTTTGTCTGACTCTGACAAAGAGAGACAACCACTGTTCACCCTTAAAAAAATCAAGCAATTATTTCTGACATTAAGAACAAGCATAGTGGTTTCTTGAGCTATGAAACTAAATTGGGAAGAGAGCTGTTTGTAAGAAAGGACGAGCAAGTCGTAGAACAGGATGATTCAATGGTTTCAGATCCTCAGTAATGTTCGATAACTCTTAAACGTTTCGGAATTATCGTGCAGTAATGCACTGAGGACAACACTACATGCGAGGATCCAGAACATTTTCACAGGCGGGGGTCCAATTTGCGGCCCGGGGGGGGGGGGGGGGGGGGGGTCGTTGGTGGTTAGCTTTAATTCTGTTGAGCTAAAAAATTACGGCGATCTGTTTTCAAATCATTTCTTGAATTTTGGTTTGTTTCTTCATATAACAAAACAAATGTCGCGTCGGGCAATATTTCGTCTCTCGGGGGCTCATATAATCAATGTTGCCCTCAACCCCAGTCAACATTTGTATAATGTATATATTACTTCGTATATACGTCCGTAGAAGAAAGCAGAACTGAAGATTTTTTGATAATACCTTGGGACATTATAGTCATATTATGAATTATTATTTTCAGATTTTGCAGATTAGTATATATACGTCCATTGAAGAAAGCAAAACTGAAGATTTTTCTGATAATTCTTTGGGACATTATAATCATGAACTGAATTATTATTTTTAGATCTTGCTTCTGCACAATGTGATCTTCAAGCTGCAATGAACTGTTTGACTGGCTTTCAACAAGCACAGTCTGGTGGGTCGACCGATATGGCAGCAGTATGCTCGTAAGTCTTTAAATTTTCAGACAGAATGATTTTAATCACTTGAATTTGCATTAAAATTGATAGTATATACTATAACCAAAATGTTAGTTAACTCTGCACAGTTTAGATCTATCTGTATGATAACTCTGGACAATTTCAATTGTTTCAGCTGTTTTAGCATTTTGTATATGGTACAACAGTCTTCATTGCTCATATATTTGAAAAGTCATTTCATATTTTTTTTATATATATACACATTCTACTGTCTTTTCCCATTAAATTATGTGATTTTTAGATGCCTCTAAATGCAACCACCGAATCACTGCGTATGAATTCTCATGTAATTTACATAAGTAGTTCCGAAACATTGATTTCTACGTTATCGGTTTAAAATATATTTCAATCCTGTTGTTAAAACTTTATATTTTACAATTATTAAATACTAAAAATAATTATTGTTAAAAGCAAAATTTTAAGAGTTATTTTCATGGATTATATTTTCAGGCTCATCTTAACAGTCTATGTGATAACCAGTTTAAACCGGTTTTAGAGAACAGCTGTTCTTGCTGTTACTAATTTACTCCCTCCGTGATATGCAATTTATACCGATTTATGTAATAAAATAATTGATTTCATCAATAAGGGAATGTAAATATAATCATTGAATAATTTATTTTTGACGTCGTCGTGTCAATAACTACCGTCAGCTGAGCAGACAAATTATCATAACGCGCTAACGCGCGTTATTCAATTTGTCTGCTCACCTGACGACAGTTATTGACACGACGACATCAAAAATAAATCATTCAATGCTATAATAAAACACATTTACAGGAGTTTTCAAAAAGCTATGACTTGCCTTGCGCCTCTCAAGGAGAGCTGTAAATCGGATGCAACCTTTCAGATGAGCTTGGGCGCGCTTACTTCTGTGGAACCAATGTGTGCAGGTAATTCAAAGTTTCAATAGACATAAATTCATATGAGGAACAGGAAGAGGATAAAAAACCCGTTAATGTACAATAATAAAATTTCTTGATCATTTTCAAAACACTTGCCTACCATAAAATCAGCTGGTTTAGTGTAAACCATAGTTTATTATAGATACAACATACAACATGGATATGCAATAATACATAATCAAGCAAGTATTCGAAAACAAGTAAACACTTATACTTTATATAATTTACAAATTTTAAATTATTGATGTGCCCAGGTTGGACTGTCTTTGTAAGCACGTTTATGAAAAGTTAAAGGCTATACTAACAGTGTTTATGAAAAAGGCGTTATGGGAGAAAATAATTACAAGGTGAGTAAACTAACAGAAAGGATGTAGGATGTGTACTAACAGAAAGGATGTTAGATGTGTACTAACAGAAAGGATGTAGGATGTGTGATACATTGTTATGTTTGAAAGCGTTTTGATGCTGAAATAAATTTGTGTACTGCTTTAAAAATTGTTTCATTGTTTGCTGAAGAAAGACTTGTATCCCCGTGAAGTAAAATATTGACGTCAGTATAGAAAGGTTTATCAGCCAACATTTTTGCATTGGTATATAGGGGGCATTCGAGAAGGTAGTGTTCGTTTGTTTCAGGTTTACCGCATGTGTAGAGTGGATTGTTTTCTATATTGCAAGAGAAAAGGTGGTGTTTTAAAGTGCTGCATATAACACAGGTGCTTGAGGACAGGACCCAGGTTCCCCCACCCCATTCCCCGATTTAAACCCGGGGTAGTTGAATTTTTTTGATAGAAATTCCTTTGATGTCATGAACATAACATATAACATGTTTCATTTCAAATATCTAAAAATTAACGGGAAATAAACGATTAATGTAAAAGACCCCCCCCCCCCCCCCCCCCCCCCCCACTTGCACATAAAAAAGAGGAAAGGTATGCCACTCCGGTTTGTTTACTACATTACTACCCCTTTGTCAATTTGGGACTATAAAACATTTATCCGCTTTAAATATCCAACAAGAACAGGATGATATTATCGCACTAAATATATCTGTTCCTCATTATGCTTTTAAAATGAATGTACGTTCTTCTGTAAACCTACTATACCACGTCAAACGAGTTTTTCTAAGACAAGCTAGGTAACTGAGACAGAAGTCGGCATCTCTCAGTGTCGTAATATACACTCATAAAGGATAAAATTCGGGGTCCTGTCCTCAAGCACCTGTGGCATATAAGTCTAAGTCTGGCATGAAGAATCTGATCTCTGCGATGACCGAAGTAATAGTAATTAGGAATAATATTTTTGTTCTGCAATATACGCTTTAAGTTTGATAGGGAAGGATTTTGTTTCGTGGCAGAAGAGATATTATTCCAGAGTTTGGTAGTTGATGAAAGAAATGAGTTTTGGTAGTTCTTTGTGTTGCATTTGACCTGAGTGATTCTAGTAGGATAATAGTGAGTATCGCTACATTTCGGGGGAATTAGGCTGATGAGATAAGATGGTGCGAGACCGTGGACTGTTTTGTGATATTGCAAAATCGTATGGTTGCGACGCCTACTATGAGGGGTTTTCCATCTCATTTCTTTGTAAAGATCTTGGATGCTGCTTAACTTAGTTGCTCCTGTGATGATTCTGGCTGCTTCAATATTAATGTGTTCTACCTTTTATGCTAGTTCAGCTGTAGTACTATCCCAGATAACGTCGGCATACTCAAGAATTGATCGAATGTACGAAAAATAAAGAGTTTCTAATGATTTACGATTAAGCTCATACTTGTGTTTTCTTAAGATTTGTAGACGTGAGGAGGCTTTCTTAACTATAGCATCTACATGTATGTGCTGTGCCCAATGTCCGTTGTTTGAGAAGTTTAATCTAAGATGTTTATGCGTAGACACTTTCTGTATTTGATTTCCATTAAAGTATAAATTTGGATGTTGATTTCTGTGTTTTTGTTAGTAATGAGGAGAGACTCGGTTTTAGTTGGATTAAAGGTAACAACCCATTGTTTAGCCCATACATTGATTTTTCTAAGTCGCTGTTAAGAACATGTCCAGCTGATTTAGGGTCATCAACAATAATGTATAGCGTTGTGTCATCTGCAAACAGTCTAATAGAGGATTGGCTATCAGAAACGATGTCATTACTATATACGAGAAAAAGTAATGGCCCTAATATAGATCCTTGTGGTACACCAGATTTTATAAAACCCCCGTCAGACTTTTCCGAGATGAGAACTACTCGTTGTTTTCTGTTGTTCAAATAACTTTCAAACCATTTTAATAATGACCCAGACATTCCCGCGTTTGCAAGTTTGTACAGCAACACTGTCAAAAGCTTTGCTAATATCGCAAAATACAACTCTGATCTTTTTCGGAGTCGAGAGCTTTGCCTATGTCGTTAGTGATATCAACTGGTTTAATTTGAAATGAATTATGACATTGTTCTAAATAATATCAAAGGTGTTTTCTTTCCCCCAAAAGGTAAACAATTAGATATATATACAGGCTCTTATGATCAACATAATCTTTTTATGCTTTTGTTAATATCTTTTGTCTGAGTAATTTCAGATGACATCCTTAAGTAGTTGTCATTAGAGACTGAATCTACTTGAATACAAATATTAACATTGATAGTTTGTATTTACATCTTTTTTTCTTACCTCTTTATAACTTAGGAAGAATAGTCATTTTGATATGTTCAAAGTGACTTTTTAGAATTCATTAGGGCTCAATAACATGATTGTATTGAAAAGCGCTCAGTAAAGAAACGGTATATATTTTGTTTTTAATTTTAGAGTTAGAGGGAAAATCCCAGCCATCATCTAAATTCATATTTAAATGATTTGTTGTTTTTTTTTTACTACAGGTGGTGATCAATGTACCTCAGGTTTTCAGAGATGCTACGTGGATGCTGGAATTGACACAACAGGAGGCAGTAATTCTGAGCCAACCTGGTATTTTGATGATTTATGGTAGATTGATAAGAAAAAGACACTCAGGATTGGTCTAAACATTTTATGGATAATGTTATTAAAACATTTTCACGAGCAGCTTGAACCAATGCAACTTTTATTAGCCAATTATACTCAACTGTTGAGCAATGTCACCTAAGCTGAAGTGAGCTTTTCTGATCACTTTTTTGTTTAGCATATGTCTGTCTGCCTGTCTGTCTGATCATCCATTTTTTAACTTTTCACTTTTTAGCTCACCTGAACCAAAGGTTCAAGTGAGCTTTTCTGATCACCTGTTGTCCGTCGTCCGTCCGTCTGTCTGTCCGTCTGTAAACTTTTCACATTTTTTACTTCTTCTCTAAAACCATTAGGCCATTAATTTAACCAAACTTAATACAAAGCATCCTTATGGGTAGGGGAATCTTAAAATCTTGAAATATGGAGACAACCTTTTTTAAAAGGGAGATAATTGCGAAACAGTGAAAATAGGGTGCACGTCATTAAAAATCTTCTTCTCAAGAACCACTGCACCAGAAATGCCAATACTAACACCAAAGCCTGTATATATAAAGAAGATTTAAAATTTTTAAAAATGTGACCCCCGGACTAAAACTGGGGACCCAAGAGGGGATAGAAGTTTAACATAAAAATCTATTGTTTAAAAATCTTCTTCTCAAGAACTAGAATGCTACAATTTTTGAGATTACATGTACTATGCAATCATCCTCAGATAATGTATATCCTTCATTGTTAAAAATCGTGACCCCAGACTCAAACTTGTGCCCCAAGAAGGGTTTTAAGTTTAACATAGAAATATAATGGGGAAATGCTTAAAAATATTCTTCCCAAGAACTACAATGCTACAATTTGTGAGATTACTATGCAAGCATCCTCAAATAATGTAGATTCTAAATTGTTAGAATAGTGACCCCCCCAGACTAATACTAGGGCCCCAAGATGGGTTCAATGTTTAACATAGAAATAATAAGGAAAATGTTTAAATATCTTCTTCTCAAGAACTAGAATACATGTACTACAATTTGTGATATAATTATGCAAGCATCCTTATATAATGTAGATTCTAAATTGTTAAAATTGTGATCCCTGCACTAACACTGGGGCCCCAGAGAGGGGTTCAAAATTTTAACATACCATGAGAAATATAGGGATAATGTTTAAAAATCTTCTTCTTAAGAACTAGAATACTACAATTTGTGATATAATTATGCAAGCACCATTATATAATGTAGATTCTAAATTGTTAAAATTGTGATCATTGCACTAACGCTGGGGCCCCAGAGAGGGGTTCAAAATTTTAACATACCATGAAAAATATAGGGATAATGTTTAAAAATCTTCTTCTCAAGAACTACAATGCTACAATTTTTTAGATTAAAATGCAGTCATCCTCAAATAATGTAGATTCTGAATTGTTGAAATTGTTAACCCGGGATTATTACTTGGGGCCTCAAGAGGGACTCAAAGTTTTACATTGAAATATTTATTGAAAATGTTTAAAAATCAAATTCTCATGAACTACAATACTACAATTAGTAAGCTAGCATTCTGAGAAGGGGTAGATTCTAAATTGTTTCAATTGTTGGACCCCAAGAGGGATACAATGTTTAACTTTGAAATATATTGAGAAATTATTTAAAAACTAAAATAAAACTATAGATGATATCCCTCACAAGCGCGGGAATTCACACTTTATACATTCATATGATACAATGCTTTATGTATGTGGCCTTTATATGTTTTTTATGCAGCTTTCTGGAAAAAAAATACAAACTTTTTTATTTTATTCCAAACCAGGGAGTGGGTGTATAATGCGTCGTAGCTCTTCTCTTAATTTTGCTCTTTAGTGAAAAATCTTGCTTTAACTTTTATCACTGTGCTTAATAAGAATGTCAGATAAAAGACTGCCCCCCCCCCCCCCCCCCCCCCCCCCCCCCCCCCCCCCAGCTCCAATAATGTAGCCCTCTCCTGATTTTTGTTTGTTTGTTTTTTTTGGGAGAGGTCTACAACTCCATAGGATCTCCGTAATGGTGCAAGTGCGGGAGTGATTAATATGTGCCAGTGATTAACTCCCGCAACGATTTCGGCTCAGATGGTATATAAATGACAATAACATTTGCATTTCTTACCTGAACTCAAACATTGTAGCTGTGTAAGGCAAAAATCAATCCAAAAATATCAAGTATAGTCCATATATCGGTTATTTTGGGTGTATGTCAACAACGCAAGTTGAATTTGTCCGCCATGTTTACTAACCTTGATCGGTTTTATTTTGGGACAGCCAATGTGAATTCAGGAGCGGATCTTGAACTGAATATAGGAATTCCCATATTTTATACATAATTAACGCGGTATATATGAATTTTCCATTAAATACCATTTCCTTAAATGATGTTTTAGTGATAGAACGAGGTAAGATCGCTTATTAACACTGACATTCACGTTATCAAACCCATCAAAACTCCAAGCGTAAATCCCATAAAATCACGCAAGAACTGTCATGGCTGCTGAAAAAGACGACTGGTAAACACGCTGATGTGTTTTATCTGGCTTTGATTTATATTCGGTTAGTTTGTTCAATCTGAATTAAAAAATCATTTTATCTAAAGGAAGTCAAATAAAAAAACGATCTTTTTAGACCGAAGTCAGCTGAATTAGAAAATTAATTTTGCACCATTCGGAGATCCTATGGAATTGTAGCCCTCTCCAGTAAAGATAAAAAATCGGTGAGGGCTACATTATTGCAGCTACTCCCCCCCCCCCCCCCCCCCATTCAACTTCCCTGTTTTATGCCTTCATCATTTATTCATACTGACGTAGAATTGTTAACACAATCTGTTCATGGGTCGCAATTCAATGTTAAGGTTTACTTCCAATCTGTAGTGTTATGAAATAAACACTAGTATATACATACTTTTTAAACCAAAGTCATATCCAAAGTAACTGCCCGATATTTAACTCGCCGTACACTTTTCGCCAAGACGTTAATTGGTCAAACCGCTTTCCTGGTTTCCCCGTTCTGGAAAGTTCTATCCATCAAAACTAAAATCATGCATTCAAGAAACAGAATGGCTGTTTTATTTTATTTCGGCCTGCATTATCGAAAATGACGGTCGGTTTTTAATTTATTTCTCAATTTACTTATCAGGTAAAATTCAATTATAGCTTACGGACATCAAATCACAGGTGTTAAAATAATAAAGGTGTAAGCAGTTACTCTGGTGCAGCAATTTCGTAGTTTGTTGGTAAAATGTCTTCATTTATAAGTATAAATGATACAATGAACTGTTGTTCAGGTGAGCGATGTGGCCCATGGGCCTCTTGTTTGACATTGGGCTAATTAAAAAAAAAACTTGGCACGTAGTATCCATAGGTGACGTAAATTTAAGTTTGATAAAGTGAGGGAAGATAAGGGAGATAATGAGAATCATTAAACTTTTTAAGACTTTAAACATCCCCTCAAAAACTATTTAACCAAACAAACTCAAAGTTGTATTGGCACATCCCCAGGTAATGTAAATTAAGATAATGACCCCCAAAATTAGGATGGCCCACAATGGCAGGGGATTTTTACATTTAGTAAATAGAATATTATCTTTAAACATTTTCTTTTCAAGAATCATTTGGCCAGCACAGCTGAAATTTAATTGGATGGAAGCGTCCCTGGACAATGTAGATTCAAATTATGATCCCCAGGGGTAGTTTAGGGTTACCATGGAGAATAAATAAAGAAAAGTCTTTTAAAATGTTTTTCTTCAATGTTTAATATAAAAATGTGAAAAGTTTAGAGATGGATGATCTAATGAACAGATAGACAGAAATTCATTCTATTTTTTTTTATTTTTTTCCCTTATTTTCTTTCTTTATTTTTTTAAACCCACATGCTGTGCTGAATGTTTTGAAATGTTGACGTAAAATTAGATTAATTAAAATAAAACCTGGATTGTTTTTCAGTGATAAGGTAAAAATGGTTCAGACGTGTTTAATGAGCCTAAGTACTGTGTGTGAGGGGAACTTTGCGTATGACCAGGGCAAGACCAGTCTCCAGGATGTGGTATCAAAATGTAAAGGTAAATAACTACAGGGAACTCGGCAAAATTTATCAATTACAAATAGAAAATATGGTTAAATAGAAATGGAAGTGATATTCGTTGTTATAGCGCACTGGTAGAATAGACTGAAGTAGTCTAAAACTTCCAATTCAAAATAAGCTTATAACGTGCTAATTTCTTAGAGTCTTTTCCCAGAAACAAATGGATCTTGATTTGTGTTACGATGCATGCAAATTGAATTTTAGGGTATTCATACATGCATAATCCACATTCTTGAATAAAACGGGTAAGATATCATAAGAATAGGGGGTCGTATGCATAAAAAGCATATGCTAAAGCATATTTTTAAGTACAGAATTTGTACTTAGCAGATTGAGATTTGACTTAGGATATTGCTTAGTATGTTGCATAAAACCTCTCAACTCTTAGGCATATACTTAGCGTGTGCTTAAATCTAAGCATGGATCCTGCCTGTCTTAAGTATATGCATAAATCTAAGCATGGATCCTGCCTGTCTTAAGTATATGCTTAAATCTAAGCATGGATCCTGCCTGTCTTAAGTATATGCTTAAATCTAAGCATGGATCCTGCCTGTCTTAAGTATATGCTTAAATCTAAGCATGGATCCTGCCTGTCTTAAGTATTGAAGCATGTTGCTTAAGTGTATGATAGCTGGGAGGCTGTGCAACAAATCATAAATAAATTAGAAAGTTAATGCTGCTAAACGCTCTGTATGTACCTTTTTATTGAGCAGACAATTTAAGAATGTTATATAAGCCTGTGTATCTCAAAATAGTCTGAAAGTTAATGTTTTCTAACGTCATTTTAACGTAGTTTTTTACGTAACAAACAGATGTAATTTTAGTTTTGTGTCATGTGCATTTATTCAGTGCGTGCATGAAAGTATTTTTTTATGTAGTCAACCCCACCCGTTTTAAATGCGTCATTTTTTCATCTATATCATATTAAAATTACCAGTTCATAGGTTATGAGATTAAACTGCATGGGTATATCAAAACATTGTGTCATCTTAATTTTTTTTTTAAATTTGAAATATTTGAAAGCTATTTTTTTTATGAATTATTCCTTGATAAATTGTAACAAGTTATATTTTTTTTCTCTGAAAAACAAACAAAATTAAGGTTATTTGTAAACTATAATAGCGATAGATGTAATCTCTTTCAGAGACCTCTATATGCTGTGTAATCAATAATTATATTGTATCATATACTGAATATTTGTTTAGAGAAAGGGCTATCTAAGTTTCAGAACTGGGCAATTGTTACATGTAATTTGTATAATAAAAATATGTTCAAATGAAAAGATTTTTGCTGTACTAGTATTCACAATTTCTTTATACTTTTTAAAAATTCATTCCTATACATTTGAACTCACCTTCGATACATATGATGATACATGACGGTACTGTATACATACCGGTGAGCGGTACTGTATACATAACGGTGAGCAGTACTGTACTGTAGATCCTAATTAAATGCAGTACTGTACTGTAGATCCTAATTAAATGCATATAAATACATTTATTTCACAAATGTGCTTGCTTTGATAAGCTTGCTATGGCGGTATGTATTGAATGCAATAAATTATGTTTAGCGTGTAACGCTAATCTTGCCGCAGGGCGCGCTCTGAAAAACCAATGACCGTGAACTTTGTCTGACTCTGACAAAGAGAGACAACCGCTGTTCACCCTTAAAAAAATCAAGCAATTATTTCTGACATTAAGAACAAGCATAGTGGTTTCTTGAGCTATGAAACTAAATTGGGAAGAGAGCTGTTTGTAAGAAAGGACGAGCAAGTCGTAGAACAGGATGATTCAATGGTTTCAGATCCTCAGTAATGTTCGATAACTCTTAAACGTTTCGGAATTATCGTGCAGTAATGCACTGAGGACAACACTACATGCGAGGATCCAGAACATTTTCACAGGCGGGGGTCCAATTTGCGGCCCGGGGGGGGGGGGGGGGGGTCGTTGGTGGTTAGCTTTAATTCTGTTGAGCTAAAAAATTACGGCGATCTGTTTTCAAATCATTTCTTGAATTTTGGTTTGTTTCTTCATATAACAAAACAAATGTCGCGTCGGGCAATATTTCGTCTCTCGGGGGCTCATATAATCAATGTTGCCCTCAACCCCAGTCAACATTTGTATAATGTATATATTACTTCGTATATACGTCCGTAGAAGAAAGCAGAACTGAAGATTTTTTGATAATACCTTGGGACATTATAGTCATATTATGAATTATTATTTTCAGATTTTGCAGATTAGTATATATACGTCCATTGAAGAAAGCAAAACTGAAGATTTTTCTGATAATTCTTTGGGACATTATAATCATGAACTGAATTATTATTTTTAGATCTTGCTTCTGCACAATGTGATCTTCAAGCTGCAATGAACTGTTTGACTGGCTTTCAACAAGCACAGTCTGGTGGGTCGACCGATATGGCAGCAGTATGCTCGTAAGTCTTTAAATTTTCAGACAGAATGATTTTAATCACTTGAATTTGCATTAAAATTGATAGTATATACTATAACCAAAATGTTAGTTAACTCTGCACAGTTTAGATCTATCTGTATGATAACTCTGGACAATTTCAATTGTTTCAGCTGTTTTAGCATTTTGTATATGGTACAACAGTCTTCATTGCTCATATATTTGAAAAGTCATTTCATATTTTTTTTATATATATACACATTCTACTGTCTTTTCCCATTAAATTATGTGATTTTTAGATGCCTCTAAATGCAACCACCGAATCACTGCGTATGAATTCTCATGTAATTTACATAAGTAGTTCCGAAACATTGATTTCTACGTTATCGGTTTAAAATATATTTCAATCCTGTTGTTAAAACTTTATATTTTACAATTATTAAATACTAAAAATAATTATTGTTAAAAGCAAAATTTTAAGAGTTATTTTCATGGATTATATTTTCAGGCTCATCTTAACAGTCTATGTGATAACCAGTTTAAACCGGTTTTAGAGAACAGCTGTTCTTGCTGTTACTAATTTACTCCCTCCGTGATATGCAATTTATACCGATTTATGTAATAAAATAATTGATTTCATCAATAAGGGAATGTAAATATAATCATTGAATAATTTATTTTTGACGTCGTCGTGTCAATAACTACCGTCAGCTGAGCAGACAAATTATCATAACGCGCTAACGCGCGTTATTCAATTTGTCTGCTCACCTGACGACAGTTATTGACACGACGACATCAAAAATAAATCATTCAATGCTATAATAAAACACATTTACAGGAGTTTTCAAAAAGCTATGACTTGCCTTGCGCCTCTCAAGGAGAGCTGTAAATCGGATGCAACCTTTCAGATGAGCTTGGGCGCGCTTACTTCTGTGGAACCAATGTGTGCAGGTAATTCAAAGTTTCAATAGACATAAATTCATATGAGGATCTCATATGTGTATCTCAAAATAGTCTGAAAGTTAATGTTTTCTAACGTCATTTTAACGTAGTTTTTTACGTAACAAACAGATGTAATTTTAGTTTTGTGTCATGTGCATTTATTCAGTGCGTGCATGAAAGTATTTTTTTATGTAGTCAACCCCACCCGTTTTAAATGCGTCATTTTTTCATCTATATCATATTAAAATTACCAGTTCATAGGTTATGAGATTAAACTGCATGGGTATATCAAAACATTGTGTCATCTTAATTTTTTTTTTAAATTTGAAATATTTGAAAGCTATTTTTTTTATGAATTATTCCTTGATAAATTGTAACAAGTTATATTTTTTTTCTCTGAAAAACAAACAAAATTAAGGTTATTTGTAAACTATAATAGCGATAGATGTAATCTCTTTCAGAGACCTCTATATGCTGTGTAATCAATAATTATATTGTATCATATACTGAATATTTGTTTAGAGAAAGGGCTATCTAAGTTTCAGAACTGGGCAATTGTTACATGTAATTTGTATAATAAAAATATGTTCAAATGAAAAGATTTTTGCTGTACTAGTATTCACAATTTCTTTATACTTTTTAAAAATTCATTCCTATACATTTGAACTCACCTTCGATACATATGATGATACATGACGGTACTGTATACATACCGGTGAGCGGTACTGTATACATACCGGTGAGCAGTACTGTACTGTAGATCCTAATTAAATGCGGGAAATCAATATCCGCACAGAATTGCGACAAGCACGTCTCGCGGGTTTTAAAATTTTGCCCTATTTTTGGACAGAAACTATGATAAAATTCAACGTTCGCGATTTGAATAGCAGAATTAAGTACTTCCTTAAAATAGGAATCTACAATAATTATTGATTAATCTAATGTAAATTTAAGGAAAAAAGATATGTAAAAGTTTGAGAACCTTTATTATTTTATTCACACATATCATTTTTGCATTTTAACAATTTGCAAATATGCTTCCTTATATGAGCCTATATAAAATAACGTTTTTCCCCATTTTGAATATGGTACACCTGCCTTCTTTTGCTCATGAATTTGAAAACCACTACACGTCTTGGCAGAATACATGCACTGTTATTTTTTTTAATACATGTAGTTTCTTTATATTTTTTATGATAATTACGGCAGTTAATAGCAAAGAAACCTCTCACAAAATCCCAGCCATCATTTAAATTTATGTGAAAATGATTGTTTTTTTAGGTACAGTTGATGCCGGATGTAATTTAGGCTTACAGAAATGCTACGTGGATGCTGGAATTGACACAACAGGAGGCAGTAATACTGAGCTAACTTGGTATTTGATGATGTATAATAAATTAATAAGAATAAGCTTAAAAGCACTCAGGATTGGTCTAAACATTTTATGGATAATGTCATAAAAACATTTTCACGAGCAGCTTGAACCAATGCATATTTTATTAGCCAATTATACTCAGCTGTTGAGCAATGTTACATTTATGTGATTTGAACTGAAGTGAGCTCTTCTGATCACTTTTTGCTTAGCATATGTCCGTCTGCCTGTCTGTCTTGCTGTTTGTCTGTCTGTCTGTCCATCCATTTTTAAGTTTTTCACCTTTTTGACTTCTTCTCCAGAACCTTTTGGCTAATTTTAAACAAACTTGGCATATAGTATCCTTAGGTGACATAAATTTAATTTTGATAAAGTTAAGGGGAGATAAGGGGGATAATGAGAATTTAACTTTTTAGGACTTTAAACATTTTCTCAAAAACTATATGGCCACACAAACTAAAAGCTGTATGGAAGCATCCACAGGTAATGTAAATTAAAATAATGATCTACTGAATTAGGATGGCCCTCATTGGCGGGAGATTTTTACATTTAATAAATTAAATATGATCTTTAACCATTTTCTTTTAGAGAATCATTTGGCCAGAATAGCTGAAACTTACTTGGCTGTCCCTAGACGGTGAAGATTAAATTATGATAGGGGAAGATTGGGGTTACAATGGATGGTTTAAAACTTTACACGAGAATAGATATAAAAAAAAAACTTTGTAAATATTTTTTTGGAATGTTTAATATGTGAAAAATTTACCGATTGATGATCGAATGGAGAGAATGGACAGGAATTCCCTCTAATTTTTATTTTTTATTTTTTTTCTTTATTTTGGTTTTATTTATTTTTTTAAACAAACATGCAGTGTTGGATGTTTTGATATGCTGAAGTAAAATTAGATTGATTGAGACAAAACCTGGATTGTTTTTCAGTGAGGACGCCAAGACTGTTCAGACGTGTTTAATGAGCCTAAGTACTGTGTGTGAGGGGAACTCTGTATATAATATGTCCAAGACCGGTGCTCAGGATGTAGTAGCTAAATGTACAGGTAAATAACTACAAGGGACTTAGCAAAAGAACTATATGCGATAAGGTCTAATTTCTGCCCCCGTGTTTTATAAATTTGAAAAAACATTATATCATAAAGAAATTTTGATAAAATATAAAACTGAATATGCTTGTTACAGAAATCTAAAAGTTTTTCAACATCGATCATTCCTAGTGCTTCTATGACGTCACGAAAATTGGCCATTTCCCGCATTTTCTCAAAAGCATGAAAATTTCATCTGTTTTTCTTCATATTCAAGAGTAGGAGGTATAGAGCGCAATGTTGCTCCAAAACCATTTTAACATATATCATTGTTCATATTATTTTGCATATCATATTAAAAAATGGTGTTGGAGCAAGCATGCGCTCGATGTTTCCTTTTCAAAAAACTGATTGGAAATCCTCCATTTTTGGCTAAAATACGTACTTTTTGTGAAATTAGCTTATCATAAACATATCATATTTCTATTATGACTTCGATTAGACAATTTCTCTTTATAAACATGAACTAGATATATATTAACCTATCTTTTAGCAAATTTCTAAAGCTCTATTCATAACTTTGAATTTTGGGGCATTAAAACGCTTTATCCCGCACATAGTTCTTTAACAGTTACAAATAGAAAAATATTGCTAAATAGAAGTGGAAGTGATATTCGTTGTTATAGCGCACTGGTAGAGCAGACAGAAGTAGTCTCAAATTTCCAATTCAAAATTATGTTACAATTTGCTAATACCTGAGAGTCTCTACCCAGAAAGGAATTGCTCTTGATTTGAGTTTTATGATGCATGCAAATTGAATTCACGCATGTCTCACAGTCAAAAGGTTAAGATATCATAAGAATAGGGGTCATATGCATAAAAATTCTTAACAGCATATTCTTAAGGACAGAATTGTACATAATAGATTTAAATTTAACATATTGCTTAGTAAGGGGGTCAATAAAAAATATGAAGACTTTTTCCATAACTATTTTACTTAATGTCATATTATTACAAATTTTGGTAGACATAATTTAGCAATAGTTTTAAATATTTTAAAGTCAAAAAATTATATATATTCCTTTATTTCTAAGAATAATTTAAAAGTCAATCCTGTGAAAGTGAGGTGATGGCGCACGGTCAAAAATTATTTTATGTCAATGATAAATCATATAATGTCGAAAGTAATTATTTCTATAAATTGGGCTTAAAACCAAATAATATTGAAACCTCAAATTAAGTAATGTCATGATAATCTATGTACCAAATATATTGTTTTGTTGAACAGTAATCATTTACTAAAGTCAGATAGTCCTCTTTAAATTCGATCAAAAACGTTGACGTCGCTGGACGTCACGGCGTAACGAGAAGTACACACATTATGAATTTAGTTCGGAAAAAGCCGAAAAAAACTGTGAAAATGATCAAAGGTGCAAATATGTCAAAAATTATTTGCACATTTGTGTTAAACTGTAATACATCTTGTGGATGTGGTGGTAAATGTATTTTGGACATGAAACAACCCCAAAATAAAATATTTCTAAACATTTGGTCAAAAGAATAAGTAACGTTATCTTACGTTCAGGGTTTTCCTTACTGTAAAAGAAAAGACATACGGTAAAAAATGAAAACTGCGGTCAACTAATGTATGATTCTCGAACAAATGTGAGCAAATAAGATGTCAAATGGTGTAGTGCATTTTAAATTGAAAGGTGAAAGGCACAAGAGACTAAGGGTGATATAAAGATTGGGTATATCTATAAACTGTTCGTGCGTCATCTTGACGTCATGTTTGGGACGTTACCGTGCTCCGTGGTGACAGAACATGTTGTTTTTAAAATCGGGTAACAAAAATGCCATTTCATCAAATGTCACATGATTTAATCACGTGAACAACCATGTTCTTATCTCAGTGAACACTCTAACTTACAGTTGTTTTTCTGCCGTCAAGCATTGGCTCGTTAGGCCTATAGCTATCATGCTCTATTTCACTTCCCATAGCAGGCTCTACACATTTTTGACCTTTTGTTAACCCGTGTATTCGTCAAACAAAATACCATCAAGATTGTACAAATAAGGGGACTACAGATGATTTAAAATCTTATTTTCCTGAGGTAAACAATCAGTATACATGGAAGTCTTCTCTTTTTTCAAACCACGATCACTGTGGTGAAGAAGGAATAACATTGGATACTAAGAGGTGATCATATAAAAATATAGGAGATATCTTTTCAAACCTTTAGAAGAAAATGAGGTATCAGTTGTAATAATAAATCTTGAGAATATCAGTTTGTGCATAAAAAGTTTTAATTGACATGGAAGAAAGCTTTTACTAAGTTTTCAAATATTTTATCCATCAAACTCATGAAAATAATATAATGATAGGATTTAATACAAATGTACCAAAATAGGTTTCCTCAGCAAATTAGGTAAATTAAATACTACAGCAAGCTGTAGCAAGAATTATGATTTTTGCTAGTTGTTATGTTGTACCACATGAAAAATCATATTAATATCTGTGTGACTTTACTTAAGGTCAAGATATAGTAAATTAAAGGTGCCTACAGGAATTGAGTGTACCTAGGCTTTCATACCTAATGAAATATGAAAGAAACCAGTAACAACTCTCTGAGTTTTTTTTCTCCATTTTTGACTTATGAACTATATCTAGAATGCCTACAGATTCTCCAAAAATGACTTAAACAAGCTTTTGACCTTCTCTTTAAAATGATTTCAAATTGAATATAGTATCGGGATTACTTTTCCAATGATTTGATATAGAATGTCAAAAAATTGTTTTATTATCTACATAATTTCTTTAAGGCCGTAAACTACGGGAAAAAGACTTTTCTAATCAATTATGACGTCATAATGGTTCTAGCACCAAAAAGACAGTATGGAATCATTTACTAGATCTTGGTCTTATATCATATATTTTGATCGACCAAAAGTAGCTAGTGTGTGGGTCCACTTAGACATTCCCTGGGTAAAGAGGTAAAGGATGTAACCTATAAGCCTTTTTTTTTTAAGGTCACATGAGTCATTCAGGTGATCTATTGCATCCGTCGTCGTGCATCGTGTGTTTATAATTGATCATATTCAACTTCTTCTTGAAAATTACACAGTTTATTCGTTTTTAAATTTGGCATGATGCATCTTTGGAGTAAGGGGAACATAAATTGTAAATGTCATGACTCTTGGCCCACAATGACTATAGAAACAGGGTCAACAATGGTCAAAATTTGACCATTTTTCAAAACTCTTCTTCTCAGTCTACTCCTCCATATCTGAAAACAAAACCGAATTCATAGTTATGTAGACAAGGAAGCCCTCTACTAAGATTGTAACTTTTATGTCCCTCGAAGTAGAAATTTCGACTTTATAGCGGGTATAAAATGGTCATATAGTGTTAATGCATAAATTATTTAAAAATCTTCATAACTTTTGCTGACACTAAATCACTAAATAAAACTGACTCTCTCTCTCTCTCTCTCTCTCTCTCTCTCTCTATATATATAATAATAAGCACAGACATTACAATAACTCTCAGATTGACATATACCTGCCCATAGGTCTTACCTAGATGGCCGAGTGTTTAGCGCGGTGGCCGCTCATTGCAAGGAAAATGGATTCCACGACCATATAGCCTTGTACCAAAATCGTAAATTTCATGTCCCCACCTTCTGAATTTAGGGTGGGGCAAAAATTGTCAAATAGTGTAAATATATACTTATAAATATCAATAAACTTCGAAATGCCTACATCATCGATATTTCAATACGTGTGAGATGATGTCTGTTAATTATGATTGAAATTTACCTCCTCAGAAAAAAAATTGTGAAATAAATTAAAAACCTTCTTTCATTTTCGATAAAATACCCCAAAATAGCAAAAAAGGAGGGCGGTGGACACGCTTTTTTGGATAGAATTCAGTTGGAGTTTGTATCAAGATATATACTTGCAATGATAACGAGATGTGGCAACTAATTACCAACACGGCGGAAAGTGTAGGGAGAATTCATAATGCATTGGATAGATACCTTGAATCGGATAACTTTGGTATGAAATATACAAATAAATGTGCATGCATATTAATTGATTGATTACAGTTAACAGATTGAAAACTAGATTAGAAGTAAGGAAGATTTATTTCAAATGTTCTACTAATGTTGATCTATAATTGTAATTGTTTTATAAAGATTTATAAAAATTTTAAATGATTTAGAATAAGGATCAGTTCTATTTATTATGCATGTATATAGAATTAATACATGTAATAACTCTAAATTAACGTTGATACATAGTCATGTAAACCATTAAGATGGTATGGGACACTTAATACCAAAATAGATGAAAGTACGTCATATTCTAAATATTATAACCACCGGCCATTTTAGAATATAATCAAAGGACTGAAAGTACCGAAAAGCGCTAACCTAGCTTGGTTCTAAAGGAAAATTGTTTTATGCAAGCTTAGTTAGAATTGATACTTTTTCAAATTTTGGCATATGTTTAATTTAAATCATTTGAAAGTATCCAACGCCAGAAGGGTCAAAATGTCGTTGAAGTTGTACTAATCCATATTTATCCTTATTCAATTTATTTTTGATGAAGAAAATTTGGTCGAAATTACTATATATATTATGATTAATCATATACACTAAAGTTAATGTAAATTAAAGCTGAAAACGACTTGTTAATAGACACTTGCCTGAAACATGGTATATAAAAGCCTTAGATTTTGTTTCACTTGATTTCACACCTGGACCTTGTGTGCGACGTGTTAAGGTTCTCCGACCATCAACCTCAAAGTATTTTCTTTTTATCATAGAAATGTTATTTTTCCTTCAAACTTTATAAATAAAATGAAATAAGAAGAAATATATAGATGGTATCCATGCCTTTTACAAAGTTATTGCAAATGTGCCCACGATTGATATAATGAGATCAAATTAAAAAGTTGTATCTGTACATTGGTGGCTCGAACCCCTTTAACATTATGTACATGTAATAGAACTCCGTGGAACCACTAAGCAAAGCACTTAGTTTAATTACTGATCGTAATGTTAACACTAGAAGACTAATTAAATTTGTCTATATATAAGGCAGATTTATGGTACGAATAAAAAAAAAAATCCGGATAATTTAGTGTTATCGAACATGGTTGAGGATCGGAGATCGTTAAGTACATTTGTTTATCTAAAGTATGCACTTTTATATAGTTGTTATACGTGAAAAAATGACAATAACAGACCGTCAACCATCTCAAAAATCCATAAAACGAAATACAAATTCAAAGCAGAGCAACACAGACCTCCAAAAAGATAGAGGTAGGATCAGGTGCCTAGGAGGAGTGAGCATCCTCTGCTGACCGGTCACACCTGCCGTGTGCTCTTTGTCGTAATATGGAAAAACGGAAAAGTCCGTAGACAATTAGGTGATAAAATATGGTCTAACAATTAGTATGAAAAACGTCAGTCAGCATGCGACCCAGTGCAATTTCTTATAAATGTATTGCATTGACCATTATAATTGATGTTCAAGAACTATGGCTATTTATAAGTCGTCTTCAGGACTTTAAGATGGACAAACACATCATCATAAAATTGCTGACCTCTGATCGAAACGCCATTTAGTTTTGTAAAAAAGGAGTTAAACGACGGTAACATGCAATTAACCCCGTAGCCGAGTTGTTAGAATGTCTGACATATGATCCGTACATCCCGAGTTCGAATCCCGCTGGCTTTGTTGTTTCGTACTGAATTAAATTATTTGATATTCATTTTTTACCCCCAAATTGCATTTTTTCCCCCTTATTTGACATATGTACAGTTTATTTATCATGATATCTTTCATATTCTTTTAATTTACTGCCAATTTGAGTGACTTTGACATATGTACAGTTTATTTATCATGATATCTTTCATATTCTATTAATTTACTGCCAATTAGAGTGACTTTTTCCAGGTGTGTTATTTCACTTTAAATAACACTACTCTATTTTGTTTGTTATGCGGGTACTAGCGCTGTTAAGGGTTATTTTACAGTATTGCTAAATGGCTACTTAGCATAGCTAAACTCTCAACAAGAACATTTTGTTAAATCTAACAGTTCTTAAAACCATATGTCATAAAAATTACCAACAGTGTGGTAAAAATTGCAATTAATGATAAAAAACACAAAATGAGAAAAGGTTACGTTTACAAGCTATTGCTTGGCACTGTTCAACGTAATTCGCAGTAAAAATATTACACAACTACAAATTAGCAAAAAAAAAATATGTAAATGTCACATTCGATTTTTAAAAAAATATTCCATAATAGTGTTTGACATTTTCTTGCAAAGAATCGATTTGATTTTTCTACATTGAAGCTTCTGTATACGCACTATATATCATCATCACTGCATAGCAGCCCCTGCAATGGTTTACGTAAGCCCCGCACATTAGATTCACAATAGCCCGTACATTAGATCATTAGATTCACAATAGCCCGTACATTAGATTCACAATAGCCCGTGCAATTATGATCGTAAACCCTTAAAACTGGTTCCCTAACCAGTTTTAAAGATGTATATTTCTACTCATAAGGGGGGGGGGGGTATTCGATGCACCGGAAGTAGAAGTCTAACGACAATCAAGCGCTTTAGTATGCTTAGGCTTTAAAAATATACAAATTATTCGATGATAAATTGCATTTTGGAAATCCCAAAAAGGTCAAAAAAGAAAAAGCCCAGCAGGTGTGAAACACACCCCTAACTGACCAGGAGCTGATGAGTTGACAGTGTTTGTATTGATGATGGGATAAAATCTTGTCTCATGATCAATACAAACACTGAACACTTAATTTACATAAACAGCACTTGAAGAAGTATCTGTCTTTTTCTTATATTTTTAGAAACTTATCTATCTTACAATCTTGATGTTTTTTGTAAGTAATCAGCCATTGAAATAAAGATTTCTTTTTATCAGTGGATTTTGTTTTTCATAGCTTGTAACATTATAAAGGAATGCAACTTCGAATATACTTTTCCAAACGGTATCCCAAGCAAACCGGAATTTGAGACAGGATGTAGGTGAGTTTTGTATTGGCAATAGTTATATATAGTTCATTATTTTAGAACTCTGATTTAAACGTTTAAATCATGTTTGAAGCAAATATTGTGTAAATAATTAATTTAATGAAAATACATGTTTTGGACAGTGCTATAGAATGCATGGAAGCAAAATACAAACAGTGTTCTACTGATAAAGCAAAGGAAAGTTTAATCAAACAAATGAAAGCCTTCTGTATGGATGCCAACTTAAAGAATGGTGAGTCTATCGATTTTTCATTTATTTGTGTTAAATGTTAATGAAATTCTTACAACGGCAATCTTTTGCATTTTATCTGAACTTTTCATTTACGACGTTTGCAAAAATGAAAAGTCAGAAAAAAAATATTGTGTTTAATATTTATGCAAATCAAATTACGGGACTTAAAAAGCCAAGTAAACACATTTTTCCAGGACTGGAGACCTACAAAGATTGTCTGGCTAAGTCAACCATTAACAAGGATTGTATGGAGCATATGACACCAAAAAATGATACAGAGGGTAACGAAACTGAGGCTGAGGAGTGTATGTAAGTCTATACTGTTGTCTCTATTGGTAAGCATGATGGACAGGTCACCACATAAGACCGGCCAAGAATTCTTACAGATTTATTCTCAGAAACTTAAATATTGTATTTAAGATTTGTTTTACATATAAATTCTCAGAAACCTGTAATAGAAAAAAAATAATTCTTTCAGATGAGATTTATTCTCAGAAACCTGCATTAGAAATATAAAAGATAAAAATTGTTGCAATTTTATTGAATTGGTGGGATTTGGATCAGTACTTTCAATTCCATTCAACGTATTCATAATCATGGTAACATTAATAAATAATGTCTATTGATATTACGTTGGGATATTTATGCTGTGCAATTTTGTTAAGATAAAAAAAGGTTTTTATAATATTAATATTTAATTAAAATGTTCTTTTTTTAAATTAAGGATGATGGATGGTCAAGAAATTAACCACAAGATCTTTCTTGAACTTTTGAAAATGATATTTTTGGCCATGACCTATTATTAAGTAGAGAACAATTCCATATACTCCAGGTTTTAAAATTTGAACGTTTCTCTTTATCTTTATACATAATTCTTTATCTAAAGGAGATAAAAATAACCAAAAATGTCATCGACCTTCTTCCCTTCTCAATTGATGAAAAATGCTGGAATGTTTTTCACTGTAGGAGAATAGAAGAATATGCCATGTGTGCCAAGAAGGGAGTGATGAACTGTGACAACGAGGGCGTCCAGATGTTTGCTGCTGACACTGCTAGAAAAGTCATCATGCTAAAGTCAAGCCGGGAGGGTGGCATCAAGTGTTCCACTAGTAAGTTTGAGATTGTAACAACTATTGGCAATGCTAAGACCCCTAATATTTTAAAGGAACTTAGACACGATTTGTGATGAAAATTTTATACTTTTTTTTATGTAGAAAATGGTTAAGTTTTGTATTTTGAATGATTGACCAAACTTTAAATGTTAGAAGTCAAGTTACAAGAGAGATACAGAGGCAAGAACTCATTGTTAAGTAAACAAAGTTTGAGTCTTATATTTGTTTACAAATAATGAAAAGTAAGGAAATTACCATTTATTTGACAAAATGACTAGTGGCAAATTCAATGTGTTGATAAACAATATTATCAACAAAAGAAAGCACAATTAATTGAAACTTATACCACATATGTTAAACAATAACAAGATTTGATCTTTGTATACAAAACAAAGAATTTAAAATTCTGTGTCTTGCTTGTAACTCGATATTTGATTTTGAAATTTTGAGGAATCATTAACAATATCCATATTTACCACTTTAGACATTAAAAATAGAAAAATAAAATTTGGAAATTTGGAGCTCAAATCGTGTCTAAGTCCCATAAAGTTTGACTTGTATTTTCAAATCAAAGGCTATATATAAAATCACTTACATTTGCAGACATATAACATTTCTATCCCTTGTTTGAATGGTGTATATATATATATATATATATATATATATATATATATATATATATATATATATATATCACATGAATGAAATATTTATGTATTAGAAGCAACCTACTGTAATATATTTGAACCTATGTTTACATTGTCTGCACTAATGTTACACCCTTAAATTTTCATGATTGTGTTCTGTTTTAGTTCAAATGTGGTAGAACAGATTTTTTACATTGTCTGAACTAATGTTACACCCTTAATTTTCCATGGTTGTGTTCTGTTTTAGTTCAAGTGTGGTAGAACAGATTTATTACTATTTATTTTGTATGTATTTATTCGTTTCGGGATTTTTCTATTTTCGTTTTGTGCAGTATATTCTTAAATATTATTCATCTGAAGTTTTATTGCGCGCGTATAGTTCTTTAATTTCATTGGTTCATATTATTATCCAATAGATTTGATTTTCTATTAGTATAAGTAACCGTTCAAACTACATAAAATTAGACAGTACTTCATTTTCAACGTCGTCGGACAATCCAGCGTATATCAGCTGCATCTTGTGGTATGTTAATATTATATTTATTTATATATTTTTTACTACCATGACAATGATTAGGGCATCTTATTTTAATTGCAAGGTTTATACTTTATCGTATTTTTGCAGTTAAACTTGCCATAGTAATTTCTAAAACTTGTTTGTAGTTCAAATATTAAATTGTTACAAAACATGATTTTATCATATTAATGAATACTGGAGTAACGGTTGCTTATTGTCAAAGAAATATAGAAAAACATATTAAACGTAAATGTAAGATTGTATTTTGTCTAGTTTATTTTTCTTTGTTTATAGGTCAATGCTTTAAAACGTTTAATAAATCTGTTAAACAAAACGGGTGTCTTATGGATTTCCTTACTGCTCGGTTACACATGTTTGTTCGATTTTTGTCACCTCTGGTTGTTCTACCTGTGCTACCTTTGTCTCCTCTATCTTTGTAACTTTTTTCTGTTTTACCAGTATTACTTTTGTCTTTTCTGCCTGTGTTACCTTTGTTCAACATTTATTTCCTTCGTCTGTTTTCCGTGTATCACTTGTTTGCTCTGCCTGTCCTATCTTTGTTTTTTTCTACTTATGTAACCTTTATTCTACCATTATAACCTTTGTCTGTTTTTTGTGTGTTGCCTGTGTTCTATTCTTTGTTTTTTCATTATTAACGTTGAATGCTCTACCTATTCTCCCCGCGTCACTTATGACTGTTTTTTTTCCCAATATTAATTTTGTCTCTTTTTCAATTGATATCTTTGTCTTCTTTCTTTGTAAACTTTTCCTGATTGAACTTTGCTCTCTTTGTCAGTTTTACCTGTGTTACTTTCGTCTGTTTTACCTATGATACTTTTGTCTGATCTACCCGTATTAACTATGTTTATTCTACTCATGACAGGTGCTGGAGTCCAGGCCTTTCCATCCTTTGTCCTCATCCTGGCTGCTGCCTTGCTGACTTTTGCAAAGGCATTTTAAGGATATAAACCAACATGCCTACCTCTTCATGGTGATATAAGCATTCCATGGAAATTGGTGATATTATTTCAGGATAGAAACACCTAGGGAAACAGACAAAATACAACAGCTTATCAATATGTTGCAATGTTGGAGAGAGATCATACAAAAAATTATTAGTAAAGAAAGAATTATAATAAAGTAAAACCAAATGAGGCTTAATTGTTAACAAATTCTCAAGCACTGTGTATCAAATTGGTTGTTGGTTTATCCTTCACTACACAATGGAATTTTTGAAAGATCAAGAATAATGTTTTATTTACACTGAATTCCTTTCTTTTACTGCTGAAAATATCATTCACTGCTAAAAAATATTACTTGTCAATTGTGCTTGTTGAAAATTATGCTCCTTTAGAAAGCGTTTGAAGATTAAACAGGGTCATAACAGCTTAAGAAAGTTTTATGCAAATGTTGAAATGTTGGCAAGTAAAAATTATTATTTCATCTGAACATCGTTTACTTTTCTTAAATTCGTTTTCTGAATTTTAAATGTTTGGCTTCGTAGTTTTCTTATAAGTGTACATGTAAGTTAACCCCGTCTAATATGAATGTTGTGTAAAAATGATTAAATGGTGTCATAAATGAATGTTGTATTAAATTCATGAATGGTGTATATACATATATTGTGTATGTAACTTTTATAGCGTTGGGGTTTATTGGCTTCAATTTTTTTTATATTTTAAAGGGGCATGGTAACGATTTTGGTCAAATTCTATTTTTCTGTTTTTATTTTTACAATGCTTAAGAAATGCATTTATAATGATCAAATTAAATTTGAGAGTCAGTCGTAGAGTTATAAGCAAGAACCAGGGCTCACAACTCTTTGTCATGTAAACAAGGCTCGTGCCCTGTTTTTATTTACATAGGTTCAACATACCAGTTAAAATCTTTTTCAGGCTGATTTGTCTATCTTCTTTTTCATATTAAGCATAAATAAACAAATAAACAAAAGCTTTGTTTACATAGCAAAGAATTGTTAGCTCTGTAATTCGGTTATAACTCAATGAATGACACTCAGAATTTGGTTGCCTAATGAAAATGCCTTACTGAAGCATCGTAAACATTAAAATCAGAAAAATAATCTTTGACCAAAATCGTGACCATGCCCCTATAATCATTGTGTTTAAATGGTTTTATGATTATTCGTCTTCCAGTCGTGAAAGAATCACATAACTTAAGACAAGCGGTATGTCTGAACATACTACCTCTCTCGTAGTGACACATCTGCAGATAATATCACCATACTATGGTTATGTTCATACTATTTGAATGATTATACTTTTACAGAATGTTTGATGCAAAAGTATATTACTTTTTTTTATTAAAACTATACAGAAAGTGTTTTCATAGATTAAAGCTTGCCTTTTCTCCAGTTTTTGAAACTAGTTTTTATGTTTTTGTTCATGTTGTTTATAATGTACAATTTAAATGCGCTTTTTATGAAATAAACTGTCGTAAACATCAATGAAAGCGTTGTTTATTTATTCAGGATTTGAGGGTAATTATATGCATTTATTTACAGCAAAAGATCCATAGAAAACAGTGGAAATGTTGAATGAAGGGACATGTTTCTGAACACTAACTGTGAGATTGAGGATATTACGAATAGAAAGAGACAAGCACCAAATAAGCATATAATATTATCCTCTGGGTCCATACATGGGGCTATGTGGTCAGGATTTTAACTTTCTGTTTGATAGATTTATGGTAACGGTTCCTCAGCGAGATCAAAGACTTCTTTTTCAATTCTGTTAATTAATGGAAGCAACAACACCAGATAATATCCATATTAGAGATTCGTTTATGTCAGGATTTGTGGATTGACCATCCTTGTTCTTATCAACTGTGATGTAGGTTGTTTCAATAGGTGACCGAGTCTCTGGATGGCATCGTATTGATTTATTTTTTAATTCGGAGAACATGAATTATATTCTAATGATATTGATAAACTGAGATGATAGTCATTTTGAGATGAAAACTCATTCAATTGCTGGTATCATAGTGACTGAGAGTTATTGAGAGATAAAGACAGGTACGTGTTTTGTGTTTCAAAGAGGGTGAAGAAGTATTTATCCGAAATCTTGATAAGTAAATAAAACCTATTTGCCATTCTTCAAAATCCTAACCCGTGGGAAAGGGGGGATGCAAAGTGCCAAATACGTATATTTAGATGTTCAATTAGTTAATTACCCTATAATTGTTTCCTTAAATTAATTACCTATGTATAAATATAAGAAGAATGTTTGTTGCCAGAAAAGGAGTCCTCCCCCATCTTATGCTACGTGCCTGAAAGACTGTTGGTACCATAAAGACCAAGATTCATTAAGGTGTGTCCCTAATATCCCTATTCAGCAAAATTTAGTTAAAGCGATGTTTTTCCTTTGCAATTATTAGTATTGCATCTTGTGCAATTTATAACTGATATAAAAGAATATTAATAAGGAAATGATACTAATTAAAATTTGAGAATGATTACAAAAATTGACTTATCTTGAACATTTTTGTAATTTAATGTTATTTAGCTTGTTTTTCTATTTATACCTTTAGATTTTAATCAGTTGCACTTGAAAAGTTATAAAATATAGGGTTAACACAGTACTTTATTTTTAAAACGTGAAGAACATGTATACCCCCCTCCTATTTAGTTCAATCAACATCACTATGAATAAATTGTCATTAATAAAAGCCAAAAACCAATCAGCCAGAGAAGCTGTACTCGTGTCGAAGCCTTAGGTAATGTAGATTCAATTTTTTTTAAATCACGATCTCTCGGGGTTGGATGGGACCACTTATAGGTCTAACATTTACAGGAAACTGCAGTGCTCAATAAATGATATCACTATAAAGTCATCCTGTAATAGAAGGGGCCAATTAATTAACATTATAATATCTGAAAAAAATTAAAATCTTTATACAGGATCTATTCTACTACATTTTCCAGATAATTTGTATATGACTCCATAAAGCTGATTTTATTATGGCTATTGTTTTTCAAGTGAGCGATGTGGTCCATGGGCCTCTTGTTTTATGAAATTGTATTGTGAAACATAGATTTGTTTTTTTATTGATACCGGATAAAGACATAAAATATATTTGTTCTTTTGTTTTTGTCGTATATAGTTCAAGATTCATTGGGAGACACAATCTCATATATTGTTGTTATTGTTTTGATCAAGAGTCATTCTGAGATATAGACTTGTTCTTTTGTTGGTTTTGTATATAGACATGATTCATTGTGAGATATAGACCGAAATTCATTGTTTGATAAGGACTTGTTCCTTTGTTGCTATCGTATAAAGACCTAGAGACCTGAGATACCCTTATTCGTTAATTGATATCGAATATAGAAAGAGAGTCATTGTGAGATATAGACTTATTCGTTATTTTCGTTATTTAATATCGTATATTGACAGAGAGTTATTGTGAGATTAAGACTTTTTCGTTATTTGATATCGTATATAGACAGAGAGTCATTGTGAGATAAATACTTATTCGGTATTTGATATTGTATATAGACCGAGAGTCATTGTGAGATATAGACTTATTCGTTATTTGATATTGTATAAAGACGGAGAGTAATTGTGAGATATACCTTTATTTGTTATTTTATATCGTATATAGACAGAGAGTCATTGTGAAATATAGACTTATTCATTATTTGATATTGTATATAGACTGAGAGTCTTTGTGAGATAAATTCTAATTCAATATTTGTTATTGTAATAGACCGAGAGTCATTGTGAAATATAGACTTATTCGGTATTTGATATCATATATAGACAGAGAGTCATTGTGAGATATACCCTTATTTGTTATTTTATATCGTATATAGACCGAGAGTCATTGTGGGATACAGACATATTCGTTATTTGATATCGTATATAGATAGAGAGTCATCGTGAGATGTAGACTTATTCATTATTTGATATTGTATATAGACTGAGAGTCTTTGTGAGATAAATACTTATTGAATATTTGTTATTGTAATAGACAGAGAGTCAATGTGAGATATATCCTTAATCGTTTTTAATATTGTATTTAGACAGAGAGTCACTGTGAGATAAAACTTATTTGTTATTTGATATTGTATATAGACCGAGAGTCATTGTGAGATATAGACTTACTCGGTATTTGATATCGTATATTGACAGAGAGTCATTGTGAGATGTAGACTTATTCATTATCTGATATCGTATTTAGACCGAGAGTCATTGTGAGATATACTCTTATTCGTTATTTGATATCATATATAGACAGAGAGTCATTGTGAGATATACCCTTATTTGTTATTTGATATCATATATAGACCGAGAGTCATTGTAAGATATATACTTATTCGTGAAATATTCTGCCTCTTTTGATGTTGTCGTAAGAGGCAAGATAAAATAAAGACACTGCCTGGCATGATGATTATATCTTTTTGACTGAGACTCAGTATTGAATATAAACTGATAGCAAAACTGTATTATGTATTTATACTGTTCTAGATTGATTCTAAGAGGGCTGGTTGGTCATAGCCATTTAATAATGTCCTTTAGAAGAAGAGCTCTGTGTGAAGATAAAGAACAATTATTTAAATCTTCTTTTTCTTTCTTTACTTAATGAGAGTTTATGGCCAAAAATATCATATATAGAAAAAGCCAGATCTGATGGGAAATTTGAACATCCAACCTTCTTAATGAAATAAGCATCATTTTCCATCAATTAGATTATCATCCAAATAAGTTACATGAACTAACCAGCAAAGACATTCTTTATATTTGTGATAGATAGGTCTTGTTATTGCAAAATCGTATTGATTGAAATTTTAAGAATGGTTTTGTATAGAATATGTGAAGAAAAATAAGCCATGTTTTGTTTGCCTATGTACTCCCGCACCTACATGACATGTGGATACTTATATCCCTCCCCATGGAGAGCCCCTGGTAAAGTTTTACATAAACTTGTATCTGTCAGCACACTGTCACTGAGTGACAACTGTAGAAAACAGCCATGTGCCTAAAGTTTGCTCTGGAAATATCCATTTTAATTTTTACCTTTGCAGGTAAGTTTTGATGTAACAATGTATAACCCTAACCCTAACCCTTAAATGCTTATTAAATAATAGACAATTTTACTCAACGTAATCTCCATCAAAAAACTATATTTAAAAAAAATCCATAGGTTTGGACTGACGCTGGACGAAGTCATCGACAAATTTGTAGTGATATTATTCATTTTGCCGAAGTTAAGATCCTTGCTTACACTTGTAGGGGTACAAGACGAATAGAATAGAGAACTATTATAATTCACAAAACGAGCTTTAAAATCAAATTTTTGTATTGTTGAAAATGTGAATTTTATATGAAATAAACATTAGGTGAAATAAACACATATGCTTTTCTTACTTGATGGTTACTAATGACGGTGTAGGAATACACTTACAAACTATTACAGCCAGTTGATTAATGAGGGACAAGAGTATTTCACAACAGAGCAACTTTGTTTTCTATCAATTTATTAAAATGTAGTTTTAATTAAACTCAAACTATTGTTTCAAATTAACTGATTCTTTATCAGTAAAAAGGATGTAAACATTGAAATAAATTGGAAGGATCCCCATTTAAAACACACAAATCATAAACTGGCAAGAATTAAAACTTTACAAGTAAATTGGATGGGTGGACAGATCTTTGTCCAACATGTCATAACACCATGCAGCCATATTCCTTATGAAACTATCATATATTTTACGACAATTCTAAAATCGCTAATGATAATTCTAATTATCATACCACATAATTTTTGAATTTACTGTACTACTGTGACATACCTGGATCTGTCAGAAACTTAACCCAGGGATGACCCGTGTAGAAACAAATTTTATGTACGTCTGTTGACAGCGTGTGTTGACCAGTCATGTGTAACAAATGTATTCAGATTTTACTGTTATGTTTTCCGTCCTCTTTATTAATATTATAATTCATGCATGTTTGTTGAATGGTTACGTTATGGATCAGTTTAATTAATCATGCATGATATTTTGTAATACATGACATAGTTTGATTTTTTTCGATGGTTAGACAATGTTCGCGGGCAATGTAACCTAGAGGGAGCACAAGTATGTCTGGCCAACATCATCATTCCCGACCAAAACACCCAGAATATACAGGAGGCCTGTCAGTAAGTATCATACCAATTAACACGCAGAAGTGGTTTTCTAACACTCACAGACATTCAGAATTTACCTAATTCCACTTGACCAATATATGTTTTAATACGTGTGTACATCCGAAAATTTATACTTTCAATATCTGTTTCCAACATACAAAATCCACTTAAACTTACATTTTGGGAATTTTACATTTTTTAAACAATTATTACCCACCAAAAGAACAAATCAGTTTAAGATATGTAGTTTTTCTTAGAACTATACACGCTTTAGTTTGCGTCAATTATGAATGACGGTGAAAACTCTTATATTTGTTTACTTAGCAAAGTTACCTTCATATTGTTAATAACAATACTGATTTTGATCACGTTACACAAAGATATAACATCTCAATTCATAAAAAAATATCTATTTCCCTAGGCCTGCCAGGAAAGTCAATATCAATTTATAATCTGATATCGACAGCCTTTTTTTTTTTTTTTTTTAAAAACTGATGTACACAATGTTTGGATGATCAACACCTTTAAAACTGCTATATTGTTTCGAGAGGATATGATTTCTCCCGTAAAGCAATACGAGTACGAATAAGATTATAAATGATATGACACACATTGAACAGTGGTGAGATGTTGTGTTTTCTGTACGAACAGGGCGTATAAAGATGTAGACTCCTGTCTGTCCCCATTCCAAGCCAGCTGTCAGCAGGATCCAAGCTACCAGGAAATGATCTCGGGGTTTGCCGTTATAGAGGGCTACTGTGTCGGTAAGCAATAAACAATTTGAGTATAATAGTAAAGAAATAACAAGTGTTTTTATATAAATTCGTTAATTTTCAGGTGATGAAAACTGCGACCCGTCTAAATGTTACCAAATCGTTGGAATAGATATATCTGGGGCTAATCAGCCATCTCAGGACATCAACAACTGGTATATTGAAAACTTAACAATGTTAATCAGCTAGCATAATGATACCTATGAATGTAAAGTTTACGAAAACAAGATTGATGGTAAAGTCCTAGCCAAACTTTGAATAATCTGTATCATATGATCGTTATACATTATTCAGACTTTATTAATGCCTTTTCTTAGATTTCACCGGAACTTTTTAATTGAAGGATTTGTTTGTTCTTTTTGTGAATTTTAGCGCAAAATATGCTGATTTTAAGAACTGTGTGGAAATCCAAAGTCCTGCGTGTGAAGGGAACATCATGTTAAGCATGTTAAACGAGACCTACTTGGCCCTGACAGCAGCGTGCACGGGGGAAATCAATCCGGGTAACTTGTTTAAGTCATTTGTGATTTACTAGTAGACACCAGGTACTAGTATCATTATTCCAATTCTTTTTAAATAAAACTAGGAAACTTAAATTCGTACATTTGTCTTATGAACGTATTAATCTGTTAGGTGCCTTGGTTCCTGAATGTAATATCCAGGCCTTTGGAAAGTGTGTGGCGGAAAGAGGCATGGATCCAGGAACTTTACAGAATAAATACAACTGGTAATCAATTGCATGAACTTAGAACAAGGATATTACGTTATTGTTGGTGCGTAGCTTCGATTCATCCAGTTTATAACCCTTTTTGTTTTACAGTGATATATTAAAAGCAACGTCAGCTTGCATCTCAAAATTTGAATCTAAATGTAAGGACCATTCTATGTACTCCGCCATGGCCGCTGAGATTACACAACTTCTAAAGGGTTGTGAGACAAGTATGTTTTTGTTTCAAAATTCTCCAAAATTATTCACAAATAGCTAAAACTAACAAGATTTTGTTTAAATCTGGAAAATGTTTTTTTTGAAAATAACGTAGTAAGTTGATTAGATAAATAGATGCATGAATCGTTCTATAGATTAAATTGAATAACCAAATTCAAAATATTTATGTAAGTAATTTTATCACATTCATCTATATGTTAAGAAGTATTGGTGTTTATACTCACATTAACTTGGTTTTCTAGTCTGTAGAATTGACGGATGTATGGCTGGGTTACAATTTCCTGTTGACAATTGCGTGTGAGTATTAACAGTTATTTACAGTAACCAGCTGGTGTGTTATCTATTTCTTCATGAAAAATGCGGTTCATTATAGAAGGATTTTTTTACCTAGCTTAGAATATGATATAAAGTATGTTGACTTATTCCTTTTAGTTACTGTAAGAAATTAAAATATACATGTATGTGGCGTCAAGGAACTGAGGACCATTAACTGTTAAAATTCTTGTACCACCTACCTTGTACTATCTGTCCTAATTAAATTCTGTTCAGAAATACCCATACTTAACAGGATCAGTAGTTATCATCTGTGTTTTACAGTTCCTGAACGATAAAACAATGATTAGATAATAGGAACAATATCAACATAATGAAATTGCATCTAACTGCAAACGTTCGTTACACCTGGTCGGCATCTCTGTTATGTATGATTCTGGAAATATTTAGCAATAGAAATTATGTGCAAGTTATGTATAAATGTATATTGTATATGTTAGTACATTGTCAATAAATATATTTGGAAAATCGTTAACTAATGAGTTAAGGACGAATTATTTTTGGGGGTTTTAAAGTGTTCAAATTTTTTTTTTTTTGGCATTTATTAACAGAAAACTATAAATCTAGATTTCAAATTAGAGAGGGATATATTTTGTGTTTATTTGATGTTTTATTAACAAACTCATTAATGATTACTTATCTTTAACAGAAATATAAATAATTCAATAGCTTGTATAGAAGCAAAGCAACATGAATGCAAAGAAGAATCCTCTTTACAAGACACAGTCGATGGTCTCAACAAACTCTGTACTGCAATATCAGGAAAACGAGGTTTGTTATAAATGTAACTGTTTTAGACTGTTACTGCTATAAGATAAACTAAACTAATTATAAACTGATGGAAAAGGTTTCATTTCGAAACAATACTGAACAAAACTTGTTTTATGGAACATTTGCTGAAAGTCAAATCTATTGAAAAGATTATTTTTTAAATATCAAATACTTGTTTTATCTTTTTCAAGAGCAATCAGCTTACAAAACGTGTTTCGTTGGGGCAAAAATTAATACAAATTGTCAGAAAATCTTAGAAACTACACTAGAAAATTACAGTAAAGAGGAAGTTTGCAAGTAAGTATGCGTGTATTTTTATTGTGTTAGCTAGATGAAAAAAAAAGTTGGTCAAAAGGAATTTGTGAAATAAACATATCTACTAAGAAATTAACTACTACTTAGGTGTGCAGGAGAAATTTGTTAATTTTTTAAAATAAAAATCTCTCCAATAAATGAATGTTCTGATGCTTTTTTGATGTTTCATTTTCGCTTAGCCATTAAAAGCTAAATGATGTTATGCTGTATATCTACGATGTCTTTACCCCAACAAGAAATATTATGGTAATTTAAACTTTTATATTAGGATATCTAACCTCAAAACATACGTATATGTTAGTCCCTATTATATATTAAGTACACAGGAATCAAAACGTAAATATAAGACAAAGGACTTGTCTTTGCAACGTGAACATACTACTGTAAGACAGAAGGTAAGAAACGGATGTAATTTAGCAAAGAAATGTTGCTTGATGTCCCTGTGTTTTAAGCTAAATAATGTGTAATGTGCACTTTTGTTATATAAGAAATTATCTAAGAGCAGGTCAAACAAGGGTAATATCAGGACTTAAGCGACATAAGTCTAATGCAAACACAATTTTCTGCCAGCTACTTCCGTAGATTTCTAAGTACTTCAAATATCTTGAACTCTCTACCTTTTGGCTTTGGATTAAAAGTTAATCATTGATGATGCCGTCAATAATTGTACCTTGCAAATTATCCACTGATTGATGGGATGGGTTATTTAATGTCGCAGAAAAGTAACAGAGTATTCCATGTGTGCTAAGAGGTCTCTCTCAGGGTGTGACAGCGAGGTAGAGGACTTTGTTACAGACACGTCAAAGAAACTCATCAGCCTGAGAACCAGGCGAAAGAATGACATCGAGTGTCCAAACAGTAAGTCTTTATGAGCATTAAACATGGTGCTTAAAATCATCTAAGGAAATGTATAGATCATTAGACCTAGACACGATTTGAGATCAGAATTTTGATTTTAATTTTTCATGTATAAGTTTGATTTAGTTGCTATTTAAAATAATTGACTAAAATTTGAATGTTGTAAATCAAGTTACAAGCGAGATACAGAGGTTAGAAGACAATGCTATGCAAACAAAACTCGAGTCTTATATTTGGTTACAAACAATGTCAAATTAGGAAATTACCATTTCTTTGATAAAACACACAAAGACTCTCGGCAAGCAAGATAAACTGGTTTAAAGTGTTCATGAACAATATTATCAACAAAAGAAAGCATCGTTTGATTCAAACTTATTAGTGGGGTGACAATACCATCAAAAATTTGATATTTATGTACCACCCTACCTCACGGCTACTTTGTACTTTTTGGGGAAGATATAATATCAAGTGATAATTTTTACCCGGTCGTAAAAATTTCTATGTTCAAAATTTAAAATAATTAAAGGTCAAAGATCAATTACTTAAATATGACCAAACATTTACAAACTGAAATAATTTGTAAAAAATTTCACGGATTATTTATCAATGTTAAACGTTATTGTAAGATTTTTGTTTTTGAAAGTTGTAAATATTGATATGAAACAAAAAATATTTACATATATGATTTTTGTTTGCTTGTTTGTATGATTTATCCCTTTTTTATGCATATATAGTAAGTATTAATTTTCACTTCAAATTTATCGAGATTTAAAAAAAGTGATCCAGGTACATAGCAATAGTTTATATCCGGTAGGATAGGTGACATGAAATGTATTTTTTCATCTGTTCCTCTCTGACCTCCCTGGAAGTATATGACTTTAAATGTCAATAGAATAATACAAATTTTCAGTTTTCTTGACGTTTAACAGATTGGACACAGAGCAAAGCTTTTGAACAAACGGGATATTTCATGCAAAAATAAGTAATGAATATATAATTTTAATATGTAATGTATTAATTAGAGCCAGTAAGCAGTGATTTTGAAATATGCTAGAAAATTAATAATTTTTCCAATATTGAAATGAATAAATTAGTTTTTAATGCATTTTTACATCGTTATCAAATTGAAAATAGGAAATAACATTTATATGCACAGGTAAATTTGTACAAAATAAATATTTATAAGTAAGATTAAAAATTTCAATAAAGTATGCCATTTTAAAACATTGTCTTATTGGCATATTGTTCCACGTAATTGTTCTTAAACTGTAATTTAATTGCATGTCTGTTATGTACAAAGTTTAATTTTAACAATAACTAAGTTTTCTTCACTGGAACAAATACTATTTTTAAGAGAATTTGTGTAACTCCTTCCTTCCTCATATTTGTTAATCACATTTTAGAACAATAAGATTAGTGTAGTATCCATAGCAACAGATCAATACTACCAGAGATTCATATATTTTGAATGTTTAAGAAGAACTCCATAATAATGTAACAAATCAGAATCAATATATCAAACCGATTATTGTTTTATCATTGTTTATTGATAACATGTAGTCAGCAAACTAAAGGTACCAGTATTGTTCGCCTTTCTTTTTCGTGTGTGATAAGAAATTTCAGACCCCCTGATTTTGGAATAATATATTTATTTATTTAATTGTAATCTTAGAAATCGTCAAATATTCCGTAAAGTAATCATAAATATATGAGTAAATATAATTCATTTTAAAAATTCATGACAAACAATCTAAAATAAGAAATATGTTCATTTCTTCACTTCAATTGTCTTATGAAACTGATTTGATGAGAAATCTCTAAAATGGACAAAACTGTTCGAAGAAGTGTGCACTTAAGGAAAAATACGTCCTATCACTAAGTATGTCGATTTACGAAACTAAAAAAATATTTTTTTTAATTTTGTCATCACTTCAGTATGTTTATCATCTAAACATATCTGAATCATTTGTGTAGTAGCCTCAGTATCAGCGGATGCAATCGTCTATAATAAAACATGATTTAGCACTATCGCATAAATAACCCTTCTTGTGTTCAACGATTTGAAATAACCATACCTTGAGTTAATCAAGACAAATGTGAGTAATGTATGAAAAAATGACAATAACAAACCGTAAACCATTTCAAAAATCCATAAAATGAAATACAAATTCAAAGCAGAGCAACACTGACCTCCAAAAAGATAGAGGTAGGATCAGATGCCTAGGAGGAGTGAGCATCCTCTGCTGACCGGTCGCATCGAACTTTTAGACAACAATAACTATTTTATCGAAAAATATTTTAATTTAGATTTTTAATAACGAAGAACAAAATTAAAAAAACCCGCTAAAATCTTCAATTCTTCTCCATTTAAAAAAAATTTCTTGGGAATACTCTACGACCGGACAAAAATGTTTGAAGAGGATGATATCTTTAAGAAAAAATAACTTTCAGCCCTGAGGTATGCCGGTCCATTAAACTCGAAAAATAAGCCACTTTTTCTATCTTTGTCACTCCACTATATACCAGTACAACACATATGTAAACAATAACGAGACTAGAGCTTTCAACGAAGAATTTCAAACTCCATATCTTGCTTTTAACTCTATATTTGACTTACAAAGTTTGACGAACTTTTGAATATACCCATATATACCATTATAGACAATAAAAAAATATGACTTTGTTAAGTTCAAATCGTGCCTAGGTCTCTTTAAGGCGATTAAAATCGATCAATTTTAGAATATCAGTACTGGTAATGCTTTTCAAAATCTAAACGATTCCTTTATAAAAAAAATATACTATCTTCGATTATCTTGAAGAATTTTGTAATACAGTTTTGCATTATAATAGTAAAGGAACAAATATATTCCATGTATCATTCAAAACGTTAGTGCTGTGTTGTATGACTTTTTGTTTTCTGCAGTAGAACATGTTGAAATTTTAGGAAATCAGAGAAGATAACTCATTCTTGTTAAAACTCTGGTTATATTAAACAGTGGTTGCTGTTCTTTGTTTAAATCGTAGTGGCTTGTGGTAGTTGAAGTATTTAATATGGTCTTATAATACTTTTTTTTTCATCACAGTGCTATTTTATAATATCTTTAAACATCAATTTTGTTTTTTGCATTCTACAGGTAGCGGAAAAGCTTTCATTCCAACATTATGGGTAGCTATTACAGGACTTCTAGTGTTCTTGACAATGAATGCTCTGTAAAGTTGGATATCAGATACCACCTGTTAATAGTTTTTAGCTCACCTGAGCTGAAAGCTCAAGTGAGCTTTTCTGATCACATTTTGTCTGTCGTCTGTCTGTCCGTCTGTCCGTCTGTCTGTCCGTCTGTAAACTTTTCACATTTTCAACATCTTCTCCAGAACCACTGAGACAATTTCAACCAAACTTGGCACAAAGCAGCCTTAGGCAAAGAGGATTCAAAATTGTGAGAATTAAGGAACACGCCCTTTTACAATGGGAGATATGAGGAATTATTGAAAAAAATTGAGAAATTTTAAAAAATCTTCTTCTCAAGAACCAATTGGCCAGGAAAGCTGAAATTTATATGGAAGCATCCTCAGGTAGTGTAGATTCAAAGTTGTGAAATTCATGACCCCCGGTATAGGGTAGGGCCACAATGGGGTCAAATTTTTACATAGGAATATATAGAGTAAATTTTTAATAAAATCTTCAAAATTGTGAAAATTAAGGAACACGCCGTTTTACAATGAGAGATATTAGGAATTATTGAAAAAAATTGAGAAATTTTAAAAAATCTTCTTCTCAGAAACCAATTGGCCAAGACAGCTGAAACTTATGTGGAGGAATCCTCAGGTAGTGTAGATTCAAAATTGTGAAAATCATGACCCCCGGAGGTAGGGTGGGGCCACAATGGGAAGTCAAATTGTTGCATAGGAAAATATAGAGTAAATTTTAAAAAATCTTTATCTCAGAAACCAATCAGCCAGGGAGCCTGAAATTTATATGGAAGCACCCTCAGGTAGTGTAGATTCAAAGTTGTGAAAAGTTGGGGGGGGGGGGGGTGGTCGAATATTTACATAGGAATATATAGAGTAAAGTCTTTAAAAATCCTCTTCTCAGAAACCAATCGGCCAGGAAAGCTGACACTTGTGTGGGAGCATCTTCATGTAGAGTAGATTCAAGTTTGTTTAAACCATGATCCCCGGGGTTAGGGTGGGGCCGAATTTTTATATATGCATTTAAAGAGTAAATCTTCAAAAATCTTTTTCTCAGAAACCAATCAGCCAGGGAAGCTTAAACTTGTGTGGAAGCATCCTCAAATTCAAATTCAAATTCAAAGTTGTGAAAATCAAAGGCCCCGGGGTTAGGTGGGGCCACAATGGGGGGGGGGGGGGGGGGGGGCAAGTTTTTACATAGGAATATATAGTGAAAAATCTTTAAGAATCTTCTTCTAAAAAACCATTTGCGTAGAAAATCTGTAACTTTAGTGAAAGCAATTTCAGATAGTGTAGATTCAAATTCGTTAAAATCAAAATCTTGAGGAGTAGGGTGGGGCCACATTGGGGATCCAATTATACAAAGGAAACATTTTAATTATTCACAACAACTGAAATGTTATCATATATGGTTTTTCTTATATGCAAGCATTTTGACATATTGCTGATTCTTTAAAATTGTTTAGACTCTGGCCCCTGGACGAATATTGGGCCTCACAAGAGGTTCAGAGTTTGATGTAGGTTTATATCCCATATATAACAATTGTTTAGGATCTTTTTTAGAACTGCATTGCTCAACATGTGATATGACTATAAAATCATCATGTTAGAAAAGAATATCCAGGGAAAAAATGGATTTTTATTTATACAGAATCTACATGTATTATACCACATTGTCCATACATGTTGTATCATGACTCCATTAAGCTGATTTTATCATGCCTTTTGTTGCTCAGGTGAGCGATGTGGCCCATGGGCCTCTTGTTTAGATATCTCAGGCATAATTTTATCTACTTTTCAATATTTTTGTGTTAAAGTTTTGTTAATTATTCGGCAGAAAATTACATAAAGTTCATAATTCATGACAATGTATATCATTTACATGTGCAATATTTTTTCATAATTGCTACGCTATTTAGTATACTAGGAATAAGTATTCATTTGAACTAAGATTGCTCTACTCGCATTGATAAATATACTATTCGAAGAATACATTTTGGACTGTTATATAAAAGGAGAGGAATTGAAAACCTGGCTGACTCTGATATATTACTTGTCATTTAGAAATGTTTTATAAAAATGATTTGGGGTCACACTAAATGAGATGAGGTATATTTTATATTTCAATGTAATGATACTTGTGATTAGAAACTTACATAAAACTTTATGTATAACAATCTATTCAAATGTTTGTTGTGCCATATAAAGTGCTATTGAACAAGAAGAGCGATCTGCCTTAAGTAGGAATTTCAGATGAATAAATTCACTACTATCAACTGATTAACCCATCAAACAGTTGCTTTATTTTTGAGATATATTTATTAGCTAGTATTGGGTTTCTGAACACATGAATGTTAGCTATTGAACTAGAATATTTCAATAATAACTAGTTGTGTACATGTCATTACGAATATTTGTTCAAAAGTATCACATTTGTATTTGAAATAAAAAAAACTCTAGCCTTTCAGTTTGAATGAGCTGTGTTAAAATATATTTTCTTTGATAAGGAAATCAAATATCAGTCCATACCATTTATATCTTTTAGAGCTGTTATTTCAGACAATTTAAACCTTACTCAAATAAAGCTGTAATAATGAAGGGTTAAATGGCACTAGGTGTAGTTGATAAGGATATGAGTCAGACACTAACAACAATCATATCAGATCTTTAAGGCAGATGTGCTGCTCTGATCACGAAACAGTGCATAGTGTAGGGGAAAATAGTTAGACAACAGGCAAATACACACTGATTTTGCTTATAGTAACTTATTGTATGTTGCATATTATGGATTACAGATATTGATTTTTCACAGTGAGCTATAGCTAAAAACAAAACAGTTTCTCTGAAATTATTCATGAAATACATAATTTATATAATCTGTGGTATAAATTCCTGGATCAGAAATACATTAGGAAATTCAAGGCCTATTGTAATTGATTTTATCATTACGGACACATCAATGATGCTGCTAAGAACACTTTTATTATCTTATTGTGAACAACTAGTACTGAGAAAATCATTATTTACGAATTGATTTCATGATTTTGTTATTGGGAAAACGACACTAAAACAACAAAATAACACAGACTAGGCCCACACCTTAGTGAATGTAAACTAAATATTTCCGTATTTAAGTTGAATACTTATAATGATAACAAGCGTGTATGTATGATTGGGGATGGTAAGGAAAGACGAGTGCATATCTAACCAACACTAAATGAATGAACAGGAACAAAAGCAGAAAAACAGATTTAGCATTTACAATTAGTTGACATGCTACTAAATAGAATGACAAGGAAATGAAAAAAGAGATCGATATATTAATAAGGAAGACATTTTTCATATAGACAACCTTTAGTCAATAATTGTATTCATTTGGTATTTACAGTTTTTTAAAAATATGATATATAGCTTATAAACTTCATGTTTAAAGTCAAATTCTAGTAAGTATTTGCAATTTTTGTGTAAGAATATAAAGTAAAATTGTGATATACAGCCTGATTACAGAAAAATATAGGTAAAACCTAGTTTGCTTAAATGTAGATGCCATAAAGGATTGAGTAAGAAGTAAAAATCAAATTTTTCATTAAAATGAAAATCTTTAAAGAACATCTCATTTTTGTTTCAATTAATGATTTATTTTTAAAATAGCGTAGATTGTACAACTACATTCATTCACTATTATAGCATTACAGTTAAGTAAATAAAATAAAATTATCTTTTTAAGTAAGTTTTGATGAAGTTGTTTGCTTTAAAAGAAGGCAATACAGAAATTTATTGTTATTCAGAAATCATTATGTTACCGAAAATGGTTACGGTTTCTTGCGCTAAGCACGGCCGCCGAGTAGGTAAAATGCTTGTGAAGGACATTCATGAAAGGTTGGTGCTGGTCCACACATGATTTGAACCAGTAATTCTGTACGCATTGTCTAGGTCGTCTGAATCAAATATTGAATAATGAGGCTAAAATATAATTGTAAAATTAATTAAAAATGTATTTAACGACTTTGACACTTTCAACAATATCATTAAGCATTTTGAAGTGTTCATAATGGCGAATTTGTATTTAATATTTAGATGTAAAACAATTAAGCAATCATGCTTCATTTTGTCAACATGGTAAAACGACAGATGCCACGTGATAATCGGACCAGACCTCTCTTTGGTCAAATCGCATCAATTGCCCCATGTCGGGTGCTTTATTTTATATTTTATCCGCTGCACAATGTTTTTTTTTTATCGACCACTTTCACAGACCATAAAACAATGTGATATTATCTTGACAATATTTACTCTTGGTCTGCACAATCGATAAAACACATAGCAAAGGAAAATGTGCACATATTTTCTTTGCATGCGAAAAAGAACAGAATATTTATTACAAAGAGAGAATTTTACAGTTAATCAGAAAAGAAAACCATCCTAAGATAATTTAGAGTTAAGTGATCAGGTAAGTTAAAATCAAACATTGTTTTAATTATTGTTTTCTTCAAATATATCCGTTCAGTTGTATTTTGAACAAATTTATGTTTTAAGATAAACCAAAGTGATTATATCTGAAACCCATTATGAACGTCATTAAACAACTGCACATTTTTTAATTTTTGATTTGTTGGTGTTGGACAATAAAACTGGTTAATTTATACGAATGGATTTGAGCCTTCAGATACAAGTACAAAGTCCAAATATGGACTCAGTGTAAGCCAGTATGCAATAATAATGACAACTTTCATCTATTTTAACTCAATTTAAGTCACTCATCCACTTAAAATATATATATATATATCTTGAACTAAATAAGTTCATATTATATTTTTATCACAACAACCTACCTTTTTCTTGATTGTATAAGTAAAATCACAATAGAATACAAGTAGCACGTGATTGTACAAATACACAGTCGATTGACTCAAATAACACAAGGTTGCCATCAGTTTTTGAGACCAAAATTATAGGCCATCACTTCAGCTCTTCACAATATTCATTCATAACCTGTATCGAACGACAACTGCCACATGTGAAAGCTACCAGAAATCATATTTGTACTTCTTTCTAATTTTCCTTGCCTTACATTGTCGAAAACCATGACTTTTGATCAATACATTTCTGTAAACAATACAGGTTTCGCCATTCAACAAACAAGTTTGGTTTGGCAATTGCAGTATGTTTGGCTGCTGGTACTCTCTGGAATATTTTAGTAATTGAAAAACAACCCTTGATCATCAAAATTACAAGAACAGGCTCGTTTTTTAAAAGAAAGCTTTGGCTTTAGAAAAGCCAAAATAGGTATTTTGGCTACACCTGATCAAAGCGGCACGGGGATATTATAGTGTTACTAATGCAGACCCATTACTACACAGGGTGATTTCCAGGATTATATCTTGCCCATTTAGCGTTTTGTTAGTATTCTTGAGTCTTTATGATCATGTTTGGACTGATCCACAGTATATATAACATTTTTTGAACTATGTCTTAAACTTGACCATTTTACTTGCATAATACAAAACGAAAAGCAACCATGAAATGAATTTACTTAACTCTTTAACATAGTTTGACTTGGAAATCAGTAATTTTATAATTATAATGTTTCATCTCTAATGAGTATGTTAATTGGAAAATCATAAACATTTTTCTCTATATCGATTGTTACCATAATTTGAAACCTTAGAAAAACGCTGTTATTTTGTATTTATTTTGATAAAATCAACGTTTGATTCGTTAATAATATGATAAACTCAAATTAAGCGCCAAATGATATTACAGATGTCTCTCGTATATTTGTTTTGTATGATTGAACCACAATCCAATGAGATCGCATGTTACATATTGCAATCGACAAACCGGAGGTGTTAAACAGCTTTGAGTTAAAAACAAAATTTGCATGAGGAAAAAGTTTTCGTAAAGTCAATAGCAGGATTCTTAAGGCGTGGAGGTAAGAAAGATATAAGAGGTGCTTGATGGGGGTTTCTACTAAGCACTACATGTGTTTTTGTCGCAGTATCATTGCTGAATTTTCAATCAATATATTGTAGACGTATGACAATGTTTGTTTATTAGTAGGGGTTTCAGGTTTAAGTCACTGATCTTATTCTCAACAATATCTGGACCCTATTTGAATCAAACTTGCATGCATGATGCATATGTTGTTACATAATAAAAGTCATGCCATGGATAATGTGACCTACATTAACTGGATACGACAGGTTATTTTTAGCATTTGCACACACATCTATGAGACCTACCTAATCGAACTGTGCACGGATAATGCATAATAGCAATTGTAATTTGGATGGTGTGATGTTTTGTAAATAATTAAACAGATTTGAATTTAAAGAGAACTCATTACCAAGTATCTGTCCGAACCTGTCCAAAAATTATATATACGGATGATGCATCTAACGTTGCATTGTAGACGATTAATGTGACTTGTTACCTGTTTAAATACTGAATGCTAATGAAGCTGGGGCTCTACCGAGTCTTACTTTATCCATTCTTTGGAAATATGTATGTGGCATATATTCTTATTTAAAAAACCAGGTAACACTCATAAGACGAAGTTGATCATTTAATAATTGTTAGTAATAAATTTCATTTGAAGAGAATCTGAATCTGGGGATGTATATTACAACTTAGTGAATACATTTTTTACAAAGCAGCTCACATCCTTAGTGGCTATATCTTCCATGTCAAACTAACATGATTGATACATCTTGGTGGGCTTATGTCATTAAATCACTAATGATTTTGCCGCTCAACACCGCCTATTCGTGATAAAAGTTTTACTTGTTCAAGATGTAAGATGTATCTGAAACTGTATGTGAAAATGGTAATTATTTCATAAAGTATTTAAAATGTGATTGCATTGTTTTCATAAAAAAATAATCATGGGTATTAATATTAAAAAACCCTTGAAAACTACTCAATGCAATAATTATTTTAAAATACATCCGGATGCATTAAATTCCATGATCATAATACCTGACTGATATTCAGGAACCACGTTATCAGAAAATTCTATTTTGGCAGGTTCAAGCAAATCTTCAATTTTTGTTTTTGATAAAAATTTATAATAAAAATGAATAAAAAATTCAACTTTCATGTAGAAACTGAAAAAGAAAACAAAAATCATCTTGGTAATATTTTGACATAACATGTAATTTAACGATTAACGGGGATATTTCTTTTTTTAGAGTTTTGATGTTTATACCTTTTGTACCTAATTAGTAAAAATGGTTGAAAATCCAAACTTTAAAACATACAGACACCAGCACATTGCTATGCTACAAATTCAATTTCAATTACACAATGTCTATACAATAAATATGTGTTTCTCCAATAATGATTAAAAGTTCCATATCTTGAATGCAAAATAGACAGTAAAATTATTGGCGACTTCCCTTCAAAAAATATTTGACACCAAAAGAACTGCTTTTAATGACGCAATTTAGTCTATTTTACCGTTTGAGTATAAAATAAAATAAAAAATGGTCAAAAAAGTTTACAACGGAAGACCCTATTGTTTTCGTTAGGTTTCTTTTTCTCTATTTTTCACTATTATTATTATTCTTTTTTTCTTCACATTTTTCTTTAACTTCAAATATCTCAGACATGGTACAACGGATTTTTATGAAATTTTTATAAATGATAAAGAATATTAAGATCTTTTATCACGTACATTTTTGTTGAAGAAGTCACTTCTTTTTTTTTAAAAGTGAGTTTGTCTTCCTTTTTTTCTCAAAAACGATTAAGGATAGATAATTAAAAATTTCAGGAATGATAGATTTTTGAATTCGTAGATGCCATCAGGTACAAACATGATCATTCGTCACTTCCAGTCCGCGCAAACGGCGTTTTCGAAAAATTGAGTTTTAAAATTTTTTAAAATTATAAGATTTGGAATTTTTTTTCATCAAAATATATTTTAAACGTATCCAATTTTAATATGAACAGGTCGTCCGTCACTTCCGGTCGTCACCGGAAGTGATTACAAAATTTCGATTTATGGAATTTTAAAACACATCCATTTTGTAGACATTTTTGTGCTGAATGCAAAACTGAAAACCGTTTTAAAATCGAACTATGCATTGCTGAGATATTGCAAATTAAAAATGACCTTTTCTGGAAATCTTAATTTTGCAGTGCAGGTCCAAAAATCAGAATAAAAGAAAATTAATATACTAACTCGTACTAAATTCTGATTCGGAAAATTGTTAATTCGTACCTTATTATTAGGTCGTCCTTTACATTTCCGGTTTTTTAAAGTCGTACATAAAATCATTCGGGATTTTAGTTAAGGCGATTCATTAGATTTTTTGGAATTTAATAAAATCATTGTATTTGTAATGATTTTAGCCAATTAGGTGGATCTATTGAATTTAAGATTTAATATAATGTCAAACATATTAATTTAACTCTGTGATTAATTCATAATCAAACGGAAGACCCACTCGTTGCTCGCAACGAGATCGTGTTTAGTCTGTAATTTTTTTTTTTTTTATAATGTTGTGACTTCCTGGTTATAACCGCGGCGCCTGGTTATAGGTTCGCATAAAATTGTCCGATTGGGGTTCAGATTTATGTGATTGTTGGGCTGATATTCCGTTGTCTCAATTTCAGGTAATATAAGAGAGAGAGAGAGAGAGAGAGAGAGAGAGAGAGAGAGAGAGAGAGAGAGAGAGAGAGAGAGAGAGGGGAAGAAGAGGAGAGATATTGATAGAGAGTGAGAGATTTGTTTATTTGGAAGATAATATCTTTGTGTCTTTGGTAATGAAAAAAGTCATAGTTCGTGTATTTTACATGTATTATATTTGGAAATGCACAAATTATGGGCATGGAATGCTAATGTATGCTTGCAATTATTATGAAACCTCACATCATATTTTTTTTAAATTATTATTATTTGACTAAAGTACACACTTCGAGTCAAATAGTTTTGTTGCAAAATACAAAAAGATTAACCACAGGCACCTGACTTTATATATTTTTCTTAAATAAAAATATATACCGTGTACCTACTAATACACAAGGTACACATCGCCGCCATCTTGGAGTTATTTAAAACTGTCTAATCAGTTGGAATGTTTGGTTGAAAATCGTCAGTAAAATTATTTTGCGATCATCTCCGTCTTCCAATCAGTGCTTCAGCACCTAAACTTGCAACCGATTCAACCAAAACGGCGCATTACACCTGTCATGAATAAAAATCCCCACATCAATTGGCATCTACTGCCTTAGATATGTGACGAAGGTCTAAAGGGAGGACAGAAGTTGTCACATTTATGTAAATGAGATTTTCCTGCACCGTGTGTCTGTGTCAATATTTTAAAATACATGCATTTATAAACATGTTTACATAAAATTTGTATAATAAAAGTTATAATTGATAGTATATTTTATCCACTTCAATCAGTTTAACTTGTATGGTGATCGAATTCAAAATCGATGCCTTTTGAATATGCATATAAGTGCTAGATTTGGAAGGGATTACCCGAAGTATGACGCAATAATGTCAACTTCCGCATACCTAAGGCAGTAGATGCCGCTCGAGGGGCGATTTTTAATAATGACAGGTGTAATGCACTGTCTTAGCTGAATCGGTTGTAAACTTAAATGTTGAAGGAACGATTGGAAGACGGGGATGATCGCAAAATACTTTTAAAGATGAGCTATAAGCAAAATTCTAGCATATATGACAATTTTAAATACATCCAAGATGGGGGCGATGTGTACCTTGTGTATTATAAGGTAGAGGATACATATTTTTATGATGAGAAAAATATATAACGTCAGGTGCCTGTGGAAATAACTTATTAAATATAAGCATTGTTGAAATTTTGACACATAATGGTCTAATGATTTCCGAATAAGATAAATTATTGTTTTTGATACCTTGCGTTTTTAAAGATTATTGGTAATGAGATATGTTTTTTCAACCTGTATGGTTATATGAAAAAAGAGATGACTAAGCATTCATTTTATCTAGAAATACCCTTTTTTAAAACCATGACAAGTATTCGAAGCAATAACGGAATATATTTTACAAGCCAATTTTTCATGCCTTAGTTATTATCAACATAAATCTAAGACACACACTTGGAATTATTAAATGAAATACTTCAGTTACTACTGGCTCGATTTTGTTTCTGTTTATAACATTTTAATGGTTTAATCACGGGTCTCTTTTACACTCTGTATCCAACACTGTTATTTGTTGTGTATAGAAAATAAACCTCCATAGTTACTTCCGATATGACGTAAAATTTAGAACACAGTTAACTGTGTAAACAGGAATTAAAAACTAATCATGAAGCCAGTTAAACATACCCAACAATCCCAACCCCCACAATGTCCTTCAACAGATTCACTTACAACAGTTCTGTTCACAAGTCTTGCTTATAAACAACCTTAAGGTATAAAGACTCATCAGAAAATATATTGTTGACAAGAGTAGGATAGATAAAACAAGGGTTAATATGAACTGTTGCATGTAAAGAACGGCAGAAAGAAATATGTCATTTTCAAAATATATTAGTGATAAAAGAACTTAAAAACTGGAAGGGATAGTTATCGTAGATCACGAACAATACCCTTTTTATTAAATGTCAATTTAATTTCAAAATCTTTTATTTCAGTTTCTACATGAACATCCTCAATTAATGTAACCCTCTTCGTCTTCTTTTTGTAAAAAAAAACCCCATTATTTAACATCGAGCAATATTTGTGTAACGGAACATGCTGATTTTTCCTGTGTGATATTTTTTTTTATGTCAGAACGGAAGAATCTTCGCACAACCAAAACAGAAGTAGCTTGTACAAAGGTGAGTACAATATACAAACATCCATATGAGTATTTTGCTTACAATTATAAATATAATATCTTGATAATAAACTACAAAATAATACACATTTCATTGTTTACAATAGTAGTAAATGCCAGTTAACACAAGTATTATTATAAGCACACAAGATTGATGTTTTAAATTTTCCTGTCAGTCAATTAATTAATAGTGTTGATTTGTTTTGCGTTGTGCCTTCTAATAGTTTTTGGTGCTATGTATTGACAAGTGAAAGCAAGATGACACATTTATGCTGCGTCCGACCTTCATATCCGACATTTATATCAGAGACGTAGCACTGTTAATAAATAAAAGAACACGAATCGCATCACAGGAACATGAACGATAAAGAACAGGTAACTAATTTCTTAATATTAAAATGTTCTTTTTACCACTTTGAGCTGTGAAAAATCATTTCAGGGCTCTTGTAAATTGCTGTAAATAAAAATAAAAATTCGATATGGGTCATTATGCTGATTAAGGACTACACTAGTAAATAAAATGTTTGTGAATTTTAATTTTTACCCACTGTTTTGATAAGAGACTAATGTTTACAATAATAAATGTAAACTACGGTTGTCATATGATTACCCCGAGCTAGAGATTTTAATGTATAGAATTTTCACAAACAATAATGTATTGTAAGTACCAGTGCATTGAACAAGAATCACATAGTGTAGATACTATAAATAATGACTCTTTGACTTCTACTTATTGCCTGACAAAAGTTATATTCTATATAATAACTGTGATCTCATGTAATCAGGTGATAAAATAACACCGTTTCAACAATAAGATGTATCCTTTATCTTATCTTTATATTTTATCCTCTATTGTACTAAATCATTTATTCACATAGCTTTTGAAGTCAGTTTAAAAATTGTTTCATGTTAAATGTTAATTGTTGCTTCAAAATATGGAGATAATACTTTTACTGTGTTTTTTTTTGTTCATCATGAATGAAAGAAATACTTTTCAAAAAGTAAGCATAAACAAAACAATCATAGAGTGAAATTAAGCAACTATTTCTTTCAGAGTGTATAGTTGTATTCACAGCGTTTTTATCAAGCAAATGCATGTTTAAATTACAAAAATGTTTTTGTCACATATATTACCTTTCTAATAGAAACAAAGTCCAAATAAATCCAATTGCAAGGAAATAAAACAAAAGAATCCTATATCAGAATATTATAATTTCTGTTGTAATTTTATTAGATCACTTAACAGTTTTAAAGACAAGGTGATCTCAAGTTAATACTCAGTATATAGCTCACAAAATATCAAAAGAAAATAATCAGTACAAAGATGGTTCTAAAGCAGTATTATTCGGAATGGACAAATAGCAAGTTAGAAATGAATACATTTGGGAAACATTTTTGTCAAAAGGCTTTTTTTTTTTTATAAAACTAAACAATATTTTCTTATGATAAAAAGTCAATTTTTATTTCTCTCTTTCACAAAATACAACTCGTACAAAACTTATTCATGTCTACTGAACATGTAAAGAATACGATTTTTTCAAGCTGCACAGAATACATCAAAAATTTTTCATATTCAAAGTAAATTAAGAGAGAAGGTATCTGGGAAGACAGGCATGATATATGGATTTAACTCTATTTTATATTTAACTTGCACATATATTTACAGGTCCTATTTTGATATATATATCTAAGATAGGTCGATAACTTAAATTTAACATCTTTGAATTTGTTTCGAATTAAAATACATAATGATTACCTCTAATATTTTCAACAGCTTACTCTAACAAAGGATTTATACAGAAACGTAGTCACCAGGACATGCCATACTTTGCTGGCTTTGAAAGGAATTCTTTTGGTATATTTGAACGTTGATAGAACTTGTTAAATATTTCTGATATGCTAAGATTTTGCGAATTGAAAATACCTGATTCTTATCTAAAGTTGCTAACATGTTAAAAATGCTCTCTTAAGGTTGCAGCGATTGTGCTAATATCTTCAACTAAAGAGATTTCAATAGCCAAACCATGTGACTTAGAAAAAGTACTTGTTTCCCTTGGTGTGGACCATACCTCACCCTGTAAATACGATGACATAAAGAAAAAGTCAACCGATATCTGCATTTTAGGCATATCATTCTTAGTTCTGAATGCAATTATTTTCCTTCTGATATTGAATTTCTTGTGGATTCCTAAAAACAAGAAATTCGGTATATGCATCGCAGTAAGTATACAATGAATATGTATGGAAATATATATTTTGTGGTGAATATCAAGAAACACAAATGTTATGTGTTGGTTGCTAGATATATTTATTTCACAGCTTGTAGTTGTTCATGTCATGTATGCAGTTGTTGCAGCTGTATATTCAGGCCTAACGATACATTTCTACAAAGAAGTACTTGACTCCAAAGAAAGACAAACGGACACGGTTCTTATGATTTTTTTTTCTACCATTAGATAAATACTTCTATATACTCTCTCATATGTATAGTACACATTATAATATGTTTTAGTTTATTGTATGTTTATGTATATTGCGATTTTAACATAACCCTATATTATATTTTTCTTCACAAAATGAAGAACAATCATACTAAATTAAAATAAAAGTTTATTAAAATATCAATGAAATTTTATCTTGTTTTTTTTATAGAGTTATTCCCATATAAAATCAACAATGATAACTCGACTCATGAAAAATTATACTTCGGATAATGTTACCAGTGGCGATGCAATATCTGATAGTTGGAACAAGTTCTTCATTGAGGTAAAAAAAAACCCTCACCATAACCATGCAGAGAAAAACTCAAAATTTGTATCTGTATATTTCACAATAAAATAATTTTAGTTCAACGGAACCATGCTGTATTTTACACCCGGTAGACCAACTTCAGCTCTATCTTTCAGGCCGTCTATCATTTATCAACCGTTTTGACTAAACCATGATGCTTTCTTTAACGCTAAAAAGACTTGTTAGTCTCATTTTAAAGATATTTAAAGATCCATTTACCCAATGATTTAAATTTGAATGTTCCTTTTGTCTGAAATTTCATGAAATTCCAGTATGAGTGTTGTGCTATTAACCAAGTCCAAGGAACAACCAATGACTTTGACAGCACTCCCTGGTGTACAACATCCGGTTCCTGTCAGGCAACGGCTTCCCAAATCCCAAAGACCTGCTGCAATGGTGTATCTGAGGACGATTATGGAAGTGCACCGTCTATTTGTCATTCGTCTGTCAATCCTGGAACCTTTAAATCGGTTAATAATAATATTGCATGGCTCTTTGGCAATTTCTACTTAATATAATATGCTTTACTTTTATGGTAAAGTTTGCAAAAATGCTGATAAATTTAAATCACATTAAGTTTGATAGGTACAGTAATAAATAATATACTTTGATTATGATAAAAGGCTAATTTAGTAGCTTTATATTTTGCAAACAATGTTCTTTTTAGCTCACCTGAACTGAAACCTCAAGTGAGCTTTTCTAAACACATTTTGTCTGTCGACCGTCTGTCCGTCCGTCCCTCTGTCTGTAAATTTTTCTCATTTTTAACATTTTTAACTTCTTCTAAAACACCACTCGGCAAAAATCATCCAAATGTGGCAAAGCATTCTTATGGAAAGGTGAATATAAATTGCAGAAATGAAAGGCCAGTTTTTATTCAAAGCGGAGAAAAACTCGAAACTGTAAAAAAGGGGGTGCATTTTTAAAAATCTTCTCCTCAAGAACTACTGAGTCAAATTCAATGTAATTTAGCATACATCTTCGTTATAGAAAGGAAAATATAAATTGTAAAAATGAAGGGCTAATTCTGTTCCAAATTTGAGCTAATTACAAAAATAATAATAAAGGGGACGGGGACGGGGGGTTCAATCAGTTTATAAGTTCGGGTTCGTTATTCCATATCTCGAAAACGAGGTTCTTTGTTTGAAGCAGCCATTTTGGACGCATGTTAAAAGGATCAATCTGACAAAGATCAGTTTGTTTGTTTTGGAACAGTTCACGTGCGTGTGTAATCTTTTAAACATGAACGATATATTGGTGCCGATTTTGTGAAGTAAATTGAGGTTAAATATTTTAATGCATTGACATTTTCACTTGTGACGATGATTTTCTTGTTTTGATTTTCGTTTCATTTTCATTAAATAAATTATGTTTTTAACTTGAGGAAGTATCGCCTGTATTTTGGAATCTTTACGTATCAAATCAAACATACTTCGGTGAATCGGCAAAATTTGATGCATTAACAACATATCAAAACATAATGAATTCATTTGTTTGGTAATTCGGTATGATCTCTGCGCAATGGTTGATTAATACAATGTGTTTTGTTAAAATGCTTAGCATTTTCTCGAGTCTATTCAGTCTAAACAGATATTATTTTCGCTGATGGAAATACGTATGTATATGTATGCTTTGAAATATAAATTGTGCTCTTTGTTTTAGTACATTTTCCTCTGTTTTTATTGTTTACAATTTTCTCTTTACTAACCATATTTGAGTGTCAAGCTTCCAGTTATAAGCAAGATACATCTTTGCTCACAATTTTATGTTTCTACACAGAACTGAGGCCATGTTTTTGTTTGTTTACATTTTAAATGCTGAATAGGAAATACCAAGTTTAAATATTTTAAGTTGAATGTAATAAACTAATAGATAAAATGTACATATGTTAAAGATTAAGTATATGCGATAATAAAAGTAAAATTTGGAGAGATAACAGCTGTAAAAATGAAATGTATCTCATTAGCATGGTATATTCATAGAGCCTAGCATCTTGAATAAACACAAATAAATGTTCACTTCGATGTGATTTTTTTAAAAATCTTATAAATGCTCAGAAAAATAAGAATAACGCTAAGTTATATATTTTGTTTTTAATAAATACAAATGCACCAATCAAAAATAACTTGCAGGTAAAAGGTAACCACCTTATCGAGTATTTTCATCATATAAACTAGATATGTTTTGCATGACCTCTGAGACGAAAATGAAATAGAATGTTGGCATCCTCTAATTGTGTAAATTCGATTTGTTCAAAGTATGATTACACGTGATAAGGTAGGCCCACAATGGGGGCTGATTTTTAAACTGATAAACATCTTAGGAAATGTATGAAAATCGTTATCTTTAAATAGCTATTACTGTTGAAATATGTGAAAAAAAACTGCAGGAAATAACATACCGGTGTTGTATATAATTTATATATCGGTATATATTTTCACCCCCACCTCCCTATAAAATTTTGAATCTTATAACAGAAAATTATGATACTTAACTTTTCTAAATATTAAATTTTTCTATTTTTAATTAAAGTCAAAGTAGTTAGCCATTGTTGCTCAGGTGAGCGATGTGGCCCATGGGCCTCTTGTATTTTTTGTTATAACTGTATTACTGAACATTATATAGAACTGCATGATCCCAATCAAGAAACTAAGTACTATTCACATTGAAGAGTGTCAAATAAGCCTAGTACTGATCACCTTACTGATTATTGGGACTTTGGAGGTAAGTTTGTATATTACGAAGTAAGAGTTATGAGATACTGTGACAATCAATATATTATTATTACTTTAAATAACTTAATTGATTACAGTGCTTATTTGTATATAAGAAACTTCGTCTCTTTACAGATAGCTGAATTTCTTATTGAAGGAATGTTGATATCATATTTTTGCTGTTTGATTCGAAACAAAGTATGGCCACCAAAAGAGGGTGCGATTGAAATGAATGAAAAAAACACGTGACCTTTTAACTTGTGTTTGACTGAATGCGTGTAAAAAACATAACTTTCAAAACGCAGTGCAAATTTAAAAATTAAAATTACGCTACAAAGGAAATGCACTTTTATTTTAATCATTTCCCTCTAAGTTATATTTATGAATACCATTGATATTTCTACACGTTGGACGTTGTTTTTTTAAGTATATTTATTAAGCTTATTAGAACTATTCTACAGTCTTTGTTTAGACTTTTAGTTTTAAAGAGTTAAAAAAATTCTGGTCGGATATTTAGAAAATAGGAGGTTATAACTTTTTTAATTGATAAAGTATTACATTATATTTACATCTACCGAGTATGATTCCCTCTATTTCTTACGGAAACTTATTGTAATTCATAGCCCTGTAGAAACCTACGGCGACTTAAGAAAAATCACGGACTTCACGAAATAATCATAATGATGTCAGACTCATATTCCCATAGGTGACGATTTGACTATTTCTTCTAGTCAACGTACTGATGTACATTAACAGTAATTTAGTAATTTTTCCTTATTTTTTGCAATTAATTTATTATTTTGTTTAAGAAAGATGTAAATATAAGCAATAAAATGCTTTCTTTGATGAATCATGCGGGTTACGAAGGTAGCGATCATTGCAGGAAAAATTTACATAACCCGCTAACGTGGATTATGTATTTTTTCCACACTGTCGCCACCTTCATATCCCACATAAATCACCAAAGAAAGCATTCTATTGTTTAAATAATATATTTATTTTGAAAGCCGTTAATCTAGATTCTTAAGGGTCTACTCGTATTGGAGAGTTTCATCTTGTTGAGACAATGTTTTAGGCAATAAATTTGAAATTACAATGTAATATAGAAAACAAGCTAGTATGTAGACATTTCATTTTTAAGTGTTAACTTGGTCAGTAAAGCATTGTACATAATACTGGAATTAAACAATTTCTTTTAAAAATCTTAAGGGGAAAATGCTTGAACATGATTTTGTTTTGAGAGATATTTTCTAAGTAAATTAAGAGTAACAGATTGCCCAAAAATTCTTTTTATCATTTTTGCTATTATGGGTTGCTGTAAAACATTTTTATTCCTACATATTGATGTTTTACTCCATTCAAGGAACTATTTAAAAAAGAGGGTACGTAGTGGCTATATCTATCTCATATATTATTAAAAAAAATTTCGAATATAATAAGCCTTCTTACATTTAAAACATATCGGTTCGATCATTATAGGGCAAAGCTTATCCTGGGTAAAACACGTTTATTCCATTGAGTCATAAAAAATACATTTTACATGTAACGTTTTGAATGACATGTGGTGATAACGAACAGTGTTCAAATTCAAAAGTCCAAAGGAAAATTACAAAACAGGAGCAGAGCAAACATGGACCTCTTAAAAAAAACATAGAGGTAGGATCAGGTGCCATGGAGGAGTAAGCATCCTCTGCCGACCGGTAACACCCGACGTGCGCCCAATGTCATGTCGGTAAAAATTTCATTATCGGGGAAATTGTAGTAATTTGTAAAAAATATCATGATCGGGAAAACGAAGAAAAAACCAGTGTACAATTCAGTATTCAATCAATAGTTCAAAGCAGAGCAATCACGGACCTCTGGAAACCCTTAGGGGCAGAATCAGGTGCCGTGGAAGTGATCATCCTCTGCTGACCGGTCCCACCCGCAGTGTGCTCTTTGTCCTAATCGGGGAAAAAAGGGAAAAGTCATATGATATAAGTACACTTAACACTATCGCAGTTTTATTTTTTTTAAAATGTTATTTAAAACATGTCAGACTGTTGGCACATTCAGTTTCTTACAATATGATTTGAGTCATTACGACGGATCTAGCGTAAGAGACAATTTCTTGGGTATCACATACTGGTATGCCATGGAATGTATACTCTGCAACTGACATTGACACTCTTATTATTTTTGACGGAATACTTATTATTTATTTAAAACATGTGATTTCAGAGCTTTGTCGTTTTGTATGATCATCTTTTTTTCGTGAAAACAATTTTACCAAAATATACCAACAGAAAGACATTGTACAATGTTTGGAAATGTTGATATTTATCAATTGTGTAAATATATTTAGTTGCTTTTGGCGATAAATGCTTTGCGGATTGCAACCGTTTAAACAATAATTGCTTAATGTTCAGTTGAAAAGAAATGTAATCTTTGAAAAATATCAAAAACAGAGTTTTTATTATTCTATTAGAGATAGACTAATAGGTGTTCATAGTTGAATTGGAATTGTTTATTTACATCTTTTGTACTACGTAAGATATTTTCATGTTCATTCATTGAAACTGTCTTATCATACAACCAATTGCGTAAAATTATGTTTATTTTTAATGTTGTTCTGTATGTATCTTTATAATGAGATCTACTCTTTGTGCTATGATTTCTGCCACTGAGCACCGAAAATACGTTAACATGAAATCATAAATTAAATAAATTGGTTTTTTTATTAACCCCCCCCCCCAAAAAAAAATATCTAAAAATAAATATTATACACATATTGACTGGAGTTGAGGGCAACATTAATTATATTAGCCCCCGAGGGACGATATATTGCCCGACGCAAAGCGGATAGTGGTGAAAAATGTGACTAATAATTTCATATCAGATGAATTGAATACAACCATTTTACAATTTGAAGTTGATGTTTCAACCGCAAACCAGTTTACTTTAGAACATGTCTTCTTGGATGCATTTCTTCGAAGTCAATGTTAAACAGGGTTTTTTTCTGAATGGAAGTAGCATAAAGGGTGTTGGGTTGAAGATGTTGATAGCAATAAGTAATTAATGAAATACCACATGCTTTTCATTGTATTATAACTATATTATATCTCTTTTTGTCACATGTTTGCACATGTAGTCATGTTGTCCTCCTCTATATCAATTAAAGATCAGGATGGAAAAGAAACGTACAAGTAACCAATACATCGCAAATTTAGGCATTTATTATGAAACATTGACTATCAAACAAATACATAACGCAAAATAGACCAAGCTATGAAAGCCAACAATGATATTAGTAAAAGAATTAATCTAAGCACAAGTAAATTTAAAGTCACTGTAAATGTAGATTTTGTTTGAATATTTATAAATTTTTCTGACAGTGTAAATGCACTACTAGTTTAGTAATTTGTTCCTTTGCGTTTTGATTTTATTAAACGCATATTTCCAGTGGTTTAGATTCATTAAAGCTATTTTTTCTTTAAGTGTTTATATGTATGCTATTTAACAATACTTTTAATATTGTGACTGTTATTATCATTATTGTATTAATTACCGATGGAAATTTGCGGTGAAATGTTAATGTCATTGGAATTTTCGATAGTCCGTAAATAATAAAAATTTGACGAGGGACATTTTGACCCAAAAAATCGGTAAAAAATAACAGGTCTTCAAAATTACCACATTTACCGAAAAAATAAGACGATTTAGTTTTATCTTCTAAGACTGCCCTAAAAATTCAACGTAGTTATTCCTTTTTTTATGATCAGGCTATTGATACTTGAGGAACTGAACAAAACAAAACCAGTTTAGAACTCGAGGTGCCACAGACACGGGAAATCGAAATTAAAAGAAATATACCATTATATCAACAAAAACATCCAGCATATGTAAAAATAATTTCAAATTTAATATTCATGCACTGAGTACTAGGAAAAACATGTAATTTGATACAATCCATAACCCCACCATATTACTTTCACAAAAGACTTACAAGTTGTTTACGATATAAAAACATAGCATATAATTTTACTTTAAAACAAAACTGATCCCATTTTCAACAATAACTAAGATTGTCTCGTTATCCTAATTTGGTAATGCTTTGTGGATCATTTTTCTGGGCGTCGAAACATCCTAGAAAATTATCATCATATTTTTCGAAAGAGGCATTTATCCTTTTTATTTCTGGTCTAGTAATTTTTTTATTGAAACTATAATCAGAAATATCTTATTCCATAAACTTCACTTCGGAATATTAAACTTAGGCATCGACACAGTACATTAAGTTTTCTTTATCAATCCCTGGTTAACATATCATCAACGTGTTGAAAGTGCTATAATATGAGATTATTCGGTTTTAAAATTGCAAAATAACTGATATTCATTAGTTTTTGTTTTCGTTTTTTAAAGTATCATATCTATACTGATTAGGTACTAGCCAAGTGAGATATTGAGCAAGGCTACCACTATATAAGGTGCTCTCGTACTTGGATAAAAATAAAATATTTAAGTCATACGAAATGCAATAAATACCAAATACATCATTTTAATGGGTTGATGATTTTCCGCTTTGTTCCGTGAAAAAACCCTAATTATTTATGACAATATATTTTTATGAATAAGTGTCATATAACTAAATTCTCAAAACCTGAATTTAAGAAAAATTTATCTGATTTGCTCTTTCATACATTGATAACTATATAAATAAAAATTGTTCAATGTAGAGTGTAAAGCTCCTGGTAATGAATGTCGATGTGATGTTTTATAATATTGCCTCAAAAAAAAAAAAAGGCTGACGAAATGTAAGGTGAAGGTAAGCTGAATGTACTAAATTATAATAGTGCCAAGTTAATTGAAAAACTGCATTCAATAAAGCAGAAGTGAGTAAAGAACTAGATAGATTGCACGATCAGTATGTACTGGTCCCTGCTGATAAGGCAAGTAACAACATTGTCTTTGTTTGTAAGGCACATTATATTAATTGCATTTTCAAAGAACTAGGTTTCGATTCTACACATGGCGATCCTATTTTCACCAATAGCAGCCTTTCTAAACAGGAAATACTTCAAAATCATAAATCGGTTATGGATATCTTTAATATCCTCAATAAACAAAATGAATTTGATTTACCTTATTTGTACTGGATTCCAAAGCTTCACAAAAGTCCTTACAAACAGAGATATATAGCAGGTTCCAGTAAATGTTCTACCAAACCTCTCTCTTTACTCCTTACTAAAATTCTTACAGTAGTGAAGGAGAAACTTCAAGAGTACTGTACAACAATATACTCCAGAAGTGGTGTGAATCAGATGTGGATACTAAAAAACTCTAAAGAATTATTAGAAACTTTGAGGTCACAAAATCTTACCAAAATCAATAGCATCAAAACGTACGATTTTTCAACGCTTTATACAACCATTCCCAATGACAAATTAAAATCTAGGCTTTTTGATATCATCGACAGTTGTTTCTTCAATAAAAATGGAAGTCGTAGAAATGCTTACCTTGTCATTGGAAATCTAAAAAATTATTTTGTTAAAAACCATTCTGATTGCACACACAAGTTCTCTGAAGTTGACATTATAAAGATGCTTGAATTTCTGATAGACAACATCTATGTAGTTTTTGGAAATCAAGTCCTCCAACAATCTGTTGGAATACCCATGGGTACCAATTGTGCCCCATTGTTAGCAGACCTATTTTTGTATTCTTATGAAGCAGAATTTATTCAAAAACTTGTACGTGAAGAAAATAAAGCACTCGATGTGGCCTTCAACTCAACATTCAGGTATATCGACGACGTATTATCAATTAACAATTGTTATTTCCATACTTACGTCGACTCGATATATCCCAGTGAACTTGAAATAAAAGATACCACAGAGTCTGCGTCATCTGATTCATATTTGGATATTTTACTGGAAATGGACATTGATGGTAACCTAACAACAAAACTTTATGATAAACGCGATGACTTCAATTTTTCTATAGTCAACTTTCCTTACTTATGTAGCAATATACCTTCATCACCTGCATATGGTGTTTTTGTCTCTCAGTTAATTCGATACGCAAGGGCATGCTCTTCGTATGAACAGTTTCTAAGGCGAGGCAAGCTACTGACAAACAAGTTGATAAAACAGGACTATCAACAGGCTCGTTTGAAGTCATCTTTTCGTAAGTTCTATGGTCGATACAACGACATTGTCAGCAAATACAATCATCCACTGGGTAACATGCTGACTGACGTTTTTCATACTAATTGTTAGACCATAATTTATCACCTAATTGTCTACGGACTTTTCCGTTTTTTCACGATTACGTCAAAGAGCACACGGCGGGTGCGAACGGTCAGCAGAGGATGCTCACTCCTAATAGGCACCTGATCCTACCTCTATCGTTTTGGAGGTCCGTGTTGCTCTGCTTTGAATTTGTATTTCGTTTTATGGATTTTTGAGATGGTTGACGGTTTGTTCTTGTCATTTTTTCATTCAAACTTCAAATTTCCAAACAACTGAAAAGCCATAAAAGAAGAAATGTTCCTTTACTTTAAAACTAAAACGTATAACTTTTGTTCATCCTAAATAATCTAAAAAATGATTTGTTATACTTGAATTAAAGTTAAAATATGATTATTAAATTTTATATGCATCTTCGTTAAGGGACTTAAACAGAATGAACCAACTCAAATTGTTGTAAATAAAGTGAAACACAATAGATATAAACTGTATAATAAGTTCTGTAACTAAGACCTAATTATTGCTATCCAATCCTCGTAAAAGAGTCTTTGAATATATAATACGTTGCTAAAACAGCTTTTTTAATATTTTACAAATCCCGTTTAATATATGTTGGCAAAGTTTTAATCTATTATTGAATTTTCTTCCTGTTTAATTCTTTTATTTACTTTCCCAACTGAACAATTTCTTAATCGCGGCAACAGCACTATAGGATTTGATAGTTGTCCAGGTACATTACGCAGTATTATTGATTTTGGTCTGAGTTATACAATACGAAAATTATCGACGGAAAAAATTCTGTGCAAACTCAAAAGTAAGTAGAAATTAAAAAAAAAATCTGTTGTTAAAAAAGCCTGTACCATTAAAAAAAATAGCAATAGGATTTACAGAAAAAATAAGGTAAAATATAATAAACACATCTCATTTCTTCTCTATTTTTGTTTGCATGTTAATCACATCATAAATATCTTATGTTAATGATTTTTTGTTCACAACATCACAATTAGAAAAGTTAAATGGTTGTCATCCATATTTAGAATTGAATACTACAGTCATATTTAGTATTTCGTGATCAAAATGTGCCAGTTGTCTGTCGTCGATGTTGTCATCGTCATAAACGTTTCATTTAATTCTCTTCTTTAGATCTGCTGAGCCAATTTTCAATCAAACTTGGCACAATGCATCCTTTGGATAAAGGAAATTATAATTTATTACAATGAAGGCCACACCCTATTACAAGGAAAAAGAAGATGACTAAAAATTATTGAAAAATTATTGGTAATTGTAAAAATTCTCTTCTCAAAAACCATTAGGCAAGAAAAGTTGAAACTTGTATGGAAGAATCCTCAGATAAAGTGGGTTCAAGTATATTATAATTCACAATATGGCCTTATAGTGAAGGCTTTTAAATCTCACAACATTCTCGTCAACAAACTTTCATTTTACCCATGGACAAGTGACCATTACAGGCCTGCAGGTCTCTTTTTACCAAAGGTTTACAAATTTTGGCCCCTAGGGAGCTAGGATATTGATAATCCGAAATTCCTTCGACTCTTGTTTGGATAATTGAAGACTAACACAATATTCTAAATGTATCATTGTGGCTGTACTTTAGGATAATGGAAATTACTTTAACAAGCAAGTATTTTAACAAATAGAAGCTCTTTTGCAGTACTAGTATTTCATATTAACTAAATTAATTCAGGACTAAAACCACCATTGTAAAGATTGTACCTAGAAATATAGAGTCTAACAGAAGATTTACGTGCATATTTACGTTACGAGTGTGAGTAAGAAATACTACAATAACAAGCTAGTGTTTAAAAAAATGGATGTCTTTTCTGCATAACTTGTATTTCATATATTTATATAAATCAACGAGTAAAAATGGTGTATCTAATGTTTTTCTGATTAGGAATAAAAAATACAAGATTAAAAAAGTTATACCTAGAATTATTGCACTCAAAGTATGCAAACTGAAATTCATAAACTTAATTTGAATTCATTAATATCATTTGGAATATATTGTAGAGGCAAAAAAAAAAAAAAAAATATGTTAAGTCCTCGTGCTACATATAATGCCAATAAAGGTAAAAACATGAAAACAAGATATTTGATGAAAGTTGTTTTTTAAATGCAGACATAAACAAATAAAATACAGTTCCACCCTCCTCAATTATTATCATTTTTTTTATTGTTTATGAATGAAATTTGTTTACTTTTTTAAGATGCATAGAGCGACATTGCAAGACGCAGTATAAGACAAAAATATCTCTCTGCTATCCCTCACAAGACAAGTTGTTCACAACAATAATAATGAAATAAAAGATAATTGAAAACAAATTGATTTTTATTTACTCTGAGCCGGAAGTTTTTATTTAAGGAAACTGTAATGATCCTCAAATCACCGAGAACGGTTAACAAACCATGGAGTTTAGAGATGTAAAAGTAACACATTTTGTATAGATTTCCTTTTACCTTTATTAATGCTTGTTGGTTAATTTATATCGTGTTCGTATTTGCATTGATTGATACATGTAAATAGATTTCATAGTTTTTAAACAAGATATTTTTTTTATGATAGCATTTCGTTATACCCAACAGAGCACCAAAGAACACAGCACTGGGCATGGCGAATGTAAGAAACAAGGTATTACATATTTCAATATAATAATCTTATCTGATTTTGATTGCTTTTTTTAAATGCCTGCTGATACTATATCAGTCTTCATCTTTTATGAATGTCTGTGATACTATATAAGTATTGACCTTTAACATAAATCTGTTTTAAATTATCTTGAGCAAAATGTTTATATTATAGGATATTTTGATGTCATATAATAACAACAAAGCACGGAAAAAATCCACTTGACATGAAGAATGAGAAAGAAAAGATAACAAACATTTGAAAATGATATATCCCAACGTTATTTGATACAAAAAATATCATCATAATACTCAATTTGATGTTTAAGTACTATTTTGTTTTAGGTCTAATATTTAAAAATATGACTTTCGATATCATATGGTTTATTGTTTGCATAATACAACATTGACCGTGTGCAGTGACCTCATTTTTGCAGTTTTAAATTTTGAAAAAAATTCGATATAAAGGGATATGATATCACAATATATTAATTAAGCTTTTAAGTTTTGATGAATATTTCGATAATTTTAAGTACATTGTAATGCAATTCATATCTCTTATTAAATAATTCTTTACATTGTCTCTCAGACTTTGAGAGGTTTCATGTTTCTTCTCAAATCTACATAACATCTAAAATTTGTAAATTCTATAAGCAACATATGATATTATTCAAAAAATTTACCTTACAATTATTTTCATAATAAAAACCTATAATTACATGTTTCCACAAAATCTTTAATTGAATAATCGTACACAGTCTTGACCATATTTCTTTGGCATTGTCACTTTCAAAAATTAGATGTTCAATATTCTCTGTTGTGTCTTGACAATAATCACAACATTTGCTTGGTCTTAACTTACATTGATATGTAAAAATGAATTGCAGCTTAATATATTATTCAATAATTTGTTATTAAATTTACATATGTTCTTATCATACATGTTTTTAATCTTATTAATGTATATGCTTTTCCAGTTTTTTTTTGAAAGTTAAACGTGTTCTTATAAAAGGACTGATAAATGGGTTTCTGAAACTTAGTAATCAACAAATTTTCATAGAAGAATTTACATTTTTGTCTGTTATTGTATGACATCCTAAATGAAATTTATAGCTTTTCACAACGTATTGACTACATTCCATATCAAAATTCACAAATTGTTGTCTTATAACGTTTCGTAAAATATTATATTCACATAACCAATTAAATTTTTCCGACAAAATATTAGATAATTAATGTAGTGTTTTCATTTTGCCATCTTTCTTAAAAAGATCTTTTACATATGATATTCCACTTCTTATCCGTCTTAAAAAACACAATGTTTTGCCTTTATACTTAAATAGTTCGTTATTCCATAGAGGTTGCTGTTCAAGTGTGACATTTGACATGTTAAGAATCTTTTTTTTTATTTTTTAACAACCATTAAACCAACAAAATATTTCTTGATAAAATTTAGGAAGATGATTAATAACTGTTAAATCTTCTGTATTTCTCTCAGTCGTTGATCATATGTAATTCAAATTAAGGTTGACCCTTTTCAAATAAGCATCAATGAAATCATTAATCAAACATGAATTCGATAATCTATTTACCCAAAATGCTTTAAGTGCCCTTAACTTAAGTTCTATGTCCATTACACCGAACCTGCCTTCTTCTATTTTTCCTATTAAAGTAATTCGTTTAATTCTGTCCTGTTTGTTCCAAATAAAATTGAAAATGGCTCTTTTGACTTTCTTAATAAAATCCTTTCCAGAAGTGGGAGAATAGATGCAATATAAATCAATTTTGACACAGCTAAATTATAAACAACACATGATTTGCCAATTATAGATAGTTTTCTTTTTTCCAAGACTCAAAGAGTTTTTCCATGTCATTGTAAGTCTTTATCCAATTTAACTCATTACATTGATTTTAATCATGATCGAGGTAAATTCCTAAACATTGTACTGTACTGTTTGTTACTTTTACTTCTTCTATAATTTCATGTTTATCTTTTAATTTGCCCAAGAATATACATTGGGATTTATTCAAATTAATTTTTGATCCTGCATGACAGCAAAATAATTCAACAGTCTGTAATGCTTTTTTCTTAGAGATGAGGTGTTTTTTAAAGTAAGGGTTAATTCGTCTGCGTATTGCAAATATTTAATCTGTTGATGCATATCTTTAAATTGAAAACCATTTATTGTATTATTGTTCTTTAATTATAATGCTAAAATTTCTGCTATAAAAATGTAAAGCGTTGCTGAAATTGGACATCCCTGTCTTATTCCTCTTGACATTTTACATGATTTGGATATCCATCCATTGTTTTCCACTTTAAAGACTGGATAGGTATACAAGATCTTAACCCAGTTAATTTTTTTAAAGACAGTAAAGAGAAAATTCCTCTCAACAGAGTCGAAAGCTTTTTCAAAGTCTAGAAATAATAGAATTCCATCGTTATTATTTTCTGTACAATATTCATATTATGTCCATAATTAATCTCGCTTTAATGCCAATATAACGACCTTTAATGTAAGCTGATTGCTCGTTTCCGATTAATTTATTAATAACCTTTTGTAATCGTCTAGCAAATATGAATGCTATAATTTTGAAATCTGTATTAGTTAAACTTAAAGGTCTTTAGTTTTTTTAAAGACTTTTTCTGTCGCCACTTTTAAATAGAACTGTGATTAATGCTAATCGTTGAGTATAGCTTAGCTCTTTTTTTCAGTTACACTCAAGAGTAATTAAAAAAATAATGGTGAAATTTACTCCCAAAATCATTTATAAAATTCACAGGGGAGTCCGTCTAAACCAGGGGATTTGTTGTTTTTGTTGCTTTTCATATTGAAAACAGCTTCTTTGCATTTGTCTAAAGTGAATAAAGCATCACATATTAGCTTATGTTGTTCATTAAGGGTTTGGCATTTAATGTCATTAATATAATTAGAGACTTTTTTGCATCGATAGATGTCGTCGTGTAGAGATTCTCGTAAAAATCGCATATTTCTTTAATAATTTCTGAGTTTGTATTAATTATTTTGTTATTTACATCTTTTATTCTTTAATGGTATTGTTAGTTTGATTTTTCTTTTTTAGCCCTATGAAATAGCTTGTATTATTTCACCTTCATTTATCCATCTTTCTTTTGATCTGATTTGCGCGCCTTTTGCGATTCCGATGTTCATTAAGTTCCGCTTCAAAATCACGTTTTTCTTTCATATTAATCTTTTCAATCGGTAGATTTTCTATTTCATCGATTTTCTTTTCCAGATTTTGTATTTTTGATTTTATATTGTTTGATGACTTTTTTGCAAAGTTTATTGAGAAGTCGCGAACTTTAAGTTTAAAAGTTTCCCATTTAGAAAAAGCATCGTGTGAATTGTCTAGACCTTTAAAAATATTTTTATTCCTTCTCTTTACTCATCGTTTTCAAGGTGTGATGTATTTAGTTTCCACCAATAGTTCTTTTTAATTTATCAATTTTTACAATTATTTTCAAAAATCGATGACCGCTCATTCTATTACCTTTACTATTAGTACCTGGAATGCGTTTAACTTGTATTTTTTCCACTAAGTCAGAGGCTAATTTACTTGTAAATATGAAATCAATTCTACTTTAAGGGTTGTTGTCCGAATCACACCAAGTATATCCCTCTGTATTGGAATGTTTGTGTTTCCATATATCTACAAGATCTAGATAATTAATAATTTCTGCTAAATTTTTGTGCGATTTATCATTTTTTTTCTCAAAAGAACAATTAAAATCGCTACATATATATTTATGTTTTCTTGTAAAGAATGTAGTGTAGTAAATATTTTCATCCTATCAAAGTTCTTATCATCTATTTTTACGTTTACTAAAAGCTTTCTACCATCTTCCGAACGGTGGATATTTTGAATTACCAAATTTAGTTCTTTACGAACAAGAATAGTGACTCCTCTACTAAACTGAGAATTTGAAAATGCATGTACAGATGTTCCATCCCAATAAAAGTTGTATGTGTCTTCAGACTTTTGAATAAAATGAGTTTCATGAAGAAAAGCTACATCTACTTTTTTTTCTTTTAACCAGGTATAAATCTTATATCTTTTTTAACTAGAATTTAATCATTTAACATTGACTGACAGTTTATTTAATTCATTCATTTCTTAATGGTGTTGTATTACTATATGTTATATGTGTTTTTATATAAATACCATAATTCAAGATTTTCCAAAAAAAATTATAAATAATGATAATAACCGATACATTGACAAATTATTTCTTTAGTTCATTCATTTTTTAATAATAATAATAACAACAGATACATTGACAAATTTTTTTTTTAGTTCATTCATTTTTTAACTATTTTTTCTCAACTACAGTACATACAACAATAATGTTCGTCTGTAGTTACAAATACAGAATAACTAACCTAGGTCTCACCCTCCGATTCCGAACTCTCGGAGTCGGGATTGCAACCAGATGCATCACTGTCTGATACTGCTCGCAATGTTTTCAACATATTAACGATGTTTCGTTGTTTTGCTTGTTCCCGGTTTTGCTTTTCTGCTTTTTTGCGTTGTTACTTAGTTTTCGCTTGCGAACTTTTTTCACCACTACTTTAATTATTGATCCCAGAGTGTTCTTACTAGGCCATTTGTCTTGTTTTGTGTTGATTGTGCCTGTCCTATCCAGACCGGAACCCCATTCGTCATTGTAGGTGGTTTCCACGAGCGTGGTGGAATTGTTTCGCAGATCGTATTTTTTCTTAAAATAGTTTTACTTACACACTTTTATTTTCAATAATTTCTTCCATCACTGCCTCTTTAGTTTTGCTCGTTCGTTTTGATTTTTTTTTCCGAGTCGTATAGCTGAAAGAGCGTCTTCCGCAATTGTTATTTTACTGGCAGCATCTAGATCACAATAGCGAATTGCTTTCGTTTTTAGAAACGCATGTCCGGCGGATTTGTTTGACCCCGTAGATTTCTAATTCGCACGGGTAAAAAATAGACAAAACGTCTTGTGATCCGCTGAATGGAGCGAAATTATTTGAAATTATTACTAAATTATGTCTGCAAAGTTTTGTGATAATATGACGTTAATTAAAAAGGTACTGCAAAAATCCTTGCATTTTTTGACTGATCCTCGTATTTGTTTAACATTATTAGCACAGTTGTTTATTTTTCTTATTTTAAACTGCTAAATTATATTTTATTTCAATAAGTGAAATCATTATTTTTTTTCATATTCATTGAACTCATCGTATTTTATTTAAGAATTCTTACTACAATCTACCATTCAATAACAAGGTTTCACAGAACTTGTTGATATGAAACCAAAAGTATGTAAATTATTAAGTGTTTCAAGTTTGTTCTATTACCAAAGATGATTCATTCGAAAGCGGGCATGTCGTCATCATTGTTTAAAGTTTTTCGTTGTTACAAAATCAGACATGTGCAGTACTTAACTACAATAACAGGCAACATATAGACTTTACGAACTTAGATTAAAGCTTGGTGGAAAGTCATCTAAAGACTTTAGTGTAATTTTTGCAAAAATGACCCTCAAAAGTTTATATTGTAGAGACCCCTTCCAGAAATACCAGTTAGTACAATACAAAAACAAGAAAATACAACCTCAAAGGTGAATATTGTTTATTATCACTTCTAAGAGTTTGCATATGAATAGCAAACGCTTAAATAAAAGAAAGTTTTTTGAAACGAAATCTGAGGACAGTAGCGTATATTTTAAGAAAATGACGCTCAAATGTTTACATTGTAGAGACCCCTTCCAGAAATACCAGTTGGTACAAAGCAAAAACAAGAAAATTCAACACCCCAGGTGAATATTGTTTATTTTGTATTGTAAGATTAAAGAAAAAAGTTTGCTGAAACGACATATGAAGATATTAGTGTATATTTTGCTAAATTGATATTAAAAATGACATTTTAGAGACCCTTTCCACAAATACCGAACAATAAACCGCAAAAAACAAGAGAATTTAACGCTCCATATGAATATCGTCTTACCTATAGAAGTTTCCATAAATATATCATATCATTTATTTTAATTACAATATTTATATAATACGATTTTCTAGATACACATTCCAAAAACAAAACAAGAGCTACGCACAAAAGCCTTTACCAGAGGTCAATAGCTCTTATTTATTTTTGTTTAACTACACAAAACATATATCATGCCGTGTTTACAAATTTTATAATTAAGATGAATGTGCGATTAAACATATATTTTCATGACCATAAAACGTCAAAGGAAAGTTAGAGAGTGAATCAGTCATAGATAATTAAATCTCAATCAATTAATGATCGATTCTAATTATATCTTTTTATTATGCTTTCTAAGTATTGTTTTAAATACTTTCACATTTGATTTTTCAAATGCTTAATAACTTGCTTTTAAGTCTGTTTAATCTTTATTGAAAAACGGAAACACAAAAGTAAAAGTTATTTATAATAGAGGACAAGGCACAAATACCAAAGAGCAAGACACAACGAATTTGTCACAATCGGCAAACAATTTATAATTATATAGATTTACCTTCTGATTAATATATATTCACTGATGGAGAGTGGGTTTTGCTGAATCCAAGCCAAAATCAAATATATTTCCTAGAGGTGTATAAATCTATAAAGACATGCGATATATGACTTATTTTCTACGACACTTTTTGGATTTGATTGGTTTGCAAGCCTGGTGTTATTTTTGTTGACGTCATAAAATCATATTTTTTGATAAAAAATAAGTTACATTGTATGTCACAATACAATATATTCCGAAATATCGAGACACCAAAATAAAGATTTAAAGTTGAATTTCCTTACACAAAGATCGTTTTTTGTATAAGAATTAGAAATAGTGATATACTAGTTATAGCCAGTTAAGGGTCCGGCCTTAGATTATCAAAATTCAAACGGGAGTATTCCTGTTCATAAATTCAAGGTTGATAACTAATATTATTAACAGACTAAACATTGAATATAAATGATTAAGGTGGCTCGATACACCAATATATTATTTGATGAATCTATAAAGTATCTTTTTTAAAAATATGATTTCACAATTAAAAGACCAAATCAAGCTCTTAATTATTCATATGATTTACTTAGCATTTATTCAGGAAAAACCTCATTTCAATATTTAAAAAAATGCAATTTATGGTATTTATGGAACTCTTAGCGGTACCCATTTTCTACAACAGACATTTTTTTTAAATTTTCAAACAATCATTTATCTTTCAGCAACACTACATTTGGAATAAGAACAACTCAGTGGAAGGCAAAGCATCCTTCATCATATTGGCTTTTAAAGGAATAATTATGGTATATTTCAATCGTTCATATTTTTTTTTTGTTTCTTTTACAAAGGTCAAATTACTTCAATACTATTTGTTTTTTATTCCTAATGCCGTTCATAATTTATTACATTTTCTACAGGTTGCAACTATTGTGTTAATATCATTAAGCGAGGAAATTGCAAAGGCTAAATCATGTGATTTAGAGAAGGCTCTCAAATCAATCAACTTTAACTATAATTTTCCATGTAAATACCACGACATTAAGCATAATTCTTCAACTCTGCGTAATTTGGGAATAGCATCCCTGGCTGTAGACTTCATATGTTTTCTTTTGATCTTGATTTTCCCGTTGCTGTTTTCAATATGCAAACTGCTAGTACGCACATTTGTAAGTAATTTTTATATTATATTTTGCATTTTAAATGTAATTTTATTTTCAAACAAATGATTAATATTTTAATTGCTAAATTTATCCATTTTTTTCGCAGCTTCCACTCGTTGCCGTATTTTCGGTGTTCATGATCATGGGATACAATGATATTCTTTACTCAAAAACAATGGAAAAAACAATGGTTTGCATAATTTTAAAATATGTTAAAATTTTTTCGGCATATTCTGAATTGTAAAATAAAAACATACCATATTTAAATTGATACTGAGTGACACTATATTAATTAACAAAAAATTTGAATTTGAGAAAATTTATTTTTAATATATAAGTTTTATTGAAATTGAAATTTCTGATTTAATAAAATTAGTTATCATTTAACACAATTTAAGCTGCATTTTTTAATTGCAAAGTTGTAGTTTTATTTGAAATGAAAAAATATTGGTGGTTTTGTAGCTTAATAAGTCATATTATGTAGTAAAATCTAATTAGAGGACCTAAATGAGGCAAACTTATAATTTTGTCGTCTTGTACAAAATTGATTTCCTTTATATTTTATATAGTACATAAATCTTCATTCAGAAGAAATGTAACGATATTGTTTTAATCTTGTCAATTAAAAAAAATTAAGTTACATTCACATTCAGAATTATTATAAAAGACTATTTTTGCAGCCAAATAAAATTTTGAAAAATGTAGCTGAATATTGAATATGTTTCTCGATACTTTGAATGATTTTATGAAATTGACACGTCGATTTGATTTTCAGAATCATGTTCAATTGCAATCAAATCTGACAATTTGGCTACAGAAACATTATACTTCTGATAATATCAGTAGTAGTGATGAAATATCAAATAGCTGGAATAAGCTCTTTATTGAGGTAAGCTATTTAAATGGAGGACGGATAAAACTGATGATTGCAAATCTTTGTAATTTGAAGAATATCAAACATGTTAGAGGAATTAACGATGAAGTTTTGATGTATTTAAAGTACCTGAGATCGATTGTTCAATAATTAAATTGTTTTTCAAAATAACCACTTTATGAAGTACGACTGTTGTGCTGTAAACCAAGTCCAAGGAACGACAAACGACTTTGACAGCACTCCGTGGTGTACAACATCCGGTTCCTGTCAGTCAACGGCCTCCCAGATCCCAAAGACCTGCTGCAATTATGTGACGGAGGACGATTATGGAAGCGCACCGACCGCCTGTCATTCCTCTGTCACTCCTGAGACCTATAAATCTGTAATTTTATAATATGTTGTTTGTGAATATTTTTATATAACAATCATATGCAAGGTAGCAGAAATATCGATGAAATTTAATTGATAGATATAATTAAAGAAAACTTATTTTGGTTATAATGATGGAAAGATAAAATTGTGAATGAGATGGTATAACGTTTGGTCGTTAAAACAATTGAATGTATTGCTTTGATATATAATGAGCTGCATGCAAGAAAGTTTGTAAACAATAATCCATTTCCCAACTATATATCATGTAGAACTGCATGATCCCGATCAAGATGCTAAGCGTTGTTAGCATTGAAGAGTACCATGTGAGCCTGCTTCTGACCTCCTTACTAACTATTGGGACTTTAAAAGTAAGTTTTATTGATAACTAAGTTAGGGGTATGGTTCACGGTGTCATTGAATTATGATATTACTCTAAATAACTCAACTATTTACAATACTAACGTTATTTTTTATCATTAGAAATTTCCCTCTCTTTACAGATAGCTGAATTACTCATTGAATTGATGTTGATATCAGTACATATTTACTTTTTGGTCGTTGGATTTGAAACAAAATCAAAATAAGAGAAAGAGAAGATTGACACTGGAAATAAAACGAATGGAAAAACAAAGCAAACATGTAACTTGTATCAATGATGATTTTTAAAGCATAAATGTGGTTTAAAAAACACCACTTGCTTAATTTATTTTGAGTGTGTTAAAGAATAAAAACCCGAAAATTAATACAGATGTATTGGAGGTCCGTGTTGCTCTGCTTTGAATTTGTATTTCGTTTTATGGATTTTTGAGATGGTTGACGGTTTGTTATTGTCATTTTTTCATTCAGATTGTGTAATCCACGTTTCTAACGTATTGCAAAATAAGAACAAATAAAAGTGAGTAAATTACACTGCAAATGAACTTTTATTTCACTCATTGCAATTATTTAATTATATTAATAGAAATATTTTCAACTTTATGTTTAAATACTTTTTAGTTAAAAAAAAGTTAAATCAGACATATCACAGTTGACTCCTCCGTAAGAACAACTTACATCTACATGCAAAAGCCAAGAAGACTCATTCAAGATTCGACATTCTAAATACAAAAATCAAAATACAAGATTCGAGATCCGAAATTCGATATTTAATACCCAAATCAACCAATCAAATCATAGATATAATCACATGGGGCATGTTCATGAAGCTATCTTAGACTAAAATATGTCTCAGATTTATCTTAGGACACATCTTAGTCATAAGAGAGTTTCTCGAAGCCCTCAAAACTTACGACACCTCTTAAAAATCATCTTAACTTTAAGACATTCCACCAGCTGTCTTATCTCCAACAAACTCAACAGTAAACATGTAGATTATGAACTATCACGTCTTAGAATAAAAGGGCCTGGTATATACACCATATCATAGTACTTTGGGATATAAATAAGTACACAAACAATATATCTTGATGTATATGAATTTGAATGTTATCGAAAGATACAGCATTGATGGATTCACTGAAAATATCCACCGGTACATCTTTTCTTTAGTTTTATTTGAGTCTTAAATATCATACAAACGACATATGGATGAATTATTTGTGGGAAATTTTACGGGGGGAGGGGATGGTTACAAGGGATAATATTTGATTTAAATTCTACATATAAGAAACACATTGCAAGAACTAGATTATCATCTCATAGACATTTGAAAGTTGACGGCACACGAATGTACGAAAGAAAAGACGTTTTTGTAAATTTTGTTCTGATATTGAAGATGAATTCCATTTTGTTTTGATATGTTGGCAGTATAGAGAAATCCGAGTAAAATATATAAAGAAGTATTATTGAAAAAAAAACCTTTTGTATACAAAATATAATTATTTAGCGTTCAAAATTTTAAAGAACTGCGTAATTTGAGGAAGTATCTCCACCTAGCGTGAAATTTTCATGAAAATTAAGAAAATATTATCTGTTTTTCACCTTTCAGTAAAACAAAATTATTATATACATAGTCAATGTACTTTATATATGTACATGTGCCATACCATTATTGCAACATTGTATTATGATTATATGTAACAACCTATGCCATAAGATGTATGTCTTGTGCAAATAAAGAATGATTGAAAGAAAACATTTGCTTGTCGTGCAGGGGGGAGGAGGTCCGATGCTTATTTTGAGTAATTTTATGATGTGATTTCATTTAGTTTGAATTCAAACACCCCCCCCCCCCCAATCCACGCATGTCTTATGTTACATTAAGTACAAAATTTGTTTTCTAAATTTTTAGAAAGTTCCCCGTTTAATATTAACATGTAGATCTGAATGATCCTTATGTAATTAGCATTTTATTAAGAAAATTATATTTGATCGTAATGTAATGGCAAAATGATAAAAGAAATATCATTGATACTGTAAATCCAAATAATCTTATTGTGTGAGAAAAAATAGACACAATTTAAATTTGATGAAAACATGATAAATATTACGACAGGTTTACAAATATAGATATGTATTTGCATGTATACATCATTTTCTACAGTTTTAACATATCAGAATCATGTGAAGAAGCAAAAGTTTCCACAACGCAGATACTAAGCAAGTATGGTGATCAAGGCTCACTGATATTAAAAATGGGCGATGAAATAAAAATATTAAGGCATGCATTTTACTAAACTTATAAACATGTAATGGGTGATACAAAATCGAGCAAATAATATAAAAAATCGTCATTGACCAATTAAATACCGCATAAGAAATCTCTAGAAATGTAATTGATTTATATGCAAGTGTGTTTATGATATACATTCACAATACTTCTCATGATATTTTGTTGATATTTTATTTTTTATATGAAAAAGTCAATATAAGATATCTTAATTTAGGATACGTCTTCTAAGATAGCTTTGGTTTACATCTTAAGTGGTCATAAGATATGTCTTAAGACATATCTTAGGATATGTCTTAAGATAGATCTTAAGATACTTTCATGAACATAGCCACTGTATCCTAGCGACACCAAATAGTTCAAAATAAAGATCATCCGTACATGGGCCTACTTACAAATAAATGTTATTTTATCCTTAGCTAAATGATTATTTGTACGAATTAGATTAATTAACTTACACGAACATAGAAGACCCCTTTATATCAAAAAACACCTTATGAGTCTAGTTTGGCATTGTTTTTGATAAAGAAGAACATTTTTCCTATACGATCAAAGGTAGCGGTGATGTGATATCGATTTGTTGTTGTTTTGTTGCTTTTCAAAATATTGCGGCAATTGTATATTGGCGGCAACGGCAGCTCTGTCGCGATAAAAGCATCAAATTTTCCAAATCGGGAGAAAACATCAAATATATAGGTCAGTTTATTATGAACAAACAGAAAACAAATAAGAAGGAATAGACGCACAAAATCTAAGACCACGAAACAAATACTACACGTCGACTACGAGTTTCAGGTATGCCATAGAGTGTAACGAATTCGAAGAGATTAAATACCTGTATCACGGTGCCTATTTATGAGTTATGTTCAGCTCTAACGTCGCTCCGCTCTCTCTCCCCTCTCTTTCTCTCTCTCTCTCTCTCTCTCTCTCTCTCTCTCTCTCTCTCTCTCTCTCTCTCTCTCTCTCTCTCCTCTCTTTTTCTCTCTCTCTCTCTCTCTCACACAAACAATCAGTGCAAATATGAAACGTCGCGGACGACAAATAAGTTGATCTTTGTTACATATCATGCATCTACATAGATGAAAAACTTTTATCTTCACATATCATTGCCGCGTTTTAAATTGGAGGAGTCTGACGTACTAGCATCAGGCAAAGATCCAGAAAAATATAGCAAAAACGTTCCGTACATTTACAAGCTTTTGAAACTTGATGTAAACTAAGTAAACGCACGGACCAAAATGGTGAAAACTACAGTTTATTTGAGATCAACGTTCATTTCATTCAAATATATGTTTACAATATCAACGGTTTCTGTAAAAGGAATTCTTATATACAATAATTCACACGATGCATATTCTTCTAAGAGAATAAAACTGTATGCATATAATCATGTAAAACATTATTTTATAATCCATCATGTACTCACTTTAACGGTGATCGGTGTTGCTACAAGGAGGTACCCCAAATATTCGAACACAAGAGTACTATTTTATAATGCAAATACTATTGACTGATATTTTAGAATATATAAGAATCATTGACTCTACTGTTTCTTTGCATATAGCATAATTGTTTTCATTTTTTTTTTTTAAAGAAAATGAACAAAAAATGTTTAGGGAAAGCTGACATATACGACATAAACATATACCTCAAACCCTCTGACGGATAACGAAATTTAGGTTTTTTCGGTAGGTCTTCCATACCCGACCCCTTTTTCTTTGACCAGCTTTTTACCGTCTATATTTTCAAATACAGTTTTAATTTGATCTCATGACTCATGTGTAGAATAATCCAAGAAAGTTAATTTAACTATTATTCGTATAAGCAATAATATTAGAGATTATATAACATTTATTTATAGGTTGAAACAAGTGTGGATGATCTTTATTTAGTACAGTTTAATTTATCCATTTGATTTTACAGGAATTGATTTTGTTAATATAAACAAAAGAAAGTTCATTCCTGTGTATTTGCAGTTTTTATCAAGAACACAATACGAACTGTGATGTTTTGTCAACATTAATTCGTTAGAAATCATGATATGAGTTACAAGTACGACAATGTTCATTAGGCATATAGATGTATTTGGTTATCATCATAAAAGTCAGCGTGTTCTGTTAATGTTTTAAAGAATAAATTGTTTTAGGTTTCCGGAGCCAAACGTTTTAATGAGCTCTTTTTTTATATCAAACTTTTACTATTGTCTATCTTTATCATTATTATTAAGTTCTTTATTGTTTTCGTACTGTTTCTTATTATAAAGGTATTCCGTTTCATTGGAAGACCTTACTGTTCTTGTTTTCTTTTCCCATACTATCATTATTTTTTCTGGAACGTTTTCTCAAAAACGCTATAGTCGATTTCAATGAAACTTTCAGATATTTCAATAAACAAAATTAGTAAGAAATATTAAGTGGTTTTTGGTCGTCACCTCTGGTCTGAAATATAACAGATTTTATGTTTTTGCCTGTTCACAATTTTTCTCAAAAAGTATCAGGGTACTATCACACTTTCAGCGATTGTAAATAGCTTTTAGCCGCAGTGCCCTATGCATGATGTCCGCTGTCACTTCCGGTCGTCACCAGATGGTAATAATAAGTCAGCATGCGACCCAGTGGATGATTGTATTTGCTGACAAGGTCGTTGTATCGACCATAGAACTTACGAAAAGATGACTTCAAACGAGCCTATTGATAGTCCTGTTTTATCAACTTGTTTGTCAGTAGCTTGCCTCGCCTTAGAAACTGTTCATACGAAGAGCATGCCCTTGCGTATCGTATTAACTAAGAGACAAAAACACCATATGCAGGTGATGAAGGTATATTGCTACATAAGTAAGGAAAGTTGACTATAGAAAAATTGAAGTCATAGCGTTTATCATAAAGTTTTGTTGTTAGGTTATCAGTGAAAAATATCAGTTAACATTAATATCTACTACAAATACACTTTTTGTATTACATTACTTGACAAATGTTTAAAGCAATAACAAAAATTACTGATGTTTTTCATGCATTAGTAACTATCAACATAAACAAATAATCTTCATCACTTTGTAATCCCTGTATATAAAACAGGTCACAGTTGGAAGCCTAAGAATCATTTGAGCTTTCTGCTTTTGGCTTTACTTACTAATGGTAAATGAATAACTTCAAATAACAAGATGCAAATAAAACAGTTCAGTTTGGATTAGCCTTGCATAAATGGAAAAACATATATTATAAAAAAAAAAAAAAAAAAAAAAAAAAAACCAAACAACAAACATTATTTTGTTTGCCATCAACAAATAAAAAAATAGTAATGAAGAGGGCTAGTGAATGTGAAGCATATACGAAATAAGTTACATAAAGCTTATGGTAAGTTAATTTACCAGTATTTTACAGGTATCATCTCTATATATGCTACTTATCCCTGTGATTATCGAGCATTCAATCTTAAAGATATTGATATCAATATTTAAACCTTTGATATTTTTTTACCTTTTACGGAATAAGACATTCCTTTTTTTATTTTAACAAACATTGAAATAGCAGGAAGTTGTGAAGAAACCAAATCCAATATAGACAAACTTACATGAATCATACCATTACGGAATAAGCCACATAAAGCACATTATATATTAAAAAGCTTTTATGTTATATTCTTTGCATTGTATGCTAATTTATATTCTTTGCATTGTATGGTAATTTATATTCTTTGCATTGTATGCTAATTGGTTATTTTACTTAGGAGTAAAATGCATTCACTTTTAAGTATTATTAGCTAACTCATTAGCCTGAGAACCAGGCGAAAGGATGACATCGAGTGTTCAACAAGTAAGTCTTTACGTGCATTATTTTAAGAAAACGTAAAAAAGGACACAATGAAAACAAACTTATTACTTGCTTGCCATCTTCGATAGTTTTCAAGAATTGCTTTTACTATATATTGCATTATGATAATAAAAGAATTTTATGTTCAGTATGTCATTCAAAATGGTGGTGCTCTGTTTTGTGACTTTTCTTTTACTTCGGAAGAACATGTTGGAATTTTAGCGAAAAAGAGACGATAACTCTTTCTTGTTAAAACTCTGATTCTGTTAAACAGTGGTTATTGTTCTTTGTTAGATTCACTGTGTCCTGTTATAGTTGCAGTATTCAGTGTAGTGTAATTTTACATTTTTTCATCACAACGTTGTTTTTTTATTATCATTAAATGTTTTTTTTTTTTGCATTTTACAGGAAACCCAAAAGTTTTTATTCCAACAGTATAGATATATCCGTGTTCGTACTAAACGAGTTTTACTGTAAGTGTTTCTTTAAACTAAGATTGGCATTGATTAATACAGTATTTGAAAAATGCATGTAGTACATATGTACTGTAACATTAAAGAAGAGGAATTGAATACTTGCGAGAATGTGAAGTATTAGTTGCTCAAAATAATGTTTTATAAAGATGATATTGGGGTTACACTTCATGGGATGAGGCATATTTTATATTTTAATGTAATGATAATTGTGAATAGAAACTCACATAAAACTTTATGTATAGCAATATAATTAAATGTTTTTGTACCATATAAAGTGCTATTGAACACAACAGTAAAAGGATTGATCTGACTTTAGTATGAACGTCAGATGAATAAATTCAACTAATATGAACTAAACATCCCATCAAACTGTTATATTGGATTTCTGAACACATGAATGTTAGCTATTGATCTGGAATATTTCAATAATTACTAGATCTGTACATGCGAATTGGTTGTTTAAAGTATCACATTTGTATTTGAAATAAAAACTCTCTAACCTTTCATTTGAGTGAGCTGTGTTTAAATATGTGTTCTCTGATAAGGAAATAGCAGTGCTAACCATTTATATTTTTTAGAGTTGTTATTTCATACAATTTAAACCTTATTCGAAAAGCTGTATTCATGAACGGTTAAATTGCACAAGGTTTAATTGATAAAGATATGAGTCAGACATTAACAAGGATATCAGATGTTCAAGTCATATGATATATCACGAAATCAGTGCACAGTTCAGCGGAAAATAGTTAGGCAACAGACAAATACACAATGATTTTTCTTATAGTAACTTAACGTATGTTGCATATTATGGATTACAGATATCAATCTTCTGTGAGCTATGGCTACAAACAAAACAATTTCTCTGAAATTATTTATGAAATACATCATTTATAAAATATTTGCTATAAATTTCTGTATCTGAAATACAATAGCCAATCCAATGCCTAGTTTGATTGATTTTATCATTGTGAGCACACGAATGTTGCTGCTAAGAGCACCTTATTCATTATTATTTTTTTGTAAACGACTAGTACAGATACAATCATTATGAATGAATTGATTTCATGATTTTGTTATTGTGAAAATGACACTTAAACCGAAGGAACAATAAAATAATACAGACTAGCCCCACATTAACCTTAGTTAATGTAAACTAATTACTTCCTTTTAAGTTGAATACTTATAATGATAACAAGCGTGTATGTATTTAAGCATTGAATGCTTATATTTGGATGTCGTCGGTCCTATTACACACTAACCGGGTGGAAAAATTGAATACCGCGCGTTATTGATAATTTGTATACACCGCTCTGTGTGTTGTAGGACCGACGACATCCAAAAATAAGCATTCAATGCTTATATTTATATTAATACTGATGTCTATTTGTACGAAATATTTGTGTATCGTCGCTTAAAAGCCATTATTTACGCTCTTAGCTAGGGATATGAAACATATAAACATATAAGATATTAACTTCCGCGACTAAAAATATAGTGCCAGAAACATTGTCGAAAAAAATCTTTTTTATTAATAAACATATATGATTTAACGATTATTTTCCATTAATTTATTTCAAATTGGTTATGTAAGTTTGAAGGTTTTATTTAATATTACAATAAAAAATACAATCAGAACGCGTAATGAAGTTTATATTTGTGCTCATGAATTAGCTAGGTGTATTAATAGGAAATTGAACGTCGCAGATTTCCAATGCAAAGATAAGGGATATATACACTGAATGTAAATATAACAAGATGATAAGCAGGGATGGTAAGGAAAGACGAGTGCATATCTAACGAAGAATAAATGAATGAGCAGGAACAAAAGCAAAAAACAGATTTAGCTTTTCCAATTAGTTGCCATGCTACTAGTAAGCCTGCCGTCTTCTTAATCTCCTTCAAGAACTACCCAAACTTAGTAACCACTAAGTCCAATTGTTGTTTCACAGTTTATTATAAAGCGTGATCGTATAGTTTTGTCAAAGTTACAACATCAATTAAAAGCAGCCCAAATCAAAGATCTGCTTAACATTATTTTACTTAAGTTTATTTAACATTTTACTTATGATTGACAGTTCCGACTAGTTTGGCCCATCTACGATGATCATGAGTGAACAATTAGTGTTCAAATTCCAGAGTTATGTTTTATTTCTAAATAAAGCATCAAAACTGTCAGAACTGTCTATCAAATAGTATGGATGCAGGTTTTAAGTGTCCAATTTCTGAGTCTCTGAGTCTCCCTCCTTGGTATGATGCATCGCTTAGCATTATACATTCATTCATACATGGCTTAAACGTTACAAAGGTTAAAATATTTGCATACTCTAAAACCTGGCCTGGACTGGGCTGACCCCATTGGCCTGGCCTGGCCTCAAAATTGGCCTGGTCTCACTTTTGGCATCAAATTCGGCCTGGCCCCAAATTTTAGCCTGGCCTCAAATTTTGGTCTGGTCCAAAATGTGGCCTCTTCAAAAATATTTGGCCTCAAATTAATTTTTTTTCTTCACATTTTCAAAGAGTTTTCATTGAATTTGTTATTGATTTTTTTAATATACTATATAATATTAATATTACAAGTGACCTGACTGATTGAGTTTTAATTGATTCTATTCATGTTTACACACACAAATACATATGATTTGCATGTGCAACACTTCTCTTACTATTGCCAAGAAATGGATTATGCCAAATACTGAAGCCATCGGTGTTAAAATTCAGAGATGCAACCCCCTCACCCACTTTAAAAAGTAGACGAAATGAGGAATAGAGATATCAGAATAATAAAGTAAATCATTATTTTAAGAGACTGACCTGTTTGAAGGATTAATAAATATCTCAAACATTTGTAAACTTTAAAAATGCCAGTTCGCTTACATTACCTCTCAACACCAATCAAACCCAAATTTCCCTCCCCAGCAGAAATTCGATATTGGCCACCTCTGTCGCTTTATTGGGGTCAGATTCGTTGCCTGCACTGCCGTTCAACATTTCACACAGTCTAATTTAATTAATGTCATTTGTGAATGACTGCAACATTGCATCCTCAGATAACTTGATTCAGTGATGGTCATTAATCATCACCTCTTGATTAGAGTAGAATTTCATGCATGTGTTGTTTGTATATTTAGGAAACAATTTTCTCCTGTAGGGGATCACTTCGATATCAGAATTCAAACAAAGCAAAACATTTTGTGACCTTTAATGTTGGTTAGAATAAACAAATTGGTCTCTGCCATTGTTTTCTTTTCTCAAACAAGTATTTGATATTGGTATTGTCCGATCCTGAGAGCAGTTTGAGTTAATTAAGTATATTGCAGTTGAAAACAAAATGACATGATATTATATTCTTAAAGTACTTTGGATTTAAAAACAGACTGTGTCAAAATCTACTAGAATCATTCATTCATACCTGTAGTCATATTATATGTTTCAATAGACAGACAGGATGCCAAATATGACAATTTGTTGATAACTTGTTTATATATTTTCAGTTTGGATTTTACTTGTGCCAGAATTCATTAACCTCATTTAGGACTAAGAGTATTTGGATGCAGGCTTTGAGTCTCCCGCCTGAGTATGACGCATCGCTTGCGTACAATATCAAAATGTCATATATAAAAGTTTACATGAGTTCATTGTGTATAAAAGGTTACAAAGGTTATATAAGACATGCGATACATGACTCCGTATAGAGTACCAGAGCTATTGATTCAGACACATATGATAACTTGTTAATAAACTCCCAATTTGGATATTTGTACCCGCATTCTACACCTAATTGCATAACTTCATTTAGGAATACTGCGCAGTGCTACAAGAGTCACAAAGTTCATTCTGTTAGTTATCATTAGCACAATTCATTGCGCAGTATCTAGGTACACATAAGAATTATAATGACCAATTCAAGGTAATAGCATGGCTATCTGGTTACATACTAAATAGAATGACAAGGGAATGATAAAAGAGATCGATATATTAATAAGGAAGACATTTTTCATATAGACAACCTTTAGTCGCTATTTGTGTTCATTTCGTATTTACAGTTATTTTTTAAATATGATATGTAACTTATAAACATCAATTTTAGTATTTGCAATTTTCTTGTAAAAATGAAAAGTAAAATTGGGATATACTGTTTAATTACTGAAAGAAATATTTCTATGATCTTCTGACATTCACATATTCATGTATCATTTAAATAGATAAACATTATTTTGTTCCAAAATCAATAAATCACATGCTTGGATTGAAGTAAGACATTTTGCTTTAATGTAAATGTCATAAAGGATTGAGTAAGAAGTAAAAAATCAAAATTTTTCATTTAAATAAAAATCTTTAAAGAACATCTCATTCTTCTTTTAATTAAGAATTAATTTAAGAAAACCATAAATTGTACTACTACATTTACTATTATAGCGTTACAATTTGGTTAATAAAATCAAATTACCTCTTTTTTTAGTAAATTTCAATGATGTTGTTTGCTTAAAAAGAAGGCATAAAAATATACTGAATATTCTTTTGAAATCATTATGTCAACGAGAGTGGTTACTTGGTCTAAACATGGCCGCCAATTAGGTCAAATGTTTGTGAAAAACATTTGTGAAAGGTTGGCTGTGGTCTACACATGTTTTGAACCAGTAACTTTGTAAGCATTATCTAGGTCGTCTGAATCAAATGAAGCCGAAGTCGTTTTTGGATTTACAACTTTTATTGCAAAACAGAAGGCAGCTTGTAAAATTACAAGAAATTTCTAATTATATGTATTGAACTATTAAACAAAGTAACTTTCAAAAATATCTTACATTGATGTCACATTATATGCACCAAGATACATATTAATAATGTAAACAGTTGTACAAAATATTGCTAGGACAGGTCTGGGTCATGTGCCCACCTTTAGTAACTATAGTAATAAGGTAACAGCAGTTATGCTGCAAGTACATATCAACACTCAAGAAGATCATTATATCATTCACTGGATAGTGTTGTTATAAATACACAAGTTAGTAATACATTCTAAATAGGACACAACCCTACTGGTGCCTATAGTTCCCTATCATAAACATATTATGTGTTTATTTAACAACCCGACAAGGATACTTATTATCACCATTTCACAACCTTCCTAACTTAGCAGCTCAACATACAAACATATGACTAGAATGCATAATTACTAACTGTATTTGAGCATTTAATAAAGAAAATATTACCATCATGTCAAATATCAAGCAAGTAATCATTATAACTACAAATCTCACTTTTGCGAAATGTAAACAATGATAACAGGAAACACTATTTGCTACATAATTACAGAACCTAAACGGAGACTTCAGTATGAACGGAAACGCAGTTTCCGGAATACCTAACCGCATTTATAACAGACAAGATAAATTCAATAATGTGATCAAAACTCATTTCACAGTATAATATAATCAATAAAACAACTCGATAATTGTATCAGTAATACTGAATAAAAGTATTTCTACAGATAAACATCAAACGACTGAATGGTGAAGCTACCGAAATGGCGGGAATACACAATTGTGATCAGTGCATAGATTGCATCATTCAAAAGAATTACAGATGATTTTAACGATTATTCTTTGATAAAATAATATGAAAATACACATTTAAATTCAAGTACACACCTGTGGAGTCGCCCAAGTTGCTCAAAGTAGCTTACAGACCATCAAAGGTAACGCACATGGCATCTATCGGTCACAGTTCTCAATTTGTGTTACGTCACCAAGTTCAATGATTAAACAATAAAAGGTCATGGTAGAGATACAAAAATCCGGAAAGTGAGAACGGAGTCTACAATTATGCACTTGGCTACACAAATATTAAAGAATATGACTAAAACATAATTGTAAAATTAATTTTCAATGTATCTAGCGACAGCAACTCCTTCAACAAAATCATTAAGTATTTGGAAGTGTTGATAATATCAATGTTCGTATTAAATATTTAAATGTAAAACAAGCAAGCTTCATTTTGTCAAAATTGTAAAACGACAGGTGCCACGCGATGATTGGACCAGACCTCTTGCTTTGGCCAGATCAGATCACATTAATTGCCCATTAATTCATTATTATAATAATAATTATTCATTACAATAACAGAAAATCTTACAGTTAATAAGGGTAAGAAACCATCATTATGTAATTTAGAGTAAAATTATAAGGTATGACAGATACCTTACAGATAAAACAGGACTATCAAAAGGCTCGTTTGAAGTCATCTTTTCCTAAGTTCTATGGTCGATACAACGACCTTGTCAGCAAATACAATCATCCACTGGGTCGCATGCTGACTGACGTGTTTCATACTAATTGTTAGACCATAATTTATCATCTAAATGTCTACCGTCTTTTCCGTTTTTTCCCCCCGATTACGACAAAGAGCACACGGCGGGTGCGACCAGTCAGCAGAGGATGCTCACTCCTCCTAGGCACCTGATCCTAACTTTATCTTTTTGGAGGTCCGTGTTGCTCTGCTTTGAATTTGTATTTCATTTTATGGATTTTTGAGATGGTTGACGGTTTGTTATTGTCATTTTTTCATGACAAATGAAACATCTTAGTTCAGTTTGAACAAATTTATGTTTTAAAATAATCCAAAGGGATTATTTTAACTGAAACCCATGAACGACTTGTGAACGTTATTAAACGGCTGCAATTTGTTCTGTTTTCCATTTTCTGATTTTTTATTGTTGGACAATAAAACTGGTTGATTTATAAGAATTGATTCGAGCCTTCATATACAAGTACAAAGTTCAAATAAGGACTCCGTGTAAGCCAGTATGCATTTATAATGACAACTTTCATCTATTTTAACTCAATTTTGAGTCACTCATTCATTTATATGTTATATTTGACTAAATAACTTCATATGTTTTATAACAATAACCTACCATTTTCTTGATTGTATAAGTAAAATTACAATAGAATACAAGTATCGCGTGATTAAACAAATCCACAGCAATTGTAAGCTTGCTAAATCAAATAAAAGACGTTTTCCATCTTTTTGAGAACATAAATATAATAATGTAAGCCACGACTTTAGCTCTTCACAATATCTATCCATAAACTACGTCTAACGACAACTGCCGCATGCAATGCCTGAAAAAAGCCGTATTTTTACTCTTTTCTCTATTTTTTTTTGCATAACATTGCCGAGAACGTTTGACCTATACATTGACCTAAACAATACAAGTTTCGTCTTTTAACAAATACCTTCGGTTTGGCAATAGCGATATGTTTGACTTATGGTTCTTTCTGGAGTTATCTAGTAATTGGAAAACAATCCTAAAACAGCAAACAACCGATGAATCGGATCGCTTTTTGAAAAGACATTTTTGGCTTTATAAACAGCCAAAAGAGGTCAAAAATTGGGCACACTTGATTAAAGTGGCACGGGGATATTTGATAGTGTTACTGTTACTGACCCATTACTACACATGGTGATTTGCAGGACTATACCTTATAAATATATATATAAATTATATATACAATATAAAATTTTGATTCCTGGTTTATACATGTAAATGGAAAACCAATCGGTTGGAATATATTTAGAACATTAACAAACATTAACTTAATCAGTATTTGTATTCCTTATCTGTCTTTAATGGGAATGCCTTTTGAGTTTTAAGTAACTCTGAAAAGTATATAAGCAAAGAGAGAGGCAGAATCTTTTTGATAATGTTTTGACTACTCCACAATATATCATATTATTGTCCGTTAAGTCTTCAACTAAACCGTTTGACTTGTATAAAACAAAACCCGGAAAGTAACCATAAAAATGTATTTACCCATCTCTTGAACATATTTTGTCTTGGAAATCTTATCTTTCATTTCTAACGTAATTGATATGTTGATTGGAAAATCATAAAGATATTTCTTTATTTGTTCATGATCTACTAACTTTTACTAAAGCAAGAAAATTACCTTATGTACTTGTGTTTATCAATCTTGCAGTGTGGTTTCATTTCAAAACAGTTTGATATATATATAGAGGATGTAGACAGGAAGATATATTTGCTCCATATTTATTCATTCTATGTGCAGAAAATTTAGCTATACTAGTCAAACAAAATACAAGTATCAAAGGTATTATAGTTAATGGTAAGGAATATCAGATATCCCAATATGCGGATGACCTTAGTACTTGATGGTTCACCAAATTCCCTTTTTGCTGCACTTGACACTAAAGATTTCTTTTCGACTTTCACAGGACTAAAGATCAACAGTTCAAAAACAAAAATTGTTTGGATTAGTTCAAAAACATTATAAACAAGTATATCACCATGCAAGTTGGAAACTAGTGTGGGGATGTACAACATTTAGTTTATTGGGAATAGAATTTTCTGTAGATTTGGAAAAAAAATAGTTAACCTAAATTATGATATTCAGATAACAAAAACTAAAGCCATGATACAACAGTGGAACAGGAGAATACTCACTCCCACTGTTCGGATCCCTGTTGCTAAAACATTACTTTATCCCAAGCTTAACCAATTTTTTTATTTCTCTCCCAAACCCTGATAAAGAAACTTTATCTCTTTTAAAATAAACGTTTTTATGAATTTGTATAGAATTCAAAGATTGACAAAGTTAAGAGATAAATTATCACTCAAGATTGTCTAAAAGGAGGATTTATTAAAATGCTAGAAATTAACAATTTTTTATAGTCACTAAAATGCTCCTGGATTAGGAGACTTTTAAAAAATAGGAAACCATGGATGGATATCTTTTTGGAAATCCATGGCAATATATTTACAAATATACTTGATTTTGGTGACAAATATATGCATAGTATTATAAAACATATCAAAGTTTCTGGAAAGATGTATTTCAGTCATATTTACCAATATTTCAAGCATTAGATAATACATTATGTAAGCAAATATTCTTTTCTATGCCAATTTGGTACAATACGAATGGTTGTTTTAGTAATAAAACAATTTATGTCAAATTGTGGTATGATCATGGTGACGTTTTGAATAAAGATTAAATTTTTTTTATCACATCACGATTTTGAAAAAAACCCATTTAGTATTTGTACAATGCAATATAATAATGTTACTAGTGCAATGTCTCTGTTTTTCAAAACCATGCCAGTTAATAGATCTGATGTGAGAAAAGATTGTTCACCATTCCTACCTTTTTACTTTGAATATGTATTGCTGAATGCAAAATTTTCCAAAGTTTTGTATCAACTCATTAATGGTAAAGGTAATTTTCCCAAAGCAATTCAAAAATCGAACACTGAATTATCACTTCACTTGGATATAAATGATTTTGTTAAGAATTTTTCAAAGCTTGTTTTAAGACAACTACTGATGCTTCAATACAATGGCTGCAATACAGAATTCTTCACAGAGTTCTTCCTACAAATTATTACTTAAAAAAAATTAATGTTATTTCATATGATGTCTGTGCTTTTTGGTAAAAAATGTGGAAACTATTCAGCATGTATTTATGACATGTTGAGATATACTACCTCTATGGAATAATCTTAGTATGCATATTTATAGAGAAACTTCAAATAGAGTAGGCTTTAATGTTAATAATGTACTATTTGGTAAACTACCATTCAGTGGTTGTAACAAGGTTGTTAATTTAATAATTTTATAACGTACTTTAAACAATACATTTCAATTGTTAACAAAGCAAAAAACCTGATTTTGTCGGGCTGTTACATCATCTTATATTCAAATATAAAGTTGAAAATTTTATAGCAATCAAATCATGTGTGATTATGAAATTTAATTAAGTATGGCAAAAAACATATTTGAGGTATAATTTTAAACAAGGTAAACAACTGATTTATTTATTGATATATACACTGTATATATATTTTTTCTTTTTGCTTTGAAGAAATTGTAGTGTGAAAGGGTATGAAAATATGTGAGAATGAAAAAAAAATACTAATCATGTATTACTTTCCATTATGAAATTATATATGAATGTGAAAATGAAAAAAAAAATGAAAAAAAAAATATTTCTTTTTATCGGTTGTAATCATACTCTGAAAACTTACAAAAAACGCTGTCATCTTGTATTTATTTTGACAAAAAACAACATCTGAAACGTCAAATTAAGCGCCAAATGAAATTACGGATGTCTCTTGTTCATTTGTTTTATGGAAAACAAATGATTAAACCCTAAGCCAATGATATTTCTCGTAACATAGTAACAATCGACAAACCGGAGGTGTTGAACAACTTTGAGCTATTTTTTCTTGCACGAGGAAATAGTATTCGTAAAGTCAATAGAGGCTTCTGAAGGTGTGGAGGTAAGAAAGGATAAAAGAGATGCTAGAAGGGGGTTTCCACTAAGCATTGCATAAGTTTTTGTCGCGGTATCATTGCTGCATTTTCAGCCATTATATAGTAGACATATGACAATGCTTGCTTATTTGTAGGAGGTTTAGGTTTCATACACTGATCGTATTCCCAGCAATAACTGGACCGCATTTGAATCAAACTTGCATGACTGATACATATGTTGTTACATAATACAAGTTTTGCTATGGATAATGTGACCTATATTGACTAGATGTGACAGGTTATTTTTAGCATTCTCACTCACAAAAACTACCTAATCGAACTGTGCTCAGATTATGCATAATAACAGTTATAGTTAGGATGCTGTGATGTTTTGTAATAATTGAACAGACAAATATGAAAAGAAGGTCTCATTCCCAAGTATCTATCCGAACCTATTCAAACAGAATATATACGGATGATGCATCTAGAGTTGATTTGTAGCTGATGAATGTGACATGTTTCCTTTTTAAAAACTAAATGCTTATGGAGCTGGTTTACTCTAGTCCTACCGTATCCTATATTCATATAAATGCTTCGGAAAATATGTGGCCTATATTTTTATGAAAATACCAGTTGACAGGTAAAAGACGAAATCTATCATTTGATATTTGTTAGTAATATATTTTATTCAAATGAAATATTAATCTGGGGATGTACATTACAAACCAGTGAATACATTTTTTACTAGGAAGCACACCTCCTAAATGGCTATATCTTCCTTTAATATTATCAAACTAACATAGTTGATACATCTTGGAATGCTAATGTCATAAAATCATTAATAAATTTGGCGTACAACACCATCAAACCGTATTAAAATCTTCATATGTTCAAGATGTAAGATGTATCTGAAAATGTATGTGAAAATAATAATTATTTCATAAAACATTAAAATGTGATTGCATTGTTTTCATAAAAAGAAATAATCATCGGTATAAATATTGAAAAAAAAACCCACTGGAAAACTACTATAGAAACCCAACTAACATCAAAACAACAATTACTAAGAATACATTCAAATGCATCAAATTTCCATTATCATTATACTGACTGATACTGTGGAATCATTAAAATTCGTGGGGGACAATTTTCGTGGATTGCTTAATCTTACAGTTTGGTGGGGACGTAATTTCGTGTATTGTCTTATACCTACAACAGGAAATATGACTTTATAACCCTTATTCATTAATTCGTGGAGATGTTGATTCGTGGATGAGAAGTACTCACGGATTCCACGAAAACTGAGCCACCACGAAATCTAATGATTCCACAGTATTCAGGAACCAAATGATCAGAAAGTTCCATTTTGGCAGGTTCAAGCAAACAAGTCTTCAATTTTTTTTGATAAAAAATTATGACAAAAATGAATAAAAATGTTCACATTCATTAGAGACTGAAAACCCCCCATATTTGAAATATTTTGACATAATATGTAATTTCACAATCAACTACCTTATTTTTCTATAGAGTTTCAAATTTATACCTTTTGCACCTAAAAAGTAAAAATGTTGTAAATCAAATCTTTAAAACATAAAGGCACCAACACATTGCTATGCTACAAATGCAGTTTCATTGACACAATGCTTATACAATAAATATGTGTTTCTTCATTTTTTTTTTTTATATATTTTGAAAGCAAAATTTACAGTAACATTAATGACGACTCTCTTTCAAAAAAAATCTTCAACAACAAAAGTACTACTATTAATGATGATAGTTAGTCTATTTTACCGTTTGAGTTGAAAATAAAATAAAATTTGCTTATCTATTACCGTTTGTCTACAAAGCGTTATCTGAAATTCTTTTTAAAAAGTTGTGACTTCCTGGTTTAAACTCGTTTGTACATAGATATACGCGGCCTCTGGTTATATTTTCGCACAAAAGTGTGCCATTGGAGTTCAGATTTATGTAATTGTTGTGCTGATATTCCGTTTTCTCAACTTCAGGTAATGAGAGAGAGAGAGAGAGAGAGAGAGAGAGAGAGAGAGAGAGAGAGAGAGAGAGAGAGAGAGAGAGAGAGAGAGAGAGTGAGTTGTTTACTTTGAAGATTTTTTCTTTGTGTCTTTGGTAGGTAATAAAAAATCAAAGTTCGTGTATTCTACCTATTTGAATTATATCTGGAAATACTCAAATTATGGGCATGAAATGCTAATATATGTTTGCAATTGTTAATTAACGAAACGTCACATTATTTCAAAATTTATATTTGATTAAAGTTAACACTTCGTGAAAAATGAAATGTCAGAGTATAAATAGTTTTGTTGCAAAATACAGAACGAATAAATTATTAGATATAAGCATTGTTGTAAAATTTTCAAACGTTAGGTCTAAAGATTTCCGAATAAGATAAATTATAGTTCTTTATACACTGTGTTTTTCAACATAATTGATAATGAATATGCTATTTTTACTTGTATGGTTATTTGGGAAAAAATCAGTAAACATTCATTTTATCTAGAAATACCCTATCTTTAAATCCTTGACAAATATTCGAAGCGATAACGAAATATATAGAACAAGTCATTTTTCATGCCTTAGTTATTATCAACATAAATGTAGCTTGCTAATCGAAGACAAACACCTTCGAAATATTTCGGTTACTACTGGCTGGATTTTGTTTCTGTTTATAACAGTTCAATGGTATAAGCACCTCTTTTATACTTTGTATGTAATGGCTGTTACTTGGTGTGTATAGAAAATAAACCTCCACTCCGATATGATGCAAAGCTGATCATGTTTTATTTCAAGGTTAAATTTAGAATACAGTCACCAATATAAACAGGAAACATAAACTAATCATCGAGGTATTTAATCATACCCAACCCCCACAATGTCGTTCAACTAATCCACTTATAACAGTTCTGTTTACATGTCTTGCTTGAAAACAACCTTAAAAGATTATAGTCTCATTAGAAAATACATTGTTGACAAGAGTATAATAGATGAAAAATATAAGAATTGTTGCATGTAATCAACGGCAGTAAATATATGTCAATTTCTCAATATGTTTGTGATGAAGTAACTTACAAACGAAAATAGATAGTTTCATTAGACCACGAACTATACCTTATCTTCAAATTCTTATTTTTTTCAGTTTCTACATAAACATCCTTGTATAATGTGACCCTCTTCGATATCATTCATGCTTTCAAAATAATGCATTTATTGTGTAAATTGTGTGGGATTTGGTAAAAAAAAACTTCATTTAACATTGAAAAATATTGTGTAACGAAGCGTGCTGTTTTTTTTTTGACATATCCTTTGTTTAAATGCTTGAATTTTAAATCCACTGCGCAGTGTTTGTCTCGTATTTAAAACTAGCACAAACACGAGGCTAATGTGCGCCGTCGTCTTACATAATGATATTGATTTTGTTAACATTTTTTTTTCATATCACGGAAGAATCTGCGCAAAACCAAAACGAAAGTAGCTTGTACGATGGTGAGTATTGAAAGTATTGAAATTGTAGGTCAATATCTAACCATTGTTATCGTTTTTTGGTTACGATTATGAACATGATATCCTGATAATAAACTACAAAATAATAAACATCTCATTGTTTTCACAATACATAACTACCAGTTAACACAATTATCCTTATAAGCATAAAAAATTGATGCTTTAATTTTTCATGTCCGTCAATAAATTAATAGTGTTGGTGGTTTTTATGTCTTCTTATAGTTTTTGGTGTAAGGTATTTACAAATGAAAGCAAGATGACACCTTTATGCTGAATCCGACCGTCATATCCGACATTAATGTCATAAACGTAACATGGTCAATAAATGAAAGGACACAAATATCAGCACAGGAACATGAATCATAAAGAAAAACAGGTAACCAATTTCTTGATATTCAAAAAAAGTCCATCAATTGAGCTGTGTCAAAGTTTTACAGAACTGTTGTACGTCCTATGTTTAAATTGAAATTGCTGCTATAGGTAATCATGTAAATAAATAAATAAATAAAATTCAATATGGTGATTTATTCTACTGAAGGACTATACTTGTATATGAAATATAAAAACATTTTAATTTTAACCCTTTGTTTTGGTAAGAAACCCTTACTCTTACTAAGCATACTGATATTTACAATGATAAATGTTAACAATGACTGTGATTACCTTGCGCCAAAACTAGTAATGTATAAAATGTTCACAGTCAGTATTGTATTGTTAGAACCAGTGCATTACGCAAGAATCACTTAGATACTATAAATAGCGACTTTTTGACCTCTACGTATTGCCTGAAAATGTTATATTTTATTCTATAGCTTAGCTTAAATGTGATCATGTTTTAAAATACCTTAGTAACAACAATAACATTTTTCCTTTACTTTGTTATTGTATCATCCACTGTACTAATTCATTGATTCACATAGCGTTTGAAGTCAGATTAATAATTGTTTCGTGTGAAATGTTCACTGCTGTTTCAAATTGCGGAGATTAATACTTTCATGGTGCATTTTTTTTAATGATTTTCTCAGCGATTATAGCTTATAGTTTATTTATTACATGAGTAACCTTACGGTTATATCTCATAGAAACATACTCCAGATACAACCGATTCCAAGGAAGTGGAACAAAAAATTACTTAAAGGTCATAGGAGACAATATTTTAATAAATTTCGTTATGGCTGAAAATAAACTTGTTTTCTATAACTGAAAATTATTATATAAATATTATAAAAAAAATTCGCAAGGTAACTGGCACTACAGCCCATCAAAAGTTGGCTTCGTGCAAAAGAACCATAAGAGCATGATGACTTATCTCCCTTGGTTGATGACGTCACAAGAGACCACTTTGACGCGATATAGTGGATTGTTTATCCAAACGACAGTAGCGTTCTCTATCTAGTTTGTTTGAGATATACATCAAAATGGTTCCGTGTGTGGCTTACAACTGCAATGTTAGAAGACGGAGGGTGTTTCGATGTACTTATTCCCAAAGGATCCAAAATTCAGGACGATTTAGGTGCGAGATATATACAGAGACGGCTTCGCAGTTACCGATTATTCGAAGCTGTGTGCCAAACATTTCACGCCTGGTCAGTTTAAAATACATCCCACTTTAGCTAAAAAGTGTGGTTATAAGAAGCTGGATCTTCGAATAGATGCCATACCAACTCTGTTTGACATACACGTACCCGTAAATCCGAGAAAAACCCGAGTACCTCAACAGCTACAGTACTTCAAGCGGAGGGCGATCTCTTGGTACGTTGTCAATAAAACACGGACTATATCTCACATAAATTATTATATACGTTGTAGGACGAATATTCGTTAATCTAATTCTTAAATATGAATTCATTGTAAATAATTTTGATGTTGAGATGTATAACGAAGAAAATTTAGCGTACACATAACAACGGCCAATAAAATGGCTGCACTATGTACATGAATATATGTAGGTGCGTGTCAGTATCGATCTGCTGTCATACATTTTACATGTACACGACGCATATTCAGGTATACAATACTAAATAGTAACTTTTTTATAGTCGTTGTTTCTTAATTTTATTGTACTAATGAGTAACTGGTTTAGCCAACTATAATGTTTTTGTCAAAGATGCGAAACGAAAATATTCAATTAAAAAAACGAGAGAAAAACAAAGTGTTGTTAGCAATTACACCTCACCCACCAGCTCTCTTGTACATAAAGCCATTTTAAAAGAAATGAAAAATTAAATAGTTGTTTTTCAATGCCCTATTTATTAAATTTAGGCGATATGGCAGATATAGGAGATGAGTCTAATGACAGGAATGACCATGATGGCAACGCAACCCGTTCTACATCAGATACATTAGATTGCACATAGCACATTGCATTTGTCTATTTACCGGCAATGATAAAATTGTATTTGACAAAGATTCAGCATTATGTTTCAATAGGTTATGATAACATTTTAGACCCAATTTATTGTGATTACCAATACTTTTTTCTTCATAGGACATACCTTGCAGCTCTACATTTTAATGAAAATGTCACCATGCCACAAAGTAGAACAAATGAAGGAGAGAAGCAGTGTTGTGCCTTGTATTGAAAAGGTCGACTTGGAGAGGGAGTTGCAAAGGAACTTTTAGTGAGTTTCATGTTTGTATATAAATATCTTAAGAAAAATTCTTCAATATATACATGTAAAAGTATATATGTAAAATTTATGTTCTGTACAATACAGATTACATGTCTGATCTGATGGATGCTGTAGAGAGTCTGCATTCTGTCAATGACAGTTACGTGAAAGCCAGGGAACGAAGCTACCTAAACATGTGACCATCCAAAAGCACATCACCCATTTCAATGATAATTGACATTGATAGGTGTGTTAATTATTTGTAATCTGAAGAAAAAATTCTGAATATTTTGCAATACACTCTTTAAATGTGTCATAATCACTCAGTTTATTAATTTGAATAATAACAAGATGCCATTTTCAGCTAGACTTAGTTTTAATGTGTTATTTATCAATGTTTTCCCCAGGGTAGTGAAACCCACAATACTGTTGGCTGGGAAACTGTTTCCTGATGGCCGTCACAAAACATGCCGGCAGGATCCTCCTGTTGTGCCGTCAAAGACGTCTCCAAATAAACCTGGCACACCGCAAGGTGTCGATACAGCCTGATAATAAAATGCACAACTTTAAATCTAATGTTAAAATAAATTATTGATGAGGGAGGTTATTTCCCAAAGAAATTTGTAACATTATTTTGTGTTTATTACTTTCTTTGTGCATGTTACAAGAACTTACTCATGAACTGGCTCATCATCCTCAAAGGGTCCATTGTCTTGAATGTACTCATAATAAGACAATGCCAAGACATGATGGTTCAGATAGTTTACAATAAAACTTTCATGCTAGGTAATGCACTGTAATTTCTCTTGATGTACTTTCCTAGCAATATCGGGCATTCCCAGGCAGAATTTGCACTCTCTGGATATTTTCCTAATAAGATAACAAGCCACACATTAAAATAAAATTATAGTTGATTATAAAGGTAAAATCTTTTTCATAAATAAATTTAAATTATACTGGAGTTTTGGCAGAAAAGAAAGGAATGTTTATATTTCTTATGAAATACAGTACTACTGCACACTCATGTTCGAAAATTTTGTCTCCCAAGGGACGTTCGAGGCCAAATTTTATTATGTGATATTTCCAGAATGTCCCTGACCCACCCCCTTTTTCTATATGTCTAGATCCACGCATGTAGTACATACTTTATTTGTCATCATACACACGTATGTATATAGTGAAACAAACAAAAAATTTATGTCGTTACATTTTGACAAATCTGTAGTGTATAACTGAAAAATCACGTGATAGAATCGGAAGAAAGAATTAACATCTTTATTTTTTCCAATTTGTGACGAGGGAATTCTAACCTTGTGGTAAAAAATATTGAGTATGGGACATAATGGCTAAGCCTGTGCATATATTACCATTTCGTGCTTTGTTCTTACGTCATGGGAAATAGAAATTCCCTAAAATGTTAACAAAAGAGACATTGTGATTGTTTACCAGTCAGTGTTATAGGCCGAAATGGAACCGTGCATCTTCATGATCCTGTTCCTCAACGCTGTCTTCTTTCAATGAAAATTCGCCCCTCCTAATCGCATTTGCATTAAAAACAGGTTCAAACTTATACCCCTAGACAATAAATTATGGACCCTCGTCCGAAAACGCTTCCATCATCAATTTATTTTCGCCGTTTACATACCTTTTGTTTTGATTCTGTGTTTCACAAATTGAAAGTGGTCTCTTGTGACGTCACAAATTCGGAAATTCAAGAACGATAATCACGATGCGATTTTCTTTCGCTGGCAACTTTGGTCTTTTATTTCTTACAGTAAATGCTCAAAAAAAATTTGTTCCATATTTTTTATGAATACTCTATGGTACAAAGTTGATATTTATTAGGAAAAAAACTACTGTTAAAATCCGTCTCCTATGACCTTTAATCAGATGTGGATATTTCAATTTCTGCTAAGATATTGCTAAGTCAATGAACAGTTTTTAAAGACAAGACAATCTCAAGTAAATATTCGGTATAAAGCGCACAAAATATGAAATGAAAATAATCAAATGAAGGATGGTTCTAAAGCAAAATTCTGTGGAATGGACAAATGGCAAAAAATTAATGAATACATACGAGAAAACAGTTTCGTTAAAGGTCCAAACGTATTTGTCTAAAAATATAGAATATTTTCTTATCATAATAAGCACTGAGTTATTCTTTTTTCCCAACTCTTTCAAAAACAATACTCTTGAAAAACACTCAATCTGGTCATGTCCTACTAAGTATGTAAAGATTATAATTTTCCCAGCTGAACAGATTACACTGTACAGTCACTGAATGAAATAACTGGTTTTAGCGCTGCGGAAACCCTTTGGAAACTTTACGGAAACTTAAGATTACTTTAAGTTTCCGACATGTTTCAGCACGGAAACTTCAAGTTTAATTAAGTTTCCACAGTGTGGAAACGTAGGCTGTCCATAAATCAAAATGGTTTCCGCAACGGAAACTTACTAAAACTTGAAATTTCTGCATAGTTTCAACCTCCATATACGATTCGGATACATATTGTTTACGAAGGGTTTCTGCAACTTCAACTTACTGAAACTTGAAGTTTCGGCATAGTTTTAACCTCCATAAACCGTTTCAATACATATTGTTCGCAAAGGGTTTCCACAACGGAAACTTACTGAAACTTTATTTTTTTGCTTTCACATAATCTCAGCAAAGTTTCTAATACAAGTAAAAAGAACACAATTTCAAACAGTTCCAATTTTATTTTGCTCACAAACCTTAAAATGTTTCCAAAAATAATAGAAACAAAGCCAAAATACAATAATGGAAAAACATTCATATGGCGATTCCCTTATCAGGGACTTTTATTTAAAAAATGATAAAATTGCACAACAAAAAAACTTCCCAACTGTCTCAATTTGTCTTGAACAACAATTAATATGTTCACCATGAAATATTTTTTTAAAGGTTAAAGTGTTCATCTTTTGAGAAAAACATACACTACAAGAGAGTAATTGACTTTAGAGGTACATGTATGACCCAGATTTGAATATGTATGCCCATAAATTCCAAAACGAAGCCAAGGTGACTTTCTTTCGATCTGGGACAAACCTTTTCTTTGTTAGTTATAAAATGTAATGTCTTACATTCGAACAGGATTTGACAGCATATTATTAGATATTCCAGAAAATCCAAAGTGAACTTTTCATTTTCTCCGATGATGTACCAACTGATCAGATCTGATTATCATAAGCCTATCAGTATTTAAGAGATGACCCAGAGGGAGATATGAAAATCTTGCGGATCGATGGAAAGCTAAACAATGGAGCAGTCTGTCAAATCATGTGCAAAAATATCATGTACACATTTAAACAATTATGCAACACACTTCATTCCTGATGAATATTGTTCTTTACACACATTTTACCTTCCTACAATTCACTAATTTACCTACATTGATATTAAAAAACCACATGAAAAAGTTAATGTAAACAACTTTCAGTGCAAATAAGTGTGTTATATAAAATTTGTAATAATGGAGTACATGTTATCTTTATATATTTTCATATTCGACATAATTGGATATTGTTTGGTGTATTTGATCATATCTTTGACACACGCATTCATCATGCAGTGTTTTTACATGCATTTATAATTGGTTTCTGATTTTTCATATACTGCTGCAAATAAGAATTAAATAATCAATTAGTACACTAATTTTTCTCGAACAATTAGAGGTCTTTCCACCTCATTATTTTTTATGTTTAAAATATTTTTGTTATAATAGAATTTATAAAATATTTCCTCTGAAATTAAGTATGTAAATTTTTGTTTGACCTTGACCTCTGACCTTAATGTCATTTTGACTGGTCAAGGTCAACCGTTCAATTTGAAGTGGTCTGATGTCCTACAACACCAATGAACACGTTTTTGTATACCATCTTAAACATAAGAGAATAAATTCATTAGTACAAAGACTGGCAAATGACCTTGACCTTTGACCTTTATGTCATTTTGAACGACCAAGGTAGACGCTTCCATCCCAGGTTGTCCGATGTATCTATGGTTATTGGTTCAAAAGTTCTTAGTGTTTTTATTGAATGTTCGAAACTTTCAGGGGCGATAACTGCTAGAAAGGGGCCTCAGGCTCTTTCGGTATGAATAAATTGAAAAAGCCTCTAAGTGTACTGAAGACATTGGTAAAAGTTTTAAGTCTTTACCTCTAACGGTTTAAAAGGAGTAACGATAACAAGCTTTTCATACACAAGGGCAATAACTGTGTAAGTTCTGGGAGTTATCAAGCAAAGGGTCATTTGGTACCATAACTTTTAATGTTCAATTAGATAAAGAAAAAAATTGTTTCAATATGTCTTCAAATAAAAAAAGCTGTCCCATGGAAAAAAAGAGAAGAAAAACTAGTAGACTAATGATGTAAACGATGATGTAAACGATGTAAGGTTCAAAAGTTTAGATCAACATTTCAATTTGAACTGGTTTGATGGCCCTACGATGTAAGGTTCAAAAGTTGTAGGCGTTTTTCACAAAATTAAGAAACTTGCAGGGGTGATAACTGCCAGAAGGCTGCCTCGGGCCCTTTCGGTATGAATAGATTGAATGAGCCCCTAAAAGTACTGAATACATAAGTAAAATTTTCAAGTCTCTACCTCTAACGGTTTATGAGGAGTAGTGATAACAAGCATTTTTTTTTTAACAATGGTGGTAATAACTCTATAATTGTTTCAAGGTAGGGGCTGAAGGGTTATATTTCTAAATGTCATAAGAAGTCCTACTACATCCATGAAAAAGTTTTTCTGTACCACCCTGAACAAAAGAGATCTAAAAACTCATTAATAAACAAATTTCCAAATGACCTTGACCTTTGACCTTTATGCCATTTGGTACGGCAAAGGTAGACGCTCTTATCCCAAGAAGTCCGAAGTCTCTATGATAAATAATAAAAAAGTTGGAAGTGATTTTATGAAAATTTAAATACTTTCGGGGGCAATACCTACTAGAAGGGGGCCTCAGATCCTTTTGGTATGACAGATTGAAGAACCCTTTAAGTGTACTGAATATATTGGTAAATGTTCCACGTCTCTATCTCTTATGGTTTCAGAGGAGTAGCAATAACAAACTTTTCGTACACAAGGGCAATAACTTTGTAAGTGTTGGGAGTTATCAAGCAAAGGGTCATTTGGTACCATAACTTTTAATGGTCAATTACATCAAGAAAAAAGTGTTTCAATATCTCTAGAAATAAAAAGCTGTCTCTGGAAAAAAAAGAGAAGAAAAAAAATGGTAATAATAATAAACTAGTAGACTAATTGTTTTCGAACAATTAGAGGTCTTTCCACCTCATTATTTTTTTTGTTTTGTTTCAATATAATTAATAAAACATTTTCTCTGCGTTACTTTATAATAAAAGAGTCAAAAACTTACAGATACAATTTTTTTTTTACATTGACCTTTGACCTTTGTCATATTAACTGGTAAATGTCAACATTTCAATTTAAAGTGGTTTAATGACCCTACGATGTAAGGTTCAAAAGTTGTAGGTGTTTTTAACAAACTTAAAAACTTTCAGGGGCGATAACTGCTAGAAGTGGGCCTCGGGCCCTTTCGGTATGAATAGATTGAAGAACCCTCTAAGTGTACAGAAAACATTGGTTAAAGTTTAAAGTCTCTACCTCTAACGGTTTATGAGAAGTAGTGATAACAACCATTTCGTACAATAGGGGCAATAACTCTGTAATTTTGTAAAGATATGAGCCAAGGGGCTATATTTTAAAATGTCTTAAGATGTCCTACTACTTCCATGAAAAAGTTTTTCTCTGCCACCCTAAAAAAGAGATCTAAAAACCCATTAATTAACAGATTTCCAAATGACCTTGACCATTGACCATATGTCATTTTGTTCAGCCAAGGTAGACGCTTTCATCCCAAGTAGTCCGAAGTCTCTAAGTTAAATAATAAAAAAGTTGGAAGTGATTTTATAAAAAATTAAATACTTTCAGGAGCAATAACTTTTAGAAGGGGGCCTCAGATCCTTTTGGTATGATAGATTGAAGAACCCTCTAAGTGTATTGAAGACATTGGTTAAACTTCCAAGTCTCTATCCCTTCTAGTTTCAGAGAAGTAGCGATAACAAGCTTTTCGTACACAAGTTCTGAGGGTTATCAGGCACAGGGTCATTTGGTACCATAACTTTAAATGGTCAATTACATAAAGAAAAAAATGTTTCAATATATCTAATAATAAAAAAGCTGTCCCATGAAAAATAATACGATTAAAAAACATAAAGAATACAAAAGGTCATTCACCTGAAAGGTGGAAAGACCTAAAAACATAAGAAATACAAAAGGTCTTTCACCTGAAAGGTGGAAAGACCTAAAAACATAAAGAATATAAAAGGTGGAAAGACCGAAAAACAGAAGAAAATCAAAAGGTCTTTCACTTGAAAGGTGGAAAAACTTAATAATAAAAAAACATAAGAAATACAAAAGGTCTTTCACCTGGAAGGTGGAAAGACCTAACTAGTATACTAATTGTTCTCGAACAACTAGAGGTCTTTCCCCCTCATTGTGTTTTATGTTTAAAATAAGTTTGTTTCAATAGAATAAAGTATATTTGTTCAGTGTTACTTCATAAAAAAAGTGTCAAAAGATTAAGTATGCAATTTTTTTGATTGACCTTGACCTTTGACCTTGATGTTATTTTGATCGGACAAGGTTGAGGCTTCAATTACAGATGGTCGATGTATCTATGATTATTGGTTCAACAGTTGTTAGTGTTTTTATTGAATTTGAAACTTTCAGGGGCAATAACTTTCGGTATGAATAGACTGAAGGAGCCCCTAAATTTACTTAATACATTAGTAAAAGTTTGTAACTGTTTATGAGGAGTAGCGATAACAAGCATTTTGTACAAAAAGGGCAATAACTCAATAATAGTTTCAAGGTAGGGGCTGAAGTATTATATTTTGAAATGTCTTAAGAAGTCCTACTTAATCCATGATAAAGATTCTCAATACCCTCATAAACAAAAAATATAAAAACTCATTAATACACATATTTTCAAATGACCTTGACCTAAGACCTTTTTGTCATTTTGATCGGCCAAGGTAGACGCTTCCATTCCAAGTGGCCCGATGTCTGTATGAGGTGTGGTAAAAAGTTGTTAGTGTTTTTATTGAATGTTAAAAACTTTCATGGGCAATAACTGCTAGAAGGTGGCCTTGGGCCCTTTCGGTATGAATAGATTGAAGGAGCCTCTAAGTGAACTTAATACTTTAGTAAAAGTTTCAAGTCTCTAACTAGAGGAGTAGCAATAACAAGCTTTTTATACACAAGGGCAATAACTTTGTAAGTTGTGGGAGTTATTAAGAAAAGGGTCATTTGCTACCATAACTTTTAATGGTCAATTACATAAAGAAAAAATTGTTTCAATATATGAAAAAATGACCATAACAAACCGTCAACCATCTTAAAAATCCATAAAACGAAATACAAATTCAAAGCAGAGTAACATGGACCTCCAATTCTCTATTTAAAAAGTACACATTATATTGGTAAAATAAAAATAAACATTCGGGGTTGTGTTTGGAACATGTATATGAATCAACTACTAGGTTTCAACAATATCATTAACAATGGATGTATATTATCAACTGGGAGGTGGGTGGATATATGTTACCTGGAGTGTAATATTAATGCAATATTTGCAAATATAAAAAAAATATTTTAGAAAATGAAAGTTAATATCAAGGTCTTATTAAATCATTTGATAAGTCAAACCATGTGATTTCAAGGAGACAATACAGGAACGAATAACTGATATCAAGGTAACTAAATTCACAATATAGATCTTCCGAATAATATTTTCAAAGTTCTTAGTTCTCTCATTTGCAAACGAGATCTCGTGCCATCAAAATGGCGTAGTTTTTTCAAACTTGGTTCGGCATTTTATTCCCATATCTCTTTAAAATATAAGTTTTGACTAAATCATTATCCAAGTTTATATGCATGATACTCAAGATATAGTTTGTTAGAATACCAGGGACGTATATTTGGCCCTGAAATATCTGGATGCTTGGTTTGTAAACAAGACAAACAATGAATCTTTTTCACACATTACACAATTTACAAACTCTAAATGTAACGTAAGTATTTAAAAAAATATTTTATTATTAAATCTGGAAAATGAAATCTTTCACGTTTTTCTTTTTTCAGCATTGACAGCATACAAAGTCAATGTTTATGGTTGCATCCTCTCTTCAATGAATGTTTTACCGGCTGGATGATGTGAACACAAGGCATTGCCTTTGAAATTGATTATTTACACTCTTAACTTAGACATGTGTTAGATTTTTATAATCTGTACTGTAGTAATTTGGGGGAAATCCAGGTGGAAATTCTGGGAAAGGAGGTGGGAGGGGGGTGGGTGGGTTAAACACACTTATAGTTAATTAGTTCTTCAATCAAATTACAACTACGATGAATTGATGACAATTATTTTACAGTTAATGTGCACTGCTTTATCATACGATGAACATTACGTTAAAAATACTTAGAATTACAAAAGCGTTAAACATTAAACAAGCCGAGAAGTAAGACATGTGTGACTTCACACAATTTGTGACTGATATATAAACTTTTAAATATCAGATTCAAACCCCAAGCGGTTTTTACTTATTATCAACTGAAGACTTAAAATGGTTTTGTCTGTGTACATGTAGTGGCGTGGGATTTAAAAAATATGAAATCTAAAGTTCAAGTTGTACGATTGTTTGGTATGGTTTGTAATAATGTTGTATTTACAACGACTTTACCTTATTATGTTTGCTTAATTAGTACATCAAGACTCATTAATTCATTAATTAAAGTGATAAAGGATTTAAGAAGGAGTCTCACAAAATAGGTATATTGCTAGCTATAATAATTAAATGAGTGTAAGTAAAATACTTCATCATAAAGTGTTTGCCATTTACAAATAGAGTCTTCCTAATTAATTATTAATGTAGGCTACAGGTATAAACTCATGCTTAGTCCTGTGTATATGTTATGTAACAGTCTTTTGTTCACCCCTGACAGAAAAACCCTGCAATCCTCACAGAATATACAGGAAAACACAAAGAGAAAGTCACGTGGAAAAATAATGTATATCCATGTATATACGTGCCCCAGTACCTAAGATTAATAATTTGATCATTAAACAAGAGAGAAATCATTTTTTCTTTTCGTATAAAATTAATTACTTAGTCAATTTTTTAATCGCCTTATTTTCCACAATTAAAGATAATTACATATATACATAAAGTTTCAGTCACGCTGAAACCTACTGTACATATCAGCATGTACCGATTCATAATCATTAGGCTAGAATTAAACTTAAACCTGTTAAAAATAATTGATATCACTATTAAACTCAAATAAATTTTAGAACTGGTTTCAGAGGTGCGTACACCACTTGGATTCTTTACTAAACGTTTCCGCATACTGAAACCTAGCAGCAACTGATTGATATTTTCATAATAATTTACACCACTTTTCATACATTTCAATTTTGGTTTCCGCATTGTGGGAACCATCAGGAATCTTAGACTAAAGTTTCTGCTGACTGAAACCTAACGGATACTTGCTATATCGATATAATAGTTTCCGCATTGCGGAAACTATACATGAAACTTTAACGTCAAGTTTAAGCAAGGTTTCCATATAGTTTCAGTTTTGCTGAAACTGGATTTTTCATCCATTGAGTTTTTTATTTAAAGTTAATTTAGAGATTAGTAATAAGCGAAGACAATAATAATGTATGAATTATACTCTTTGTTTAGAATTCAACACCATTATAATTACCTCTAATTTTTTCGAACAGGATGATCTAACAAAGAATTTAAACAACTTAGACACCAGGATATGCTATACTTTGCTGGCTTTGAAAGGAATTCTTTTGGTATTTTTGAACATTTAAAAACTTTAATTTTTCTGATACAATAAGAATTTTGTGAATTGATTATATACATTTAGCTTACCTAATGTTGTTAATGTGTTGTTAAAATGTTTCCTTAAGGTTGCAACAATTGTGCTGATATCGTCTACAGATGAAATGTCAAAGGTCAAACCATGTGATTTACAAAAGGTTCTTGTTTCCCTCAGCGTGGACAGCACCTTTCTCTGTAAATACGATGATATTAAGAAAAAATCAACAACTATCTGCCATTGGGGAATATCTTTTGTAGTTTTGAATGCAATTTCTTTCCTTCTGATATTGAATTTCATGTGGATTCCTTTAAATACGAACAATGGTATTTATATCAGAGTAAGTACACTGTAAATATTTATGGAAATATTTCTTTTATAGTCAATATCAAGCAATAAAACTGCTATTTCCGTTGTTACTTACATTATACTTTATCCTCAGCTTGTGGGAACTATAGCCATTGCACTTGTTGCTGTATTGTATTCAGCCGTAATGCTGTATTACTACAAAGGAGTACTCGACTTCAAAGAAAATCATACAGATACGGTTTGTATTACCTCATCAAACTAGATGAAAACTGCTTTATACTTAAATCTGTGTTATGCATATGATTATGAAATTAAGTTCATTAATGTTTACATATAGTATAATTTCAACATAACAGGTTTGTGTCCCTCATCACAAAAATGACGATCACATACACTAATTTCAGTTGGTGTTAATTAATTTTGATGGAAAACATTTGTTTACTTTTAGAGAAGAGTTTTTTTAATACTTTTATCGTTCATTTTACTCCCACTATTAGTGCTAAAAAAATCGTTATCAATTTACAAAAGTATGTTTTGCTTGTTTTGTAGAACTATGCCCAAATAAAATCAGCAATGATAGCTCGACTCGAGGCGAATTATACTTCGGATAATGTGACCAGTGGGGATGTAATATCTGATAGTTGGAACAAGTTCTTCATCAAGGTAAAAATAAAATAAATCACCTGTGTGACCAACTAATAATATAAGTCTATTGTTTAAACTGAGCAATGGTCCTTCAACGCTTATGTGCTTCTTGTTTGATTTGATATGTCCTTCAAATTTCCATTTACCCCCTTTAACTGAAATTCCAGTATGAATGTTGTGCTGTTAACCAAGTTCAAGGAACAACCAACGACTTTGACAGCACTCCATGGTGTATTACTTTAGGTTCATGTCAGGCAACGGCCTCCCAGATCCCAAAGACCTGCTGCAATTATGTGTCAGAGGACGATTATGGAAATGCACCAACCGCCTGTCATTCCTCTGTCAGCCCTGGGACCTATAAACCTGTAATATATTATATTATATATAATATTTTATAGTTTTAAGGCCAGGTTTGCAAAAATATACTGATGAAATTAAATCCCTTTAAATTTGTTAGGTACAATTAAAGAAAATGGAGGTTAGATATGATTATGAAAGGATTGATTTTTTTAGCTTTATAAAAAGTTTGCAAACATTGATGTTTTTTTCTTTTGTTATAAAAGTATTTCTTTAAATTATATAGAACTGCATGATCCCTATCAAGACACTTAGCACTATTAACATTGAAGAGTGTCAAATAAGCCGGCTTCTGATCAGCTTGCTAATTATTGGGACTTTGGAGGTAAGTTTGTAGATATCGAAGTAAGAGTTATGAAATACCGTGACATTGCATGTTGTGATATTACTCTAAATGATTTTTCTCTCTTAATAACTGTTTACAACAATAAAAAGTATTTCGTCATTAGAATCTTCATCTCTTTACAGATAGCTGAATTTCTCATTGAAGCGATGTTAATGTTAGTTAATATTTGTTGTTGGGAAAAAACCAAAATAGAACCTAAAAAAAAGGAGACTGCTATTGAAATGGACACAAAAGAAAAAGAGAAGTGAACCATGTAACTTGTACCGCTGGATAATTTTAATGGAGGCATGTTAAAAACATCACATTTATTTTATATAGAATATGTTCAAGAATAAAGACACGGAAAAAAGGCACAGTTCAATATGTTCCATGTTGTGCATTCTCCGTTTATAACGTATTGTAATACCACGACAAATTAAACTACACAAATGACATTTTGAATGCATTTTTAATTTAATTATTACCAGTTTGGATTTCTTTTTGATACCGTAAGTTAAACAATCTTTTAGTTTATGTACTCAGTCTAAAAGAACAATTACCAGTCTATGTATTTAGTGTTAGCACTTTGACGAAATTCTGATCGGATATAACAAAGTTGACCATCCCTGTAATGGATAACATACATATACAGAATCCAAATTAGCTATCAGAATCTATCACTTTAAGAATTATTAGAATTGATTAAAAAAGGAAGTTAGTGCTTTGTTTTTTGTTTTTAAGATACTGCAGTTCTGATCAAAGGTATAATGTAACTATAATGTTGTGTAGCAAATAATTAGTTAGAAAATAAAAAAAATATTATTTAGTTTGAATAAGGTAATATCCATAAGTATTTATATGAAATTGGGTTTTTATAGAGGGATACCAGTGCCACAGTTCTAGTTTAGCATTTTTAATCTTAATTTACTATTTGATTTTCATTTGTAGTTTTTCCAATCTTGGTTATTTTTTTATTTATCATTTAAGTTATAACTTTTTATTTTTTCCAATCATTTTAATACCTTTGCTTTATATATTATTTTTAATCTAACTTCTTGTATTTCTAATTATTATTTTGAAACTGTTATTTTATCTTCTAACCTGTTAAAATATAAAAGTTTGAATACGACGATGTTTAATTAAGATTGCTAAAATTAAAAAGTGAAAATAAGAATGTTCAGAAAAAGAAAGTAAAGATATGAATATTAAAATGAAAAGTATTAATAATTTATCCGTATGCAAATTCTATGAACATTAAGACAAAAGGAGGCCTACATTTTTTTTTAATTTGTCTGCAATTTTCTGAGGTTTTCCGATTTAACTGAGTAGGGTTAGATTAAAACTAAAATATTAGAAAAGATTTAAATTTCAAAGCTAAAATTTTAGGAATTTACATGTAAGATAAATCTGATGGATAATTTGTTGACCATCAAGCCTACTGAAATCTTCATAATTCTTCTTGTATTTTAATAGTTTGGTTCGAACAGTACAGACTAAAGGATCAGTATAAATCAAAAGCCTTAAGTATTCAAAAATGCACAGTATATTTTGAATAAGATATATGATGTAAGCTTAAATAACACTTTTGTTTTAAAAATAGTATTTGAAATTCAAAATCTTAAACTGTTGTTAAATATTCATATTTTTACATATAAATTTGAGTCAATGAAATAAGTATATTGTATGAGATACTAAAAGCGAACATTGTTAAAAAAAATTTTCTTACATTTTTTTATTATGTAAGATATTCTTATGTTTATTCTGCACATAAACATTGTCTTATCATATAATCAATTGAATTGTGAAATGATATGTGTATTTTGGTGTGCTGTATCTGTCTTTAAAATGAGATCTACTGGTACTTTATTTCATTGTGATTCAATGTTTGCCACTAAGCAACGGAGATACGTGTACAATAAATTAAATAAATTATTTTTAATAAATAAAACCAATTTATGATTATTTTGATTCTGTTCATTTGTTGCGTATACGCTTATTCAATTTATTTGTTTCAATATGTATCTAACGTTGTGAAAAATGAAATGTGACAAATAACTTCATATCAGCGGTAATTAAGACATCGCACTGCAAGACCGCATCATTTTACAATTTGAAGTTGATGTTTCAACCGCAAACAAGTTTACTATGGAACACTTCTTATTCGTTGAATTGCTTCGAATCATCAATACAGCCATGTTGTTTTTATGAATATCGGTAGCATATAATAGTGTTGGTTTAAAGATGTTGATTGCTTCGGACAGACGTTTTCCTCAGCGGGACACGCGTTCCAGCATGTGAAATCACTAAGGTCAGGAGACCTTGGCCGCGCGGAGGCTATCTGTAAAGCAGAAACCGCCCTGGACGCCAAGTGCTTTGGAAGCCAGGTTCTAGAATCTGATGCGTGGATTTCATCTAAAGATACCGTAATGAGTGAGATTCTGAAAGCAAAGCTACATCAGTGTGCCAAATTTAAAGATGCGCTATCTTATGTAAAGAAAACTGACATCCTTGTGGAATCCACATGGGACAGCTACTGGGGTAGCGGTCTGAACATCACAGTAACATCTCATACCGTGATGCAGCACTGGTCAGGGCAAAATAGGCTCGGACGTTTACTCGCCGGCATTGCACATCCAAGTTGCAGCGCACGGAACCCATTTCAGACCCCAAGTCAGGATCCAGCAGCAACCACAGGGCATCGACAAGAAAAAAAAATAAGGAGAATTAAATCTAAGCTTTATCAGTAAGCTTAATCTAACGTAATGGACAAGCTTAACTGTTTATCTGTTAACTGCAGAGGGTTAAATACTGCAGAAAAACGTCTAAAATTCTATACTTGGATAAATGATAGTAATTTTGATATCATGTTTATTCAAGAAACACACTATACTGAAAATAATATTGTAAATTATGATGCACGATGGTCGGGTATATCTGTACATTGTTTTTCAGATTCCCCTTATAGCAGGGGCGTTTCAATTTTATTTAGTAAAAAACTTGCCATGTACAATTATAAATACTCATAAGACAAATGATGGTAGAAAGCTTATGGTAAACATAGAGTTTGACCAAAATGTTCTTACAATTGTAAATATATATGCACCAAACGATGTAAACAATAGATGCGATTTTTTAAAGAAAACTTTAGACTGGATCAAAAAATACACTCAAAGCTATTTATTTTGATATGCGGAGACTTGAACTGTCTATCAGATAACTTAAATCCAGATAAAAGTGTACATTTTTTGAAATCATTGTTGATTAAACTCGATTTATGTGACTTATGGAAATATATGAATGGAGATAAGCAAGGTTTTACGTGGTGTAATGGGGCAATATCCCCACAAGCATAATTGACTATATCCAAAAATCTAATATTTTTTGTTACGCATGCGAAAATATAAGAATTCAAAACATTCCAGGGTCTCATTCAAATGGTACGAGATGTCTGGTCACAAATGTTTAATTTTTTCCTTAACTACAAATGAAAATTTAAGAGGACCGGGATATTGGAATTTTAATACTTCACTGCTTGAAAACAAGATCTTAAATAGTGAAATGGATATATTCCTTAAACACTGTGCTTTTGATAAAGAAAAAACCTATTGATTCATGGGATAATTTGAAAAGACAGATAAAAACTTTTTGTATAAATTTCTCAAAAATTTATCGAAATCATAGAAAAACAAAATAAGTTCAATCCAAAAAGAAATAAATATTATAGAAAACTTGCCTTATGAAAATATTAATATGAACAGGAAAAGCGAATTAGAAACGGAATTATCAGAGTTAATAAACAAAAAAGCAAAAGGTGCTCTAGTAAAGTCAAGAGCAAACTGGATAGAAAATGGAGAGAAAAAAATACCGCATACTTCCTAAGCTTAGAAAAGAATAGACAACTATCAAACGTGATTAAATCTTTAAAAAACGGAAATGATTACATATCTGATGAAGACCAAATTTTACAATCTCTTTGCGAGTTTTTTGAGAAACTATATACATCATGCAACACAAATAACAGTACAATAAACGAATATGTCAATAATTTAAATTCAGAGTATATATTAAACGACAAAGATAAAACAATATTAGACAAATTTCCAACGCTTTCGGAATGTACAGAAGCTATATTAAGTATGCAAAAAATAAATATATAAATAAATCTCCGGGACTTGATTACCGTCAGAATTTTACCAAACGTTTTGGGAAAGCTTAAAAGAAAATTGCCATTGTTCTATTCAAGAAATTTACGGAACAAAAATTATGTCATATTCGCAAAGACTTTCTCGAATCACTCTATTGTTTAAAAAAGGAGATCCCCAAAATTTAAACAATTATAGACCTATTAGTCTTACAAACATTGATTACAAAATTATTGCTTTTATTTTTGCTAACAGGCTACAAAATGTACTTGATAAAGCAAAACATATCAATCAATCAGCTTATATAAAAGGGTGAAATATAGCTTTGAACGCAAGATTAATTGTTGATATATTTGATTATTATGAGAAAATCATTTGGAATCAATTTTGTTGTTCCTTGATTTTCAAAAAGCTTTTGATTCAGTAGAGTGGAACTTTATGTTAACAATTTAAAAAAAAATTCAATATCGGAGAAAACTTTTTAAAATGGATTAACATATTATATAACAAACATATATTCAGAATAAAAAAAACCATAGGTGGATGTCTAAAACCTGTAATATGTATAGAGGCATAAGACAGGGGTGTCCAGTATTAGCAATACTATTTCTTTTTGTTGTTGAAATCCTAGCAATCCTCATAAGGTCTAATCCAAATATAAAAGGCTTTCAAAAACCTGGAATGACTCAGAGTATTAAGATAATACAACATGCAGATGACTGTACTCTCCCTTTAAAAGACGAAGTTCGTTGAAAACTTCTTTTGAGATTATATAAAGTTTTAGTAAAGTATCAGGTATGAAATCAACATGTCTGAAACAGAATGTCTTTTAACAGGTCCCTGGAAATTTTTTTTTTTACAAGAAATAGAAAATATAAGAGTAAACAAGACGTGTACAAAATCTTGGAATCTTTATAGGTCAAAACAAACGTGTTACAATAAAAATTGGACAAATTTTTTTGATAATTTAGAAAAACTATTTGAGTCATGGAAGAAAAGGAAATTAACAGTATTTGGTAAAGTTTGTGTAATAAATAGAAAGGCAATACCAAAATTCTTATACTCCGGATCAATTTTAAACCTCCCAGATAAAGGTATACTAAAAAAAAAAATACAGAGTCTTTTATATGATTTTATTTGGAATAAAAAAGATAGAACTAAAAGAAATACTCTAATAGGCAGAATCCAAGATGGAGGCATAGGTATTGTTGATATACTTATTAAACTTAAATCAATAAAAGTGTCCTGGATAAATCACATTTCCAGAAAAAACAGTTCCTTATCTATCTTTGTAGACAGTCTTTGTAAAGGAAAACTCTTTGATTTTGAGTATATCTGTAAAACTAAAGTAACAAATTTAAATGATTATCAAATGATAGAACACTTTCCCTTGTTTTACAAAGAAATATTTGTCTTTTTTAACGAATTTAAAAAAATTAAATCAGACATGAGTCTAAACACAGTATTAAAGGAACCGCTATGGTGTAATAACATTTTTATATACGTTAAAAAACAAACCACTATTTTTTAAAGAGTGGTTGAAGAGTGGTATTAAATACTTAAGGAAGACGGACCCAATTCAAGGTTTCGCACCTCTGCGCATATGTTATGAATATGATTGTCGTAATTACGTAGATCAGAATAAGAGAAAATAATAAAATTTTCATCCTACTAAACATAATTTGTGATGCCAAAATATTTCTAGTGGAGAAAATTTAGAAAAAAAAAATTAGTCCGAATTTCCTCTGTTTGCGACAAGTCCGTTATATTTCCACGGTTTGTAAATCCTAAAACGCCTATAGGCAGTTTATAGTCTTATAATCTGGTTGATATTGAATTTATACCTTAACCTAACAACATTTATATATATATATAACAGTTAATGTAACGTCAGGCAATAATTAATTATGTCCTTTTTTCAATGATATTTCTGAAGAAAAATGAACCATGCAGTGAACAACTCCTAAAAAGATTTAGGTCGATGACCTACATTTTTTTCTGTGCATCGGTAAGCTAATTGACTTCTTAATATTAAAATTTAATCAGAGTAAAAAATCTATTGCAGAATGTTTAAAATATCAATTTTTATACTACACCGCAGAACATTCCCATTACTTTCTATTATATCTGAGGATTTTCGTACCCAAATTTTGAAACGCCCCCAGTAAAGTAAGGAAATCGATGATCATGTAATTTTTTTTTATTGATTTTCACTTGTCATTAACTGATTAACATTCTATAAAAATTTGAATAAAAAATCTATTGTAGAAATGAATTGGGTCCGCCGTCCTTACACGATATTGTAAAGAAAATTATTTGAAACCTGCAGAATGGTTAGTCAAAAAGAAGGCCACATGCAATTTCCGGTACTTTTTAGAAATTATAATTTTCATAAATGATGAGGTCAAATCCCATAATACACATATTACTTTTATGTATAATTTGGGTTTGAACTGTTTGCATGTGAATTTTAAATTAATCAAAAATCAAAACATTTCATGTCATAGAAAGTATGGTCTATATTATTATTACAAACATAATTTAATCATGCCCCCCCCCCCCCCCCCCCTCGGAGGTTGCCTGCTTTATTTATGCTTTTGTGGGCCAACATCACACATGCTACAATCCCCCCTGCAAACACAATTATTCAATTATTACTCTGACCCCCCCCCCCCCCACCCATAGATAAATATAAATCAGAATATTTTTATAATAATGAAAGCCTGTACATGTAATTGCGATAAAGAATATTGTAAACAGTGCAAAATAAATGTCATATTGCGCAATGATTTTCACTGCAGGACTGCTTTAACGATTTTAAAAGGTAGTATCAGAAACATGTCGATAATTATGTGGATAAAAGTGCTTTATTTTATATTATATGTAGTTATATTAATTAATAAATACTTTCACCGTTTTAGAATAAAAAAAAATTACAAATGAATATTTGGGCCAAAAAATAAGTTTTTAAAATTTTTGGAAACTTAAGGTAAAAATAAGATAAGCCCCAGCATGATTCAAACTCTCTTCTTACAGACACATTGTTAATGCTCTAACCCATAGCACTATGCGGTTAGGTAACATTATTTTGGGGAAAATATTATATTTTATACTTTATTTGTTTCGTTCAATAAGGAGTATATCACAATATGTAGGTGTCCCATACCACCTTAAAGCTGAAAATTGTGCTTTACATGATTAATTACCTAATAACATTGTGCAAGTCGTTTTTAAGCATAAAGTTGTGAAAATACATGCAATATGTTACAAGTAAATGATCTTTGTCCGAAGTTACATACACAACACAGGTCTACAGGTTGCATTAACGGGTACTAGTTTTACCCAGCTCTTTGGTTAGATGGGTTTCACGTGGTGTATATGCATATGTGTTTTTGATATGCAGAATAGGATTAATTATCATGAATAAGCGTTTCTTTTGTGGTGATCAGCTAAAGGAATTCATATTGTGCTCTAATTGGATGATCGTTATGATGTTGACCAATATAGGTAAGTATAATACATGTAGAAGCGCAATATTATGAAACACCGGTATACAAAACAGTTAAGTTTTACTTTCACTTTCTAAAATGTGATCTCCCTTTGCCAGCATACTGTATCATTTTGTATTAAATTTGGGTATTAACTATCATGTTTATGTGAGTTATAATAGGGAGGAAGGGGAAGGGGCTTTAACCGTTCCCCATCCCCAGGATATGTGGATTAGATATACATTTCTAGTGAGAATGAAGGCATGCTGCAGGTTTTTCCCCCATTAAACCCCCTACCCCATCATCATATACCAGTAATAGAAAAATACTTTTAAGACTGTTATTTTCTTTTATTTTGCTTATTCTTTTTTGTCAAGAGATATGTGGTATGTCAAGATTTATGACTCATGAAAATTTGTGCATTTCAATCCAGATTGTTAACAGGTAATACATGTATAATTATATATAAAAAATACATGTGATATTATACTAGGGATGGCAATCAATTGCAGAATTGCCCATCGATTGTTTATAACTCATTTTGACTGATTAATTTGTTAATCATTTTGAAAATATAGACATTTCTAAATACATGTATATCATATTATCAATATTTTTTGAAGATTGATTTTGTAACTATTAACATCCTATTTAGGGCCCCACTCTGCAGATGCCCTATAGTGATCATTCTGTCCAATTCCGCTGATCATGTCAAGATACATTTAAGACAAATTGTCCCCTGCCCATTGGGTCATTACCCCTCCTTCTAAGAGTTGCTTTTAAACCACCACCTTTCTCTGAAATAGGGAATGATAATACATTTTAATAATTGTTGAGATCCCAACCCCTAAACCATATTCATTCTTGCTCCTTGTGTCATTGCACATCAATTGGTACATGTATATAGGTTATGCCCCCTTTGAGATGCCCAGTGGCTTTCCAGAGTTAGAACTAATCAAGTAACCCATTTTATTCATATGTAGTGTAATTGCTATCCCTAGCCCAATGATGACCCTGCTTTGTTTTTTACAGCTAGGTTTTTGTTGACTGACTTTATAATTTCCACAATTATATATAAAATTTTGTTTATCTTTAATATTAGAAAACAATTTCCAAAATCTTTTTATGTACATCTAACATCGTACAAAAAAAACCCCAAACAATCAAGACAAGACAGGTTTTTTATGGGACGGAACATCATTTTGCAGGTAGTATTGACCCTAAGAATCAAATTTATATTTCTAAAATCTTATTGCATATCTACAGTTTACCCCTATTATATTCCTATAAATGATGTGGCTATTCATTACATCATGAGAGGAGTTCTGGGAAGTAGGTTTTTTCAGGAGTGATAAACGTCAATTTTCTGCTGCTATTTGACTCCCTGGATGAAATTTAAATTTTTAAAACGTTATTGCACAACTATATTACAGTCCCTATCATACTCCAGGATATGATGTGGCTATTCTTTAAATCATGAGAGGAGTTTGGGAAGTAGTTTTTTTAGGAGTGATAAACGTCAATTTTCAGGTACTATTTGACTCCCTGGATGAAATTTAAATTTTTAAAACCGTATTGTACATCTATAGGACAGCCCCTATCATATCTCAAGAGATGACATAGTTACTGCATAAATTGTAAGACAAGTTCTGGGAACCATATTTTATTGGCAAAAGAACCCCATCATTTTTTGATGCCCACAGACCCCCGTGATACAAACAAAAATTCTGAAACATGGTTACACATCAACATGACACTCTGAATCATAGTCTAGTAGATTATTAGTCTACTGCAAAAAAAAATGACGTTTGTTTTAAAAAAAACCTGTCATTTTTCAGCCATTTAATGACCCCCAGGTCAAAATTGAAATTTCCGAAACATTTTTGCGCATCTATAGGACACCCCAAAATATACTCCAAGAGATAATTTGTCTACTATGTAAAAGGAGTTCGAGGAAGAAGGTTTATTGTGAAAAAACGTCATTTTTTTTACCTATTATTTGACCCCCAGGACTACCAAAGAATTTTTGAAACCTTTTTACAAAACAAGATGACCTCCCAAATCAAACTCCAAGAGTTCAGTTTGCTGGTTTATAAGATGTAAGAGAAGTTTGAGAAAGTAAAACATGACAGACGGACGGACGGACGGACGGGCGGACGGACGGATGGACGGAACAGGATAACAACAATATACCCGAACTTTCATTAGAAAGTGCGGGTATAAAAGTTAATATCTCTTTTTCACACACTGTTGTGATATTGTCATTCTCTATGTGAATTAAGGTGGTTGGGTGGTTAACAAATTAACAATCAAATCTACCTTAAATTTAAAAAAAGGAGATATGTTTGGCTATAAACTATTATAAATGGAAGTACGTCATAATATGGATGTGTCCCATACCACCTTAAAAAAAGACTTTTTTTTTTATCTTTAAAATTTGAATGATTTCCTAAATCTTTATATTAATTATACTTGTTTCCTATCATATCGCGGGTTCTATGGTATTGCAGTGTTTCTGTTTACGTATAGTAGCATGCGCTGAAATTGACATTTGACGTTGGGATATTTTGAGACATAGTAAACAGAGGCATGCTTAACATCATTGAGGTATATAACAGAAGAAACTTACAATAACATTAATTTCTGGAAATAGTACCGTATTGATAGATTTTTCGACAAAATGATTTAACTACCGCGATATCATGGGACTAGCTCATAGATTTATATAGTCTAAAAATGGCAACTACTACCGAATCCTCGTAAATTGAAATGTTGCATGGGAAAACATACAAGTGACCAAAACATAAAAATATAGGCATTCATAATATAACATTGGCGCTATCAAACAACAACACATTGCAAAATAGGTAAAACTATGAAAGCCGAAACTGATATTGGTAAAAGAAATAATTTGCACACAGTTAATAAAGATATTGTTAGAAAGTATTTAAATATTCCTGTCAGTTTCAATGCACCACTAGTTTGGTGATTTGTTTCTTTGCGTTTTTATTTTAGTAAACGCGTATTTCTAGTGTCAGATTCATTTAAGTTAGGTTATCTCTAGTTATGCATCCTACTCCACAATACCTTCCTTATTTAATTTTGTCATTAATGTATCGAAAACATACAGTGAATTTGAATTTCTTTGTCAAACGGTGGTTGACATATTGTCATGTTGGAAGTGTAACAATGTGAGACTGCAAAATAGATTATAGTAATTTGTTTTTGTTTATGATTTTGTAACCAATGCAGATCATTGTTAAGAAATGTAAGTAAATACAACAGCCAACAGTATGTTTCTTTAATACATTATATTTCTACTGATTGGTTATAAGCCAATGTAAATATTTAGCGATGCACGGTGCTCTTGAACTTAGATGAAAATATATATTGAGCCATACGAAGTGCAATAAATACCAAATATATCAATTTGGATGATTTTTCGTTCTTGGTTAGTAAAAGTAGACAGATTCAGAATGAACAAACTCATAACGTTGTAAATAGAATGAACACAAACGATATTAAACCACGTCATATGCTATATTGAGTTCATAAGAAAGACATAATTTTTGCAATTTCATTCGTTAAATAATCCTCGAACAAAAAATTTGTCGCTATCATTTTATAATTTTTGTGTGTAAATATAATTGTATTTTCTTTAATTAAATCTATAACCAGCCTTTTGTGAAATATAGCGACAAAGGTTCGATCCATTATTAATTTTTCTTTCTGTTTAACCCTACGATCACTACTGCGCAGTTTCTAAATCACAGCCACAACACTATTGTGTTTGTTAGTTGCCAAGGTGCATTACGTAAAGTTATTGATTTTGATCTAAGCTATAGAAAAACTTAAAGGGAAGAAATTCTGCACAGACACAAAACGAAAGTAGAATTTCAAAAAAGAAGAATCTTTTGGTAAAATAATTTGATGTACCATAAGAAGAAAAACTCAAGAGGATTCTTTGGAATATGGGGTAGAGTATGAGAAATTCACCTTATCTCATTTCTTTTCTCTTTATGTTTGTTTGAATGCGTGGTGTTTCCATCATATATATCATTTTGCACACCACATTACCCGTTAGAAAATTTAATAGAGTCATATCATGAATAATAATGAAATTTTCTTGTACTGCTTGTGTTTGAAAATTAAACTGACACAATGCTGGCATTTAAACAATATGTTCAGTATTTGTTTTTATAGCATTGAAATATAAATAGCATTATCAGGGAAACATATTTACAAACGCATTTCTTTCGTTGGGGCATTACAATGTAAAAGAAAAGCTGTTTCACGAAAATGGTTATTGTTTTAGATATGCATGAATCAATATATTAGAAAGCTTGAAGTTTATATGTGTTTTGTAACACCTGAATACTTGTACATTTTTAATAACTCAAGATATTTTAATTAAGATTTTCACTGCGTGCAAAATTTACTTGTTCATACTAAAAAGACTTTATCTTCATTGACTAGTGTAGATTTCATAAATAGATATTTTCTACCTGAAATCATCTCACTAACATGTATCACTACGAGAGCGGGATAATGAATATTACAAACCAGTATTAAAACGACTAAGAAGTGTTCCTTTAAATCAACATTGTATCTTACACTATTTTAATTAGGAATAACAAAACCCAGACGAAGTAAACTAATATACTTATTTCATACAAAAAAAAATTTTAATTATGAAATCTTTATTTGAATTAAAATGATTCAAAACTCTGTTAACATGTTCAACATATCTGAGTAAGATTTTGTTTTCTTCTTCTAGAAGTAATATAATGTTAGCGAATGTAAAACATAAAAACAACATCTTAAGTAAAAATGTTTATTTTGAAATCAACTTTAACATCAATTGTAAGCGTTTTCTGATTGCAGGTGATATTACTTTAAGTTTGTAAGACGCAGTATAAGACAAAATCATTCCGCATTGCTGACTCACTGACTCACATTTCGCAACAAAAATAATATGCAACAAGAGACAATTAAATAAAAACAATATTACTCTGAGTAGGATTTTATTTTAAGATAGGAGGCTGTAATAATCACCAAAGCACCAAGAACAATTAACAAGACATGAAGTTTGGAAATGTAACAGTAACATATTTCATTTTGATTTGCTTTCACTCTGATCAATGCTTTTTAGTTTTATTTATATAATTTTCGTCTACATACTGATTGATTCATGTACATAAGTTTTTTACTATTATGAGCAGGATGTTTTTTATTATAGCATCCAATTATAACCAACAAAGCACCAAAAGAACACAAGACTGAGTATGGCCAGTCTAGAAGGAAAGGTAACACATATTACAATTAAAGAACGTACTCTGATTTTGACTACTTCTATTTTATGAATGTCTGCTGATATTATTTAAGTCTATTTTGGCTGTCTATTTTTGGGTGTCCTATAGATGCGCAATAAGGTTTCGGAAATTTCAATATTGTCCTGGGGTTCATTAAATGGCTGAAAAATGACGTTTTTTTTTTTTTTACAAAAAGTCTGGTTTAAAAAAACGTCAATTTCTTTTTGCAGTAGCCTAATAATCTAATAGGATATGCTTCGGGGTGTCATGTTGACGTGTAATCATGTTTCAGAATTTTTGTTTTTATCACGGGGGTCTGTGGGCATAAAAAAAATGACGTTTTTTTGCCAAAAAATATGGTTCCCAGAACTCCTCTTACAATTTATCAAGTAGCTATGTCATCTCTTGAGATATGATAGGGACTGTCCTATAGATGTGCAAGAATGTTTTAAAAATTTAAATTTCATTCAGGGAGTCAAATAGTAGCAGAAAATTGACGTTTATCACTCCTAAAAAAAACCTACTTCCCAGAACTCCTCTCATGATTAAATGAATAGCCACATCATATCTTGGGATATGATAGGGGCTGTCATATAGTCATGCAATAAGGTTTTAAATATTTAATTTTCATCCAGGGAGTCAAATAGTAGCTGAAAATTGACGTTTATCACACCTGAAAAAACCTACTTCCCAGAACTCCTCTCATGATTTAATGAATAGCCACATCATTTATAGGGATATAACAGGGGCTGAGCTATAGATATGCAATAAGGTTTAAGAAATATAAATTTGATTCTGAGGGTCAATGCTATCTGCAAAATGATGTTCCGTCCCATAAAAAACCTAATTCCTGGATCTCCTCTTATCTCTTGTGATTGAAATAACGTACCATAAGATGCATAAGGAGGAAGAATATATATGCTTTAGGGGTGGGGATCAGAAGCATTTTTTTCAAGTTATTTGATCATTTCTGATTTTGGGAGGATGGGATGGGGTTAAGGTGACCCCCAGAGGCCATGACCTACTAATACCACAAAAAGATTTGCCTTGACATGGTCATGGTTGAAAAAACAAAAATATATATGGTTTTGGAGTGGGGATTTTGATGATTTTGAGGATATTTTAAAAATATTTAACTATTCATGTTTTCGGGGGGTGGGGAGATTCAGAGTCTCTTCTCACATTTTTACAGTAGCAAAATCATTTTTTGATTGGTATTTTTCTGTATGATGTCAGATGTACATAAAGAGATTTTGGAAATTGCTTTTTAATCTTAAAGATAAACAAAATGTTATATGTAATTGTAGAAATTGTAAAGTCAGTCAAAAAAAATACTAGAGCTTGCTGCAGGGTCAACATTGGGCTAGGGCTAGGAATTACACTACATATGAATAAGATAGATTAATACTTGATTAGTTCAAACTCTGGAAAGTCACTGGGCATCTCAAAGGGGGCATAACCTATATACATGTACCAATTGATGTGCAATGACACAAGGATGAAGAATAAATATGGTCTAGGGTGGGGATCTCAACAGTTATTAAAATGTATTATAATTTCCTATTTCAGAGGAGGGGGGGGTGGTTGTTTAAAAACAACTCCAGGGGATGGGGGGAATAACCCAAGGGGCAGGGGCCAATTTGTCTTAAATGTATCTAATGTATCTTGACATGATCAACAATTGGACAGAATGATCACTATAGGGCATCTGCAGAGTGGGGCCCTAAATAGTTACAAAATCAATCTACAAAAAATATTGATAATATGTTATACATGTATTTAGAAATGTCTTTATTTTCAAAATGATTAACAAATTAATCAGTCAAAATGAGTTATAAATAACCGATTGGCAATTCTGCAATTCATTGCATGATCCCTAGTAAAATATCACATGTACTTTTTTTATATACATGTATAATTATACATGTATGTTAACAATCAGGATTTAAATGCACAAATTTTCATGAGTCATAAATCTTGGCATACCACATATCTCTTGACAAAAAAGAATAAGCAATTTGAAATAAAAGAAAATTAGTCATTAACTCTTTTTCTATTACTGGCGTATGATGATGGGGTAGGGGGTATAATGGGGGAAAAAAAGCTGCAGCATGCCTTCATTCTCACTAGAAATGTATATCTAATCCACACATCCTGGGGATGGGGAACGGTTAAGGCCCCTTCCCCTTCCTCCCTATTATAACTCATATAAACATGATATTTAATACCCAAATTTAATACAAAATAGGGTCAATATGGAGTCAACTCAATAGTGTAAGTCTGACAAATGAAAAAATAAAAAAAATCTGCAATTAAAATGACAGAAACTGTAGATAAGCTTATTTAAATAAAGATGATGATACAGTATGCTGGCAAAGGGAGATCACATTTTAGAAAGTGAAAGTAAAACTTAACTGTTTTGTATACCGGTGTCTCATAATATTGCGCTTCTACATGTATTATACTTACCTATATTGGTCAACATCATAATGATAATCCAATTAGCACAATATGAATTCCTTTAGCTGATCACCACAAAAGAAACGTTTATTCGTGTTAATTAATCCTATTCTGCATATCGAAAACACACATGCATGTACACCATGTGATACTCATCAAACCAAAGAGCTGGGTAAAACTAATACCCGCTAATGCAACCTGTAGACCTGTGTTGTGTATGTAACTTCAGACAAAGATCATTTAATTGTAACATATTGCATGTATTTTCATAACTTTATTCTTTAAAACCCCTTGCTCAATTTTATTAGGTAATTAACCATGTAAAGCACAATTTTCAGCTTTAAGGTGGTATGGGACACCCACATATTGTGATGTACTCCTTATTGAACGAAACATTAAATAAAGTGTATAAAATATAATATTTTCCCCCAAAATAATGTTACCTAACAGTTAGGCCTAAGAAAAAAAATTGTTTGTTTAGGGTAACAATGATGAAAAAATTAGGTTAGGTAGGTAGGGATTTTTTTTAACTTTATCATATTTTTTTCTGCATGAGGGCACAAATACAAATATAAAATCCTAAGAATGTTTGTTTGTGTCATATCTAAAAACGGGTTTTTAATGGAAATAACATGAAGATCACAAACAGATGCAAACGGTTCAACCCCAAATTGTACATAAAGGCAATATGTGTATTATTGGATGTGAACTCATCATTTATGAAAATTATAATTTTTAAAAAGTACCGGAAATTGCATGTGGCCTTCTTTTTGACTAAAACTGGTACAAGAGAGTGTTATTTAGAGGCTAACACTTGGTGCGGGTATTACTGTCTAATGACAGCATCTAGTTTTAAAAATGTCAACATTTAATGCAGTAGCCAAATGATCTACTAGAATATGATTGGGGTTGTCATGTTGATGATGTGTAATAAGGTTTCAAAATGTTTTTTATCACAACAAGAAATTACGTTTTTTTGGCAAATAAATATGGTTCCCAGAACTCCTCTTACAATTTATGCAGTAGCTATATCATCTCTTGGGATATGATAAGGGCTGTCTTATAGATGTGCAATAATGATTTAAAAATTTTGAATTTCATCCAGGGAGCCAAACAGTACGAGAAAATTAATGATTATCACTCCTAAAAACCTAGTTCCCAGAACTCCTCTATTGATTTAATGGATAGTCATATCATATCTATAGGGGATGTCCTATAGATGTGCAATAAGGTTTTAGAAATATAAATTTCATCCAGGGTGGGGCAGGGGTTGGGTAGGTGTGGGGGTCAGGTTGACCCCTAAAGGCCAACACCTACAAAAACCATAAAACTTGCCTTTACATGGTAATATATATGGTTTAGGACTGGAGATTTCGATGAGTTTGAAGGTATTTTTAAAATTTCGACTATTTAGAGCTCACCTGAGCTGAAATCTCAAGTGAGCACTACCTGAGGATGCTATCACACAAGTTTCAGTTTCCTGGCTGATTGATTACTGAGAAGAAGATTTTTAAAGATTTACTCTATATGTTCATATGTAAAAATTCGATTCCCATTGTGCCCCACCCTACCCCCGGGGAGTCATGAATTTCACAACTTTGAATCTGCACTACCAGAGGATGCTTCCACACAAGTTTCAGCTTTTCTGGCTGATCAGTTTCAGAGAAGAAGATTTTTATAGATTTACTCTATATAAAAATTCGACCCCCCCATTGTGACCCCACCCTACCCCTGAGGATCATGATTTGAACAAACTTGAATCTACACTACCTGAGGATGCTTCCACATAGTTACAGCTTTTCTGGCTGATCAGTTTCAGAGAGGAAGATTTTTAAAGATTTACTCTATATATTCCTTGGTGAAAATTCGACCCTGGGGATCATGATTTGAACAAACGTGAATCTATAGTACCGGAAGATGTTTTCACACAAGTTACAGATTTTCTGGTTGATTAATTTCAAAGAAGCAGATTTTTAAAGATTTACTCAATATATTCCTATGTAAAAATTCAACCCCCCCATTGTAGCCCCACTCTACCCCCGGAGATCATGATTTGAACACACTTAAATCTACACTACCTGAGGATGCTTACACATAAATTACAGCTTTTCTGACTGGTCAATTTCAGAGAGGAAGATTTTCAAAGATTTACTCAAAATATTTCTATGTGAAAATTCGACCCTGGGGATCACGATTTGAACAAATTTGAATCTATAGTACCTGAGGATGCTTTCACACAAGTTACAGATTTTCTGGTTGATTAATTTCAAAGAAGCAGATTTTCAAAGATTTACTCAATATATTCCTATGTAAAAATTCAACCCCCCATTGTAGCCCCACTCTACCCCCGGGGATCATGATTTGAACACACTTAAATCTACACTACCTGAGGATGCTTACACATAAATTACAGCTTTTCTGGCTGATCAGTTTCAGAGAAGAAGATTTTTAAATATTTACTTTATATATTCCTATGTAAAAATTCGATCCCCCATTGTGACCCACCCTACCCCTGGGGATCATGATTTGAACAAAGATGCATTTAGACTACCTGAGGATGCTGCCACACAAGTCAACTTTTCTGGCCAAATGGTTTTTGAGAAAAAGATTTTTGAAAATACCACAAATTTTCAATGATTTTTTAATTATCTCCCCTTGAAAGAGGGCGTGGCACTTCATTTTAACAAACTTTAATCCCCTTCACCTAAGGATGCTTTGTGCAACCTTTGTTTGAAATCGGCCCAGTGGTTCTGGGGAAGAAGTCGAAAATGTAAAAAGTTTACGGACAGACAGACAGACAGACAGACAGACTGACGAACAGACAGACGACAAAAAGTGATCAGAAAATCTAAAAAGAGATCGATGTATTAATAAGGAAGACATTTTTCATATAGACAGCCTTTAGTCGCTATTTGTATTCATTTTGTATTTACATTTATTTGTTAGTTTAAAAAAAATGATATGTAACGTATAAACTTATAAACAAGTTTAAAGTCAAATACTAGTAAGTATTTGCAATTTTCTTGTAAAAACGAAAAGTTAAATGGAATATACAGTTTGATTACTGAAAAAAAAATATTTCTATGATATTCTGACATTCAAAATAAATAAACATATTCATATTTGTTCCAAAATCAATCAATCTCATGCTTGGATTGAAGTAAAACATTTTGCTGTAATGTAGAGGCTATAAAGGATTGAGTAAGAAGGAAAAATCATATTTTTTCATTAAAATAAAAATCTTTAAAGATAATCTCATTCTTCTTTTGATTAATAATTGATTTTTAAAAAAAACCATAAATTGTACTTCTAAATTTACTATTATAGCATTAAATTTGGTTACTACAATTAAATTATCTTTTTTAGTAAATTTCAATGATGTTGTTTGCTTGAAAAGAAGGCATAAACATACACTGTTCTTCATAAATCATTATGTTAACGAGAGTGGTTACTTGCGTTAAAAATGGCCACCAAGTAGGTATAATGTTTGTGAAGAACACTTGTGAAAGGTAGGTACTTGTCCACACAGGATTTGAACCAGTAACTAAATACGCATTATTCAGGTCGTCTGAATCAAATATTAAAACATAATTCTAAAATTAATTTTAAATGTATCTAACGACAGTGACACCTTCAACAATATAATTAAGCATTGGAAGTGTTGATAACATCGATGTTCGTATTTAATATTTAAATTTAAAACAAGCTTCATTTTGTCAACATAGTAAAACGACAGGGGCCACGCGATGATTGGACCCGACCTCTTGTTTTGGCCTGATCAGATCACATCAATTGCCCTATGTCAGATGTTTATTTATTTTATCAGCTGCACAATATTTGTTTATGAATCAGTCTCACAGACAATAATCAAATGTGAGATTATCTTGACAATATTGACTATTGGTTCGCACATTCGATAAAACACAAAGCAAAGAAAATGTGCACATATTTTGTTTGCAAGCGAAAAAGGGCAGGATATTCATTACAATAACAGAAAATCTTAACATCTTACAGTTAATAAGAGTAAGAAACCATCATTAGGTAATTTGGAGTAAAATGATAAGGTAAGACAAATGAAACATCTTAGTTCAGTTTGAACAAATTTATGTTTTAAGATAATCCAAAGGGATTATTTTAACTGAAACCCATTAACGACTTGTGAACGTTATTAAACGGCTGCAATTTGTTTTGTTTTACATTTTTTGATTTTATTTTGTTGGACAATAAACTGGTTGATTTATAAGAATTGATTCGAGCCTTCATATACAAGTACAAAATTCAAATAAGGACTCCGTGTAAGCCAGTATGCATTTATAATGACAACGTTCATCTATTTAAACTCAAGTTTGAGTCACTCATTCATTTAAATGTTATATTAAACTAAATAAGTTCATATACATGTAATAGTTTATAACAAGAATCTACCATTTTCTTGATTGTATAAGTAGAATCACAATAGAATATAAGTATCGCCTGATTAAACAAATCCACAGTCAATTGTAAGCTTGCTAAATTAAATAACACACGTTTTCCATCTTTTTGAGAACAGAAATATATTAATGTATGCCACGACCTTAGCTCCTCACAATATTTATCCATAAACTAAGTCTACAACTGCCGCATGCAATGCCTGAAAAAAGTCGTATTTTTACTCTTTTCTCTAATTTGTTTTGCCTAACATTGTCGAGAACGTTTGACCTATACATTGACCTAAACAATACAGGTTTCGTCTTTTAACAAATACATTCAGTTTGGCAATAGCGATATGTTTGACTTATGGTTCCTACTTGAGTTATCTAGTAATTGGAAAACAATCCTAAAACAGCAAACAGCCGATGAATCGGATCGCCTTTTGAAAAGAAATTTTGGCTTTTTAAACAGCCAAAAGAGATCATAAATCGGGCACACTTGATTAAAGTGGCACGGGGATATTTGTTAGTGTTACTGTTACTGATCCATTACTACACATGGTGATTTGCAGGACTATACCTTGCCCATTAAGCTTTCCTGGTAGTATACAACGAAAATGTTGATTCCTAGTTTATAAATGGAAAACCAATCGGTTGGAATATATTTAGAATATTAACCAACATAAACTGATTCAGTATTTGTATTCCTTATCTGTCTTTAATGGGAATGCCTTCACATCTGACTTTTAAGTGTTAAGTAACTCTGAAAACTATATAGGCAATGAGAGAGGCAGAATCTTTATGATAATGTTTTGACTGCTCCACAATATATCATATTATTTTCAGTCAAGTCTTCAACTAAACCGTTTTACTTGTATAAAAAACCCCGGAAAGTAACCATAAAAATGTATTTATCCATCTCTTGAACATATTTTGTCTTGGAAATCTTATGTTTCATTTCTAACTTAATTGATGTGTTAATTGAAAAATCATAAAGATATTTCTTTATTTGTTTATGATCTACTATCTTTTACTAAAGCAAGAAAAATACCCGATGTACTTGTGCTTTTCAATCTTGCAGTGTGGTTTCATTTCAAAACAGTTTGATATATATAGAGGATGTAGACAGGAAGACTTATTTGCTCCATATTTATTCATTCTATGTGCAGAGATTTTAGCTATACTAGTCAAACATACAAGTGTCAAAGGTATTGTAGTTAATGGTAAGGAATATCAGATATCCTAATATGCGGATGACCTTAGTACTTGATGGTTCACCAAATTCCCTTTTGGCTGCACTTGACACTTAAGATTTCTTTTCTAAAGATCAATATTTCAAAAACAAAAATTGTTTGGATTAGTTCAAAAAAATTATAAACAAGTATATCACCTTGCAAGTTGGAAACTGGTGTGGGGATGTACAACATTTAGTTTATTGGGAATATAATTTTCTGATTTGGAAAAAATAGTTAACCTCAATTATGATATTCAGATAACAAAAACTAAAGCCATGATACAACAGTGGAACAGAAGAATACTCACTCCCACTGGTCGGGTCACTGTTGCTAAAACATTACTATATCCCAAACTTAACCATTTTTTATTTCTCTCCCAAACCCTGATAAAGAAACTTTTTTTTTTTTTTAAATAAACTATCTGAAAAAGAAGACCTTGATACCTTGTCAGAGTGGGTTAAAAGCATTCGATGTATATTAAAATCTCGTATTAAACGACTGAGAGTCAAATGAAAACCATCTATCCTTCTGTTTTCAATAAAGCAGAAGTGAGAAAAGAACTAGATAGATTGCACGATCTGTATGTACTGGTCCCTGCTGATAAGGCAAGTAACAACATTGTCTTTGTTTGTAAGGTACATTATATTAATTGCATTTTCAAAGAAGTAGGTTTCGATTCTACACATGGTAATCCTACTTACACCAATAGCAGCCTTTCCAAGCAGGAAATACTTCAAAATCATAAATCGGTTATGGATATCTTTAATATCCCCAATAAACAAAATGAATTTGATTATTTGTACTGGATTCCATAGCTTCACAAAAGTCCTTACAAACAGATATATATAGCAGGTTCCAATAAATGTTCTACCAAACCTCTCTCTTTACTCCTTAATAAAATTCTTACAGTAGTAAAGGAGAAACTTCAAGAGTACTGTAGAACAATATACTCCAGAAGTGGTGTGAATCAGATGCTCGATTTTAAGAACAGCTGTGTTGAGGTACTGATACATGTCAAAATAATAGAGGTATAAGTTTTTGAATAAATTCTGCTTCATAAGAATACAAAAATATGTCTGCTAACAATGGGGCACAATTGGTACCCATGGGAATTCCAACAGATTGTTGGAAGACTTGATTTCCAAAAACTACATAGATGTTGTCTATCAGAAACTCAAGCATCTTTTTGATGTCAACTTCAGAGTACTTGTGTGTGCAATCAGAATAGTTTTTAACAAAATAATTTTTTAGATTTCCAATGACGAGATAAGCATTTTTACGACTTCCATTTTTATTGAAGAAACAACTGTCGATGAATGATATCAAAAAGCCTAGATTAATTTTTTTTTGAAAAAAAAAACATTTAGCTTGACAAATGTTTGTACAATGCAATATAATAATGTTACTAGTACAATGTCTAAGTTTTTCAAAACCATGCCAGTTAATAGATCTGATGTGAGAAAAGATTGCTCACCATTCATACCTTTTTACTTTGAATATCTATTGTTGAATGAAAATTTTTCCAAAGTTTTGTATCAACTCATTAATGATAAAGATAATTTTCCCAAGGCAATTCAAAAATGGAACACTGAACTATCACTTCACTTGGATATAAATGATTCTGTTAAAGAATTTTTCAGGGCTTGTTTTAAGACAACTACTGATACTTCAATACAATGGCTGCAATACAGAATTCTTCATATAATTCTTCCTACAAATTATTACTTAAAGAAAATTAATGTTATTTCATATTATGCCTGTGCTTTTTGGTAAAAAATGTGGAAACTATTCAGCATGTATTTAGGACATGTTCAGATGTACTACCTCTATGGAATAACCTTAGTGTGCATATTTATAGAGAAACTTCAAATAGAGTAGGCTTTAATGTTAATAATGTACTATTTGGTGAACTACCATTCAGTGGTTGTAACAAAGTTTTTAATTTAATAATTTTATAATTCTGTACTTTAAACAATACATTTTTAATTGTTCATAAAGCAAAAAACTGAGATTGTCGGGCTGTTACATCATCTTATATTCGAATATAAAGTTGAAAAATTTATAGCAATCAAATCTTGTGAGATTATGAAATTTAATTAAGTATGGGAAAAACATATTTGAGGTATAATTTTAAACAAGGTAAATAACTGATTTATTTATTTATCTATCTTTTTTTTCTTTTTGCTTTGAAGAAAATGTAGCATGAAAAGGTGTGATAGAATGAAAAAAAAATACTAAACATGTATTACTTTCCATTATGAAATTATACATGATTGTGAAAATAAAAAAAAAAGATAAAAAAAAAATATTTCCTTTAATCGGTTGTAATCATACTCTGAAACCTTAAAAAAACGCTGTCATCTTGTATTTATTTTGAAAAAAAGTCTGAAACGTCAAATTAAGCGCCAAATCATATTACGGATGTCTCTTGTTCATTTGTATTGTATGGAAAACAAATGATTAAACCCTAAGCCAATGAGATTTCTTGTAACATAGTAACACTCGACAAACCGGAGGTGTTGAACAACTTTGAGCTATTTTTTTCTTGCATGAGGAAATAGTATTCGTAAAGTCAATAGAGGCTTCTGAAGGTGTGGATGTAAGAAAGGATAAAAGAGATGTTAGAAGGGGGTTTCCACTAAGCATTGCATAAGTTTTTGTCGCGGTATCATTGCTGCATTTTCAGTCATTATCTTGTAGACATATGACTATGCTTGCTTATTTGTAGGAGGTTTAGGTTTCAGACACTGATCTTATTCCCAGCGATAACTGGGACATTTTCTTATTGAAAATTGAGAGTTGAAGGATTTGGAAAGATAGTTATAATGTATGAATTTTTCTTTATTCAATGTACTTACATATCCTATTCGGTAAAAATGGTATAAGTTGATAATTAAATCTAAACGTCATTGAATTTAATTTGAATTTAATAACACTATAATGACCTGTTATTTTTTCCAACAGGAAGAACTTACGAGGGATTTATGCAGAAACATCGAAATCAGAACAGTTCATACCTTGCTTGCTTTGAAAGGAGTTATTATGGTATATTTGAACGTTTATAAACTTATTAATAGCTTTGATATGTTAAAAATTTGCAAATTGGATGTATCTTACCGTATGGTGGTAATGAATGGTTACAATGCTTTTCTTAAGGTTGCAGCGATTGTGCTGATATCGTCTACCGAAGAGATTTCAACAGTCAAACCATGTGATTTAAAAAAGGTGCTTGATTTCCTCAGTGTGGATTATACCTCACCCTGTAAATACAATGACATTAAGAACGAGTCAACCGATATCCGCAAATGGGGGATATCTCTATTAGTTCTGAGTTCAGTAATGTTCCCATTGATCTTCAATTTCATATGGATACTTAAAAACAATTTAATCCGCATACACTTTAGAGTAAGTACACAGTAAATATTTATGGTAATATATATTTGTGTTTTATATCAAGAAACCAAACTGTTATGTTTCAGTTGCTAGATATACTCTTTTCACAGCTTGCAGGAATTCTAGTCGTTTTATGTCTTGCTTTCGCGTATGCAGTCGTAATGATACAATTCTACAAAGAAATACTTAAATCCAAAGAAAACCAAATGGATACGGTTCGTATAATTTCTTTATTTCAATATATAAAATTGCTTTTTTCTCTTTGCATATGGAAGTGTATGGTGCACATGATTATATAGTTTAGTGTAATGTGTGTTGATGTATATTGTGCTTTTAACATAAATCTGTATTATGGTTTTGTTCTAAAAGAAAATGAAGAACAAACCTATTAATATCCTTAAAGACTTAAATTTTTAAACATTTATTGCACATTGTCTTACCACTACTGGTACTGTACCAGTTATCGGCTAAAATTTGACGTTTTCTTTCGCATTTCCTTATTTCTTGATATTTTTGGATAAAACTTGACATACGTTAAATGGTGAACTCCTTGTTTATCCATCTGTTAGATTATATCACTATTAAGAACTCAAAACATCTTGTTTTTGTGCTTTTTAGCACGGCCCGAATTTGCCGAGTTTTACGATTTACTGTACCAGTTATCGGCTTTGCGATAAAACATGGAAAAAATCCCTGTACATGTTGATTTGATACTCTGCAAAATGTAATTTGAATTATTCCCCTTTTGGGGTCAGACTAAACGTCGTAGATGTTATGATACATAAACTAAACTCATAAAATTATCCGTTTGTTATCATACGGTAATACACAAAAGACTATTCAATATATAATATTGTGCAATCAGCCGTTCAACTGTGCTATGAATCTCTCAGAATTTAATGAATTCCTTTTGTTTCTACATGTTATATGTACTGATATCATATGTCATATCAAAGAAGGTTATTATAATAACGTATCACAAAGAGGTAATATTCTATTTTTAATTATTACGTCTCTTCCCCCACTGCTGTAAGTGCAAAGATGTAAATCAGCAGTGAACAATGATCGTTCAAGCTCATGGTTAAAACATATTCAAAAAAGTTTTTAAGCAAACTTACTTTTATTTGTTCGAAACAGACGTGCTATAAACCCGAACTCTCAGTTTAGCCAGTAACTCATCTTAGCCGATTACTAGTAGAGTACCAGTATGTCTTTTGAAAAAAAAATACCACTACTGCTTTTGGTTGTTTTTTAGAACTATGCCCAAATAAAATCATCAATGATAGTTCGACTCAAAGCGAATTATGCTTCGGATAATGTGACCAGTGGGGATGCAATATCAAATAGTTGGAACAAGTTCTTCATTGAGGTAAAAAAAAAAAAAACATGTCGGTGTATAAGATGTCTGACCAACTAGGTCTATCATTCAATCAATCTATAGTTTTTCAATAAACCATTGTGCTTTTTTCATTATTAAAGAACTTATTGTTTGAATCATTGCCCTTTTTTTTGAATTTGAATAAAGTATGACTGCTGTGCCGTTAATCAAGTCCAAGGAACGACCAACGACTTTGACAGCACTCCGTGGTGTACTACAGTAGGTTCATGTCAGACAACAGCCTCCCAGATCCCAAAGACATGCTGCAATTATGTGTCTGAGGACGATTATGGAAGCGCACCGAACAATTGTCATTCCTCCGTCAGTCCTGGGACCTATAAATCTGTAAATGTTCACCAATTGTTGCCAATTTCTACTAAATATTGTATGTAACAGTTTGAGATTAATGGGAGATTAATTTGGGAAGGATGTGGTATAATGTCTATTCGTTAATGCAATTGAACATATATAACAAGAGAGTTTGCAAACAATGAATGATCCATTTGATAAATGTATTACTCTTAATAATGTAGAACTGCATGATCCCCATCAAGACACTAAGCACTATTCACATTGAAGAGTGTCAAATAAGCCTACTACTGATCACCTTACTGACTATTGGGACTTTGGAGGTAAGATTGTAGATATCGAAGTAAGAGTTATGAGATACTGTGACCATCAATATATTGTTATTACTTTAAATAACTCATGTTTTTACAATATAATTATTTCTTTATTAAAAAAATATCTTTACAGATTGCTGAATCGCTCATAGAATTGATACTGACAATAGTGTATAGTTATTGTATTCATAAGAACATACAGGTATGGCCTGAATAAAATTATAGAACTATATGAGTGATGAATGGAAAAACCAAGTAATATCAGTAACCTGTATCAATGGCAATTTTTAATCGATGCATGAACATCACGTTTTTTCATTTTAAATATTTTCTAGAATAATGACACAAAAATTGGTCAGTTTTCAGACGGTAATCTGCGTTGGTTTGGTTTGAACTTATCTTATTGTAATATGATTACAATGGGATTGGGCACAAGTTCTAAAACTTATTTAGCCCTCTCCCTGTACAATAATCTGCGTTTGTAAAGTATTTCAATTTAAGGACAAATCTAACTATATATAATACACTTCGAATGCACTTTTTCTATAATGATTGCTTTTTAAGGTGTAATATACCTCTGCTATTAATTTTACATATTTTTTTTGCCAAATATTCATATTGATTATCATCAAAGTCATTATTAATAGATTCAAATGAAACAAAGTTGAAGTGATGAAGCGCTGCTGGATTTTTCAAAAATTGATAATGTGTCTAATCATGATATGAAGAAAATTAGACATAGTGAATAGAAAAAGCAAAATTTTACCGTCGCAGCATAAAATTGAAAATATTAAATGTATATGAATATAATACGTAGTTATAAACATTGTCAATTCATATTACAAAACATAACGAAGCGCTGCTTTTTAGCTCAGAATAGCACTTTGTTGTGTAGATTTGTAACAAAAATCGCTTCAATCAGCAAGAGTTATCTTTCTTTATCATAGACTATTGAAGGTTTTACATATATCTTTTACATACAGTGCATGATAAATTGCCACAGTTTCTAATTTTTCAGAAAAGTTTTTTTTTCTGTTTTTAAATTTGGATAAGATAATAGTAAATGGATCCATATGTTTTAGAAATGCTAAAAATGTAAACCAGAGCATTTTGTTATAACACAAAAAGGGGATCAAATGAATGATCTTCCAGTAATTGGTATGATCTCAATATCGGGATATATTGTCGTGAATAAAATGTGATATTGTTTATTTTTTATTTTGTTTTCCCATATTTTCTCTCTCAGAATAGAAAACTCTTAATCAATGTTAAAGATTTGAAATGTTATAAGTTTCAAACGATGATAACTAAGTCTAGAGTTTGCAATTGTCTTGGTCACGTTTTTCCCAATTATAATTCATTCATCTGTGAACGAGCTATAAATAGAGAAATAAAAATGTTCCATCCAAATATTCTGTGGCCTCAAATATCAAACACGTACTGTTCATGTACTGAACTAGTACATAAAATTTAGTTATATTTTTAAAAGAATTAATCCATCGGGGGAGGGGGGAGGGGGGAGGGTGAGAAATATACATGTAGATATTGCCTTAAGAAAATTTGATCAATATGATTTGCTTCTTGTAATTTTTTGTAAAAGTTTTCTTTACTTTTTAGCCCCTGCTAAAAGTTGGGGTTCAGTTCGTTCCGTTCAAATTTTCTTTTTCTATATTTGAATTTAAATAAATGTCGCCTTCCAACATTTTCTACATAAGTTATCTCTCTTATCAGAGGGACATTCCACCTTAAGATTTATTTTAAATGAATTTCATATGTATTTTTACATTGTATGTTTTTTTCTTTGTTAATTTGATTATCTTAATAAAATATTTGACTTTGTCAGAAAAAGGCCTAAGATCGCGTTGTTCATTTATTATCATATAGATAGAACACACTTTTTTTTTTTTGAAAAACGTAGAGTCGAAATTTTTTATTACAATATTTAAATAGTTACAATCGGTTTCAAATTTTTGTCACACGTAAATTAAAAGATATAAGATGTAGGTGTCCATTTTCAAGATTGTTATGTGGGAAAGCTTGTGAAAAAGTCTAAGTATAATTAAACAATAACGTTCCCATAATGAGGGATCAACAAATACAGTGAATGTTTTGATTTGAAAAAAAAAAACATCGTTTAAGCGAACTAAACGCATATAATTTTGTATTTTACAAGAAAGAAATGTTTTTTGTAATTCAAGTCTTCAAATGTTGGCATATTCAGACATTTAATGGTTGAATTGAATCATTAAAATAAATCGAGAATAAGAGACGATTTACGGTGAGATATCACATATCGTATTCTGCAGAATGTGCTTCTTTGCAAATGACATTAACACCCTTGCTTTGATGGTGGAATACTCATTATTCTTTCATTATATATTTTCTAGGACTTTTTGTTTTTGGTACATATCATTTATATTTTTTTTATGATAATCACTTACTTAAATATGCAAATGGGAAAAGATACGTAATGGATTGAAATTTTCGTATTTATTATTCTAGTTGCAAGTACAATAAATTGACGAGCTGACACCTTTTAAACGATGATTGTTTGATGTTAAGTAATATTTGAATAACATAAAATATATGGCTTTCAGTGTTACTTTTAAAGATAATAAGACTAATAAGTGTACAATGATGAATAAGAAATGTTAAGTTGAATCTTTTGTATAAGGTAAGTTATCTTTATGTTTATTTTTGGAAACTTTTCATTCAACCAATTGTGTACAAATAGGTGTATTTTAGTTTGCAGCATGTATTTGCTGGTATATCAAATTTCTTAATGCTTAAAGTGCCATTTTGGTTCTAAAGATATGAGTATATTTATTAATAATTGAATCATAAATTAGATAAATTGGTTTGAATTTAAAAAAAGTAAAACCACAAAACCTATTGATAGATATTTGATTCTGTTAATTTATGTTTCAATCATTCGATTTCATTTGTCGGCATCCAAGTTCAACATTTATTAAATGTTGTGACCAGTGACTTCTTATCAGCAGTAAGATATACTAGAAGAATTGCAAGAACGCACCGTTTCACAATTTGATATCAATGTTTCATTCACAAAACAAATATCTCGTGATAAAATATGAATAACTTTTGTCAACAGTTATAATTAAAAACATAAGAAAATTACTTCCATTTAGCTTAAAGCACTCTGTGGCTGAGGTGTGAGCAAGATTGGACAAACGTGGAGCAATATATGGTCTGGACACAAGTTTTACACATACTATATCTACCAAGATCTTTACCCTTTTATCTAAAAACACTGCACATCCTATACCCAAAGGCACTCTGGGGGTAAAGTATTAGAAGCACATGTAAGTTTTGCAGAACCAAATACAGAGAAATTATGCTTGGGGAGAATAATTCAGGCGGACAAATGGGACAGACGGACACACTGATCACTATACGGTGCCTAAAGTGTGGGGTGTCGACCCTTATTATTTATGAATATATATTATTTCCATAAATTATGATTGGTATCAATGGCATTGTTGTATTAAACATAGTGTATAAGGCTGCATTTGTGTTTTTATACAGAACAAGAGATGTTTGTAAAACTCTCTTAGACCTCTGCGAAGAAAGTTAACGGAAACTGCAAACAATGGGAATCTTTTTAAAGTCCAATGGGCATAACTCTGTCAAACATTGGTCGACCTTACCCAAAGTCGAACATGACCTAGATATTCTTATGATAAATCTGTATATCAAATTTCATTTCAGCATGTGCAACCTCTGCAAAGAAAATCAACGGAAACTGCAAATAATTGGAATATTTCAAAGTACAAGGGGCATAACTCTGTCAAAAATTAATCAATTGTACCCAAATTCGAACTTGACCTAGATGATATTATGCTAAATTTGTAAACCACATTTCATTTCGGTGCGTGCAAACTCTGCGAAGGAAATGAACGGAACTGCATATAACTAGAATTTTGGAATTGGAAGTCCAAGGGGCATCTATTAATTTTTTTTTTGATCGTACTGAAAATCAAACTTGACCTACATATTCTTATGATAAATCTGTATCCTGAATTTCATTACACTATGTGCAACCTCTGCGAAGAAAATGAAACTGTTGGTGGACCGACCGACCGACAGACGGACAGTAGCAAAGCAATATGGCCTCCCTTCTTCGAAAGGGGGGCATAAAAAATAACGAATCAATAATAATCTGTTTTAAATATATGGGCTCACAATTTATCTATGGAAACGAAGCCTGTGGACTGGACATATTAAAACTTATCAAATTTCTCCGACGTTAGAACTGGTTGACGTCCACGCGCGGATCTATAGGTGGAGGGGTTGATGGGTGATTGGACAATTCATACATATTTACACCTACTGGCAAACAACATAATCCATCGGACCCCCTTTCGGATGAAAATCTGGAACTGCAAATGACCTCGTATTTACCATGGCGTATAGGATCCAACTATATGCGATTTTGTTTAGTTTTGTAACCATGTAGTTCAATCACATATTTATTATGCTATCTCCGTATGCTCATTTTGCAGAAGAAGTAACAGTGCTGATCGGAAAACAAACACACACAACAAACAAAACAACATTTAAAGTTTTGGTAAAAAGAATTAAAAAAAATCGTTTTATTCGTACGAATAAAAACCTCCGCAATCTACGGTTTAGTAGCATTTTCAATCAGGTGACACGATTAATCTAAACAAAGCATGTTTTAAGATCTTCTACTACCCGAATATTATGTGCTCACAATCAATAATTAAAACAAAAACTAATTTAAATGAAAGAAATAAAAACAGCAATGTGTCTACTTTTACAATGAATCGAACGACCATTCATTTGAGGTTAACATAATAACTAGGAAAACAACCATGTCACCGTTACTCTGCTACGGCCTGAATCTTAAAAAAAATGTTCAAAAATTCATGTGAATATTCCTATAAAATAATCACCGGATCCTTCAATTCCAGACAGCGAGAGTTTTTATTTATCGCACCGCACCAATTATGCATGCATGTAACATTGTAACATGGGACTGATTTTAGCTTCGGGGTAATAAGTATTGCGAGGACCCTGATCACTGGTATTAAGCCGATATGCGTACCATTTGGTACGCATATCATAAAATGGCGACAAGCTCTGTAGGTTGAAGCTTACACTGCTATATTTATTTATTCAGGTCGTATTTAGCGGGTAAAACATAAATGTTTGAAGGGCTACTGAGACTTCATATGTAGCAACTTATAAAATAAACCAAAACCGCATATTAATTGAAATTTCCTTTAATAATGAAAATCCCGATGATATGCGTCCCTACAACATGTTTTATTTTTTGGATATACATACCATAATTTGATGATATGGGTACTAGCTACTTTCCTATTACATGTATATATTGTGTGTTCTTATTTTCATTGAACTGTGCGGTTTTGTTGAGACGTCGAGTGTATTTTATTATCGATATCCCCATGCAGAGTGTCAGTATGTTGAAAACTTAGGCATATACTTCATAGTAGCGGGAAATAAATACCAGTATTCATATTGCCAATATATCATACAAAATTAATGATATTGTTGAAAAAATCGGTTTTGATATACGCTTAATACTGAACCTCGATTCTGGCAAAACTTCTTTTTCGGAGAATTTAGAATCAATAATGGATGAATCCCATGGAAGTAGACAAAAGCATTCAAATACATATAGTTGTAAAGAAATAATCCTATTGTCCTTTCTGACATATTGTATTTTTCAAATAAAATCTGCAATCATTCTTTTGCTAATGTGTCAGAGATTTTAATAACTCAAGCTAATAAAGCCACAACACTGAATCAAAATTAGATAAGTTTGAAAACGCAATTCAAAGTCTTTTGGAAGGAAACAATTCTCCCTTTCTGATTTCAAAACACATGTTCGGTAGAGTTCTTGCGGAAATCAATCATAAACTCAGAAAATCATACCAGAAATTTTATATTGTACATGCGGACCCCACTTATTACTATTCTAATGGACAATTCCTTTTTGCCAGAAACAAAAACGCATTGTATGTTACAGTTAAATTTCCTATTTCATCCCAAAGTACCCCACTTCAACTGTATAAAGTACTAATTTTACCTGTACCAACTTCTGAGAATGTAACAGAGACGATGCAGGCCACCCAACTTTTATCCCTTAACAGTCATCCCAAACCGTTTGGACCGGAGACTGGATTCATAAGGGTCCCTCACTGCAAGCGAGTTCCCCATACATAGATAGATCCCCAAAAATAGACACGACACTATATTTAATGTCAGTTGTTTTACAATGATCAATACGCTGAGAATTAAATGGTTCATGCTTTATTATTACAACAGAATTCATCATTAAACGGTAATATTTCGGGAATATAGTCATCAATTTGTTTATTGTTTCATTCGTTATTTTTTCTAATTTTGTAACATATTTTTATTAACAAACTCCTTTTTCAAATTTGAGTACTATTTTGGGAAAGAATTTGAAGGACTCTGCATATCTGTATCATTCGAACTTGAATATTGAAAATAGAATTAAAGTGAAATTTTGGTAATCCGACGATTAAATAGCATGTAATTTGAATCACACAGATTTCTCACTGGTTTTTTTTTTAAGGAAATACAGTGAAATGTATTTCAATTTCTTTTTTAATATTATTTTACATGAAATTAATTGGGAATTTTTTTAGTCAAAGCAGCTTGTGGATTTAAGGATCTCTGATCACTAGCACCCCAAAACAAAAACAAATAGGTATGAAAATATTTCTTTACACTGTACGGTTTTCGTTGAAGAGGGTTCGAAGCTTGTCGCCAATTTTTAGACTTTATTTATTTCTTTTAAAAGGAGAGCTTTCTATAAGAATATAGGAAAATGCCAAAATTTAACGGTAAAATATATACTTTTTCTTTACTAAATAATAGTTTAGTTTAGTTTAGTTTAAGGGGATCATATCGTAAAATATAAGGAAGATTTGATGGCTAATTTGTTGACCCCCCAGCCTCCTTAAATTATATTCCACAATATACTATTGATTATGTTTATTCTGATTTCCAATACATGTTGTCTACTCCCTTGTCTACAATACATACAATGTAGGTATTTTACGTGTAAAATATCTCTGTAAATATATTTTTTAAAGATGATGGCAAGGTATTTGAAGTTTGCGGAAAGTTGTATGGTTCGAAGCAAGGTCTACAAAAACATAAAATATTGGAGTACACAAAGGAATTTATGTTTTACCCGCTGAATTACGACCTGAATAAATAAATAGAGCAGTGTAAACTTCCGAACCTACAGAGCTTGTCGCCATTTTAGGATATGCGTACGCTTATCGGCTTACTACCAGTGCTGAGGTCCATGCAGAAGAGGTATAGAATAGGCTATTTTTTATATGCTATAACCGGGCACTATAACCAGGATGTGCGCATGCGTGAACCAACTTTCCATCGGGATCGGTAAACGTTTGGGAGGAAATTCGAAAGCTATTTGGAGGAACTTCGAACTGATATATGTGCAATTTAAAAATTACAGGTGAATGCGATTTTTATATTAAATTTTCATTAAAAGTGATCAAAATGTGATGTACATTAGATTTTACACCAAAATGTTAGATAAATAATTGAAAGAACAATAAAAACCAATGTTACAGGAAAACAACAGGTATTTAGCATCGGAGGGGTGGGGGGCATGGACAGGGGGACGGGACTTCACCCCTCTAGCACACGTTTTCTTAAGTTGATTTTTTAAATTTATTATCAGTATTGTTACATCAAACTTTATCATACCCAGAAAAAATTTCTTAACTGTTTCAACTGCATCGGATATCTTTACATCTTTAGCGGTGTATGGACACTTAACTCCAATGAGCTAAGGTTCTCAGTGTCTAGTTGCCACTGTCTAACTTGAAATGAATAATATGTGGTGAGCATTGTGGTTGATGGGTGACAAGGCCATCAGGAGAAGCCTCAATGACTCCAAGCATGTGTAGTCACAGTCCTACAAAAAGCCAAATAAAAACTAATTAAATACTGCAAGTACACAGACTATTAGATACTAGTACTTGAAATTCTAATGAAATAGTGAAGAAAATTCAACATACACATATCATTGACAGATTCCCCCAAGAGTGTGTATTTTTCAATTGCAGTCTTTTCAGTGGTGATCCCTAACACAATATCAGGACACTTTTCCAAGTTGTATGCTGGCAAAAAAATATCAAAAATCAAGAATTTGTTATTTACGCTGAAATGATATTCAGACCATCACTTTTCTGAAGCAATGAAAAAATACCTTTTCCATCTAACAGCTTTTAAAACTTGTCCAAAATTAGAGGTTGTTATTCACAACTTCCAAACTATGACCAAAAATGCATTAATTCTCTCTCCCTTTGTCTTTTACACTGTGGTCGCAATTATGCCATCAGGGATTTTGAGTTGCTCATAAAGCCAATTTTCCTGATCATGAGCATGATGTCAATCTTCAGACAACTACCGGTTAAAGGTCCTCTACCAGTGGAACAGGTGGTTGCTGAATAGAGGTCTGGGGCCCGTTTCACTAAAAGACGTAAGATACGACGAAACTTAAGTTAGGCCTCGGGGCGTACGCCAAAATTTAGTCCGGCGTAAGTTGCGTTTCACTAAGAGGCGTAAGCCTGGCCGTAAATACTAGTATCGAACTAAGTTAAGGCCAGACTTAAGTCCTTGATAACGAGCTTATGCACATGCGCATACAGATGATAAACAGATAGATAGATAGATAGATAGATAGATAGATAAATAGATAGATAGATGTATCTAGATAGATTGAAAGATAGAAACTTTTCATTTTTAAATTTTGCGATTGCGTAAGAGAGAGAGAGAGAGAGAGAGAGAGAGAGAGAGAGAGAGAGAGAGAGAGAGAGAGAGAGAGACGCAAAGTTTTTAGGCACATTGGTTACATTTAGTGATTTATGTTCATTGTTGTTAAAAATTAATCCTGCTTAGTGACAAAATCACATAACAAAACTTGCTGAAATGTTTTGTTTGAAGGATATATTTCATCAAGTCAATAGGATATGTTCAAAATTATTAATTCGACAGAACTGCTTTTGTTATCGATATTTAGGGTGATTTCACCATGCATGAACACCTTGGAATTTTCTTTTTGATCATGCGTCAATTATGGCCCAAGTGAAAATAATATAATTTTTTCTTCTAATTTTCTGGTTTCCTCTTGCTTAATCATTGAAAGAAAATCAGTGAATTTGTTTAAACATAGAAAATAAAGTGAATTAATGCAGTAATGTATGGAAAGCCGTATGGTACCCCCACATTATTATTATATTTTACTATATAATATGGTCAAAATAAAAATGTCCTACCAAAAATAATAATCACTTCAATTTCCTTACATTTTTATTTTCACGCCACAATAATTATATTTGTACCCGCACACAATTATTAAAATCGGCTCCAAATAAAAATGTTAACCAAAAATAATAATATTTCACACAAAAAGAAAACAACAAATCTATCTCGCAAAGATAATTATTGTAAATTTCACAAATAAAGATTATTCCCGGTTATCATTATTACTGTGTACTGACAATAATAATCTTGCAAAGAAGACATTATTATTGTTGGTGGAAAGATTTAGACGCTTGAAAAGAAACGTTTATCTGATTCTGAATCACAATAATAATCTCTACCTTCTTTTCGGGCAGAGATTATTATTTGGACGCTTGAAATACAAACGCTTTTACAACGAAGATGTTACCATTGCGCATGTGCAACTTAACTTTCACTTTAGATCATCAAAAAAAGGAGGATGGACGGTCAGGACTGTCATAATGCGAGGTACGTTTCTTTTTAATTAATTGATATTTGATTGTCTCTAATCTATTTGGCACAATGGTTTGGAGACTACCCTACGTTTTGTCGCAGCTGACATATATCTTTTAAATTTACAACAGTACAACAACTAAAAACATATCCGATATTCCTCTGACTCTTACCCCCCGCTTTTATATTGTGACGCGAGTCACAATATAAAAGCGGGTGTAGAGTCAGAGGAATCTCGGATGTCACAATATAAAAGCAGGGGTTAGAGTCAGAGGAATCTCGGATTACTAAAAACCAACTCACTCCCAGAAAACTGCCTGTTTGGGAAGGATGCAAAACTTGGGGGAGGGGGGGGGGGGATAACAAAATACCATTTAAACACATTTATTTATGTTCTATACCCCTTCCACCCACCGACCCCACCCACACATACACAGAGATTGGATAAGTGTTTATTTTCTTCTCTTATACAATAAAACAATTTACATTACCCCCCCCCCCCAAGATTGATGGTGTTTTTGCTTGTTATATAACATTATAGAGTATGAAAACAACTTTTTATGTGTTTTATTTTCAATACTACATCATTGCTTTTACCTAGGAAAGAAAAAACAGTTTATCATTGCTGAACGTCAGATCCTCTGCTAAACATTGAAATGTACTGTTGTTGTAGTTGTAGGTGAAGTAGTCTATAAAGCAAGGCTGTGTAACTGTTAACATGACCAGTTATTCTTGTTTTATGACATATATTATCCATGTATAGTTGCCTTAATACTTCTGTTTAGTTTATTAAAATCTGTGATAAGATCAATTATAATTTACATACTGTAAACAACTATTATTCGCAACGACTTTATTTCGCAATTTACCTGAGACAAACTGGTTCGCAGTGACTAATTTTCGCGACCAAGCCTGATCCACACCTGTTTTTTTTTAATTACAACTATATTATGGAAAATACTGGTCATCGGCAAGAAGTATTTGCTACACTGAGGCTTCTGCACACCTAGTAAAAATTTCTTTCACGTGAATAAAAGTGGGTTTACAGTGTATAATTTTCCAAGATTAACATATTGAAGTCCTTTGCTTTTATTCTCTTCAAAGCTGACACAATTTATTTCATTCTGTACAGTATTCTGTTGTGTACTTTTATATCTGCCATTCTATGAAGGTGGTATGGGACACCTACATATTGTGACGTTTTTCAGATCGAAATAAACAATAACATCAAGTATAATTTTATAATTATTTTCTTTCCCTATATTGATATCTAACAGTATGGCGCAATTGGTTAGAGCATTAACTATGAATCTGTAAGTCATGAGTTCGAATCCTGCCGGGGCTTTTACAATTTTGACTTTCCAACATTTTTTCAAAACTTATTTTTCGACAAGTATTGTGAAGTTGAAAATTCTAAAACGGTGAAAGTATTTTGATCATTGTATTCTTTTATCCACATTAATATCGACAGATGTCCCATACAACCTTAAACATGTTAAAGCAGGCTTTTTTGTTTTTAGAATTGTACTACAACCAGTCAGCCAAGGATGGTTTGTTATAAGTGCCCTGGTCAACCAGTGGATATAACTCCTTTCTGAAAGCACTCCCCAACTGTGCCTAACACCATTGAACTGGCGTGACTGCTGACTTAGATGAGTATGGTATTTTTTCTATTAACCTGCTACATTCTTGGTGTTTTCAGGCATGGTCATTAAATTAATAAATTAAGTGGAAGACTTGTTTCTTGTGACAATGCTTATCGATAGATTTATATATATGTTTATGTTTTCAGGGATCCGAGGCCTTGTCGGGCAGACTAAAAAGGTTTACGCAAACTTCACTAGAGCTCTCACCTGTAATTACTATTTGTCATTCTCTTAACAACAATTACATGTATCTTGATTCAAATTCCTGTCTTACATTATCTTCATTTATGCCTACTTTGTTTCAGTTATGGAGATGAATCAGACAGTTAAATACCTACTCTGTAAGTAACTACATCATGTGTTAGGGTAAAGATCTTGAAACATGTTCATCCATATAATCAAATCAAAGTAAACTTAACTGTAATAAATTTACTTTTTTGTAAGTGTTCTAGACAAAAAACGAAGAACCGTTCTGGTGCTTTTTGCACACATAAGTGCTTCTCAATACATTGTAATACATGTACTGTGTTTTCTTTAGTTTTACTTACAGTGCTCCTATGTTTAATATACAAACACCAGCATCTGGTCATTCTAATTAGTTTCCTGTCAATATTAGCAGTATCTTGTCAATGTAATCCATATCTGTTCTTTCTTAGTAATAAGTTTCTATCTGGCTAATATGTACCAGCAATAAGTATAAGGTTTATATTGTAAACAATCAGCATTTATTCATTTTAATCACTATTAGAACAATGTATTCAGTATACATGTATGTTCAATTAAATCAGTTTTAGATTGGAATAAAACAAATATTTGTGTTTAATGAATATATATGTAGTGAGGTTGTTACATCTGTTTGTTACAGCTTACATGTACATCTACATAAGCCAGAACCTGTTCCCACATCCAGTGCTTTGGTGGCCCCACTGAACTGATGATAATGACAAAAAGTCCACATGGACATGTCCTGTCTGTAATGAACCTGCTTCATTCATCAACTCTTCATTGATGGGTAACTGGTTTTGAACTAGACCTTATTTGTTCAAAAATGATATTTCAAGACAGATTAAAGATTGAAATTTAATTTTTATTTACTTTGTCTTTCTATAATGAAGAGTATGTGAAGAATACATGTAACTTAAGAATTTTACCTTTAATTTGAATATCATACATCAATTTACTAAGGCATTTTAGCTAACCTGATCTGAGGGCTCAAGAGAGGTTTTCTGATCATTTTTTGTCCAGCGTACATCTGTTTGTCTCTGTGTCAGTATGTCTATAATTGTTTCAGTTTTTAATTCTTCAATCTTCACCAGTACCATTAAGCAAATTTCAGCTACACTTGGCACAATGATTTCTTAAGTGAAGGGGGGGGGGGGGGGGGGGGGGCTGCAAATTTATTAAAATGAAGGACCATCCTATCTTTCAAGGAGAGATAATTTTAAATTATTGAAAATTTCTTGGCATTTTTAAAAAATATTCTTTATTAATACCATTTATCCAGAAAAGATGAAACTTGTGTGAAAGCATCCTCGGGTAATGGGGATTCATATTTGTCTAAGTTATGGTCCCCTGGGATAGGGTGGGGCCATAATAAATACAGAAATATTTTTGAAAAATATCTTTGAAAAATCTGACACAAGAAAATGGGTTCAATGTATAACCATAAGATATGTGGAGAAACAAAATGAATAATTAAGATCTTCTGTAAACAATTTCTACTCGCCTAATAAAGCTAATTTGATCAGTCATGCCTTTTGTTGCTTAGGTGAGTGAAGAGGCCCCTGGGGCTAATGTAAACATTACTGTTTTGTTTTGAATTATACCTTTGATCCATGAAATATCTAACTTAAGAATTTTAGTGCAGGTGTATTTGTAATGTGCAATGTGTAAATCTACACATACATGAATTTTTGTTTTTCTGTTGATAGAGTTCCATGTATTTAAGGAGTACACCAGACAACATCTTTGACAAGAAAGAAAGAAGAATTAAGCACAGTGGTGGCTATCAGGAGGTTAGTAAAAATGTATTGGTCATTTTTTTTATAAATCCAATAATTTACAAACTTTAACTTAGATTTTTTTATCTTATGTAATATTTGAAATTGATTTAAGTTTTACCTTTGTAATATGACAGTACCATTGGACAGTTTATGCTGTAAAATAGTAAAGCAGAGCAACTTAATTTTAACTGTGAAAAGTTAAGGTATATACATGTAATATAGATAATAAATTCACCCGTGATGATTTGATTTTTCATAAATATGAATTTAAATGAGAATACAATATCTTTAAAAACATGTGTTAATTTGCTACTATGTTTTGCATTTACAGCATATGGATATGATTATGATATGAAAAATATGTTCAACCTTTCAAAAAAGGAATTAAATATTTTTACGTTTCATTTTAGGAACAAGAAAGAGAGAATTGGAATGTATCAACTATATTACCCACCCTGATTCAAAAGGAATAAAAACTTGATAACAAATTGTTGTAGTTCTTTTTATATGCATTAATTAGAGATTTACCAATATAAAGTTGATATCGAGGAATAGTGTGCACAGTGAATTAAAATTGCCAAATCTAAAATAATATATTTTGCTCAATTAAGGGACCTCACTACACCTAGACTTTAACTTTTTAACTGGGTTATATAAAGAAAAAACTTATTGAAATGGTGGGCAGGCGGTGAATCGATTTGGTTGTATATTATCATTGCTCAGTGGTTAAAGTATCAGGCTTGTAAACCGCAGATCATGAGTTCGAATCCACCTGGGCCTTTTGATCACATTTACTGAATTAAAGTTTTGAAATTACAACTTTTTTAAATCCAAAATTGCACATTTTTTTAACTATTTGACTTTTATACATGTACTAATATTCTTTATCTATCTATCTATATCTATCTATCCATCCATCCATCCATCCATCATAATTAATTTTCTCAGAAACTATTTTGAAGTGTAGTGAGCCACCTTAAATGAGAAATAGATGTATCCTTGATAAAAATTGCTTTAAAAGAAAATGAACACAGATAGAATTTACATATAAATGAACATATACATTACCGTAAAGTTGAACACGTTTTACACATACACAATATACATTGGGTTTATTTTCACACAAATAGCAGGCAACCATATATGGTTATGGTGATTAAAGAGGTCCACTGAAATGCACATTAACAAGCCTTGGAAGAAGACTTCTGGTTTTAGGGCCTGGCTTTACTGATGGGATGTGATAAAGATTTGGCCATTCATACTTCTCCATGTATTTCCCCTGCACCGGGCCTCCATATTAAATATGTGTAAACGTACCTTTGAATTTTGTTTGAAGTAACAGAAAGATCCACACACATTGCATTAATATACTTAATTTTTTTCATCCTATCAGCAGTCGCTAAATACTCTACTGAGTGATGACATTTGCTTGGTGCAGAACTTTTGATGAGGTCAGAAAAGACTGGGTTATGTTCTAAATATGTTAGATCAGACATACTTGTATGAAGTACAATTTTAACAACAAAGAAGAAGGTGGAATTTGTTTATATTGTAGTAGGAAAGGAGGAAAGAGCATATAAATAAATGCACAATAAAAACATATGGCACAACCCGGAATTAAATCCTGGACCCCCGCAACTCTAGTCAGATGCTCTACCGCTATGCTACTGTAGCTAATATCCACTGTTCATATCTACATTTTAATGCATTACTTCATGTATGTGAAGGGACAGACTCACACACACGTACACGTACATATTTTAATTATAAATTATATTTTTGGACTGCTTTAAACAAAATTGACAAATTTTACACCAACATATAACCTAAAGTATACAGCTACTAAAGTTCTTTCCATTTCATTCTGTCATGCAATCAATCATGTATTGTTTTAAACCCTTCTCCGAGCCATGACAGTGCATAAGGCTGGTACTTAATACTGCTTTTTTCCAGTTTCGATGATGCAAAGCAGAGAAGAGACATTAGGACACCTGTCCATTACAGGTTCAACTCTCAGCTAATGCGGTACCCAATTTCAGTTAGGAGGACTGTGACAATATAGATAAAATGCCTTGTCAAAGTGCACAACACAAAGCATTAAGTGACCACTGTGGGGTTTATAACCAGTGACATTTTGCTTATTATAGCCAAATGCTTATGACCACTAAGCTATGTGTTCTACCATATGTTGTACATACATGTTTCTTAATAAATTATTAAACTAAATTACTTCATAACTAGACAACCAGTGGTAAATACAGGGCTGGGGAGGGGGAGGGGTTATACAACACAGTGTGGATAAAAAGTAGATATATTACAATTAAATACTCATAACTTTCTGACATTGAAGTTGAACTTAAAATATCACTGTGTAAATTTACCGCTTTACATGAGAAAATATTTAATGCATGCAAAAACTACTGTGTTTTAATAGGGGCAGGGTGCTGGTGTGAGACACCCAACGCAAATTAAAAGAGTAAACTACAACTTAAGTTTAGTATAATCAACTTAGTAAGCATTATCAACCAGTGTAAACGTTAGGTCGGAGAGCGGGGAGTTATACAATACAGTGTGGGTTAGGAATCTTTTAAGCGTACATAAATTGCACTTAAATGCGCATCATTTAACTTTCTGACATTGATGTTGAACGTACTAAATATTAATCTTACACGTCTGTGTGTAAAAAACACGCATATATACATGTTTATCTTAGTCCTTCACCATTTGTTTACATTACTTTCACTTTGTTAGTGACGTCACATTTGATAATCTTCGTTGTAAAAGCGTTTGTATTTCAAGCGTCCAAATAATAATCTCTGCCCGAAAAGGAGGTATTTATAGTCCCGGTTAACGGGATTTAACCGAACTAAAAATATCCCGGTAACTGGGCCAAAGGTTCCCAATACGCATGCGCTAATTAGGACTGCAGTAAATAAAAAAGAAAACAACATGGAGGAGAGGCAAGACGGTGACCCTGCACCCCAATGCAAATTCGTACGTTTTTTCATCATTTTGGATTGTATACTTAAAAGTTTTAAGATCCATATTATACCACTACTTCATATATATCTTATGATAATTCATATTTAGCAATTATTATGAAGTGAAATACACTTTTTGTCAAGATTATTCAGTTTATAGGAATAGGAAATTCGAGTTAATATAAAAATCCTATATCCTTAGTTTGACTCCTGATTAATTTTTAGTCAATTCTTGTGTCAGAAACTATGTTTGAAGTCATTTTCATCTATATCATAGGTATTATCATATTACAACTATCCAATGATTGATTTTAAATTGTTCTGATTGAAGGTCATTGCGATTATGTCTGTCTAATGACCGACATAATCACAATGACCTTCAATGGAGACATCAAATTAGTCGCAGTGTTTCCTTCCCATACCCCAGATTAAAACATATATGTGCTAGTTGCACATTTTTAATATCCTTGGGTGAACTACTATGAAATGTTATATTACTTTAATTAATGAAAGTTACCATTAATATGTTTTATGAAAGTTAGTACGGTGTGACCGTTGGGGCGAGCGCAGCATATGATTAATTAATAATTTGTTATGTTGATAATGAATTTTAAAAAAAAAATAAGCAACGTAAATGAATTTGAATACAAATTAAAATACAATATACCTTTTTTTCAGTAAATTCGTTATTCCTAATTTTTACGCCACAGTATATAAGAAATTTATTTATTAATGAGTAGAACTATGATTTAATCTCAGATGCAATGTTGTAGAATAATAAAGATTTTAACGTAATGTTCAGTGCAGAGTAACAAAACAACAACTTCTTTCCTCTGTATCTTGAATTTAACTTAAATTCTAACATTCAAATTTTGTTGAATCATTCAAAATACAAAAAAAAAACCCATTAACAAAAAAGGAACACTTCTAGTATGCCGGTCCCCATAAATATGAAGCCAATATATATGCTACTGAAGGCAGTCTCTTTTTATATATATATATATATATATATATATATATATATATATATATATATATATATATATATATATAAAAGCACAAGAGTTATTTTTCATGGATTATATTTTCTAGGCTCATCTAAACAGCAGGGATGGGGTCGATTACTTTCAAAAGTAATCGATTAAATTACAATTAATTTGGGTTTTAAAAGTAATCAATTACAAGCTGATTACATCCAATTTTAGGAGTAATCGATTACATTAGGTTACCTTTCCTTCGTGTAATCATGATTACTTATGATTACTTTCGATTACATTACCAGTATTGGGGGGGGGGGGGGTCTCTTTTTTTTATCTTAGTTTAGAAGTTTAATGTTTTGGAAAGAAAAATGCATTTTTGACAGGAGTATTAATTCTGATATCAAGTTATTAATTTTTACAAGCTTTTTTAGTACACTTTATCATCATTACTAGTAACCATCTTTTTGAGTAGCGTAAATATCTCTGTGTTCTAAAAAGAAAGGACATTAATTCAACCACCATCAAATAAGACACAGTTTTAATTATATAGATTAAACAGAAAACCGTTTACACATTTGTATGTTGTATATCATTGTTGTTATAACTGTACTATCTTAGGGTGTTCCCGTTTTGCATACATTTGATAATTAGGTACAAAACAATAGGTGTGAATTGTGTTTTGATAACAATTATAGTCTGCTTTTTACCTGAGATATACCTGTATTTTTCAAATGCATTTCAAAGAAGAGTTTTGTGTATTATACTGTACATGTATTCTAGTGGTGCACTTTATTTAGATTAATGATTTTTAAAAATTCTGAATTCTTTAAACATTTTTAAATTCATTCTCAGACTGAAAATACAGTTTCGTTGTTATATTCAGCTACTGAAAAATGCCAAGCACTACCTACTTGCACATATGAGTTGTTATTCACAATGTTTAAATTAGAAATGGGAACAAGCCTATCTTAGCTGACTTAAACCACACCTGTATCATCTTAGTTGCAAAACACATACTTACACTCCTTCCTTACTGAAATTTTACCTAAAATTGAACCTTATTCACCTAATATTTCTAATGAACTATGATTTAAAGCATTTTTATTTTACTATTGTAATCATAAAAGTAATCAAAAGTTAATCATGATTACAGGCCTTTTTTCAAAGTAATCAATTAAATTACGATTACTTGTAATCAGAAAAATGAATGATTACTGATTACTCATGATTACTCAGCAACCTGTAATCGATTACAGCTGATTATGATTACTGATTATGATTACAACATCCCTGCTAAACAATCTTAGTGATAACCAGTTTTAGAATGCAGCTGTTCTTACTGAGTTTAATTCTTCCATGATCTGAAATTTATTCTGGTTTATTTAAAAAAATTTATTGATTTCATCAATAAGGGAATGTTAATATAAGCATTAAATGATTTATATTTGATGATGTGTCAATAACTGCCATCAGTTGAGCAGATCGATGGAGCGGTTGTTGTTTCGTAACCTCTTCGTTTATAACAATTCCTGAATTTGATGTTTCTAAAATTCATTACAATGGTCATTTTCATTTCTGAATCTAATGTACGCTTATTAAAACAAAAATATGTTTCACAAATGGACCATACACTAAGCCTTAAGAAAATTTAGTTTAAATATTAGTTTTGTCACTTAGGTTAGAAAAGAGGAAGAGAAGATAAGAAGACGGCGGAGAGAAAAACTGAAAAGACTGTCAAATAAGGTAACCAAACAGTCTGACTGCATGATATTTATACACAATGACCAATTTTTAAATATCTGTACTACCTGTAGTTCAAATAGTATATATAAATGCAAGTTAAAGAGCTGTAATTGAAATCCAAATTAAACCCCCGCTCCAATAGAGGAGTACTAGTATACTTTTTACCCTTTTGTGTGTCTCTGTCTGTCCATAACATATTTTCATTGCATTTTTCACTTCACAGGTATTTGAAATTTAGGACACTATGTTTTGGCATGCCATATGGTGGGATTCATTTTAGAACAAATTTGGTGTCAATTTCCTGTTTATCTGTGCCAAAATTTCAAAGCAGTTTTTTCAGTTACTACTCAGATGTTGCAGATGCTTGAAATTTTAGGCTACTCTTTGTTTTAGGCATGCCTTGTGGTGGGATACATATGCATATACATGTAATTACATCTACCAAGTATGATTAACTCTATTTCCAATGGAAATTGATTGTTAGTAATTCATAGCTCTGTAGAAACTGACAAGACTGAAATCTACATGCCCAGTATATCGGATTGGTCGAAACCTTCAGCAACCTAAGATAATCACAGACTGCATGAAATAATCATGATGATGTCAGACTCAAATTCCCATAGGAGACGATTTGGCTGTTTCTTTTAGATAACATACTGATGTACACTAACAACAGTAATGAAGTTAATTTTACTCTATCTTTGCAAACAACTTATTAATTTGTTAAAAGAAAGATGTAAATATAAACAATCAAATGCTTTCTTTCTTTGATGATTCATGTTGGCATGAAGGTAGCGATCATTGCAGAAAAAATTGACATAACCCGCTAATGCAGGTTATGTAATTTTTCTGCAATGTTGCCACCTTGATATCCCACATGAATCACTAAATAAAGCATTTTATTGTTTAAATATTCACATCAGAGCAGGGGTATGTCTAGTGAGGATTGGCTCATGGACTTCTTGTTATCATTCATCGCATAGAATTATGAAATATGTTATCAATGTATTTTTGCTTTAGCATCATTTGATGTGTTATTTTTGCTCAGCAATACATTATGCAACAATGTTTTTGTTTTTAAAAAGTAATTTTTAATGTAAATTGACACAGATCCATAATTATAGATCAGAGAATTCATGGAAGAAGAGCCTGACGTTCCAGTGGTGTTTTTGCACACACTCAATGGAAAAACAGAGGGACATGGTAATGGTTTCTGATTATTTTGTGGTCAAGGTTTAGTATTTGTGTTTGACACATACATAGCAGTATTATCCCTCTCACAAAGAGGAAAAAACATCTCTTACTATGTTGTAGGTGTGTTAGTGTGTTTCTGAGCTAGCCTATAGTATATTAGTGTGAAATGGTTGTGGACAAGATTGATTAAAAACCATAGCACTTGGGATCAATTAACTTTGCCCACATCTTTAGCATTGTAATAAATTAAAATCTAATATGAATTTTTGTATAGATGTAAGTGTTTTTAGAATGAGATTTTACCTACAAAATAGCACTTTGCAAAGTTTCAATATTATAAGTCAATATTATGTAAAGATATACATGAAACATAATTGCCTGGTTTAAAAAGTCCTAATTATCTGAAATGACATCGATGAAACCTTCAGGTTTTGCGAGAGACTTTCATGTATGAAAAATCCATAACCATCTGTTGTGAAATTGTACGTGCGATGTCAAAGCAAAAACCCAACTGTGCTTCAAACTGACTCAGAGTTTTGGAAAAGATTACTCTTGCTTATAGATTTGGACGCACAATTACAGTATTAATGTATACCTCTTAATATGCAGTCACAAAATGTTTTTTTTTTTTAAAATTCATTTAGTTTCTCCATGGTTGCGAGACATGTGTGGTGTTTTTTCATCACAGATGGCATCAGCCAGTATGATGCATCATGCTGACATGCTATTATCGGCTAAAGGTAAAGAATATAATAGATTGAAAAGATGGTTCATTTCTTTGTCATGTAAACAAAGCATACGTTGTATTTTTGTTTACGTTTTGAATGTTGAATTGAAAATCCCAGTTTAAGACCCAAAATGAATGTGATAATTGCTTGGAACTATTTATTTATGCTTATAATGAATTAGAACAGAAAGAAGTAAGCTTAAAATAGAACTTTTACCGGTATATTGAACTTATTGAAACAACAACTGGGCACGAGCCTTGTTTACATAACAAAGAACTTTGAGCTCTGTATCCTGCTTATAACTCTACGACTGACATTAAATTTTGTTTGTTCATCAGAAATGCATTTCTAAATCATTAGAAAATCTGGCATGAAAGTACAACTACGGCCAATGTAGCATTGCATTGAGTGATGACACTTTCTAATCGATGTGTACATTGTATTTCAATTGCAATTAGCAACAAAGATTCTGATTGGCGCATTTATACAGACCCGCCCATTTATCAAACGCAGTTGAGAACATGATGCTAACATGTGGAAACAAATGTTCGCAGAAAGGAAACTTATAATAAAATTATACTCGCAAGTTAAAAATTACATACAGAGTTATTTGAGAACAAAAGGGCAATGTTTATGTACATGTGTAAATAATGTTAGTAGAAAAATAAAACAAAAAAGTTCTCTAGAAGCATGGATGGGAGCATATATATTAAAGTCACAGATTGTACTTCACTCATCTAATAATGTTATTCGGTTTATTGTGAAGAAAATCGTCAGAAACTGTTTAGTGAACAAATATATTTTACGTTACAGTTCACAATGTACCATATGTGGTATATCACATGAGTTGAACAGACTTTTTTTCCTCACTAAAAGCTTGATGCAAAATGTAGATTCACTGGAAAATCCGGGTTGACTAGTGAAATCCATTAAACGTTTTACAGCATATGTCTTCACTCATTTGCTTACAATAAATCTGTACTGAAAATCTTTGAAACATTGTCACCAGATCCGTAAAATGAAGAAGTGTGATTTGTATATATACATGTAAAATTGTAAAATGGCGACTTGAACTGCATGTGAATTTTAGAATCCGAGGTCGATAAGCATGTTCGAGAGAAAGTAAAGCTTCAGTATCAGTAGTAAACAATGTCTGATGAATATTGAGATACATGTAATAAGATTGATGTTCCTACAGACTGAGTTACAAAATCAGCTTAATCACAGAGAAGTCTAAAATTGAACATGTTTGTGCCGTAAATTTCAAGTTTTGTGTACCGGTATGTTTGAAAACACATGCACACTTGTAGAAGTAAGTGTGTCATTGATCGGTTGAGGTTCAATGAAATGCAAATTATGTTATATTTATTGTCAGTATCTGTAACAATTGTGAATTCATGCTAGATTTTCGATAATGTTTGTTGATCATATTTCATTGATACAACTAGAATACAAAGTTCCCTCGGCTGAGGAGGAGTGGGAAAACATGCTTGCCATAAATTCAGAAGAGACCCCAGAAGCTGTGCTCCGCAAAATCCTACCATTGGTTCTTAAAGGGATTGTACAAGGTGTATTGCTCAATGGCAATTGTTTGAAGATTTAGAATTTATTTTAAGTATCTCTTATTATGATATTAACAACAGTAATTTGTGTCACAAAGGAAAGAACATTTGGAAAGGTCCAAGACCAGAGGGATGGCCAGAAAGCATTCCTTTTCAGGATCCGAATAGAACTAGTAAGGATGAGACAAACAGAACATTCATTTTAAACAAAATAACAATGTTAGAAAATTATAGGAGAACTCACATTTGATGGTGATTTTGAGCATTAACAATTTACATTTAACAGAGAGAGAGCTTCTAACTTTAATATGCTGCTTATTTTCATCATGCACTACCACTTGACTTTAAAATTATAATTATTATATGTATTGTTTCTAGTGAAACACTGCTTAAAAAAATGAAATTGCCAGATGCAATAAACACACACACACACATATATATATTCATTTTGAAGTTAGTTCATTCAGATCATCCTATACTTGTTCAAAAATCAATTTTTTTAGAGGGGAAAAATTCACAGGCAATGCAATTAGTGGTATTCAATTGAGACATGTTGAAGGTGAGCTATGTGCATAAGAAAGCATGTCAGAGAACTAACCATTAAGATTGTTTTTAGTAAATCATAGAAAGTTGGGTGCAGAAGAGTTGCGACGGATCTTCAAAAGTTTCCAGATATTTCATGGCATAGTAAGTTATGTCAATTTTCTTTTAAGTCGGTATGGGACATCTCAAAATTGTGACGTACTATTTATCATGATAACAGCATAGTGCAATGGGTTAGAGGGTTCACTACGATCTTTAAGTCATGAGTTCAAATTTATGAGTGCGAATCCCGCAGGGGATTTTAAAACTTCTACCTTTTTATATATTTTAAAATTTCTTTTACTTTTAACCACATTAATATCAACAGATGTCCACCAGTGGTGATAAGTAGTAGACGCGATCACCCAAGGGTATCCGACAATACACACCACTATTTTCATTTATAAATTATTGAATTATTATTTCAAATCACACATTTGGAATTTTCTTTGTACCCTCAAAGGATGTCCCAGAGCAGCCTTCTGCCTGTAACGTCAAGGATGACAGTGCTTTTCTTGAGAAGGTACTTTCATATCTGTAACAAGTAATTATTTCCCTATTTCTACAAATGTGTGTACTTTATATATGTGTTATCTTTTATTTCATGCTTGCATCCTATATATGCAGGAAAGCATTTCAACCTACAAGGTAGAGAGTCTCATGAACAAGGTAATAAGAAGATAAATGTAGTGCTAGTAGTACCTGGTACATTCACTTAAGTAATAAAACACAAGGTTAAGTTAAATGGTATATCAATTTGGTATTAAAATGTGTTTAAATTCTGTAAAGATTTAAAAGCTTCTCAGAAGATTTGATCATACGTATCAATCAACTTCATATTACAGTAATTTTTTAACTGCAGTTTAAGTTGGATATAGCAAGTCATTCTAACTAATAAATTTGTCGATTTTTATAACCCTACTCGAAAGGAGATGGGGGTATCATGTTTTACCCTTGTGAGTCTGCCTGCATCAAATTTCGGTAGCATTTTTCTCGGCTATTGCTTTAAATTTTAACATACTCCTTGTCTAGGCATGCCATATGATGGGATTCATTTTTGAACAAATTCAATGTCAACTTCCTATTAAATGTCGACTCTGCTTATTTTGAATACATGTATTCACATCAAATTGGGGGCATCACTGGTGAGCTTTGGCTCACAGATGATTTGTTGTTCAACATAATGCATTGGTGAAACTTCAAACAACCAATATATTGTCATGAATTTGACTTCCCAACTCCTAAAAAGTTCACTCAGAAATGAACATTTTGCACTTTAAAAAGTGGGTTCATTTAAATTAGATATTTATATCCAAATGTATGTACAGTAAAACATGGATATAGCAATCAAGCTTATAATGAATTGATGCTTACACCGAAGTGATTTTTATTTCCTGTGACTTTTTTAAAAGTTGTACACTTAATGGATATAACAAATTACACTTATAATGAAGCAAATCGCTTGTCCCTGGTTTTTTGTTATAAGCATGTAGCTTGGTTTCTAGCATCTATTGAAAAGAGTTAACATCTAAGAAATTACCCCCTAATGTAAATTATTGTTGATATGTAGTCATGTAACAAGAAATTGATGTGTGTTTCTGTAAAATATATTTGCTAATATTTTATTCAGTGCAAGTTTAATGATGTGCAGCAACTTATGGACAGAATGCCTTCTCCAGAGGTTGTTGCATCAGTTGTTGCCACGCACTCATCAACTAAGACCCTGCGAGAGGCTTTTATGGCTTCTAAAACATTTCCAGTGGCCTTGGTTCAACCTGGGTATGGTTTTCTAAATCAAAAATATTTTCAAACGGTTTAGAAAATTATTGTCAGTTATGAAAATTATTATTTGTTCTCAATTATTTAAGTGCTGTGAATCGAGAAGGCTTTGCAAAGCTTTTACCATGTAAAAGTATCAGAGAATGCTTCAACATTTATGCCCCCTGCAGCCAAGCCCATCTAGATCTCCTTATGAGAGTTCAAGGAATTCTTCACATTGGCCACTATGTCCAACAGGTTTGAATCAGATTACCAAATATTCTCAATTTTGGAAAGAATTATTCTAAGGTGTTCTAAACTTGTACTTAATACTTTTTGATAGTATGAGCGTGTAGTCAGTGGAGGAGTGAAACCTCAGATTATTTGTGATATCCTTGGGATTAGTGGAGGTGATGATATGCTGAAATGTTTTGAAGATGCCATGATTAACTCCAATGGTAATAGAAGTAATCTTAATGGCACTGAAGTTTTTGATATGTTGTCATTCCATAGTTTCTATTCTTTCTGGTATGATTTTACTTACTTTTGCTTGGTGAATTTAGATTGTTTCAGATTGCTTCTCCTGGCAGGGGCATTAGAAATCAATCTTAAACTACATGAGAATAAGCAGGTTATTTCTTTCCCTCCGTGTCCTTGTGTTCCTTCTGCAAAGCAGACATTGGAGATTGTTCGGAGTGAAGGCTGTTATAGCCTGTTGGTTCCTGTTTCATTTCTGGCAGGTGAATATTTAATTGGTTAATTATTAACAGAAGTTCTATTTCATTAGCAAATTGTGTTCATGATTTAATACATGTTTGCAATGAAATGGTTCTTTTGTACTTCATGTCACATCAGATATTTGTTTTATCTAAAGGGCATCATATATATGTTTCTCTATCCTTTTGTGCATTCTTTTAAATATGAATTGCCATGTTTTGGTTGACTTTTGACAATTTTCTTACACTTGATGAAGGGTGCAACACTCCAAACACCAAACCTCAAGTTATCGAGAAGTTCAGACTTCCTGGAATGGATAATGTGTGAGAAATAAATATTCTGTTCTGACTTGTTCTCTTTCCACTTAAATATTCTTTTTGTGAGTTTTTTTCCTTTTTATTCTAATATGATGAATTGTATGAACTGTTTCTTAGTTCCACTTTTTTCTATGTTTTCTTTATGATTTGGATTCCATCTCTTGCTAAATTTGCAGCACATTTGTGTTTATCTTGGCTATACTGTCTTCATTTCTGTAACTTCTTTAATCTGAGTACAACTAGTTTGTATGCTGTTAGACCTTAAATGATGAACAAGGATACTATTGAACAAAAGTTGAATTAAAATATTTCACCTTTCAATAAAGTGTGGCTCATACTGTTTATGCTCATGCCTCCATTTCCTTTATAAATATGGGTTGATTTGCTGATTGGTTTGAAAATCCTTTCTTTTCTGATAGAATGTTTGTTTTGGTGTTCCAGCAATAAAATGTTTTGCTTATACATGTAGTCATAGAATTGAAATGGGGATAGATCTATATGAGGTCGACATGGTATCCATCCACCCAATGAGATGGCTGACAGATGCCATCATTGATGTTGCGACAAGGTATCAGTGCTCTATGATCATAAATAAAAAGGAAATGTTCTCATATCCAACTGGAAACCGTATATGTATATTATTGTTATTCCCCAAAAAGTGGAGTTCCTTTGCTTTTAAAAATAGAACTTATTCACTTTGATACAGAAGAATGAAAGAAGACTTGTGCACCAGGAACGTGTTTATTCTCAACACATCATTTGCTCAAAAGTTTCTGGTGAAAGGCAAGCTGTAAGTATTTTAGAATTATAACATATGATTACCAGTACAAAAAAGAACAACACACTCATAAATAGATGACACACAGATAAGAATGGTTACATCAAATACATGTACTACAGAGGGTTTAAAAAACCTTGCCCTCCGACACATTTCCCACCCTTGTCCAAATAATGCATGACAGTGCAATAATTCAAGACTATTTTTTTAATTTGGTTAGTGTCTTCTTCAAACAGGAACAGGAGACCACTAAACATGAGTGGGTGTAACTATGTCGGAGTGGAGGACACCTTGACAATCTCCAACATAGAGCTCAAGGATGGAACAATTATCCTTGTTCCCATCAGCAACATGTAACTGAGTGAATCTATTGCATATTGTGTTAAAAGTTTTTATTTATGGTAATAAAAGGAGAAGAGAATTTTAATCAGAAGTTGATACACAAACAATCTCCTTTTCACACTTGATTGGCAGGTTACACTGGTATCTTGGTGTACTGTGTGTCATGGCGGGAGATTTGGGCTCTATTTCGGTCATCTGTTCCATGAGTGGGAGTTATGTTGATGAGGAGTCCTCATTGAGAGTGTATGTTTAACACTTGTGAACTGTTTCCCATTTTTTTTTTCGCTTTTCAGAAAGTGAGTCTGACAAATATATCCAAGTATATGTTTATAAATAAATAAGTATGTTTTTAGGTTCTTTGAAAAGGAATTGGAGAAGGCGGGACGGGCTGCAAACACTGTTGTTGTTCAGCACACTGAGGTGAACTGGTTATAAAGGTTTTGTTAATTGTTAATGCCTAGAGATAGCAATAAAAAAAGCTTTCTTGCTTATGAAATACTTTTCTGAAAAAGGGGGGGGGGGGAGATAAAAACAAACAATGATTAACTAGCATTTATTCTTTGTTTGCAACAATATGCAGTGGATATTACATTCAAATTAATGTTTGATATTACACTGCGGTGAGGTCATTATCGATTTGTACATATTTCCATGGATATGATGTGTCAAAAAGCTTCATGAAATGGATTTATAGATTTTCTTAAAAAGTTGTTTCAACAAGTAATATAAAGAATCTCTTAGGATCTGTGATGGTATGTGTTATCTATTAACTCGCCAAAGCTTTAGGTTAGTAACATCGCATAAAAAACTCATTCTTACATACTTAACATTTTATTGTTTTCAATGTAAGGTTCCACAACAGAAAAACAGTTATGACTGTGGTGTATATCTCCTTTCATTTGTGAGGAACATTCTGCAGGTTGGAATATTCTATATCGTGTTATATTTGTATTTGTTAATGTATTTCCTGCAATATCAATGATTGAATTATTTTATCTTTAGAACCAGTCACTTTCACACCTGTCGGAAACAGTTATCCTTACAAGGAATGAGATTTCTAACTTGTGTTTCAGAGAATAATGAATTCACAAAATCATCTTCATTCTTTGTTGTTGTTTTTTTATTGTACACCAGTACTAAGTGGACCGTTTAAAAAACTTTTAAATAGCTGAGTAATAGTTCAGTAATTTGTAAATAGATAAATGATAACCCATTTACTAGGCCTTAAGAATTGGTTAATGAATCCCAGTAACTAAGCTTTTTCACACAGTTTAATGAAATCCCAGTTATTGGGACTACCTGGTATATCAGATAAAGAAAGTCCCAGTTATTGGGACTTTACAAACAGGTAAGTGTAATCCCATCATACTAGTATATACGTATATAATTGTATATACGTCCCTGATTCCAGTGACAAGGCCTTTAAAATTGAGAAATATATTCCCAGTTACTGGGACCTTACAAGTAGATTAAAATTAAGATCCCAGTAAAGGAGTTTTAACTTAAACAATAAAATGCTTTCTTTTGTGATTCATGCGGGATATGAAGGTGGCGACACTGCAGAAAAAAATATGTAACCCGCCTTCGCTACCTTTATAACCCGCATCATAAAAAAAACACATTTTATGGTTTATAATTACATCTTTCTTCTAATAAATTAATCGTAAAAAGTAGGTAAAATTCATAAATTACTGTTAATGTTCAACAGTACGTTAGCTAAAAGAAACAGCCAAATCGTCTCCTATGAAAATTTGAGTCTGACATCATCATGATTATTTCGTGCAGTCCGTGATTTTTCTGTAGTCACTGTAAGTTTCGACCAATCGATAAACGGGGCGTGTAGATTAACAATAAGTTTCCGTACGAATTAGAGGGAATAATACAAAGATGTAAATATAACTCCTTAAATTTAGTTCCAGTAACTGGGCCTTTACAAATAATGAAATCACAGCCTTTTCAAACAGGTTAATGAAATCCCAGTTACGGGGACTATAACATGAAGAAAATCCCAGTTATTGGGTCTTTACAAACAGGTAAGTAAAACCCCAATGGCATGGTCTTTAAAATGGAGAAATATTCCCAGTTACTAGGACCTTACGAGTAGATTAAGATCTCAGTAAAGGGTGTTTTACAACTCATTAAATTTACTTCCAGTAAATGGGCCTTTACAAATAATGAAATCCCAGTAAATATATAACACCTTTAGAAGAATTGTTGCAGATAGATTCCCAGTTTTGTTGAAACTGATCTGTTAGCTGTTGTTTTAAGCTTTTAAGTAGCCAATCATCATTAACTACTTGGTTATTAAAAGGAAATAATCATAATCACATTAATTTTGTTTTGAATTTTCCCGTCTGAAATGAGACACAAAACCAAGATAACACATTACAATGAGTATTGCATTTAACTTTGCTAATTTATTCTAGCAATTGGGAACACTGCGGCAACGCACTATAAAAACTTTTTTTTTTTAGTGCGATAAATTTTGGATAAAATCAACGCATCATGAATATTTTTTTCAAAGTGTGTTGAATTTAGGACGATGCAAATCAACGCAGTTTGAAACAAAAATTTAAAGTACGTTAGGAGTGTACATCAACATTTTTTATCATCATAACACTTATAGCACTTTTAAAAAAGTATGTATATAACACATAATCAATATTATACAGTGCTTACTTACTTATCTAACAAACCAAAAAACTAAAAACTTGCATGTAGCAATTACACATACCACAAACATATTTACTTTAATGAACGTGGGCACTATTGGGTTGTAACAACCCAACAAACATTACGATTTGGGTTGGATAGTGGGGGAACGGTTGTTTCATTCATATTCATTCACTTTTTGGACTTCGGACAACAGTTATGGGTTTAAGTAAAATGATTGGTATGGTATTCCATTCTAATATTCGACAGCCATCGACTGGGTGCAAAGGACATGCTTTTTATCACTGTTTACAGTTTTGCAATGAAATCTGCAACCTTGCAAAGAATTTTTAAATGTCCCTAGTCTCAATATCAGTGATTGGAATGTCAACAATTCAATATTATCTGACTGTAACAGGGGCCATGAAATTAGAGGGACTCTTCCTCATTATAACTATGTACTTAGTTGATTGGCTAAATACCCAGGAGCAGGGAAGATTATTGAAGAATTAATGCATTTTCACTATATAATCATTAGAGCCCCACCCTTACACCAGAACCCTTCACCCGGGGGGCCATGAAATTCACAATTTTGAAAGAAGCATTCTTCCTCATCATAACTATGTACTTAATTTATTGGATAAATACCCAGGAGCAGAGGAGAAGATTTTCAAAGCATTAATGTATTTTCACTATATAATCATTAGAGCCCCATCCTTAAACCAGAACCCCTGACCCAGGGGCCATGAAATTCACAATTTTGAAAGAGGCATTCTTCCTCATCATAACTATGTACTTGGTTAATTGGCTAAATACCCAGGGACAGAGGAGATGATTTTTAAAGAATCAATGCATTTTCACTATATAATCATTAGAGCCCCACTCTAGTGCCACACTTTTGGTAGAGAGCTCAATGTTTATTACAATCATGCCAGCAGTTTGACTGTTTGATGTCCAGGAGTAAAGAAGAAGATTTTTTCAAAGATTGCATTGATTTTGATGGTTTTAGTCACACCCCTCAGGTCCCAGGGGGCAGGCCCATGAATTTCACAACTTTTACTCCCCCTTATCCATAGATGCTATAAGCCAAATTTGGTTGAAATTGGTTCAGTGGTTCCAAAGAAGAAGCTAAAAATGTTCAAAAGTTTACGACCGACGCTTTTGTTTTATTGTGTTTTATTTATTTCAACTACGGACCTGTGAAATATGTTCAGACCTGTAATTTTCATGAAATTGCCTGTCCACTTGACCAGTGAATTTTCTTTAATTTCAAAAACTATGAATATAGATTAAAATACCATGTTCACAAAACAGGCAAAACACTCCAGGCAGTAGACTAGGGTGGCCTCTTGATTTTTTGTTGCAGTCATGATTGCTCTTTTTGCACCCTTTTAGGTCCATCTCGTACGTTCCTCTGCATCTTTGGATAGGAAGAGATGGGAAAAAACTGTTGTGTTTTAATCCACTTCCATTCTCAGATAGAGATGCCCTGGTATCTGGAGGGTAGCTCTCAGCAGCTTTCTCCTCTAATGATATAAGCAACTCGATGAGTTCATGAGGAGTTCTGCTTAAGAGGCAAATCAACTTGAAAACCTGTGTTGAATAATAAGAAAAAGAATTCAATATCCAGTCCTAAAGCAAAATTTGGTATGCTTGTTTTTATCTTTAATAAACTAATTATACAATCAAATACTATATTAAAACATTCTTTAAGTAATCTGAGTGACTCGGGTGACCTGTTGCAATTGGTTTTCGTCTGTTGTTGTGCATCGTGTTAACGTCTTCTTAAAAACTACATAGCCATTTCTTTACAAATTTTGTCTCTCGCATCTTTGGGGTAAGAACTTGCATGGTCTTTGAATTGTTAATTACATGACTATTTTCCCACAGTGACCCTGATGTATTGAATTTTTTAAGATATAAGAATTTTACTTTGTAAGCTAACAAGACTTGTGCTATATTGTTATCAATCAAAGTGTTAAGTATCTTTTGAGATTGAAAAAAAACCCCAGTTTGCCGCAGTTTTCATTTCATTAAATATTAAATGATTAAGAAAAAGATAGGTATGTTATTAATGTTATAAACCGATTATAATCGATGATAGAATCTCAAATCAATTATTGTAAACTGATAACCTTTCCAACTGATCAATTAGAAATCGCTCATCATGACAACACTGCTATGTCTGTATATATTTTATCAGGGAACAGCTGAGAAAGCAGATGGAAATGAAGGTGAAAAGTCACCAGAAAAATGCCACTACTGACAAAACTGAAGAAAAGTTTAGAGCTAGTAATTTTGCGAAACCTGAAAATGAGGTAAAATGTAAACAAAATGCAAATGACATCAATGTTGCACAATGCTCTAGTGAACAAAAGTGTGGCAAAGTTGAAATGTCTGAGGAGAAACCACCTGAAGTTAAAGCAGAGCAAAAAGCAAATTAACGGTATCTCAAAAGGAAACAGAAAAATAACAATAATTCTCTAAACCGTTTGAAAATATTTTTGATTTGGAAAAACATACCCAGGTTGAACCAAAGCCACTGGAAATGTTTTATGAGCCATAAAAGCCTTTTTCAGGGTCTTTGTTAAAGTGTGTGTTGAAACACAAGTTAGGAACATCTTAGAATAATTTTTTCCAAAATTGAGAATATTTAAGGTATTTGGCAATCTGATTCAAACCTGCTCGACTTAATGGCCCATGTGCAGAATTCCTTGAACTCTCATAAGGAGATCTAGATGGGCTTGGCTGCAGGGGGCATACATGTTGAAGCATTCTCTGTTAATAATTAACCAATTAAATATTCACCTGCCAGAAATGAAACAGGAACCAATAGGCTATAACAGCCTTCACTCCGAACAATCTCCAATGTCTGCTTTGCAGAAGGAACACAAGGACACGGAGGGAAAGAAATAACCTGCTTATTCTCATGTAGTTTAAGATTGATTTCTAATGCCCCTGCCAGGAGAAGCAATCTGAAACAATCTAAATTCACCAAGCAAAAGTAAGTAAAATCATACCAGAAAGAATAGAAACTATGGAATGACAGCATATCAAAAACTTCAGTGCCATTAAGATTACTTCTATTACCATTGGAGTTAATCATGGCATCTTCAAAACATTTCAGCATATCATCACCTCCACTTATCCCAAGGATATCACAAATAATCTGAGGTTTCACTCCTCCACTGACTACACGCTCATACTATCAAAAAGTATTAAGTACAAGTTTAGGACACCTTAGAATAATTCTTTCCAAAATTGAGAATATTTGGTAATCTGATTCAAACCTGTTGGACATAGTGGCCCATGTGCAGAATGAACTCTCATAAGGAGATCTAGATGGGCTTGGCTGCAGGGGGCATTCATGTTTAAGCATTCTCGGATACTTGTACATGGAAAAAGCTTTATCAAGCTGTCTTGTTTCACAGCACTTAAATAATTGAGAATGTTTGTTTAAACAACTGATGCAACAGCCTCCGCAGCAGGGCTTTTGTCAGTAAGTTGTTCCACATCATTAAACTTTAACTGAAAAAAAGTATTTGCAAATATATATTAGAGAAACGGAAATGGACTAGAATGGAAGTGGACTCCAGTGATAAAAAGAATTTCCATGTTAATAACACGATTATTGTGAAATCTTTGTTTCATTCAAATGCAATTAAAGAAACAGGGTTGCTTTTTAACAATGGAGGGGATTATGAAATTTGGAAGAGTACATAGGACAGTAGAGTGAGGAAACGCCTTAACAATGACAGACACCTCTAAACCAGGAGAACCTGAATCAGCAGCTCAGGAGGAAACTCTGAAAGAATCCATTGAGGAAGATAAGAAAAAACTAAGGAGGAACCTAGGGAGCAAGCCAAGAAAGAGATTAAGGAAGAACTTTATATAGAGTAAATTTTTAAAAATCCTCTTCTCTGAAACTGATCAGCCAGAAAAGCTGTAATTTGTGTGGAAGCATCCTCAGGTAATGTAGATTCAAGTTTGTTCAGATCATAATCCCCAGTGGTAGGGTGGGGCCACAATGGGGGGTTGAATTTTTACATAGGTATATATAGAGAAAAATCTTTAAAAATCTTCTTCTCAGAAACTGATTGGCCAGAAAAACTGTAACTTGTATGAAAACATCCTTGGTTAAGATAGATTCAAGCTCGATAAAATCATGATCCCCAGGGGTAGGATGGGGCCACAGTGGGGGGTCAAATTTTCACTTCGGAATATATAGAGAAAAATCTTGAAAAATCTTTTTCTCAGAAACAGATTGGGCAGAAAAGCTGTAACTTGTGTGGAAGCGTCCTCATGTGTGGAAGATTAAGTTTGTTCAAATATTTCATTTGTCATTTATACATGGATTCATTCTCCCTTATTGAGCCTCAAGCTGCTTGCTAACGGTTGTAAAATAATGGTTGTGTAAGAAAGCATACCTGAGATACTGATTTATCATGCATTTTTATCCTGAGAAATGACGTTTTTATTACTCTGACTACAAAATTGAGTTTCTTAACTTAATCATTTCTATCTCTTATTAAGTATGAGCCGGTCCTATGATATCGCGGTAGTTAAATCATTTTGTCAAAAAATCTATCAATATGGAAATATTTCCAGAAACTAATGTTCTTGTGAGTTTCATCTATTATATACCTCAGTGATGTTCAGTGTGCCTCTGTTTACTATGTCTAAAAATATCTTGACGTCAAATGTCAATTTCAGTGCTTGCTACTATACGTAAACAGAAATACCACGATACCATAGAACCCGCGATATGATAGGAAACAAGTATACATAAACACTGTTCTAGTTGTTTATTATTGACATTGTTTACAAGAGCGACATACAGCAAAATCAATATTGGATATATAGAACGCCATGTAAATTGTAAAAATCTGGATTGTGACTTGGTGAAATACTTGGACTGCTTTAAACGGAAATTTTTTGTACGACATGACAATGGACATTTTGGGTACTTAGTGAAAGTCAACAACTTGATTAAAAACAAAACAAACAGCCGAGTGAGCCAAGTTTTTAGCTATATTTTAAGAGTTATTTAAAGTGAAATAGATCCAAGATTCAAAAGCCTCTTGGTTTTGTCTAAAGCTGAAATAAAGAATTTACCAATGGCAGTTGCATTTGCAGGTCTTCAAGGAGCTTTGGTGAAGTCTTTGGATCCTTTTCTCTCATTTCTATCAAAGTTTGCCTTAGATTTATGGAAGGATGGAACATCCCACAAATGGGGCTATCTAAGGCAAGACTTTTCAGAAAAGGTACATATGGTGGAGGGCATGTAGAGGTTCCAAAGGACTTAACAAGATTCTGAAGGGGTAGGCTATGGAATCCAATGAGTTCCACCATTTTCGTAAACTCTGTCATGGTCAGTGGAGGCTGTTCCCCAGCATACCTCTGAAGCAGTAATCTCGTATATGGATCAGAGATCAGCACACGGTCTTTATGACAGCTAGAATTATTTTTAAAAATAGTAGTTATTAATGTTTATTATTTTGATTAATGTTGTACATATTTTAGGTCATCTGATCAAGTCGCTTAAGTGACTAATTACTATCCAATTACATCTGTCATTTAAATTTTTTTCTAGGAATTTTGTCCCTTTTGAACATATAATTTTAAACTTGTTATACCCCCACTCCAAAGGAGGGGTGTACTCTGTTTTACCCATGTGTGTTTGTTTGTCTCTCTGTCCGTAACCAAAATTTCTGTCACTTTTTCCCAGCAACTATTTATTGCAGGTGCTTAAAATATTAATGCACTCTTTAATGTTTAGGCATGCTATGTAGTGAGATCAATTTTAGTACCAATCGGACATCAACTTCCTGTTAAATGACGACTTTGTTTATTTTAGCCTAAATTTTCAAACAAACCACTGCATTGAATTTAATTTAACTTTGTAGGTATTTAGGACTCATTGTTTAAATGTTCATATTGCCAAGAAATTCTGATTCCATACATGATTAACATACTCCTGCATTAGGCATAGCATATGGTGGGTTCTATTTTTGTACCATTTGGACGTCAACTTCCTATTAAATGATGACTTTGTTGTGTATATTCACATCAGAGAGGGAGTATTACTAATGAGCATTGGCTCACAGATATCTTGTTTGAGGTGTGCTTTTATTGTAGAAGTTTGTCTACAAAATGTTATCTTCAACTTACGTGTATGGGACTTGAAGAACTTTTTCAGATGTGGCATTCTGAAGGTTGCTGCTCCAGAACTTGAGGTCTTTCCTGTGAGCAAGTGTTGTTGCATCCATGATGACATTTACTGGAGATGACCCACACTGACCACATTGAAACCCTTTCTCAAAATCGATTGTGGAACACATCAACTCCAGAAAGCCATACCAAGCAAACTTAAAATGTGCATATGAAAAGGTCTTTTGGAATCGAAGGTCATTTGATCTCTCATGGCTGTCTCTCAGGGACAAAAAGTAGGTGTAGAGAGTTGTTCTGAAAAAAAAATGATAGATGCTATTGTTGATCAATAATATGGGAAACTTTTATTAATAAAGGGCTCAACATTTACTAAAATATCGCCTTGTCTGTTGTGCAAGTTCTTAACAAATTTTACATATCTGTGTGCAATTAGTACATGTCCAGCTAAGAACTGCATTTGATAAAGTAAGACATGTCCATATTTTTACAATTAAAAAAAAAATGATATCAAATTCATATCATGTCCACTTATTATGATTTCTTCTATTTCTTAAGAAAATTGATTGTAATTAACAGCCTTTTAGAAACTGACAGGACTTAAAATCTATCGATTCAATTCAAAACAGTTTATATCTAATTTTTACATCGGAATATATAGAGAAAAATCTAGAAAAATCTTCTTCTAAAAACCATTTGCTTAGAAAAGCTGTAACTTTAGTGAAAGCAACTTCAAATAGTGTAGATTCAAATTCGTTAAAATCAAAATCTTGAGGAGTAGGGTGGGGCCACATTGGGGATCCAATTGTACAAGGAAAACATTTTAATTATTCACAAAGCATTTTGACATATTGCTGATTCTTTAAAATTGTTTAGACTCTGGCCCCTGGACAATTCTTGGGCCTCACAAGGGGTTCATCAGAGTTTGATGTAGGTTAATATCCCATATATAAACAACTGTTTAGGATCTTTTTTAGAACTGCAATGCTCAACATGTGATATGACTATAAAATCATCCTGTTAGAAGAGGGGCTTGATTATACACATAAGAATATCCAGGGGGAAAATGGATTTTTATTTGTACAGAATCTACATGTATTATACCACATTGTCCAAATATTTTGTATTATGTCTCCATTAAGCTGATTTTATCATGCCTATTGTTGCTCAGGTGAGCGATGTGGCACATGGGCCTCTTGTTTTTGATAACACTGGAAAGCCTGTACAAATGCATTTTAGAATAGATCATTATAATGGAATTTAAACAGGAATGCAGTAAACCAAGGCTATAATATATTCAGTCAATGCCCCAATATAGTTTTGTGTTTTATCTGATGTTTAAATGCATTGTGACATCTTTTTCGCTTCATTTATGTCTAATATTTATTGCAGGTTAATGACCTATTTCTTGTGAACAAGTCCATGAACTCAAACAGAACTTCATATGCAATGAGAGCATGGCTTGTGTGAAAGACGCAGTGCTCCTGTCCGTCATACTTCAAGAATGCATCACAGGTGTTGTTGCTGCATTTTCTTTCAGCCACTGAAATGAAGTTGAGATTCTTCAATATAATTCTTTTAAATATTACACAGTTTTAAGTATTAACAAAATTACAATTTAAAGCTGTTGGGTTCTTTGTTTTTAAAAATGTCAACGGACAACTCTAATTTGTTATTTAGTATGAAAAGCAAAACAGTAATAACACCGGGGCCATTATAAACTAATGACAACAATAGACACATTTCAAATGTCCTAACGTTTCAACTTGATTTATAAATTATCAGATAGATTTAATTGGAAAAAATTAAATTTGAAATAGTATTTTACGACAAAACCAAATGGGCCTTTGCGCTATCTTATTCCCCCATCTTCTTGAACTCTGTAAAACTATGTTAGTATTTTGAACACTATTGGTAGGAAATTACGTTACAATTTTTTTCTGCGAATTTCGGCACTTGAATTTGAAAGTTTGTTTTTTTATTTTATTATTTTTTTTGTGAGGTATGCTCATTTTAAAATCGTCTAACTGTATTGTGTGTATTTATTGCATTCCCTGTTATTTATTTGTGTAGCATTGTCAAGGAATGGAGGAGTGTAATAAATGTGAGCTTGCTCACTTGTTCTTGATGTTGAAGATTTTCAGATTATCATATTCATCATATTCTTATACCTTGAACTACTGTTGATGTTTTTTTATCAACAAGGGGAAGAGACTTTAAATGGGAAGGTTCATCCGACCATATGCTGCCACAAAGCCTGCAAACATCAACTCTTGGTTCAGCAAGTAAACCGCTAGGAATTCTTTCAAGAAGAGGTCTTGAATATTGATGCTTCAGGTTCACGTCGTCAAGATCAAAAGGAATGCCTTTCCAGGAAAAAACTTTTACCCAAGGACAAGATGATATCTTCTTGGAGATTTTCTCTGGCAAATCAATGTTCGACGTTTTCGCATTTTCAGCTAAAAAAGATGTATGTGGACATTGAGATGATTTGCATGTAATACATGAAATGTTTTCTCTATATGTCACAATCCCACTTGATCCGTGGCTTGTAACACAGAGGTACTCTCCGTCCCATGACAACTCCTGTATTCCATTATTGTCATTCTACAATGAAGGGTAAGCAAGGATTAGTAGATGCAAAACATTCTGTTTTATTTTTATTATTAAAAAGTTATAATTATTATCAAACAAATGAAATTTGATGGATATAATGGAATTGCCCTGTTTGTTGTCTGTATGTAGATACAATTTTGTCTTCCCAATGACTTGAAAACTACATATAATATGAAATTTTGTACATTTGTGGTACACTTTCTGAAGATGTGCACATAATAGTTAAACACAATTATGTAGATTATATAAAAATATTGTTGATTCAACATTAGATCATCACAGAGGAATAAAATGTTACACTACTTACAAGATACTTATATCGGTGAAAGGAGTAACTGTGTTCTAAAAAAAAAAATGAATATCAATTAAATGAAATAAAAATGTCATCTGCATGTTTCATTTCTGTATGTACAGCAAATTAATATGTAGTTTTTGGGAACTAGTTTTCATTTTTGAGTTAAGAAAAAAAAAAAGATTCATGGAACATGTTTTGACAATCATTTATATTCGCAATGAAAGTAATTAGTTTTCCTAGAACATAATAAGTAACCTGTGTAATAGACAAACAATCTTAGTATTCCTCTTATACCCAGTAATGTATTACCTTCTGCTTCTAGATTTTCACGTGCATCATATCTTTCCATCAGGAAGGCTATTGCATCGATATGGAGGCATCGTGGATACTTTTGCAGAAAAGCTATAATGGCAGAGAGCACAGAAAGTACAGTAAAAAAAAAAAAATACGGTAATAAGCTCACCATAGCTGAAAACCCAATGACTTTTATTCCCCCCACTCCAAAGGAGTATACTGTTTTACCCTTGTGTGTCGTCTGTGTCTGTCGCTAACAAATTTTCATCAAAGATTTCTTGGCAACTATTAATCGCAGATGCTTGAAATTTTAGCACACTCTTTGTCAAGGTATACCATATGTACTGAAGTAATGATCAGATTGATAAATTAATAACAGGAACTCTGACTTTTTAGCATGAATTTAGAAAAATTCATTATAAGCTCACCTGAGCTGAAAGCTCAAGTGAGCTTTTCTGATCACATTTTGTCCGTCGCCCGTCAATCCATCTGTAAACTTTCACATTTTGAACTTCTTCTCTAAAACCACCTGGCCAATTCAATCAAATTTGGTACAAAGCATCCTTATGGTAAGATGAATATAAATTGCAGAAATAAAAGGCCGATCTTTATTCAAAGCGAAGAAAACCTCAAAACTGTAGAAAAAGGGGGGTGCATTTTTAAAAATCTTCTTCTCAAGAACTACTGAGGCACATTCAACGTAATTTAGCATGAATAATCCTTATGGAGAGGAAAATTTAAATTGTAAAAATTATGGGATAATTCTGTTTTAAGTTTATGAAAATAATAATAAAGAAAGAATGGGGGTCAATCAGTTTATTAACTTTGGGTTCGGTATTTCATATATTGAAAACCAGGTTCTCTGTTTGAAGCAGCCATGTTGGATGCATGATAAACGGGTCAAACTGACAAAGATGAATTTGCTTGTTGTGCAACAGTTTATGTGCGAAGGGAATATTTGAAACATGCAAAATATATGTGTGCCGATTTTGTGAAGTAAATTGAGGTTAAATATTTCAATGCGTTGACATTTTCAATTGTGACGGTGGTTTTAGCTTGTTTTGATTTTCGTTTCATTTTCGTTAATTATGCCTTTTAACTTGATGGGTACTATCGCCTGTGTTTTGGAATTTTTACCTATCAAATCAAATATAGACTTCGGTAAATCAGACAGCTGATTGTTTACCTGCACAAAATGAGCAAAATCTGATGCACATATTATACGATTGATAATTCGGTACGATCTCTATGTAATGGTTGATTAATGCAACATTTTGTTAAGATGATCAGAATTTTCAGTCTAAACTGAGATTATCTTCGCTGCTAGAAATATATAAGTATATATATATATGATGAATAATAAATTGTGCTCTTTCTTTGTTTTAGTGCATTTTTCCTTTGTTTTAATTTGTTACAATTTTCTATTTACTAACTGTATCTAAGAGTCAAGCTTAGAGTTATAAGCAAGATGGAAAGAATAATCTTACTGTGACCAGGCTACGCTCAGGTCACGGTAAGAATTCGTCCCATATACTTGCAATGTAGCAGCCGCGAAGCGGATCTGCTTCGCGTCGATTTTAAATCTGTTAAAAATAATCTGCAGGGGAAAAGCACATTTTAATACATTACAAACCTTTTTGAACATGCATATGTAATTAAGTCCACAAAATATCCATTTAATGGGTCGTAATAAGGCATTTTGTTAATACCGTATTTTCGGACGATAAGATGATAATTTTTTTTCTCTGAAGCAGAGCACCCAACTTAACGTCCAGATCGACTTATCTAAGGCTCGAGATCGGAAAATTTTCCAAAAATAGCATTAAAAATCCTGGTTTTAATCATCTAAAATTGGTTGTGATTTGATATTACCTTGTTGAAATCTTTTTTTCATCTTTATTTATTGTCGTTTTCACTCATTTGTTAACACTAGTATACATAATAATACCAGTAATTAAAAAAATGGTACATGTCTTTAATCAATTAAAAGTTTTACCGTTCCGTATTTTTAAATACATCATCACATGGTATCCATATATTACTAGTGGGAAGATAACATTGCGCAGTAAAATTGAAACCAAATTCGAATGGAACAAATTATTGCAGTAAGTCCCGGGAATGTTTAATACAGTATTAGTATTCATCTTTTAATTGATAATCATCCTAGGGATTTTTGCATTTATGGTAAAATTCACGGTAGGCTTACACCGATTGTGTTAATAATCATGTCCTAAGGCTGAGATCTATACGTGTTCATTCCCTGTGTATAATAAAGTGTACCATTATAAGGGTGTCTATATTTCACTGATTAATTATAGTCCAATTCTTTGATTTTTGTTAATAAACATTGTAAAGAAACGTACGTATGTCGTCATTATCAAGTCATACAAATGGTCGATCTATTTTTAACAGTGTCTATGTAAAGCAATAACGTTTAACTGCATAACTGGACACAAAGTAAACAAGTAAAATCGAATCAAAATAATTGCTAATTTTCCTGCACTTGAGATCCCCCTTTGAAGTCCAACACAAGACAGGTGCATGCTTCTGACAACGGAAATTGTTAAACAAACATTGACCACGCGCCAAGTCGACAGGTGGCTGGTTATGTAATGGCGAATACACTGGCGATAACTTGTTTGATGCAAGGAATAGTGGTCAGAGTGGATAAATATTTTAATACGTGGAATAAAATATTTTTGACAATGTAAGTGTAGTTTACACTCTTACAACTTCTATAACACGCGATGTCGGGAATTACATGCAAGCAATTTTATAGATATTACCGGTATTTGAAAATACCATGCATAAGTATAAACGTAATTGTTTAAATGTTAATCATTGATAATGATTGGTCGCAATATCGGGGACGTCCTTTGCATCATACACTGATTATGTTACCTGCAGTTTGATAAGCCATTTTGAAGCGATTAGATCGACGTATAGTTCGAATCGATGTATCTTAGGATTTTTTTTTAATTTTTGACAACATTTTTAAGTTTATTCATCAGTCAAGTGAGTTACGTTATGAAACGTCATACGAAATGAATTCACACAAGGTAAACGACAATTGTTTAGAATGGAGGAGACCAATAAAATTTTAAAATGTTCTTAATTTGAGAATTGAACGCAATGAGGTACAATTTTCTTCTTTCACATATAGGAATTTTTTTAAAATAAAAATAAAATAAAAAAAGGGAGAAAATGCACCTTGCTCTCATGTATATTGATCGCTTTATAAAGTGGTGGTGGGGGGGGGGGAGACTAAAATAAAGGGAACTGGAAGTTAACCGTGAACCTACGGTAGGTTCAGGGGTTTAGGCTTTAGTGTGGCCGGGGCCAATATGGCGAGATAGTAAAATGTATTTAATCTTAAAAATCTTCTACTCTACTCCCATATATATTTGAGAAAAACTAAATGCATGGTTATGATGTCTATGACATCCTCGGCTTAAATTGTGGAATTCATGACCCCTGGGTCAGAGGTACAGGTCCTAGGACAAGGCCAATATTGCCATATAGTGAAAATGTAAAAAAAATCATGAAAAATCATAATGCGCTAACGCGCGTTATTCAATTTGTCTGCTCACCTGATGGCAGTTATTGTCACAACAACGTCAAAAATAAATCATTCAATGCTATAGTGAAGTCACCCTAGCCTAAATTTAAGAACAATTTTTGTTAAAAGATTTCTCAGCAACAATCAATCACAGATGCTTAAAATTTTAACACATTCTTTGTTTAGGCATATGGTGGGGTTCATCTTTTTAAAAAATTGATGGCTCTTCAAATTAGTCTTGGTTCAATTGAGCTTATTAGGACACTTAATTCAATCAGGTGACTTATTATACCCCCTGCAGAACTTTGAAGATATATTGGAAAGACCTTGTCCGTCTGTCCGTCCATCAGTCTCTATGTGCAGTCATGTCTGGTCCATATCTTTCTTATGGAGAAATATTGGAAGTTTTTACTTCACAAATAGATTACTTATGCCCTGAGGTTGTGTCATGATTTTGACCCAAAGTCATTTGGGCAAGGTCAAGGTCACTGGAAGGAAAAGTGCAAATTTATGTCCGGTCTATTATTAATCTTTCCTATGGAGATTAGAGTTTAGACCCCAAAATTAAGCTTAAATGCAAATATGAGACTTTCTAAACATTTAGGCAATCAACATGGTTGTGACTGGAACTGATTTGATCGAGTTTTGATCATTGTTAATTATTGTTGTTCAGGTGAGCAATGTGGCCCCTGGGTCTTTTGTTCCGTTACTGACCGAACTAAGCTTTAAGCTATTTGTTGAGACATAAAACACAGTTGAAACATTTTACAAAAATATTCATGGATTGGTATAGATAATCAATATATACTGTTCTAAAAGAGATAGAAAATGACTAAATTGTTTGTGTTTTATATAAATAATTTTCAGAGCTTTTATTTTTATGCTTGTTAAATTTGCTATTCCAGATCACCAGAATTTACCTTCATATGATATGTCAACAGAGTCGGAGAGCCCTTTGATAAGTGATGTCCTAGTAGTGTTGCATTCACAAGTGAAGCACCAGTGAAAGGCACTTTCTTTAAAGCAGAGGCTCTTTCTGCGAACAAAAAAAAATGTGTTTGCCTGAAAGAAAAAATCCAAAGTACCTATATATGAAAGGAGCTATCTGTTTATAATGCTTATTCTAGTGTTTTGTCTTGTATTATTTCAGTCAATTTCATTTGGTTATGCTTAAATTTAGTTCACCTTGGAAATATTATTCATAAGGCTTTTAATGCAAAATGAAGGTTTAGTACATGTATGTGTTAACTGTTAAGGTATACTGTATTATAAGTATTTTCTGCAGCTCGAAATTTTTGTGGTATAGACGCTAAAAGGTAACATAATAATATTCTTCATTACCAATTTCTGCGATAACATTAGACAAATCTAAACATAGAACTATTATCCCAATACACTGTATCAAATGTGGACTCCGTCTTTCATGCGTTTCTCAGTACTTCACTCGGGTATTACAACCAATACAGTGTTTGACTAGGGTGTTTATTTTTCATTATGTTAACAGCCATCTGTTGATTCCAGAATCTTTTGTAATTTTAATTTCTGTTGATTTCTCATACCCAAATGTACAACTGCAGAAAATACCCGCTATACAGCATTCATATTTTGTGATATACCTCAAGTTGCCTGACATTCATATCATAGTCTCTCAGTACAAAATAGTTGAAAAAATCTCCAATAGGAGTAAACCCTTTGTACAGCAGCAGAAGTTCCATGTAACATTGAAGATCTGTGGAAAAGCTCTGTAAATATGTGTTGCAAATGAAGTTATTAATTTTTTAGAATGTTGAAAGAATTTAAGTGATGTGTAACATCACCTTCTTTAAAACTAATGAAAAATTTTTTTTTCTTCGATTTTATTGGTACCATATTGCTAAGATTTGTATTAAGATTATACTTTGTAGAACTAACACCCTTAGTTGAACCCTATTGATATTATAAGGGTTAAACACGCACTGTAATTGTCCATAATTTGTCAAAGAATATCAACTTTCATTCACAGCTGAATTTTAACCAAAATGTTATACATTGGCCATCAGAAAGATATTTTTTCATTGTTTAGGTTGTGTTTCCTATTAAAAAAAAAACAGTGGTCACACTTAAGGTACTAGTATCTCACTTCATCTAGACTTAGACTACTACGTCACCAGATGATAATTTGAATTAAATATTTTGTTAAATTGTTTGTATTGATGAATTTTGTTGAATATTGTCATAGCTCAGCTGGCTTGTTAAAGCAGATAATGAGTTAAAATCCAGGGACTTTTGTTCACATTTACTGAAATTAAATTTTTGAAAATACAATTTTTTATCCAGAATTGCATATTTCTCAAGTATCAAGTAGTTTTTGGCTGAGTTTAGAAAATATTGCAAGATTTAGTGAGCCTCCTTAATACTGTCATACTGGAACTTTTAATGCAACCCAGACATGGTTTTTAAGAAAACAATATTTATATTGAATTAAACAGGTTGTTATTTACATTCTTGTGATATATACCTCAAATGCACTGGATCCAAATACTATTTTCTCTCCCTCTTCAATGCTTTCTGAGAAAGTATGGCTGGTGATTTTTGTTATGTTCCTTTCTGCGCAGTTCCGCTTTGCTAGATTTTTTTAAGAAAACATTGACATTTTGATCTCTCTGTTTTCTTTATATAAGTCAATTTCTATAATAATGATTGATGGTCAAGTTTTAGCTCACCGAGACAAAATTTGGGTGGGGCTGTGGGGGTATTTGTGCTATACTGGCTATACTGGATCTTTTTAAATGTTTTGGAGCATCATCTAAAAGCATTCTTTATTAGAATGATACAATATTGTATGATTTGATATAATATTTTACATTATCGGATTGTATTGTAATATATAACATTGTAAAGAAAGTTGTATCATAGCCTATCATTTAATATTGTCTAATGAATATTGTATTAAACATTCAATATCTTGTTATTTGTATGTTATGTATTGTATTACATATATATTGTATCAAATTTTGAACGTTGTTTCACACCACACATTACAATATTGAAATATAGATCATTAATTATATCTCATTCAGGCCATCATTCTGTCCATCTGAGATCACTTGTCTGGAGGATGTCTTCTCTCTCTCCTTGGCCCAATGCGGCTCATACTCCACACACAGAGTGCTTTTGGGTAAAGGGTGTACAGTAAACTTGAACCAAGTCTGTAGGTCTAAGATTACTTAAGGTCATGGCAGAATTGTGAAAAATCCTTGTGAAGTTCATTATTCTTTCCAATATACTTTGCCAAAAGAAAGGATTTGGTCAAAGGGTGTGCAGTTACCTTGAAGAAAGTTTCTAGGTCAATGGTCAAGGTCATATTAGCTACATTTATTTGAGATGGTCACCATCCATTGATATTTAATAAAAGTGATGCTTCATCCCGGTGAGCTTAGTAATTACTTATTTTTAAAGTTTTCTTTGAGATACTTACATTGTCTTGGGGTTCCTTTGATTCTACGCTTTAGTTTTGGTATGACGGACAAGTCCAGCTTACTTTCATTATTAAGAACTACATCTTTGGAGAAACTTTTAGCTGTAATTTGAGATTTGTGTGTTAAATTTATTAATGAATATAAATGAGTTTGTTTTGGTCAATAAAATTGTGTAAAACAACTATGACTTGTGTTCATTATGTTCAGATCATCTGTTGGAAGGCATGTAGGGCCTAGTATTCACATGTAATAGTTCTATGTAAAAATGAAGATGTAAACTTGAATTTGTTTTAATGGAAGTTTAGTGACGCGTTTAATGTTGAATATTATTTTATAATAAAATGCATGCAAGGCCTAAAAAAATGTTCATTAATATTTTCTTATAGAAAGAAAATTGGTAAAATATCAAGATTTTGATTAAATTGCCAACACTAATTTAGCAGTGATTTAAAACCAAATAGTAGTGTTAGATCTAATATAGTCTAATGATGTATGAAATGCACATAAGTAAATAATTTTATGTCTTTTTAAAGTGTCTCACCCACACTTATCCGTGTTCCTTCACTAGTGCCGGCCATTATTTAATTTAAACAGCCTTTGTCTTTCAAATTTGGCTCCTTTTGAACTTTGAACATTTTCCACAAGGCATTCAAAAGAGAGATAACTCAGGAACTTGATGTGGATTGATATACAATTTATTTAACCCTATGTAAATACATTGTAAAAAATAAATAAATAGACACTTTGGGGGAAATATTGATTTATTACATTAATGATATACATTAATACAATATTTAAAGTCATCTTTTATTTATTTTGAATTATTCGCTGCGGAGCGTATTTCCCAGTTACTGGGACATTTTGAGTTCGGTTAAATCCCATTAACCGGGATGGTATATACCTCCGAAAAGAAGGTAGAGATTATTATTGTGATTCAGAATCAGATAAACGTTTCTTTTCAAGCGTCTAAATCTTTCCACCAACAATAATAATGTCTTCTTGGCAAGATTATTATTGTCAGTACACAATAATAATGATAACCGGGAATAATCTTTATTTGTGAAATTTACAATAATTATCTTTGCGAGATAGATTTGTTGTTTTCTTTTTGTGTGAGATATTATTAATTTTGGTTAACATTTTTATTTGGAGCCGATTTTAATAATTGTGTGCAGGTACAAATATAATTATTGTGGCGTGAAAATAAAAATGTAAGGAAATGGAAGAGATTATTATTTTTGGTAGGACATTTTTATTTTGACCATATTATATAGTAAAATATAATAATAATGTGGGGGTACCCTACGGCTTTCCATAGTAATGAGCCATGGATCGGACAATATTAAGTAAGCATCAAACAACCATAGAGTAGATATTAAAAATAACAAAATTTTCTTATTTCACTCAAAAATAACCCAGAGGTTCGGATAAATATATTTATAAATTTGATATTTAGATTTGTGTTAATGTAATATGTGGAGCAAAAATGACCTAGGAAATAAATTGATGAAATTCCAAGGCAATTTTTTTTTTATCACAATTTGTTTCATAAATTAGTTTTTTCGAATTAATTAAGTGAGAGGGTACATTTTCACTTAGTCCATTCAAATGCCGAACATTCAAATTGTACGATGCCTATATTGCTATTTCTTTGACAATGTGATAGTCAAATTCTTGATGATAATAATAAAGTTCATCACTTCTAATTCAGGAATAAATGAAACAATACAAAAGTGCATGCACGTTTATTTGAAAATGTTTAACCAAAGTTGCCAACTGAAGGTTAAGATATATGTGTCCGATGTATGGTGAACTCAACAAAAACTTCCCAAGTAGACATGCTTGTATATTTAGTATATTGAATAAGGCTTCATATAAATTTTAGGTTAATAAAAAGTAGGTGTATATAACCTACGAAACTTATTGAAACTGGAGTCAGTGTTTTGTATTTGTCGTATGTTAAATACATAATCTAGTATTTAAAAAAAATAAGGACTTCTGACAAGTCTGAAACACAGTTGGAGCTTTCATCATATTTTAGTATTTACATCTTAACAATACTGAAAGATACATTTGTGATTTACCTTTAACTACCTGAGCATGACACCTTTTACTTATCAAATATGAAATAAAAAAGAGGAAAAAATGGAAGCCAATAAATTCATTTAGTGAGTTTTAAATTTCAAAATATCCCGTTCACACATACATGTATTTTGCGTTGAAGTTGAGTAAAAATGAAACGCTACACTATTCCTTTGCACTACATGTACATCATACATGTACACTTAAATTATTCATTACTCAATCTACTAAAAGATATGAAACGTAAATCAAATTACTGAATACAAATAATCGAATAAAAACTATCGATTGTTTGTCTAAATATGTCGTTTTAACGTGTATAAGGCAAGTGCAAATGTAAATAATGTGTATAAAGCATGGTAATAAAGTTTCTATGCGAGAATTGATACCACCTATCAAAACTATTTATTTTCTTAATTTCATATGAATTTAATCAAATTTAAATGACAAATTGTACAATTAAACATTATGGTTAGCAACGATATTCTCAGCAACAGAATTAGCAACCATTTTATGTTTACGCCAAATGTTACGACTACCCTTGGCTAGGCGTAGATTTTTGGCTCAACTTAGGTCGGGCGCAAAGTTACGCCCTTTAGTGAAACGGACCTTAGTCGAAATATTTGACTTAAGTCCTGATTTACGCCAGGCCTAAGGTTACGCCAGGCGTACGCCTTTTAGTGAAACGGGCCCCTGGAGGGAGAATCCAGTGGAGTGCTTTAAAATCAAAGGCCTGAAGGGCCACAATGGGCGTCGAGTTGAAGTTAATTTGAAGAGTAAAAACCTGAATAATTTTTTTAAAAAGTCAAAATAATCTCCACTAAACAAAAATGCATATAACTTTTTTTATTTGTGTTATTTATGGTTCTCCTTCATTGATCACACGTAGATTTATGTACTATAGATTAAAAAAAACCCTTAAACAAATTACATGTATGATTCTGTAACTCTAAGTAATGTATTTACATTAACATGAGATCAACTTTTCTTATTGTTTTGCTGGAGATTAATTTCTATAAAAATTGAGTCGGGCGGTCAATTTAACAAAAATAAAATTTAATATGGATTTTATGCAGTCGACTAAAATAATAAAATATCAAAAGAAAGTGTTTTTTTTTTTAATTTTCAGAAATCATTCCAATTTGGTTATTGACAATTCATTTAGAAATTGGTATTAATTAAATTTACTTTTTAAAAACAAATATAAAGACAAATACATTGGTCGACTACTTTCAAATAAATAAAAATTATGTTTTTATCACATAATTAATTAAATTACAATTCATTACAAATTGACTAACCTAATTCCTAAAAAGTTTTGAATATTAGTTAAAAATCTTATGTTAGAATTTTTTTTTCTCTATTCAAATTGAATTAATTAGTATTAAATGTATGATTGTATTTGATTCTATATATCGTATATTGCTGATAAAAACACTGTCTCTTATTATCAATTGATTTAAAAATCACATGGGTCCAAATGACACGGACCGAAACGATCAGGGGTAGATATAAGAAAGCACCCATTCACATTGTTTACATTCACAAATTAAAAGTGAAAGTAGTTGGATTAAAATTACTTTTGGTTGTAGATATGCTTATCGCTCGACGCCATAAAAAACCACACACATAATAGATTTACATTTTGAATGAAGGCAACCAAAAAACAAATGATTTATAAAAATGCAACATGCAGATGAATAAGACCCATAGTAAAATGTTGCTTTATGCAGAAATGCCTGTACATAAAAGAACCATATGGAGAAAAAAGTCCAATTTGTCTAATTTGCATACGGCCGCCATCTTGGATTTGAGGCTGCAACTATTTCAAAGTAATGTATAAGGAACATTTAAAAATGCTCAAATAACTCGGAAACTTTTACGCCGGAACTTTTTGCCATGGTATGAATTTCACCTACACACCGATAGTAAAAAAATGACGCTATTCGATTTAAAATTGGTTTATGTTTTATTGTGCCATTTGAATATTAAATTTGAAGCGAGAGATGAACCATTTTCATAGTAAAACAGTGAATTTTGGGGATTATTACCAATTTCAACACAGAATTTCGAATTTTTTAATTGATATAAGCGAGTTGCCATGATGCTCCCTAGTATTTGATATTTTAAACTTTAAATTAATCTACATTTTTATTTATTTCTTATTAAAATGAGTGTGCCAGTAAGTTTAAAAAATTGTCTTTTTGGGGGGTGCTTCTTGTAGGTAAACGGCGCCAAAAGGGCGTTTAGATTATTCTTACGAAATTTAAGTGAACAGGAATCAGTCTCAGTTTAAAATGAAGCCTCTCTACTTTGAAATTTTTTCACAGACAGAACACTTAGATGTTTTCTTCTTCTCTTCTGTTGGAAAATTTCCCTGCGATAACTTTCTAAAATCAATGTTTGCATTGTGGTGCCCTATGAACTATATGCTTTGTGACGTCAGAATTCACGTTAGTGTGGTTAATGAATATTAATGAGAAAAAAATCGGACTTAATTCTCCATATGCAGAAATTAAACAAAACCTTGATATTTAAAATAAAATAATTGGAACTGTAATATAAACTTTATTGAATAAAGAAAAAAATTGCATGTATCAAACATCGATCGGCACAGTTTTGAATTCTGTACAGTGAAAGTCAAACTACACCTGATGCAAGAGTTAGTGTCACTTAAAGAGTCAAGGTGTTTGCTATAACTGTATATTTAAGGGAAGGGTACATTTTTAAGTGAGTTAATCATTTTACAGTTGGAATAATACAATCCTTTAGAGTTCACATTAACACAATGAATCAAACATTAGTAAATTCCAATATATATATATATATAAATTAATCAGTACATCAGAAATTATACCTGTATGTAGGATCTGATGGTGGATACATTTCCTCAATATTTGTCTCAATTTTCTTTGCATGCGCAGATCTAGGGGGAGGGTTAAATCATCACAAATATGCCCCCCCCCCCCCCCCCCCCCGCAAACACATTTATCCTTTGGATCCCCCTGGAAAAATTAAAGATTAAAATTCATTATAATTTTTAAGATCGTTTTAAATTATTGTCTTGGACAGGGTGGTCCGAGCCAGGATTTATGTCTGATTGAACTGTTAAAGTACCAGATACATGAGATATACATGTATTAGCAACTGTGGTACTTATTCAGCTTCCACTGAAGTTGATTTCACTTTCTTCCAACGATTTTCTGTAATTTTTGTCATATTTTTCATGTGGAAAGTCACATTATTATCACTCAAATGTAAAAAAAAAATACATCATACTGTACAAACCTCTTTCAAATGTTTGGTAAGTATGACAGGAAACTGGTGTTATGGAGTAAATAACTAGTGTAGGATCATTTTCCTTGCATGCAACCATCTTGGAAGTGGCAAGTGGCAACTGCATATACTGTCTCCATAGTTCCATTCTCGATCACTCAGCAAGTCTAAATCTGATAAATGATTGAAAAAAAAAATCATATGCTTAACATGGAAATAAAGCTGAGTCTAAGATTCTATTATAGGCGCTCCCAAGCTAATTTTGTAAATGACGAACGATATCTATTGATATATGTTTTCCCCATATACTATAAAATCAACGGATATCGTTCGTCATTTAGAAATTAGCTGGGAAGCGCCTATGGATTCTATGTGTATGCTCACTTCCATGTCCATTCACCATAGAGGAATTTCGAACTAAGAAATTATATAACCACGGTACACAGAAATAAATTCAACAGAAATAATACATCAGGAATACTAAGGATTTATAAGAATTTATGATAAATCAATCTTAACCAGAAGTATCTATTGATTTGTTTCGCGTAAAATACCCAATAGTTGTAAGTTCGAATTTCCTCTGTGTAGTAAATGGGAGTTTCCTCATACTTCTTGTCAATCAAACTCAAGTCAACATAACCGCAGAGATCTATCAACTTTCTTCTTAATTTTTATCAGTTGGAAAACGAAATAAATGACAGTTCGATGTGTTTTTGTCGCTTCGATGATTGCACACAGACCATGTTCCCGGAAGAGTTCTTTAGGGAAAGGAGGTGCGCGAGATAGAAGCAATTGCCAGTCTACAGAATATTACCCACAATGCAATTTTTGCACATATATCAAGATTTATAGAATATACATCAAGATTTATAGAACATACATCACAAGATTAAAGAATATACATCACAAAATATTGAATATATATCACAAGATATAGGATATACATCACAAAATTTTGAATATACATCACAAGATAGAGAATATTCATCACAAGATTATAAAATATACATCACAAGATTTCGAACATACATCTCAAGATTTCGAATATACATCACAAGATTATTGCACATATATCAAGATTTATAGAACATATATCAAGATTTATAGAACATACATCACAAGATTATAGAATATACATCACAAGATATTGAACATATATCACAAGATATAGAATATACATCACAAAATTTCGAACATACATCACAAGATTAAAGAACATACATCTCAAGATTTCAAACATACATCACAAGATATAGAATACATATTAGAAGATTATAGAATATACATCACAAGATTTCGAACATACATCACAATATTTTGAGTATACATCACAAGATTTTGAATATACATCACAAGATTTCGAACATACATCACAAGATTTTGAATATACATCACAAGATTTCGAACATACATCACAAGATATAGAATATACATCTCAAGATTTCAAACATACATCACAAGATATAGAATACATATTAGAAGATTATAGAATATACATCACAAGATTTCGAACATACATCACAAGATTTTGAATATACATCACAAGATTTCGAACATACATCACAAGATATAGAATATACATCACAAGATTTCAAACATACATCACAAGATATAGAATACATATTAGAAGATTATAGAATATACATCACAAGATTTCGAACATACATCACAATATTTTGAGTATACATCACAAGATTTTGAATATACATCACAAGATTTCGAACATACATCACAAGATTTTGAGTATACATCACAAGATTTTGAATATACATCACAAGATTTCGAACATACATCACAAGATTTTGAATATACATCACAAGATTTCGAACATACATCACAAGATATAGAATATACATCTCAAGATTTCAAACATACATCACAAGATATAGAATACATATTAGAAGATTATAGAATATACATCACAAGATTTCGAACATACATCACAATATTTTGAGTATACATCACAAGATTTTGAATATACATCACAAGATTTCGAACATACATCACAAGATTTTGAATATACATCACAAGATTTGAAACATACATCACAAGATATAGAATATACATCACAAGATTTGAAACATACATCACAAGATATAGAATATACATTACAAGATTTATGAATAAAGCAACGTTTTACACGCCATACCCTAATATTAGAATGTTCCATATTTTTCAGCTTGTTACCATCGGTACGTTTTTCAATTTTCAAAATTCTTTATTGCACAGTTATGATTGTGTGTAACATATTATCACGATTTTACATTTTGATTTCAAATTAAATAAATGCCATTTCGACATCTTTATCCTCTATTTCCATGGCAACGGGACAACATAGCAACAAATAAATGTTGCTTTTATACTCATCAAAGCTATAAAGTATGAAGAAAATCCGTGACTATGCGTGGCCACCGAATTTTGACTCTTACTTAGCGTGAATCTTAAAAAGATATATGTATATATGGTTAAAATTTTTAAAATGTGTTGAAGATTTAGTAATGCTTTGAGTGCATTGAAACATCTCAGATCTCTTTCATGATTTTTTTTCCAAAGCATCATTTAAAAATTTATCTTGTTTCAAATTATTTTGTCTTTTTAAAAAATATATATAATCAGAAATCTCTCATTTCATTCGCAAATAGAAATCTAAAGCATATATAAAATAAATAGCGATTTTTTTTTTGGGGGGGGGGGGGGAGGGGATTATCTGTGGTTAACATAATATTATGCTGAAAATGCTACAATGTGATAATTGTTTTTGTTTCTGTTTTCGTTACCATCGCTACAGATAATTGATAAGAAAAGTGAGTAATTGCAACAGCCAACAATCTTTTTTATAGTGTCATAATTTTACTGATTGGATGCTTGTCAAGTTAGAAATAAAGCGATGCATGGTGCTCTTGTAATTAAATAAAAAAAATATTGAGCAATACGAAGTGCAATGAATACTATTTAAAGGTTTGCGTTTTTTCGTTCTTGCTTGGTAAACGTGAACAGATAGTGAATGAACAAATTCATAGTAGAGTGAAACACAAACGATATAAAACCAAATAATATTGAGTTTATCAGAAATTCCATTCGTAAAAGAGTCCTCGAAGAAATAGCATGTAGCTATCCTTTGTTTTGATTTTTTGGTCTGCAATTGTTTTTCTATGTTTAAGTCTATAACCAGCTCTGTGTGAAATGAAGCGGCAACCGTTTAATCCATTGAATGTTCTTTCTGTTAAACTCTTATACATGTATTTTATGATCGCTACTGCGCAGATTTTTAATTACAACCATATCACTATTGTGTTTGGTAGTTGCCTAGGCGCATTACGTAAATCCATTGATTTTGATCTAAGCTATACAAAAACTTAAACAGAACAAATTTTGCACACAAAACGAAAGTAGAATTTAAAAAAAGAAAAGAATCTTTTGGTAAATAAGTTTGATGTACCGGTCAACGAAAATATCAAGAGGACTCGGAATACTAAGGTAGGGTATGACAAATTCATCTTATTTCTTTTTTCTGAATGTTTATTTTGTTGGGTGACGTTTCCATCATACATATTATGTTTAAAAGCTTATTTTGCACATATAAAGCGTTTAAGGTATCAGATGTACAATTGACAAAAATAATGCCTGGTAAGGTATATATCATATATACTAATTTGATAGGTATGGGTATGTAGTTTCTAAAAATAGAATTTTTTCCTGCCAAATCACTATGGGGAAGTAACTCTAGCGCTGCAAATCATGCACGGTAAAATACTATTTTTCTTTGACGAAAACATGTGTAATCATGATTAATATTTATGAAATAAAAATTGCCAACATATTTTAATGATAATAAAGTTGTGAAATAAATTTATTCCCTTTATCAATATTTTTTTTAATTTTTGAGAATTTTTTTTTCCAATGACCATGACGACGTCACGCGATTTTAACCCCCTCGTCGGCCGTCGCAATCATAATTTAACGCATATTCCCGTTACCCGGTAATTTTACTGTGTTCTATTCCTTTACGATTGAGAACTTGTAATTTTAGAATTAAAAATCTAATTTGTTGATTTTTTTCATTCAGCAAAATGTTTGCACAAAAAATATTGTTACCATTACAACTAAGTCTTGAATTGCGGGTAACATCAGGCGTGTATAGCGTTACGAGCAAGGCGTTCGAGAACCATGTGAAATGCCTCATCAGAATTTATTCCAAACCTTTAACTCGTATAAAACAATATACATAGTACTATCTTTTAATGAAAATTGTATTCTTTTTCAACAAACAAAAGAATAAGTCAGTTTTAAATGGAGACTGCCGATAAAGTCTGACTATGATATTTCCGTACCGGTGTTATATAGTGCATTTTCCCCCTAGCCATCTTTCCCCCCGGAAATAGAATAGTAAATTTTCCCCCTTTTTTACATTCCGGTCATGTTTATGGCGGACCATTCGTGGCAATAATTTGCAATAACTGATATTATATTAATTTCTCATAATAAAGGATAATTATGGCATTTATTAATACATTGAATAAAATACATGGTTTTTTCACCCATGATATGAACAAAGGCACGGCCTTCATAACATTCCTGTGTCATCACCATTTATTTCACCTTTTCTTATACCTTTTTGGAACACCTTTTACACGGATTTCAGAATCAGGATTTTCGAATCTTTTTCATCTAATCGATGCTTATCTACAGTTTTGACTTCGACGTTATGACATTGACATTTTTCAAAGAACACGTCAGAATACATTTGAGTGAAAATGCGCCGGTTTGGAACTTTAATTTTCCCATGTATTATCATGTATGTATAAGCTCCTTCCAGGAAACTAACTGACTAATCTTGACTTAATTTTGTAGAGGAAGGGAATAAGAAGTGGAAATGTATTACTCCCTTCGTCCAAAAGGCTATTAATTTTAATTTAATACCGTTAGAATTGACGATCTTAAATATAATCATATATTTCTACTTCTATATATCAAACGAGAGACAGGGTGCAATGATATGATGAGAAACTGAAATGTTTTACTTCGATTGATGGGGTTCTAAATCATGGGTAAGAGGTGTTCTAATTTATTATGTATTAAAGGCGTGTGTAAAGTTAGTATTTACAATTTTGTTTTAAAGTCACGCATATTCATATTCATGTTTTTAAGCACATTTTTTACGAAACGTGAGGTTTTATGATGTAAACATTTTTTTTAAATGAAATGGCTTCACAACCAGAACAAAATCAGTATCTTTGCTGGTTACTTTGGAAAATGTGAAATGGAGCTTGAACTAACCTTATGTATATATTATCATTCACTGCGTGCTAATTTTTCCGCTTTTTATTTTGCAACGTGATTTATAAATATACAATTTTGAAAACGATGGCATATAAAACAAGATATACGATTCACTTACCTAAAAATCTCACCATACTATTTATTTCATATTTTTGCAATAAAGATTTACTTGTGTACCATATTATTTCTTCGAACAATGAAACAAGGGTAATTAGAAATAAAAACTAAGACATTTTTTGTGATGAGCTGACTTATTTTTTTAAAATATAAGCTTGATCTTCTAATCAATTGGCAAGTAAAATAAAGTCGTATATCAAGTGCGCTATTGTTGGTTATTTATTTTTGTTTTTCGGTTGCTTCTTTTATGAATAAAAATGTATTGATTTATTTATCTAGTTAATTAGTATATCATTAGTCATCTTATGAATTGATTAAATGTTTTGAAGAATAATGAATTTACCCGCTTACCTTTTTTAAAAATTTTTGTTCATAAATTTAAAAAAAGAAAAGCAGAATTAAACGTAATTTTCAACCATTTTGATAAAGAAATATATGAGTGAGTGTGTATTTTTAAATGACCGTAAAAATATGGTGATGTGGTCATCTCTAGTTTTTGAAATATGGGGCCCTAAAAAATACACTATCCATTATAATTGGATTTCAAACATCGGGCTCGGAAACATCAAGGGCCCCTACTCTGGGGCTAATTTTTTAAGGGTAATCTACTAGTGGCATACCACTACCAATATAAAAATATGGTTAAGTGGTCATCTCTAGAATTTGAGATTCGGGCCCCCACTTATAGAACACTATTCAATCATTATAATGGGGTTTTAAACATCGGGCCCTGACACATCGAGGGCCCCTACCCTGAGCGCTAAAATTTTCAGAGTCAACTACAAGTGGTAAACCACTGCCACTGTGAAAATATGGTGATGTGGTCATCTCTAATTTATGAGATATGAGACCCTAAAGAATATGCACTATATTCATTATAATAGGATTTTAAACATCGGGCTCTGAAACATCGGAAACAAAATTTTTCTAAAACAGAGGTTTAGCCTGGATAAAATTTGCACAAACAGACAGACGGACTGATAGATTTATTAAAAAATTCTCAAAACATTTTTCACTTACAAATTCAGAACACAGAATTATGCATATAAGTGTATATCTTGTAAAACCAAGTACTTTTTTAATTAATTACCTAAATTAAGTTCTCTGTATAATTCCATTACACACATGTTCAATTTTCAGCATTGTCTATAAAAAATAATAAATCGGCAAAACGAAACTTAACCTTTTCAGATGAATGCAGATATATGCAACCTGTGTGTGTAGGAACATTAATTTTAATCCTTACAGGGTTTCAATAAATATTTTTTTTTTTATAAAATATGAACCAAAAACGTGAGGGAGAAACCCTACTATGGGGGAAAAGCTACTGTATGATAGCTTTTCCCCCGGGGGAAAAGGCTACTATATAGTAGGTTTTCCGGGGGGAAAAGCTGCTATACAACACCGGTACAACAGTGAAATACACAATACTTCAATATGCTTTATACAGTTATAACAAAATATGAATTTTATAGAACAAAATTCCAAATCAACTATAAGTGACGCTGCGATGTTGTAAGAAGCATGCATTTTTTACACGATAAGATTGTGTACAAATACCACACATTACATCAGACATCGGCTAACTAGCTGAACCTGTCAATCAAATTTTGAGTATTTGATTTCATTGGATGGTAACGCGCCTCTTTTATGTCAACAGCCAACTGAAACGAATTGACTTTAAAGCAGTCGGAATCAGTATTTAATAGTATAAGTTGAATGATAGAAAATCCAGCAATTAAAAAACAGTAAATAATATACTGTTCATGCACATAATATGAAATGCGAGAAAAGAAAATTGTTTGGAATCCCGATGAAAAAAATACAATCAATGATTGGAAATTTCAGTTTTTGACTTTTGTAAACTTCATAAACAGAAAATAACAAGTAGATGTTTAAACACAATGATTACAATAAACTTGTACAAGGAATATAACTTGGAAATCCGTATTCATGGTACTTATTAAAAATAGTTAGTGGTAAATACACTGTCATACAAATGTTGGGTCCGAAACATTCTGTATGTATAATGAAATTAGGTATACAATAAATTAAACAAATTAAATAGGGTAATATAATTACCGGATTACCCCAAATTCAATTTATGCACAGTCACAAAATCTACGAAATCAATTATTAAACCGACCTAGTTTTCGACGGAATACGTGACTTACGCACTGCAAACTTCATTCTATAAATTAGAGGGTTTTTTCTTTACGTTAATGCAAGAGCGCCGCGGGAAAAAGAAATAACGTCATACAACGGCAAATGACGTAAAGCTGCTACAACGTCATAATCAGCGTAAGAGTAAAATGTTGAAATATTTTGTTTTAAAATTAAGAAAAAAAATCTTGCTCCACTTAATGCATCAATTGTTTATTCTTAACTATTTATTATGTTTAATCAAAAATGGTTCGACATTTTGAAAATTTATTTCAATCTCCGTAATCTACCGAGCTCATCCCGGAAAATCCCGAGTTCTCATGCTCAATTGTACATCCGATACCTCAAATATAAATATCATTTATCAGGGAATGAAACACTTCTTTACAAACGTCTTTCTTTCGTTGGGGCATGACAATGTAAAAGAACAGCTGTCTTACGCAAATGATAATTGTTTTAGATATACCTGAAACAATTTATTGGAGAGCTGGATCATAAGATGTTATTTGTAACACCTGAATACTTGCACATTTTTGATTTATCTAGCTTATTTTAATTAAGATTGTCATTGTGTGCAAAATTTGATTTATCATATCAAATAGCCATTATCTTCATTTTAGTAGATTAGTGTAGAGTTAATCAAAAATAGAAAATTTCCACCTGGAATTCACGACAAATTTAATTTATCATATTAAATAGGCATTATCTTCATTGAACTAGACTAGTGATAATTTCATCAAAAATATAGAGACTTTCCACCTGGAATTTACGAAAACAATTAATAAACCAATAGAATCATTTCACTAACATGTATCACTACTAGTGTGGGATAGTGAATATTACAAGTCAGTGTGTTAATGACTAAGAAGTGTTTTATATAGATCAATGCTGTATCTCACATATTTTGATTAAGAAAAGAAATGTCCATATTAATTGAAAAATATCTAGAATCATTTTATACAAATTTTGTAAATTGTAAACTCAGAAGTTTTATTTGAATTTAATCAATTAAAAAATCTGTTAACATTTTCAACATTTCTCAGTTTTTTGTTAATTTCTTCCTACATTTAATGCTAATAAATATAAAAAACATAAGAAAAAATTCTACAGAACGGCATTTAAGAGAAAACAAAAATCACACTGCTCTCTCACATGAGACAAAATGATTTCATAAAAGTGATGATGCAAAGGAATAATTTAAGAAATTAATTTTATTCTACCTTGAGCAGGATGTTTTTATAATAGGAGACTGTAATAATCACGAAAACACCAATAAAAATTAACAAGCCATGGAGATGTAAAAGTAACATATTTTATTTTTATTTGGTTTCACTTTTATCAATGCTTGCTGTTTTCATTTTCTACTGATAGAGTATTTGTATTGTTCTTTTTTCTGAGTGTATTTTACTATCATGTGCAGGATGGTTTTTTATTATAGGATGTTTTAATATCAGATAATGATAACAGAACACCGAAGAACAACTCTTTAGAGTTGGAAGGAGAAAATGTAGCAGACCTTAGACAACTTTCCATTTAATATCAATTCGTGCTTTTTTTTTTAATGTATTTCTTGTTGTTTTTTCAAATAATTGATAAATAAGTTACATATTATCCTGATCAATATGTGTCTATTATAGGAGGCTATATTACTAAATATCATATCGCAGGACATGGACATTGAGGAAAGAGAGGTGTGTTTCATTATTAGAATATACCTTGTTTTCAGTCACTTATTGTTTTAATTTTAATTCTTTTTATCTGAATAAACTCATAAGACAGATTTTTTCAGAATACTGGGGATAGAGTAAAACGAAGGCGACAAAAGGTAAGGACATTAAAATTACTTTTCCCATCTTTATTTCATAGTTTTTAAAAATATATGATTTACTTAACTGTATTTGCGTAAAACTTTTGTACAGCACACTATTAATAAAGTCATACAATACTCCTCGGAGTCGAGGAGAGATACACAACATGGTTGCTTTTTCGTATTTTCTTTCAATGATTAAGTTAATTTAGTAACATTTTCTTCTAACATTTGGTCCAGGTGAGTTTTTTTCGCATGCTTAACACATAAACACAATTTTGTGAGTCAATGACTTTAGCGTTAATTAATAAAGTACTTTATAAAGGTGCAAATCACAATCTTTAAAATATTCGGGCATATTTTTTCCTGGTAAAACTCTTTTAGAAGAATTTGGAATTTAAATTGATTCTTTAAGAAGAATTTTGAATTCACATTCATTAAGAAAGTATCTATTTTTAAGTGTCATATTAATGTCGAATTACCCAATCAATGTCTCAATACTTAATTTTAAAACGAATATTCTCCTGACAATAAAATTCACAATTTCTTCCAAAAACTATTTGTCAGATCCGACTTAAGGTTCGCAGGTTTACTGCTTGTGAGAAAACCTAACCTGAAAATTTGTCCACATGATCCATAGGTTTTAGAGTTTTGTCTCTAAAATTTATTTGAGATTCGTCTGCGTGGTAATAATGTTATCGTGTTTCAAACACAGTGTCGCTGATGAAATCAAGCAACGCCATTTTAATGAAATGTATAGTAAAATGCACTCTTAGTCGGGAAACGCATTTCAAAACTATGCTCCAAACTTTTAAACGATTTAGGTGAACTTAATTTTACTCAACACAATAACAGAAGAGATTAGTTTGAATCAATTCATAAAAAATAATCAATATGTGTTCTCGGCCAAGTTTTTGCAAAACAACTTTAAAGATTTAAAAGATTCACAAAACCTTATATTTTCATTATGACGTTAGCTCGACGTCATCATTTTCTTATGTCTGAGAACCAAAATATGAAAATGCGTTGATCGACAAGACTAGCTGATTAACACATATTAGAACATGTAAATACTAATTAGACATTATTATGAATGTTATCGAACGCCCAAATGCAATTAATGTAAGGTTGTGAAGAGAAGAAAAATGACTATTTTTCTTTCATGAAACTCTGAGTCCGTCAATGCAGAAATAATTACCATAAAAGTATTGACATAATAAGTTTGTAATCATATAAGATAATGAGCTTAAGCCAAAAGAATTTAAATAGTTAGATCGGGAGTTGAAAATACAGAAGTTATATTTGTAAAAGGAGTGAAGTTAATGCATACTGTTCAATTTATTTACTTGTCTAAACATGATTTCAAATCGAAGAGTTCCAACGCACACCTATACCTTATAGAACAAAATGTGACAATGTATGTAATGTATTTAAAATTTTAGCACTTGATGATTATTAATGTTTGTATAAACTGCACTTCAGTTTTTTAAAAACATTTCCTTTTATATTTCTAACGATCATTTGTCATTTTTTAAAAAAATGTTTCCTTTTATGTTTCTAACGATCATTTGTCATTTAACAAAAAATGTCTAAGTTTGCTATGACGGTCAACTTTTTACGTGAATCTTATTGTGATGTCAGCAAACCCGCGAGCTACGTTAAATTAGTCTCCCCAAATTTATATTTAAAGGATCACTTGTATATAACAAAAGATTTGACCTATAGGGGAGATCGATTTCCCGAAAAAATCACTTTTAAATATCAAAGTTCATTTGATATTTTCTACTGTACATATTCTAAATGTTTCGAATTTTCATTTAGAATCTAGCATATTGCGCTTGTAACGCGGGTATGATAAGGCAACTCTCAGCGATCGATTGAGTAAAAATTCCTCTGATCGATATAACGTCACAATAAGCAGCATGATGTCATATTTTACTCAAGAAACCTGTCAATTTTAACTTTATCTCTGGTCCAAATTATAAAAACTACAGGTGTAAAATGTCACTAGAAACTCTTCTAACTGAATATATCTTCGATTTCTCTGTATAACGTATTATTAACATTGATGACGTCACAAACATGTTTAATAGAGATGATCAATGTCGGGAGACAAATCATCGGAATGCAGTGTAAACAATGCCGAAATAAGACATATTTAATACAGATACCCAAGATTTAGATGATTGTCAGTTAGGATATAATCAGGATAATACAGGCATGGATATTTTGTTTTATCAGCGAGTGTTATAAGGTAAGCAGATAAACATTTATATGGCTTGACCGGCCTTTCCTCTGTCAGTGTGTACAAAAAAGGCAAAAGTGTAACACTACCTCGAATATTATGAAAGATGAATTTGGCAAATATCAAAAGCATAAGACCTAAAATACTTGAAAAGTGCTGCTAGAATCCTTTGCTTCGTTGTTGTAATTGAAAAATACGTAGTATTTTCAATGAAATTGTAAAAGTTGAGGGGGTTTCCGATAAATAATGACAATACTTATTTTATGCGATTAACAATAGGATTCTAGCAGTAATACTAATAAACATGAACTAATTACCGATCGAATTATTGTATAATACATACAAATGAACTTCGGGGTAGTGTAACACTTTTTGATTTTTTGTTAAGGTAAAAAAATTGATCTATTTTTAACTGTCACGTGATACCATGGTACGACAGCTTCAACGATCGACTTGATTCCGAAGTAGAAATATAATATCTTGTTGAACATATTCACTTGATATTAATATTTAGCACTGTTTTAATAAAAATAAACAATTTTTAAAATGACCATAATTGCGACCATAATTAAAAGTTGCCTTAACCTACCCGCGAATTCTTAGATTAACCTTCAAATTTAGCTAAAACATCATTTTTGCAGTTTAACGGTCTATTTCTGCATGACTTTTGGCCTAGAAATCCATCAGAACAGGTCTGCCCCTAAAAAACTAAGATATTTTGATAGATTGTGGTCATTGGACTAAATTAAGATAGGATCTTTTTAGGGGCCCCCCCTTCCCTAAGGTCGAAATTTGCAAAAAACATACAATTTTTTAACTTATTGGTAGTATAGTGGTTTATATCTACATGTTACACCTGTAAGGTTTGAATAGCTCAGTTGGTTTCATCGCTGTCACTTACCGGATATCTTAAGGTTTTTTCGTATCCTGGTTCGATTCCACCTGTTGGCATGATTTTTCTTCTTTTTTTTTAAATTATCGGTTTGTATGAACACCTTCTTATTTTTTTTATACAGGATTGTGCATTTTGTATTTTACTCTGATTTTCTTCCTTTAATGCAGGTTTGCTCTTCAAGTTAAAGACATATATGAAAAAGTATGTACTGAACTGAAAGCAATCAACCGTAACTATACCTTAGTGTAAGCACGCTTTGTTTGAGGACTAGAACCATTCACTCTGTGTTACTTGAGACAGGTGCCACGTAAAAAAAAATCATGCCGAGCAAAAACTGTTGCGTTTGCCTTTCAAGAACATCTATAGGAAATGGTACATTTGTGGGAGAAGTACTGCAAAGTAGATGCAGTTCGTTCTTTGCAAAGAACGTGTGCAATAGTGACATTGTATGCCAAAAATACAGGAGGATTTATAAACATTAACGGGATTAGTAAATTCTTTACCGCCATGTTAACATTTACTTCCGAAATTGTCATGAACGTTTTGAAAAAAAAATCACAAATTTTGCGTTATCCTCCCATATTAAGGACCACATCGCGTAAAACATCCGTACCAACGAGAGACATTAACATAAGAACTTGCTTGTGAATCGTTGTGAAATAAATAAGTTCAAATAAAAAAAATCTTGTAAAAACATTGCTTCAGATTAAAGCCAATGAAAGTGTTCTTCTTGTTGATATGGATCTGTTTCATAAATTTTGAATTATCATGTTCAAAACTGAGTGAGATATAAGGGAAAGTACCCGATTTTAACGTCATTGTGGACACGGCATATGTGAGAATTTAATCATATGATCCTACACGGGAATGAAGTAAAACTACACATTCCTTATTTTTTAAAGAAGATTGTGTTAATGTTTTCAATAGAAAAAAAAATAAAATTGATGCATAAAACGACCTTTGAAATCGCGTAAAGCGAGACTTTTGATAGTTGCTTATATGTCCTTGGTTGTAAATAAACGTATATAAAGTACGTGTATCGTATTATAGAAAATGAACTGAAATAAACTTTAAAGATAATAAAGTTAAAAAAAGGGGCCATAACTCATACTGCTCGGACAACGACTGTGATACTTGTTTTTTCAATCACTATACATTATGAGATCTAGAAACTAAGAGTTTAGTGTATGGTCTAAAATCAAGAAGTGGAACGGAAATCGATATGCTTTTTGTAAAGACAGAAACCACTACCGACCCTATAGATCAATTCTTTTGTCATTATACAAGTGTTCCTTTGTACATATGTGATAATGTGAAATGATGAATTTGTTTGGAGGGAGCTTTAGGGAAAATCGTTATACTATATCGTAACATATAATATAAAAGAAAAAACACCCCTTTTAGCTGACCTGAGCCAAAGGCTAAAGAGAGCTTTTCTGATCAAAATTTGTCAATTGTTCGTTGCTTTGTTGGTGTCCTCGTCGTTGTTGTTGTCGTCGTAAACTTTTCATATTTTCATCATCTTCTCCAGAACCAGCAGACCAATGTCAGCTTAACTTGGCACAAAACATCATTGGGAAAATGACTTTCAAATTTGTTCAAATTAAGGACCTGGTAACCTTCAAAAGGGATTTAATTACGATACATAGAAAACAGATCGGATGTTTTGATCTAAAAAATAATCTTCTCCAAAACCACTGGGCCAATTTTAACCATTTGGGACAAAGCACCCATTCAGCTTGAAGAATACAACTACAGATTTCCCCAATTAAAAGAAACCGGATCTTCATGTCCAAAAATGCCATGGCACTTAATAATCAACTTTATTATTTTATATGACATATTTCTACAAATAATCTTTACTCTTTGCAGCTGAAAATTGTGCTCAACTTTCAATGGACTGTTTATGTTAGTTTTAGAAAAAAATATTAGTAGAATTTAAATTACAACGGGATTTATTCAAATCAGTCACAAACAATATATTCTTTGAATCGAGAAACACTGGTTATAAGTATAGTTTAATGATATCTTACAATTTAATAATATCTTATTTACTATTTTAATAATGAAATTTAAATTATCAATGGAAAATACATGCATTCAACACAAAACGCCAAATGGAAATTACCCAACAGGACAAGGGATGTATAGCAATTCTCCAGGTTGAAAAGTAAAAAGTACCACACCTCTGGGTTTGACTACATGGATATTGTTTTCAATTTAGAAGATATATAAACAGTAAATTCATTTTATCAATTGTAATAAAATAAAATGATTCTTTTAACCAAGCTTACAAGTAAACATTTATTAAGAACTTCAATGCTTCAATTTGTGATGTTCTATATTGAGTGTAATGATTCTTAATTATTGACACAGAAACCCTAACACTGGCTTAAATATTTGTATATTTGACTTTCTAATGCAGCTTTGGTCAATGCTACTCAGGTGAGCAATGTGGTCCCTTGGCCACTTGTAATTTTAATTGGACCATTGACCAAAATGATATGACATTGATGATATAATATCCAATGTGGAATTTTGCTTGTTTATAGTAACGGAAGAGTTAATGATAGATTATTTTTTATGGTTATTGTAAATCTCGCTCGATTGACATGTATCTTTCAGAAAAAAAGAGAAAGCTCAAGCAAGCATCGAATGACCAAGAGGTACAAATATTATACATATATATATATGATACATATACACACACACTCACACACAAACACACACACACGCACTTGCACACACACACACACACACACACACACACACACACACACACACACACACACACACACACACACACACACACACACACACACACACACACACACACACACACACACACAAGTGAGGCAGTCATTGATAAATAAATCTCAAGCCATTAATCATCAAGCTTAAGTATAACATTTAATTATGCTCTCTAAGTATTGTTTTAAAAATTAGCTTTCAAGTCTTATTTGTAATGTCTGATAACTCGCTTTAAAGTCTTATACACTTTTTACTGAAATGACATTGAAGGAAAAGACAGAAGTTGAAGTTTTTTATGCTGAAGAGAATGCCAAAGAGATCAACGTCATTTGTACTGAAAATCAAGACACAACGAATTCGCCACAAAAGGTAAATAATATACAATTATAGCCTTATCTTTGAGATTGTTGACGGTTTGTTATTGTCATTTTTTCATATTAACTGTTGGTGTACATATGACTAAGAAAAAGCTAATATCAATAATATGATCCAGAGTTGTATAAAACTAAAGAAATGAAATGTATTAACTCAATACCTATGACATTAAAAATTGATAAGTAAATAAGACGGATATAGTATATATACATCGTCACAAGTGACGTCACAATATCGTTTCTATCAAAATATTGAGACCTAAAAACGCAAGTTGTATGTATCTTCAATCAAATATATATATATATATAGGTAAATCCAGAAAAAGTCACAGTGGTCGGATAAAAGTGTGTGTGTGTGTGTAAATAAAAAAAAGTCTTAATACAGCAAAATATGCTAAAATAAAAAAAAAAGGGAATGCGACAGTCCAATTTAAATAAATTATATGGAAGATCTTACCACGAAAGCCTTTATCAAAGGTAAATAGTTTTTTTTAAATTTTGTTGTGAGACACAAAAAATATCACGCAGTGTTTATTAAATTTTATAATTAAGATTAATATACCATTACATATTTAATTTCCTTGGCTTAAAACATCAAAGAAAAATTAGAAAGCGAGGCAGTCATTGATAAATAAATCTCAAGCCATTAATCATCAAGCTTAAGTATAACATTTAATTATGCTCTCTAAGTATTGTTTTAAAAACTAGCTTTCAAGTCTTACTTGTAATACCTGATAACTCGCTTTAAAGTCTTATTTTCTTTTTACTGAAATAACATTGAAGGAAAACACAGAAGTTAAAGTTTTTTGTGCTGAAGAGAATGCCACAGAGACCGAAGTCATTTGTACTGAAAATCAAGACACAACGAATTCGCCACAAAAGGTAAATAATATACAATTATAGCCTTATCTTCTGATGAATAAATATTAACTGTTGGGGTTTACGTATGACTAAGACAAAACTAATATCAATAATATGATCCAGAGTTGTATAAAACTAAAGAAATGAAATGTATTAACTCAATAACTATGACATTAAAAATTGATAAGTAAATAAGACGGATATAGTATATATACATCGTCACAAGTGACGTCACAATATCGTTTCTATCAAAATATTGAGACCTAAAAACGCAAGTTGTATGTATCTTCAATCAAATATATATATATATATATATATATATATATATATATATATATAGGTAAATCCAGAAAAAGTCACAGTGGTCGGATAAAAGTGTGTGTGTGTGTGTGTGTAAATAAAAAAAAGTCTTAATACAGCAAAATATGCTAAAATAAAAAAAAAAAGGGAATGCGACAGTCCAATTTAAATAAATTATATGGAAGATCTTACCACGAAAGCCTTTATCAAAGGTAAATAGTTTTTTTTAAATTTTGTTGTGAGACACAAAAAATATCACGCAGTGTTTATTAAATTTTATAATTAAGATTAATATACCATTACATATTTAATTTCCTTGGCTTAAAACATCAAAGAAAAATTAGAAAGCGAGGCAGTCATTGATAAATAAATCTCAAGCCATTAATCATCAAGCTTAAGTATAACATTTAATTATGCTCTCTAAGTATTGTTTTAAAAACTAGCTTTCAAGTCTTACTTGTAATACCTGATAACTCGCTTTAAAGTCTTATTTTCTTTTTACTGAAATAACATTGAAGGAAAACACAGAAGTTAAAGTTTTTTGTGCTGAAGAGAATGCCACAGAGACCGAAGTCATTTGTACTGAAAATCAAGACACAACGAATTCGCCACAAAAGGTAAATAATATACAATTATAGCCTTATCTTCTGATGAATAAATATTAACTGTTGGGGTTTACGTATGACTAAGACAAAACTAATATCAATAATATGATCCAGAGTTGTATAAAACTAAAGAAATGAAATGTATCAACTCAATACCTATGACATTAAAAATTGATAAGTAAATAAGACAGATAGAATATATATACATCGTCACAAGTGACGTTACAATATCGTTTCTATCAAAATATCAAGACGTAAAAATGCAAGTTTTTTGTATCTTCAAGTATATATTTCCATAGTTTAATCCAAAAACAAAGATAGTTATTCCGAATCATTAGAGAGAGTTACGCTATCTATATCAGATTCAGCGCCCGGTCTTAAAATATATGAATACAACCAGCCAGGAGTAATCCGTATTCAACAACATGATAATATTGATATATATTATTATTATTCACCAACTAATGTTGTGTGGATACTTATGTTTTATTTGTTTTTTAAATAATAAACAAGATATCCCATCTAAACCCAGATATAAAATGTGTAGCGCCATCGAGCGGTAAACGGGCAGTAGAACTATTCCATTTGCAAGAATTATCCCCTCTGTATTTGAAACTCTCCTGATCAGTTTGAAATGAAACAATAAATAAGCTTAAACACAGTTTATTTACGGAGCAAGGTGTCCGTAAAACACAGATCAATAATTACGCAATCTCACAATGTCTGAACAGTTTAACACATAAAATCCCAATAGCACACTGACCTAATAATCAAAATAAGACCCTATACATACCCGTTGACTGATACTCATAAAGAGAATTACCTTTTAAAAAACACGTTATGTAATGTGAATAACCGACGCTCGCAATAATCATCGAAGAACGATCTAGAAATAGATATAATACACAGTGGTTGACCCTAACATAAGAAACATTAAGAATTTAAACTTTACTACAAAAGCCAAACCAAACAATTATAGGACCAAAGGTGGGTTTTCCATTTCAAAAATCAATCTACTACGATTTCAAGTATTTTTCTTTACATCCAACATCTTCTTCATCATTCAAAAATATTGTATTCTTTATCACAATATTTTTCTAAGATAAGAATATCAATATTTTTATTTACAGAATCATAAGGAAAACTCAGTAGAAAAGAGGGCATCTTGCATTGTTTTGTGTTTGAAAGGACTAATTATGGTATATATTAATCGTTCATATTTTTTAGCGTAAAAGAAAGATTAAAAAGATCTTGTTTTTTTTCATTTCTCGTGCTGTATATGAATTATTACAACATTTTCTATAGTTCGCAGCTGTTGTGTTAATATCTTCAAGTGAGAACATTTCAAAGGCTAAATCATGTGATCTAGAGAAGGCTCTCACCTCAATCAATTTAAACTATAATTTTCCTTGTAAACACCATGCCATTAAGGATGATTCTTCAACTCTTCGTTATTTGGGAATTGCATTGCTGGCTGTGAACTGTATATTTTTCCCATTGATTTTGATTTTCCCGTTGCTGCTTCCGATATGCAAACAGCTAGTACTCATATTTGTAAGTAAATTTCATATTCGATTTTGCATTTTACAATGTACGTTTATTTCAAGAGAGAGATTTTTATTCTAAATGCTAAACCGTTTTTTTTTCAGCTTCTTCTTGTTGCTATAAGTTCGGCGTTCATGATAATGAAGTACAATGATACTCTTCGCTTAAAAACAGCGGAGAAAGATATGGTTTGCAAAATTCGTCAGTATAGTAAAAACATTTTCTGAACATACACACTGAATTGCTAAAGGAAAATATATCATACGTGTATTAGAATTGATACTGATTAATACAATGTAAATCCATAAGACATCTAAGAATATTTATTTCAAATAAAAGAGTTTTTATTAAAATTGAAATTGATTTTTATATAATCGATATAACAATTTCATTTTCAGAATTATGTTCAATTACAATCAAATTTGACAATTTGGCTTGAGAAACATTATACTTCTGATAATATCAGTAGTAGTGATGTAATATCAAATAGCTGGAATAAGTTCTTTATCGAGGTAAGACATATCAAGGTAAGACAGATAAAACTCTTTATACTTTGAAAAGTGTTTCAAAAATTATGTTCTAACGAATTAACTATAACTTTTATATGTATTTCAAAGTATGTGAGGTTGATATATTTGTTCAATATTAAAATTGGTTAAAAATAAAACTTCACAACTATCTTGTAGTATGACTGTTGTGCTATAAATCAAGTACAAGGAACGACCAACGACTTTGACAGCACTCCGTGGTGTACTACAGTAGGTTCATGTCAGGCAACAGCCTCCCAGATCCCAAAGACCTGCTGCAATTATGTGTCGGAGGACGATTATGAAAGTGCCCTGCCCGCCTGCCATTCCTCTGTTAATCCTGGAACATTTAGATCGGTAAATTTTTATCATATCTTATCACGCCTAAACAATTGGTTAAATGTGATGCTGAGATAAGAAGATCTGGTTTAAGATAAGTATAAAAAATTTACCAAAAATCATTTTAAATTGAATAATGCATTTTATAAAATTCACAATGAAATCAAATTTTAATAAAGTAACGAATTATCTTGCGTTTTATATTACAGAAAGTAAGTTTTTATCTAATTGTTGCAATCAACAGTTTGTGTTCAGTATCCTTTATCTTCATTTCTATTAATCTTACAGAACTGTATGAATGTAATAAAACAATTAAGCGTGGTTAACATTGAAGAATGCCAACTAAGCCTGCTGCAGATGTCTTTAATCATCATAGGGACTTTGGAGGTGAGAGTTTTATTCGTTCGACATTCTGTCACTCATTGAAAAAACTTTATTTTTCATGATTATTTTGAAAACGACACATGTTATCGTAAATAAGTACTTGTATAGATATATTGACGTATTATGATTATTGTTATATGTTTATGCATTTAATCAAACTATCTTTTCACAAATTTTTATTTTGTGCAAATACATTGAATTGTACTCATTACCAAAATAACCATTTATGTTATCATATTCTTTTTCCAGCTGATTTTTGCAGCTTATGAGATCATGGGTTTTATTTTGTGTCTTTTGTTTCTTCTGTTTTAACAAACTAAGATCTAAGACGATTATAATCAAAGAAAAAGACTTATAGAAGTTGAGATGGGGAGAATAACACTATATATATTGTAAACTTTGAAGATTGTTTCTTTTGAAGATATGTGATATTAATTACCTGTAGAGTTACAATCTATTATATTTATTGGGATATAAATGGTTGTGTTAAAACTTGACTTTTTGGCAAGGTTTTTAAATTTGAAAAAAAGAATAAATGCAATTTATTTGATAAGCAATAAAAATAAACTATATATCATGTGTTTTTCATCGTCATGAAATAACTCCTACTTCTGGTTTATTACACAAATGCTATACTTTATCAAAGACTAGACTATATGTTTAATGCTATAACAGCTTTGAAAAAAGTGAATTTAATTGTTTTTCTTAAACTTCCTAAGAGATTTCTTTTTTGTTATCATTATCTGATTTTGTAAAATGTCATTTTTCATTAATTTTTTGCGGTTTTAGGTCGTTATACACAATAAGGTATCATAAATTGTATTTCTTTTATTATACAGAAACATTTTACTTGTTAAGGAAAATATCTGTAAGAATTGATAGCAGTTTGCTTGGTTTTTAAGGTACATATAAATGTCCAGTTTCAGTTACACTAGAAAAGGTAACCATTTTATCTTGAAACGGGGTTTTGTTTCGTTTTATTTGTCCTTAATACTCTGTGCATTTATTGAAAACATTTCCATTGTCATTAATTTGTGTATAAATGTGTTTTTGATATGAGACTTATATCCAATTACGTGGTATTATGCTTGTTTTATCGGGGAAGCAATTACTTTTATTTATTTATTCTCGAAAATATTCGATTTTTACCAGATTATTATGTTTTCAAGTGTATTTTATTTAAAGTAAGATTCCTATATAAATGAAAATAATAAAAGTGTAAACATATAATCATCAATATCACTTTGGAAATAGATGAAAGAGATTTTAGTAATTTATCAGTGCTGTTGTCTTGATTAACAAAAACATTGAAATAATTATTAAACAATTGATATTATCTGCATTGCGCATTTTGATTTCAATATACAAGTTCAATGTACCACCGGTAGGATATATTTTGGGCTCCACCTTCTACTGCATTTTTGATAATTTACTAAATGTATGCAGTCTCACATGTTCATGGTTGTATTTATTATAAGTTCATCTGGCATTATTAATAAATGCTATTCACACAAGCCGTTGTTTTTCTCAAGCAAGGTAGCAGCAGAACAGAGCTGCGAATGTGCTTCAGGTTCTATTCTACAGTAATAGTAATTTAGGGTTTACCAGTATTTAAGAGCACATGAATGTATTTATCTTCATGTATATAAAGAAATGTATGTGATCTAAATGCCTAAAGCTTTCATGTATCGTGTATTAACTATGTATCAAATACTCATATTATGATGGTATGGGGGATTGAAGGATCTTTTGGGGGTTTTACACTCTTTCCATTTAAAGCATTTTCAGGCTATTATATATTAGCCTGATCCTAAATATATCTAATTTGGCTCACAATCGGTGTGCTCCGCACCTTTTGCCCATCTTCACCCCTGATTCCTCCTAACTATATGTTGTTTGAGTTGACTGGACAATTTCCTTTTGTCCAAGGTATCGGATATTTTTGGGCCCCACTTTTTGCTACATTTGCTAATTTACTTTGATGTATGCAATCTCACATTTTCATGTTTATATTTATTATCACTTATTCTGGCATTTTTAATAAACGATCTTTACACAAACCATTGCTTTTCTTAATCAAGTTAACATCAGAACAGAAGTGCTTTTGTGCTTCAGGTTTTATTCGACAGTAGTAGTAATATAGGGTTTTCAGCATTTAAGAACACATAATGATTTTTATTAGTTTTTGAATTTGTATAAATTGTTTTACTGTTTGCTGTTAGTTTTGTTTATTCATTTTACAAGCAACTTTAATCATACATATTATTTACATGTACGAGGGCTGTCCAAAAAGTTCGTGGACAAAAGCGTTGTTTTCATATTAAATTAAACTAAAATTTTACTGCATTAAAGGGTCGCGGAAAGTACGCACAACCCAGTGTAAAAATTTTGCAAATTTCGAAATTTTAGAAAATTGAGGTTTTAGATTTAAATGTTTAAAGTTCTTATAAAACATATCAAAACACAATAGTTTTCAATGAGGAACTATATGTATATGTATGTGTTCTATTTTAGGAAAACTACTTTAAAATCCTGTGCATTGTATCCTTATAGACTGACTATTAAAGGCCTGCCTCTTATTACCAAAAGTTTATAATTTTTGGCCTCCGAAGGTGAGGTATAGTAAATCCATCCGAGTTCCGAGTAAATATCACCCCCCCCCCCTCCCACACACACACACACACACACACACACACACACACACACACACACACACACACACACACATTTTCATGAATGAATGTTTTCCAAACATCAAATAATAAAAGCAAGTTAACATTCAGATTAAGGTAGAGACTTCAAAATGATGCTTAAAATGCAAACATGAGACTGTCAGACATGTCATTCTAAGAGCTATGGTACACAGGTGACTGTGGGCCTCTTGCTTTAAATCACAGAGTTGTAATGAAAATAAAGACATAAACTAAATTTAAACAAAATATTACTAGATATACTTTACTGATATTCACCTTATTATGTTATTTCTCTTATTTCGCGCTAAACATGTTCGAAAATATTTGAGAACCACATGGAGATAAACATCTTCAGTCAATCCACGAAATTGTAAACCTAACTTTATTCACGGCGACTTAATTGCGATTTACAGGTGTTTAACTGATTCACGTTGACAATTTTTCGCTACCAACTGAGATAGCCTTCATAATAATCAGGCGACATAAAAAAACTGATACGCAGCGACTTAAATTTGGGACGATGTGGTTTACGCTGATGTAAAACAAAGATCGCACGCAAATACAAATCTAATCTGTTTTAAGTATCTGAAGCGATACTATTTTTTATAAAAATCATATTTTGAAATCTTACGAATTTGCTTTACTTCTAAATACATATGTAGTTTACATTTTATAAGAATATCTTTTTTAACGATATCCGATCCTCAGCAATGTTCGATAACTCTATATTATCCAGAATATTTTTATTCGTACCATAAATCTGCCTTTTATATAAACAAATTTAATTAGTCTTGAAGTGTTAATATTACGCTAAGCCATTCAACGAACTGCTAGGCTTAGTGGCTCTATGATTTTATGAATTGTTAAATGACTGAAATGAAGAATACTTTTTACATCCCACTCTGCATAAATCCTATACTGTAGTAACTTTGAAAATGAAGTTTTTAGCTGAAAAAAAAAATAGATTTGAAAAAAAGGAAGTACATGTATACATTTTTCTTCATAGATAAAAGGGTTTCTTTAAACACAGTATCTAAGATTACTTTCGAAACAAAATTGAAAAGAGGAGATCAAATTGTAATGTTCAATTTTTTTTTAACAAAGTATCAATCTATAAATATCTATATGTATCTATATTTTTGAAGCATATGCCTTTTCTATACATAAGAGTATAATTATGCATTGTGATGAGTCGTGAGTAAGTGATAGAAGTAAAATATATTTTAACCACTTACATTTCTTTAAGAAGATGAAATGTATTTGTATATAAATTTGGAGATGGTCAGTGCTAGGATGTTGAATACTTAAAACAATAGCATAAAATAGAAAATAATGTGATAGAAAAATTTCATTATTATTCCTACCATTGTTTTCATTTTTGAATTAATAGGAAAACAGATTTTACAAACTACACTTTTGTTTCGCAATAAAATGCATCTGCATTCTATCCTTCTGTCATTAATAACTATTTGTTACCGGGTGTGACCGGTCAGCAGAGGATGTTCACTCCTCCATGACACCCGATCCTACCTTTTTTTGTTAAGAGGTCCGTGTGTGCTCTGCTCCTGTGTTTTAATTTCCCTTTGGACTTTTGAATTTGAACACTGTTCGTTATCACCACATGCCACGATATAAAGTTGAATCTGTTTATAGCGATTTTTAATGAACGACTAAGTTTAAACGTTATTTCTATTTATTTCATGGTTTAAAGATAAAACAAATTCTAAGATTTCTGGTTTTTCTTGTTAATCTTTATAAATCATAGTCAATGGTCTTTGAAGTTAACCAACTTATTTGACTAGGAATCAACTCCTCTATGCAATCGCTCGCACCGGAGCTGATGCACTCATATAGTTGTTAACATTAATTAAGTCTCGGGTTTAGGTGTATACTTAAATAAGGTCATTTATTCTATGTGAGTGACAACGAATTTATTTTGGCTGATCATTTTTTTTTTCAATTATTAAACATGTTGACAGTTACTTTGTTTCCTTCTAATATTATCTTTGCATAAATTTTATTTGCCTCAAGAGCAGCAGGCTAAAATACCGTATCTGATTTAAGGAAACATTCCCAGAGATTTCCCCTTCAGATAATCTAAAACAACTGACACTGATTCAGCAAAGTTCAACATTAGTCAAACGAAAAACAATCAAAAATTTCTATATCAAACTACAGTTGCTTTAAATTTGAAAGTAATTAATATGTAAACGGTGTAACCGTTGGGTCGAGCGCAGATTCTTTGGTTAAAACAGAGACAGTAAAGTTTGATTTTGGAAAAAGAAAGAATGATGATGCGGTCACACGATACGATTTTCCATCAGATTTTCCATCCGATTTTCTCATCCGATTCGCTTTCGACTAAAATCGGACCGTGTGACCACCTAAATCGAAAGTCGAAAGGAAAGTCTGAAGTCGATTGAAAATCTGAAGTGCGTCCGATTTTCAATCGACTCTCTGGTGAGAATCGTGAAGTCACAATGATTTTTTTCCCGTACAACAAAAATATTCAATAGGTTTTATTAATCGAAAATCGATTGTAAAATCGTATTGTGTGACCACCTCAACAATCGACTCCAATCGACTTACCTGAGTCGATTGAAAATCGGATGAAAAATCGTATCGTGTGACTGCACCTTTAAATTCATCGTCTGCTTCAAATCATAAACAAAAGTAAAACTATACGTCGCATGCTCAGTCCACATTATGACGTCATGTTTCAGACGTAAAACATGTTTTTTTCGGAAATAGCCGACGAAATGTATTGACATTTCCGAGAACTTCTCCTGTCATCTTTCAATGCTTTTCAATTTTATATATTGGTGAACTGAAAATATTGCTACTTCAGTTATTGTCCAAAAGATTGGTACCTTCGTGTTAATGTTTTTTATATTTTCCATCTAATAATTTGACAAGGCATACGCGAAACTAGTCGTATTTCTTGATTAAACCATTGTTGAAATTTATCTGGTTTGTAAAGTAATTTATTTTAATTTAATTTACTTCGAATGAAACCTTTGAAAGTTTGTAATTGAGTTTAGGGGCAAAAAGCATCGATAAGCGCAAGTCATTTGATGAGCGAGCTAACTTTTTAAAAACAAATTGACGGCCAATATGGCGGCGCCCAGCGCTGGAAGGAAATTTTTGGCCCCTAGTATCCCTGATTCAACTCTCAGTTTTCACCGATTTTCTTTTATATACGTTTTACCATTAATCCTCGCTTTGCGGGGCTTCGTTCGCCTCTCGCTGCGCTCGATATTACAAGCTGATTACCAAAATCGACTACTTTTCCTTCTTGTAATCATAATTACTTTTGATAACTTTAGATTACATTCATTGTTTTAGTTTTTCCCTACATTTAATGTTTAATGTTTAGGAGATAAAGTATGATTTTTGACAGAAGTCTTTGATCTAATTTATATTCATCAAATCATTTTCAAGCTTTATCATTACACTTTATCATCATTAACATTTAAATTGTTGAGCAACTTACTTAGTCTGCACCTGGCTGGTCTAAAGATCTTTCCAGCAATACTTAAACAACGATCAAAGGGTGCAGAACCAGGCACGTAGCATATTTTTGAAAGTGAAGGGGGGGGGGACTCTTTCAAAAGTTCTTGACACGCAGAAAAAAAAGAAGTCAAATCAGTAAAATCCTAATCCATGGGGAGGGGGGAGAGAGAAGAAAGAGAGATATGAGTATACCTACTATAACTTCGATTAATTTCCTGATTTTCAATTCACATTTTTACAGGCTACCAGAAAAGTGGGGGAGGGTGCCAAACTCCATGATATTTCAATATTCTATATGTATATTGTTGAAAAAAAAATAGCGGCCAGACCGCCCTGCCCCCCCCCCCCCCCCCCCCCCCCAATGCTACATGCATGAGAAGTAGCAGGAACAGTTCAAGGAGGTACTGTGATACTTCCATTTTTACAATTTCTCTTTTTTTACCCTGCTTTGTCAAAAATCTCAAAAATCCAAAAAACGAAATACAAATTCAAAGCAGAGCAACAAGGACCTCTTAAAAGATAGAGGTAGGACCAGGTGCCTAGAAAAATTAAGCATCTACATTCTATCCTTCTGTCATTAATAACCAAATGTCAAATTCGGGAAAATGTCACAATAGGGAAAAAACAAAACGTTGATGATTTGGTCTGTTTGTAATCAAACACGGACCCCCATTACATTGGAGGTGAGATCAGGTGCATAAGAGGAGTAAGCATCCCCTGCAGACCGGTCGCACCCGCCGTGTGCTCGTTGTCAAGATCATGAAAAACGGAAGAAACCGTAGTCAGTCTGGTGTATAAATAATGATCTTACAAGTATGAAAAAGTCAGTCAGCATGTGTCGTGATGAAATATTGTACTTGCTGACAAGATCATTGTATCGACCAGAGAACTTACGAAAAGATGATTTCAAACGAGGCTGTTGATAGTCCTGTTTTATCAACTTTTTTGTCAGTAGCTTGCCTCGCCTTAGAAACTGTTCATACGAAGAACATGCCCTTGCGTATCATATTAACTGAGAGACAAAAACACCATATGCAGGTGATGAAGGTACATGTATATTGCTACATAAGTAAGGAAAGTTGACTATAGCAAAATTGAAGTCATCACGTTTATCATAAAGTTTTGTTGTTAGGTTACCATCAATGTCCATTTCCAGTAAAATATTTTCCTTTTCAGTCAACAGGAGTTTTGGACCACCGGAGTTTGAATCCCAGACCCGGATCTAATACTGCTGTTAGTTGGTTAACATAATTATCTTTGTAAAAAAGAGCTTTTTTTTTTAAATATAAGACATGAATGTTGACACTATCTTGTTGTTATAAGCTATTGAAATTCTGGTCTGTAAGTTTGCACTCAAGACCAATACTAACTTGAATAGCTTAACTTCAAAATTCATTATTTTCCAGCTGCACCAGCAATGTTGCCTCTTTAGGGTATTTATACGATGAAAAATGACATTAACAAACAGTCAACCATCTTAAAAATCCATAAAGCGAAATACAAATTCAAAGAAGAGCAACACGGACCTATAAAAAGATAGAGGTAGGATCAGGTGCCTAGGAGGTGTAAATATCCCCCGTTGACCGGTCGCACCCGCTGTGCGCTCATTGTCACATTTGGGCTTGTCATGATCGAGGTAAATGTCAAAATCGGGAAAATGTCATCATAGGGAAAAAACAAACGTTGATGATTTGGTTGGTTTGTGATGGTCAAAATACAAACCTTGAGCACACACGGACCTCCATTACATTGGCGTAGGATCGGGTGCCTAGGAGGAGTAAGCATCCCATGCCGACCGGTGCACCCGCCGTGTGCTCATTGTCAAGATCATGAAAAACGGAAGAAACCGTATTCAGTCCGATGTTTAAATAATGGTCTAACAAGTATGAAAAAGTCAGTCAGCATGTGTCTTAATGAAACATTATACCTGCTGACAAGGTAATTGTAACGACCATAGAACTTGCGTAAAGATTATTTTAATCGAAGTTCTTAATATTCTTGTTCCAACCACTTGTTTGTTAGTAGCTTGCCTCGTTTTATCAATAATTTTCGTTCCGCAGGTGACCTATCGCCATCGGTCTTCGTCCGTCATCGTGCGTCTTCCGTCGTGCGTCGTCCGTTAACAATTTTGCAATTTAATTTTTTTCTTAAAACTACATGTTTATTGTTTCCATTATTTGTTTGAAGTATCTCTAGGGTAAGAGGACTCAAAATTATGAAATTTATGAACTTGCCTTGCCTACGTCATTATTGGCGGGGCCAACATGCAAAAAAAAAAAAAACCGTCAAATTTTGAAAAAAATTTCTTATCTTCTGCTATACATGTATGGAAAAAAAAACTAAACGCATGGATATGATGTTCATGAAATCCTCTACCTTAATTGTGAAATTCCTGACCCCCGGGGCCCTTGCGTAGAACCAATATGGTCATATGATAAAAATGTATTAAATCTTTAAAAATCTTATTTTATACTTCCACAGTAGTGAGATATAAATTAAATGCTTAGTTATGATATCCATAAAGCTCTTTACCAACATTGTGAAATTCATGACCTCTCGGTCAGGAGTTCAGGCCCTAGGGCGGGACCAATATAACCATATAATGAAAAATGTATTTAATCTTAGAACATGCATATATATTTGAAAAAAAAGATAAATGTATGTTTATGATGTCCATGAAGCCCTCTACCTAAATTGAGAAATCTATGGTCCCTAGGTCAGGGGTTCATTCCTTAAGGTGAGAAATCTATGGTCCCTAGGTCAGGGGTTCATTCCTTAAGGTGTGGTCAATTTAATGCCAATGTATTTATTCTTAGAAAATCTTCTACTAAATCCATAGTATGATGTGTATGAAGTCCTCTACAAAAATAATAAAATTCATGTTCCCTAGATTCAGGGGTTCATGCCCTAGGGCGGGGTCAATATGGTCATTTAGTGAAAATGTACTTAATCTAAGAAAATATTCCCATTTCCTTATAAATTTGAGAAAAACTAAATGATGTTCATGAAGCCCTCTACTAAAATTGTGAAATCCAAGACCACTGGGTCAAAAGATTCAGGCCCTTGGGTAGAGCCAACGTGGTAATATGTTGAAACTATATTAAATCTTAGAAAAGTCACAGAAGTGGGATATGAATTTAATGCATAGTTATGATGTCCATGAAGCCGTCTACAAAAATGTGACATTTATGTGTCCTGGGTCTTCAGAGTATTCTACGAAGTTTACGGTAACGAAGAATATACCATTTTTGTATACATGAAAATGTGAACCCAATGCATGATCTCTTAAATCGTCGAATAAAATTTAAGCACGACTGCTGTGCCAGTAATCAAATCCAAGGAACGACCAACGACTTTGACAGCACCCCGTGGTGTAGAACAGCAGGTTCATGTCAGGCAACAGCCTCCCAAAT